>JAQPZY010001443.1:467500-1112500 GCA_029931535.1 Margaritifera margaritifera
GCGTGTGTGTGTCACGCAAACAATAAAATCGAATGATTCATAAATAGCTCCATAGAAAGAGAGATAACTATATATTTAAGTTTACATACGTGCATACATACTGTAATAAACCTAGGGTGTGTGCTGTTTGTATTTATTCTCCGTTTATGGCTTTGTTAGATTTTAGTGATTATTTGTTGATTATGGGGAGTCAATGTTGGGAAGATATTTCTCAGTCCGAGTAATTAACCAGTTTCTAGGAGTCGACGTCATAATGTATAACATTGACGAGACTTTATGATAGCATGGATTAGTTTCGTAAAATTGACTTTCCCTAGTTTATTAGCGTGGGGAATTATCTGGATATTTTCAGGTATACGTGTTTGGTTCGGGGTGGGGGTGTTTCTTTGTGTTATGTGTTTCGGTCGTGTTTTGTATTGAATGATGCGAGGTGCTAATATTTGGCCTGGAAAGGCTTACTGGTGAATCGTACAAATGTGAAACAAGAAAAACCATGCAACTGCAAAATTAGAGTTTCTTGATGTGTGGTCATTAGGTGATTAGAGAAAAATTGTGTGTTGTATTCGCGCGTTTAAGAACCTTTCAGTTGACAACGACTGTTGTTTTGAGGTCCTTGTAAATAGAGGAAAACAAAGGACTTCAAGTCACGTTCACGCTGGTGTTTGATTCAGTTGGGTGTAACAATACATACATAATACATTTTCCATTTATACATACATACATACATCTTTCAAGATGCAAATAAACTTACATAGACGTTATGATATATAATATCATTGGATTTTATTGTTTCCATGACCAAATACGTATACATTTGCTTTATTGATATTGACCGAGAAGATTGCTTTAATATTTGTATTGACAGTCTCAGTTCCTGTACATAACTTGTTGTTGTGAGAATAACCTATTGTCAACAACTAACATAGTTTCTTTTTCTCACTTTCCTTAGCTAAAATCCCCTGCGTGCTCAGAGTTGTAGAATAGGCCCAATTGGCTGTCTTGCATGTTGTAAGAGTTGTAGAATAGGCCCAATTGGCTGTCTTGCATGTTGTAAGAGTGTAGAATAGTCCCAATTCGCTGTCTTGCATGTTGTAAGAGTTGTAGAATAGGCCCAATTGGCTGTCTTGCATGTTGTAAGAGTTGTAGAATAGGCCCAATTGGCTGTCTTGCATGTTGTAAGAGTGTAGAATAGGCCCAATTCGCTGTCTTGCATGTTGTAAGAGTTGTAGAATAGTCCCAATTCGCTGTCTTGCATGTTGTAAGAGTTGTAGAATAGGCCCAATTGGCTGTCTTGCATGTTGTAAGAGTTGTAGAATAGGCCCAATTGGCTGTCTTGCATGTTGTAAGAGTTGTAGAATAGGCCCAATTCGCTGTCTTGCATGTTGTAAGAGTGTAGAATAGGCCCAATTCGCTGTCTTGCATGTTGTAAGAGTTGTAGAATAGTCCCAATTCGCTGTCTTGCATGTTGTAAGAGTTGTAGAATAGGCCCAATTCGCTGTCTTGCATGTTGTAAGAGTTGTAGAATAGGCCCAATTGACTGTCTTGCATGTTGTAAGAGTGTAGAATAGGCCCAATTGGCTGTCTTGCATGTTGTAAGAGTTGTAGAATAGGCCCAATTGGCTGTCTTGCATGTTGTAAGAGTTGTAGAATAGGCCCAATTCGCTGTCTTGCATGTTGTAAGAGTTGTAGAATAGGCCCAATTGACTGTCTTGCATGTTGTAAGAGTGTAGAATAGTCCCAATTGGCTGTCTTGCATGTTGTAAGAGTGTAGAATAGGCCCAATTGACTGTCTTGCATGTTGTAAGAGTTGTAGAATAGGCCCAATTGGCTGTCTTGTATGTTGTAAGAGTGTAGAATAGGCCCAATTGACTGTCTTGCATGTTGTAAGAGTTGTAGAATAGTCCCAATTCGCTGTCTTGCATGTTGTAAGAGTTGTAGAATAGGCCCAATTCGCTGTCTTGCATGTTGCAAGAGTGTAGAATAGGCCCAATTGGCTGTCTTGCATGTTGTAAGAGTGTAGAATAGGCCCAATTGGCTGTCTTGCATGTTGTAAGAGTTGTAGAATAGGCCCAATTGGCTGTCTTGCATGTTGTAAGAGTTGTAGAATAGGCCCAATTGACTGTCTTGCATGTTGTAAGAGTGTAGAATAGGCCCAATTGGCTGTCTTGCATGTTGTAAGAGTTGTAGAATAGGCCCAATTGGCTGTCTTGCATGTTGTAAGAGTGTAGAATAGGCCCAATTGGCTGTCTTGCATGTTGTAAGAGTGTAGAATAGGCCCAATTGGCTGTCTTGCATGTTGTAAGAGTTGTAGAATAGGCCCAATTGGCTGTCTTGCATGTTGTAAGAGTTGTAGAATAGGCCCAATTGGCTGTCTTGCATGTTGTAAGAGTGTAGAATAGGCCCAATTGACTGTCTTGCATGTTGTAAGAGTGTAGAATAGGCCCAATTGGCTGTCTTGCATGTTGTAAGAGTTGTAGAATAGGCCCAATTGGCTGTCTTGCATGTTGTAAGAGTTGTAGAATAGGCCCAATTGGCTGTCTTGCATGTTGTAAGAGTTGTAGAATAGGCCCAATTGGCTGTCTTGCATGTTGTAAGAGTTGTAGAATAGGCCCAATTGACTGTCTTGCATGTTGTAAGAGTTGTAGAATAGGCCTAATTGACTGTCTTGCATGTTGTAAGAGTTGTAGAATAGGCCCAATTGGCTGTCTTGCATGTTGTAAGAGACGACTAATGGAGGCAGGAGCCGAGGTGGCTCAGCTGTTAGCGTGCCGGACTGGCGACCGAAAGGGTGCGGGTTTGAATCTGTCATTGGATCATTTTGGTTCGACTATGGTGATGTGTCCTTTGGAAAGGCGCTTTACACCAATTGCCTCGGCACTAAATAACCTACTTGCGTTGCTATGAGTGTGGGTCACTTCGACCCATATGCAGATGATATTGTTTCTATTATACAAGAAGTTAATGCTCTTTTTTCATCAAACCCCTTGGAAAAATTTCGTATTTGTTTTTAAATGTATGAATATGACAATCACTGTGATCATGGCAATTGCATCAGCTCAAGAATCCACTGAATTTCGACACACGTCAGATTGGGTTTGTACGGTATCATAGTGTAACCTCGGGGGCACGGCTTGATGGATGTAGTGTCACATCGCGCAATAATACATTACGTATTTTGACAGAAACTGCAGATGTGCTTTTCTTATATACATATATATATATATATATATATATATATATATATATATATATATATATATATATATATATACTACATGATAAATAAGATATAAACGCCCTAAGTTGATTTTTGTCTGTATAGTTATTATTAAAGTATTCAAGACTTTGAAATAAAGTGTTCAATCAACGAGTTCTTCTCTTTGGTCGCATTACTGGCGTTTTAAAAAGATATTGGTGCTCAGGATATGAAAATAAACAGAGAATAAAGCTAGAAACTCGATATAGCGCATATATAGACAGACGAATAACTGGCTTGTATTTATTATTATTATTATTATTATTATTATTATTATTACAACAGTAACAAGGATAATGAAGATACAAGCAAAGTCTATGTAAAGTGTTTCTCTCTTTTTTCTTTTCTCGGCCTGTTTTGTTTGTTTTCTTGTTGTGTGTGATCGTGTGTGTGTGTGTGTGTGTGTGTGTGTGTGTGTGTGTGTGTGTGTGTGTGTGTGTGTGTGTGTTACCTGGAAGTATGAGAAGATATGACGTATTATAGGTTTTGACAGCTCTGTATCTTCTTGAATACCATCATAAACCATAAACATATATAGCAGACACACACAATATAATTTGATAATAAATGTTATCAAATAGGAAAAGAAACCAGATATGGAGACTGTTGCTTTCTACCAGAAAAAGATATTGGTTGATTAAAATACTTATTGAACGCAATTCTAGGGAGAACTATTCATCACCAACAATATTCTGTGGTAAGGATCTATAATGCAGCATGAGCAACAGAAAAGAAAAAATCCAGTAAGAAGCCAACTTCTAATATCCTTTAAGTATAAAAGCGTGGGAGGGCACAGTAACAATGCACACAATACATTACACCGCCGATAAAAATACCCGTTAAATGAAAATAAAAGGAAACTTATTCTGGTAGCTTACAAACTTAACTGATGTCTGCGTGGCCATCCAAATGATCGCAGTTGGGGGGAATTTATTATTGTAAGATTCATGAAGTGTATGATCATAAACGGTACGGAAATTTCGAAAAAAGTTAAACAACGCCTTCATCCAATTGTTATTGTATATAAAAAAAATCCGATGACGTACACAAAGGGAAAGTTTCAGCAAATTGGCATCGTGTGTATCGTTATTAGCAATGGTGGCTCCTCAGACGAAGTAGAAACTAATGAATTTTTAACTAGTCGACATATAACAGAAGAATGGCAATGCACTGAGCTCATTTTACTCGGCAAGATATACTAATAGTCTGGTCATTTACTGAAGAATTATGTAAAATTGATACCAAAACGCCGGTTGGCAAAACAGTAAGATCAGGATGCCCTCAGTGAATTCAGCTATAGACTCAAGCTGACAGAACTTCCAATATGTTGTATGACGTAATATATATATATATATATATATATATATATATATATATATATATATATATATATATATATATATATATATATATATCTTCTGTTTTGCATTTGTTGCAATGCATGCATTAGTGTGAAAAATGCTCCTTCAGGTGACATTGGGAAGCAAGTAAGGAGAACGCCTCTTCTTGAAATATTATCAGTAATCATTCTTAAAGATGTACCAAGCACAATTTCTCGCTATTATTCACTTTTTGTTCATCTTCATTGCATCTATTGCTCAGACTCATATATATCTTTATGGTGCAATGTCTATCTTAAGAATGAAGATAGCTGAATTTTAGATCCTTAGACACATTTGCACATCATTTTGGCTCCGCTCTTGTAAAATGAATTAAATCAGTCCGACATTAAATTGTGAGGAGCGAATTTTGTTTTCAGTTTATCCATGACAGAAGCCAACCTTTACCTTTTAATTTACCAGTCGTTCCGAAAATACCTCAATGTTTGACATACAGTAGCAAAGGGTGTACTAGTTTCAGATGCTACCATTCGGCCTAAACCAAAGTCCTTAGGCTTTTCAAAGGTTTTGGACTACGTGCATTCTAAATTGAGGTCAATTTAGTCAGCTACGCCTGCTGCCTATTCGGACGACGTTCTGCTAAAACACTCGATGGGTAAAATTTGACTCTGAGATATAAAGGATTTGCCACCGTTCTTCCTTCATTTGGAATTTTTAATAAAACAAGGAGCTATCCAATATGTTATCCTTCAACAAGTTACCAATCCTGAGAAAGAATGTTTTACTCATCTGAACCTGGTTTGCCTCCCATCCATATGCATCTACTACTGATAACACTTCAAGCTCTGTAGCGCCAATCTTTGGACATTTGGTGCACCGAATTCTTATCACAAGCCATATAATTTTTTCCTGTCTCAGTGCTAGTTCATAAATGGCAATCGGCAGGAGTACGTCTGGACCACCCCACCATGTGGAGATAACAGTATGCACGGACGAATGAGGCGCGGAGCCATTTGGACACATTCAGAAGCTGGTGGAATCTAGAGCGAAGAGTTCAAAACATAAATGTCCTTGATATGAAGACCATATTTCATTTTCATTTCATATATGCATTTCAATCGTGGCCGAATTTTCTACTTAGCAAGCTAGTGTTGATCATGCCGGACAACATTAAGGTTGTCAAATATCAGCGCAAGCAAGCCTGAACAACATCACTAGATCTATGCGTTTTGGTTGGGGGACTTTCTACGTTGGTGTTCCGGTCGTTGAATCGCGTTGAAAGTTTATCACATTCCGGACAAACTCACTGAGTTAGTGGACCTCTTGTTATTAGGAGACCAAACGCTGCACGAAGAGTGGTCCTCATATATTTCCGTCTTTCAACGGATTTCCATCCTGTGAGCCGACTGATCATGACGGTAGACTTATTTGCAAAAGGTGAAATCATGAACCATTGTGTCGCCAGTCTCTGATCCAGAAGTTTAGGCTGCAGGTGATTAATGTCTAACACTTTAATGGGATCAAGAACTGCTGGCGTCCCTCCACGATTCTGATAACCAAGGTCTATAAGAAGATGAAGAATTAAAATTTGGAAATTATTCAAATTGTCTATTAGAGAGTCGACAATGAGTGGTCTAACTTCTCACAACTTTCATCTCTGCGAATATGAAGAGAATCTTCAGGACAGACATTTGATAGGAAAACCTTGAGGAAGTAATACGTCCTACCAAAGTCTTGCTGAGAATGTCACAAGCTGGAGGGCCTTCCACTTGAATGACATACAAGGTAAAGTAGAAGACGTATGTGCAATGATGTGGAGACAAAGTCATTTTCGTCTATTCATGCATTGGTACTACGATTAGCTTACTTGTTTCTCTAACTGTGAAGACAGATCCGTAACCATAATTATTAAAGCCCACCGTTCCATGATCTACAATACATTCAGGCAGCACGGCAAATTAGATTAACGATCCCTCCAATTTCATGGCCAACTTTGAGTTGAACAGACCTAGATCTTTAAATTTTTACGAGTAGATTCCAGTAACAGTTCTGTACCTTGCTCAATTCATTCCAAATCAACCCCAGCGTCTAGGTCTCAGTGGAAGCACATGTTCTTGTTTCCCACCATGTCTGTTCTAATTATAAGTAATAGACAGTGAAAACAAATAAAAGGAGATAAAATGCCCTCTGAAGGTAAAAGAAAGGAGCAAAAGAAAAAGTTTGATCATTCAGAATCGCTAATTTCATTAATATTGGAATCTTGAACAGTATTATCTAATCTATTTGCACTGTGAGACTTTATGGTATAATATACAGAGACTCTTCTATTGATAATTATTGTAACAATTGTGATTAACGGCACAAATCCATATAAAACAAAGCAGCCAGTACACATTCTGCATTGCAGATGGTACGCTATTTATTTATCAAGCATGTTTGCAACATTTTCTATTTCCTACATTGTTTAGTTGTCGATTGGCAGCCATTTGTTTTAATCCGTGATGTCACAGTATAAATTATAACATCTGACAATGACTTGGAAATTGTATCAGCTCTGGCTTTGGAAAACATTTTCTACATGCCTTTTGATTTGCTTCTCGTCTATTTTGTTCTAATTGTTTTCAGTCATTTGCTTTTACCTGGTATATCTTTGTATGTCAAATTTGCAATAGCTGTGTTCAATTTATGTTTGTTCTCTTCAGTTTCTGCACAATTGGAGTTATTACTACTTTTGTCTTCAACAAATCCAAATTATTTATTTCCAATTGGACTTTGTCTAGACTGATGTTCTGCATCCACCTTGATCCCCTGTCTGCTACTGTCGTTTCTCCGCCGCTTTGCTGTTTAGCTTTTCTCACTTTAGTCGCTATTTTCTTTAACCCATAAATGGACGAGGGTTGATGTAATTAATTGAAATAAATTGACAATCATGTTTACGATGATGATTTAATAAATGCACAAATTCAAACAGAAGTTGATATTACTGTAAATATCGCAAATGAATTTAATCAAAACACACCATGCATGTTGCTGCAACCACACCACATAAAGATATTGGCCCAAATAACGTTGCACTAAAACTTATTCATGAGTTAAAATAATAGAGTGAAAGACAATACGAGTTGATACGAAATGGCTTAAAAATCGAGGATAAAAATGTTATTATGAAACCCTTGGTAGTAAATTAGTTTGAATCTCAAGTGAAGACGGCACTAAATCAACGATAGCACCCAGAACTATAGCAGATAATACTGGAAGTGGGTTGCTGACCACGGTAGGTTGGACTAGACAACGAAAAACTGTGTTACATATTGATAATACACAACCAAAATATCCGCTTGAACGTATTGTTGTACAAGGCAACCAATACAGGTCCAAGAGCATATTGAGATGCTAACAATAAACACAAATGTGTCCTTTGACCAACAAGTAAGAGAGGCTGATATTATAACGGACGAATATCATAGAAGAATTCAAAGTGGAGAATCTCCACCTGTAATTAAAAAATTATTCAGAACGCAAGAGGAAAGAATATTATAAGGTTACGTAAATGCCGTGGAAGTTGTCTATTTGAAACTAGAATATATGCGATTTAACACTTAAATATATGAAAAAACAGAATTAAGAATTTAGATAAGTCATCAGCAAAGAGCGAGATCCAAACAAAAGATATGTATTGCACTAACAGTGGGAGAGTGTTGAAGGTAAAAAAAAAATGGCATTAGTTGGATATCTAACACATTTCAATAGATACTTTAGAGCAAATATTGAGAAAAAAATTGATTGAAAAGTTACATCAAAATGACCATATGATGAGAGGCTAAAACAACTGGTTAAGGAAAAGGTGTTACAATAGCTGCTACATCCACTGCAAATTGTGTGACAGGAAAAGGGTATTACAATAGCTGCTATAGCAATGGTATGACTATAACAACAATTGCTCTGTCTATAGCAAATTCTGCAAAATATTTAGTAGGATGTGCTGCTTCATCAGGAGCCAAAGATGATTTGTTCGTTGAAAAAATTAAAGAAGACATAAAACATATTGCCAATTACACTGGTCTAAAAAAAATTAAAAGTCGTCTGCTTCAGAGATAAAATGTGCTATTTATTAGAGATTTTGATGTGCTGAATTCAAATATGACAATTAAAACAACTGATTGGATACTGTTTCCAAGATATTTAAGTTCTTACATTTTACGTCTATGTATATTGTGTACATAGTAGAGTTTTAATCATAAATTGTAAACCTAGGTCTTTTCATGTGTTTATGGTTGCTTTACATGATAATATTTAACCTGTCCTGTTTCTGTAACACTTTAAAAAACAGCAAAAGGGTTATATAAATAAAAAATATATTGAAACAAAAGTCAAAAAACTATTATGTATATATAAGTACATAACTTAGTCCTTATTCAGTGTCTACTCGGTGCTTCTTGGCTTGTCTATTGTATTCATTAAATGGAGCATCTCTTGTCACTGTCCAGCAATAGTCTGCAAGCATTGATGGACTTCATTTGCCCTGATAGCGTTTCTCCATTGTTGCAATGTCCTGGTGAAATCGCTCGCCGTGCTCGTCGCTCACTGCTCCGCAGTTCTGTGGAAAAAAATCTAGATGAGAGTGCAAAAAATGTATCTTTAGTGACATGTTGCAACCAAGGCTTTGGTATGCCTTGAGGAGGATTTCCACCAACTCCCTGTAGTTGTCTGCCTTGTTGTTTCCGAGCAAATTTGTTCCCATCAACTGGAAGGCTTTCCATGCCATATTTTCCTTGCCACGCAGTGCACGGTGAAATGCATCATCTCGAAGAAGTTCACGAATCTGAGGACCAACAAAGACATCTTCCTTTATCTTAGCTTCACTTAACCTTGGAAATTTTCCACGGAGGTATTTGAAAGCTGCTTGTGTTTTGTCCATGGCCTTGAGAAACTTCGTCATCAGACCCAGCTTGATGTGCAAGGGTGGTAACAAAATCTTTCCTTGATTCAACAAGTGGTGGATGCTGAACACTTTTCATCCCAGGCTCCAATGACTGTCGGAGTGGCCAATCTCTCTTGATGTAGTGGGAATCTCTCGCACGACTATCCCATTCGCAGAGAAAACAGCAGTACTTTGTGTATCCAGTCTGCAGACCAAGCAAGAGAGCAAGAACCTTGAAATCGCCACAAAGCTGCCACTGATGTTGGTCATAGTTTATACACCTCAAAAGTTGTTTCATGTTTTTATAGGTTTCCTTCATATAGACTGCATGACCAACTGGAATTTATGGCAAAACACTGCATTATGCAGCAAAACAGCTTTAAGACTCATCTTGGATGAATCAATGAAGAGTCTCCACTCATCTGGATCATGAACGATGTTGAGGGCTGCCATCACACCACCGATGTTGTTGTAGGCTACAAGATCACCTTCCATGAAGAAGAATGGGACAAGATCCTTTTGACGGTCACGGTACATGGAAACCCTAACATCACCTGCCAGGAGATTCCACTGCTGTAATCTGGAGCCCAACAGCTCTGCCTTACTCTTGGGGGGTTCCAAATCCCTGACAAGGTCATTCAGTTCACCTTGTGTTATGAGGTGTGGTTCAGAGGAGGAGGATGGGAGAAAATATAGGTCATGTGACATTGATGGTTCAGGACTAGAAGTTTCATCCTCTTCCTCTTCCTCGTCTGACTCAAGTGAGAATGATTTTGGTGCATCCGGAACCGACAGTCCTTCTCCGTGGGGTACTGGGCGTATAGCTGACGGAATATTTGGATAATGCACAGTCCACTTTTTCTTCTTTGACACACCTTTCGCAACTGGAGGCACCTTGCAGAAGTAACAATTGCTGATGTGATCTGTTGGTTCTCTCAAAATCTTTGACACTACAAAAGTCATAGATTTCCTTTTTCTGTTCAACCACTGGCAAAGATTTGTTGCAAAAGTGTTGGAGCATATGTGTGGGGCCCACATCTTGTTCTGATCTCCAATTTTGCAGCCAAAATAAAGATGATAGCCTTTCTTAACCATAGTGGTTATGTTGTGCTTTTGTGATGCAAAAGTCACTTCACCACAAACATAGCAGAAGTTATCTGCATTGTTCACACAAGTACGAGGCATCTCTGCTCACTTTGGCTAAACAGAAATGTGTCCCTTTGCAAAATCAAACACTGACAAATAAGAGAGCACGACACTGTATGATTTGTAGAGCTGATAGGGGAAATTTCTTCAGCAGAGTGATGTAAGCTTAGTTATGATTGCATCTTCCATGACTTCTAGATAAAACTCATTATTCTACTGATCCTGGATTAGTACATCATGAAAGTTTAAGGAAATCAGGTGTTGGACTTCAACTTAAGAAACTATGACATATTTCTGATAAATGAGAATTGAATAAGAGGTGGATTTATCATGACATCACATAGATATGCTGAAGCAAATAATGAATACTACTCGGATAACGATGGGCATATAAGAAATGATGAGTATGAATGGTCAAGGTCAATGTATGACGCAATACCAGATTCAGATTGCATCATTCATTGTTTTGCCTAAAAAGCAAGTACTGTCCAAACCCAGTCATAGATTTATTCATAGATCCAGTCAAAGATGTATTTGAGTTATTTCTGGTTTAAATTGAGATCCCTCCCCTTTAAAACTCACTTATCCTCCGTCATTCCCAAGTCAAGGGTCGTATACACTGACCTAGTATAATATCTTTAAAACTAGAGCCAATCAACAATTTTAAGCATCATTTTCGTTCTCAGTGACCCAGAATTAGTACAGTTTGACAACATTTATTGCGGAACCATTTTGGCTGTAGACCAGTGTTATTTGTTTGTGTTATACAAAAGAGCAGCAGCAAACATTGCATATAGTTATTAGCAGTGTAAAATGGCGGCTTTCGAACGCAGCTGGGCAGGTTACTTCTTTCGTTGTTGAGCGATATTTTACTTGTTTTGGCATATATGAGTATTAGTATGTTTTGGGGTATTTTTTGCATTGGTGTCAGATACAATGTGTGCCAGAGGTACAGTCGCGTCGGCAGATGTGACAGTAGGACTGCCATCGTCATAATAATTCTTCACTACATATTATTTATTAGCTTTGTCTTATTTTCTGTTTCCTATACTTTCTTGTCAAACTGTCACAGATTACTTATTTCCTACATTTTCTTGTCATACTGTCACAGATTACTTATTGCTTACATTTTCTTGTCATACTGTCACAGATTACTTATTGCCTACATTTTCTTGTCATACTGTCACAGATTACTTATTGCCTACATTTTCTTGTCATACTGTCACAGATTACTTATTGCCTACATTTTTTCATACTGTCACAGATTACTTATTTCTTACATTTTCTTGTCATACTGTCACATATTACTTATTTCCTACATTTTCTTGTTATACTGTCACAGATTACTTATCAGCATTTGGAATACAAATTTTTTGCATACATCGCTATTGTTGGTAGGATGTAACCCCTGTTTAAACAAGTCACTGGATTTCTGTAAATTGTTATTATAAGGAAATATACTACCAACTTTCAGAACCATGATCGTTAGGTAACAGAACGACTTCTTAAGCAACAACAGCAGAGTCCAATTTCAGGTGTGATTATGATACATGAAATTTGTCACAATGTTTTCATCGGAGTCATAACCTTGCTGTCCTAATATTGATAGCTCCATTAACCTTTTAAGTGTTTGTTACTGTCGAAACAGACTAATAAGTGTTATGTTTTCGACCTAAGAACCTAAGATGCCAATTACATTAGGTCTTATACCTTGATTGTACCTTTCAATACCATCATCTGTTAGAGCGTTACTATCTTCTATACAGAAATATCACCAGCTGCTTTCTCGGCTGGTTTTCTTGTATTAATAATTTTTTGTGTATGGCATCTAAACCTTAGCGAAAACCACAGTCACTAATATGTTGGTCTCAATTCAATTATTACTTGATGAGTCGAACCACTTTTTATAATAAAAGAGATAATCGTATGTTACTAACCAATTTTCATTCTTATATTTCCAGTCACGCTATTTATGAATTTAAATATTGTTGCAGACTACGTTAAAATGTTTTAAGCAAAAGTTGTTGTTGGTTGGCTGAAATTTACGTTCACCAGTTAATGCAATAGCACACTGAGAAGCAAATATGAAATATGTAAACATATTTAACAAGCTCCGGAATGCTTTTATCTATTAAATGGCAGTAGCAGATTCCGCAACCTGCTGCTGCCATCAACACTGCTTAGTTTAATTGAGTCTGCCAAAATGTCCTGTCCAACTGTCCTCTGTTTATATTCACTGATATTTCGCTATCAAATTTTAGAATGTAGTTATCAAAATGTTAAATGGTTTGCATGTAAAAGTTTGAGCTTCAGTATAGTAATTTTCTACCTCGTTAAATACGTATGCAGTATTAGAATTGTGATTAATAGTAAACTGAGCTACAGGACAAGGGTAAGGTACTTTGCTTGAAATTGATGAAATTATATGAAATTGGTTTTTCTTTTTGCAAATATATATTGAGCCCCAGTTTAGTGCTTTTCCACATTCACATGTAATATCTTTGTTGATTTCTCTCTCAATCTTGTAATTTCCTCAATCATACTACTATTTTAAACTCATTAATTTTACGCACTATCTATATCTCTCTGGTATTTTGTCTTTCGTTTTTCCATTTCCATCATCAGTTTTTCTTTGTTACATTTGTAACATTTTACAACCGAGGGTATTTTTAATATTGAGTGTACTATTTATTTCTGTAGTTTAATTTCAATTACTTCTAGATGTCACATGAAAGTTCTGCAAAAGATGTCTCATCGAAATCTTGTAGTCTATTACAGCGCATCTCTGTTTCAGTTTCTTGGAGATGTATTTGAATCAACTTCATATTGTTGAATGTTATATCTTTCAATTCATATATTACCCTGCTAGCGTATTGTCTACATTGGAGTCGCTCTATCCGATTTTCCATGTGTACAGATATGCAATCAACACAAATTTCCATATCGAGCAAGTTTTAACACTTTCACACTTTAAATCCGCTGTCTTCTCCACATGTGTTATATTCTAGAAACTCATTATCGTTCACAAACACAAAGTTTTCCTGTTGCTTAATACTTCAATCTATGTAATTTGCTGCCTCCGTTTATTTTAATGTCAAAATATTCTTAGCTGTCAAATGATTGATCTTATCCTTTCCATTTCACTAGTACATACTTTTTACCGTTCATCCGTTTTGTTTCTAAATATTTCAAACTTTGTAAATGTCATTTTCGTTATATTATAGAGAGAGAAATTTTGTTCTCAAAACACGTACTCTGTACTCTTCTAGTTTGTAAAAAAAAATTATCACCTAAAATTAATTGCCTACTTTTAAATATTTCCTCAGCAACGTTAGGAATGTATACCTTTTAAAATATTGTTTTGCATCGCAAAATCTTGACTATTTCACTGATTTTGACTGTTAGAGATCCAAATGTATACATTTTCATGTAACCGAAAAAGACTGATCCATACTTTTGATATGTTATATTCCTTCCTTCCTTCAACGGGAGTCCTATATATTGATCTATGATGAGTGTTATTGTATCTCTCAACTAGCTTTGGTAAAACGTCAACCCATTTTCTTGTTTAATTTCGAGCAAAATACTTCCACATTCTAGTCTTTGGGGCTTTGTTAAATCTTTCCACTACAGATGCTTTTTTTCTGCAAGTTGAACAAATATTCAATTGTTTTCCTTTTGCAACAAATCCCTAATTTCAGAGAGAGAGAGAGAGAGAGAGAGAGATCAAGTCAAGTAAAATGTATTTATAATCGGATTTCACAATATTAGCATATGTTCTAATTAACATTGTGCAGACATTATTAAAAGACTCATGCAGGAAATTAACATGTAAACCTTGCATACAAACATTAAAACATATATCATATGCTAGACTCATGAATATTAAAAACTGACAAATTACATACATTAATACTAAGACTTCTGTAACTGTAAAACTTGACAAATTATATTACATACATAAAATCCTAACATACATGGTATGTACAATGCAACATATGTGGCATAATAAATTGTAAATACATAATCTGGTATGAATAAGAGAAATTATACACGTAACACATAACATATTTCAATTGTGTGACATTAGAACATACCTGTACGTCCAGACATTTTAAAATGTACCTGCAACACAAAGCTTCTATGGTATACTTATATATAGATAGATATAGCATAACTTAAATTAATTAAAGCAGGAATATCATAGTTATTAACTTAGAAAGCTTATTAACGTGGTATGTCATTGATATATCATAAATCACTGGAAGCAGAAAGCTTATATATATATATATATATATATATATATATATATATATATATATATATATATATATATATATATATATATATACAAAGATACAAAGAAATAATATTATCATACAGGTTAGAGAATTTTTAATTCGTACGCTACGGAAATTCGAACCCGAGTCCACCGGTTAGGGTACCCATTTTCCTTGCCTGTAAGCACCAACACCTACACCGTTTCGACCATGCACACATCACCCAAAATGATGCTACAGAGTCCATGGTATAGGCATTCGTAGCAGACACACCCGCATGTCGACCCAGTATTTCATCAAAGTACACAGTCATTCCGGTTTCATACGACAGAAATCTAGGTATATAGAGGTTATTACGGAGAATTACAAATAGACACCAAACAAAGCGGAAAATGCTATCCCTGGATACTACAGGAGAATGCTTTATAACATTAATATAATTTTTCAATACAAAGAAATAATATTATCATAGTTTTTGTGTTTGTAATTATTATTTGTCAGTATCGTCGTAGATCTTGAAAGCGCTTTACCAGTTTCTCAAACTTCTGCACAGTTCTTTGTCAAGTTTGTTGCCTCTCTCTCTCTCTCTCTCTCTCTCTCTCTCTCTCTCTCATGGATGGTGATTGTTCTTTAGTTTAAGTCATATACACAAATTTATAATCGTTTGGTAATGAAATTGAGTCTTGTATGTATTTAGAGTGGCGGCGTTACACGGTGGCCTTTTTTTTATAAAACACGGGGCTTTAAAAATACTTACTATAAGTATCTTAAAAACAACAGAACATAAACCCTAATCCTCTTAATCACTGTTCGTTCGACCAACTGAATTGTTTATTTAACATTACACCTGTTCAACGATGACATTTACGTCTGAAGTCTAAAATGGTACTCAGACTGACCTGGACAACTGGGGTCGTCCTTGACATGCCCTAGAGCGGTAGCATAGCCACAGTGACGAATTTCCTAGTCTCGTTGAAAATTTACCAGACGCAAACAGACAGTCACCCAAAAGCGCTTGACCAATCAACGTACGATCAGCGATACACCGCCAGCTGCTTAGTCATTCGCCATTTTCTTCCGCCTATTGTTTAGAAATAATACGTTGGCAATGTTGGATTTATTTGGTTGATTCGCGTGCTAAACTACAATGGTGAAAGGTGTGTTTGGAGTTTTCGTAATTTAGACAGTAGATACCCAGACCGAATTGCTGGTGATGTCTTATACCGTTCCAAACCTCTTCAAAGTTTACGGAAATGCCTGATGTCGATCAAAGCTTGTGGTTTTACGCATGATCATCTGAACTTCAAGACAGTTAATTTAAATTACCATATGTTTGTAAATACGAATAGTCCATACAAAACAGCAGAGATAAATTTGCTTCAATGACTCTTTAAAAATGCATTTGTGCTTAATTAATTAGGACTATTTTTATTCTTAAGGTTGTTTTAACAACAAACTGACAAATAATCACATATAAAGTGATAGCGCTCAGTACATCGCAAGCACGGAAGCTTAAAGATAGATAGTGTTTATTTTTTTTCTTTTTTTTCTTCTGGATTGTACCCTCTATATTCTAAACAAAAGGACAGACATTCGCAATCTTTATTCTGTTATGGTAGAATGGGAATGGAATCCCCCGTTTGCGTACATGATCTCGATCAATGAGAGTAGGGAATTCCATTCAGCGCTGATCCGGGTCTAGCCAGTTGTAAATTTACATCTGTGTATTTATTTAATTGATGCCGGCCAGAGATGTCTTTCCACTTTCACTGTGTCTTTTCAAATGTAAACTTACAATTCTAATTATCCCAAGCTTCAATACATTTTAGAATTAAAGACTGACACATATACAGTAACAGGGCTTGATAGACCGAAACACTGAACTTGTCCTTGATAGATTTGACCTTGCCCCAAATAGGACGACATAATATCACTTTAGAAGTTAAAAAATAAAGTAAAATAAAATACGCGCTGTTGTCTTTTGTTTAATTTTTTTATTATCTTTGTATACACATTTAAACCATATGCCAATAACTAAAGTTATCAGACAAGATATGTGTAATAAATAGTACATGTAGATGAGAGACAGAGAGAAAGAGAGTAATGTTTAGATAAAAGACCTTGAACTGAAAAATTAGACATAGCCAAGAGCAGAACTGTGTTAACTTAATTTTAATAATTTGCTAATATATCATAACCTTTAACCATGCTTTATGCTTTTCATGGGTGTATGCAGTGTTAAATAGAAACTATAAGCACACAAGTTCACTCTCCTGAAGTTTGCCTAATACTTTTCCCAGCTGAGTAGCTGCAAACTGCTGAGTAGGTGCAACCATCAAACTTTTGACCGGAGTACTCTCCTTCCCATTTTCATGCATACTCCTTGCAACCTAGTCAAGTGAGCTTTGCCTAAATCACGGGATCTGATAGGGTATTTTCTGGAATTGTCCGTTGCTATGGAAATGGTTTTTCTGTCCCGTTTTTGCTTTGAGCAGATTTGGGATATTTTCTACAGTGACTGTATAATATTAGATCATTTTCCAGGGATACTCATTAATCCGCGACGACTGGAACTTTCTTGCACGTTCTGCAGCGTCATACTTGTTATTTTTCTTTGGTGTTAGATTCATTAGATGTGTTTGTAGGAGTTTCGTAAAGGTTTCTTTTCTTACCTAGATACGCTAACAGACTCATCTCTTCAAATCTATCAACAGTAAATAAAAAAAAAAAATAAACAAAACTAGACCTTTGGTAATGATTTATTTATTCTCACAACTAAATTACTTGACAACACTTATATGTATCAATTTAATTATTTGACAACACTTATATGTATCCATTTAATTATTTGACAACACTTATATGTATCCATTTAATTATTTGACAACACTTATATGTATCCATTTAATTACTTGACATCACTTATATGTATCCATTTAATTATTTGACAACACTTATATGTATCCATTTAATTACTTGACAACATTTATATATATATATGTATCCATTTAATTATTTCCAAACGAATACGTATCGGTCTCCTGTAATTATTTCGTAAACAGTAGATGAAATGCCGTTTGTGGGTGCTAGAGTTTCGGTACATTGATAGCGCTTTGATTGAAATCCATGTAGCTAGTCTCTCACGAGTTATATTATTAACATTTATTGCTTAGTCATCTTGAAATCGGCGACATGCATCAAGACAATATTCGACAAGACGACTATTCATAGACTGCAAACTCGGCACATTTTGAAGCCTACTCACAAACTGCCCTTTGCTAGGTTGGGACTTGAAAGTTGGCAAATTCCATATACTTACAAATATTACGATTGAAATGTAACTGATAAGTTTATATATATATATTCCCTATTTGTAAAAAATTTGCTTTAAATAGTAAATATTCACATCATTATGTCTACGCGAGAAATTGCGAGATTGACCTTGACATTGACTTCATGATGAAAGTGATAGACCTTGATAGTGTATCGTATGAAATAAAGGATTGATTGATGAATGAAACTGCGTGCATTTGTGCGAAAGAAGCTTGCGATACATATAGACACTAAATAAAGGTGCTGACATATGTGCTGTGGCGATCGCACAATCTTAAAACTTGCAGAACATAAAATATTACAAACTTAACTCTCTCTCTCTCTCGATCGATCGATTCTGGATTTGCTCGTAGGCAAGTACCTTGCAAACTTCAGCTTGCTTGAGTCTAATTTGTTCTTGTCCCTGGGCGAGTGGATTTTGCATGTCCTGCAGTAAGCTTCTGTGATGTTTCCTTTGCTGTGCTTGCACGATCATTTGTATTGTATGCGATTCCTAGAACTTGCGCTGACTCCGAAATATCCTGGCAGAAATGTCGACCTGATTATCTTGAAAACTTTTCAGAGACTTTATTTATCCCCTAAACGCGCTTGCTTTCAGGAGCTGACGAAAAGTGGCTTTGTAAGGTAGTAAATTCTCGTATAAATCGTGGTTAAGAACTTCGAGTTCATAACAGTTGCCTGAACCGACCCGAGTTTTTGTTTTTCCAAATATCGCCTTTCCTTTCAAAAAGTTCGTTCGCGATTTGCTTTTTAACAAAAAGCACTGAAAAAGCAATCAGACTTTTTATTTTTAGGCGTGCAGTCTCAAAACAAAGCGAACACAACTTTGCAATAATTTTCTTTTTCTAAAAAAGAGTCTTGTAGGACCAAGGACTTATCAATCGCTGAATTCTTGCTTGAAGAGACAGAGGTTAAGAAAAATTCCCTTACATTATCATTTTTAAACGTAACTCATACGTGATCTAATGACGAGAGTACATTTGGAACAGATCATGATTTAAGTATGCTGGTGGTGCTGGTCTCAATTGTTAGATAGTGGGGGTGAGGTGGGGTGGGATGGGGGTTGCTGTTATCACTATTTTCTCTAGTTATTTTATTTTGTACGCTCTGAAATTCGTTCCCCCCCCCCCCCCAGTTTTCATGATAAAGACCCATTTTTGAAAAACAAAAGCTTGAGTTCAGCTACAATGAGCAAATGCAATTATCAAAGAATGTGTGCCCAATGAACCGAATAATATCCACTGACTCCGAAAGAAAACAATCTGAGTGACCCAATACTGACACCACGGACTAACAAAGAGGCCAGATTGAATTTGCAATTCATACTAAAAAGTATAGACTGGACTTCTTCAGTAAAAAGTTAAATAAGTGGATATATATGTACCAGTCTAGAAAATATTATACTGTAAATTCCGACATACACACTCAAGCTTTGATGTGTAAAAATTTTTTGGTGTATTTATTAACATGTTTTAAGAAACATGATATATGCAAGGAACTACAGCTGTATATAGTTTCCTGACATATGACAACACAATCTATAGACCTTTCTGTTGGAAAGCGCTTTCATATTTGCGTCCCCCTAGTCACTACCGCTTCTTTTTTTGATGGGCAAAATATTTTATATATTTTAAATCTTCAGTTCGTTTCAAAATTTGACATTCACGAATGTGCTGAATAAAGTTTTATTTATTTATTGAATAATTAAATATTTATTTGTGTGTTTATTTATATATTCACTTAATGTACTTACTTACCGGATGTTAAAAAGAACATTATGGAAAACTCTAAAAGTCTATATTAGTGTATCTGGCTTTACTGTGAAAACCTGAGAGATTAAAAGGGGAGGGATGGAGTCACCTTGACTATAACAAATTACCTGGATGGCTATCAAGGGGCTGTATGACTAAATTCAAAGGGTCATATTGTTATTCTCTCTCTCTCTCTCTCTCTCTCTCTCTCTCTCTCTCTCTCTCTCTCTCTCTCTCTCTCTCTCTCTCTCTCTCTCTCTCTCTGCACAATGGCTTTTAAACGAGCATGTACACATCATGAGCATTTGCCCTCAGATGTTCACAGTATGCAAGGTAACCTGTTTATGTATCTATGTTGCAAGTAAGTAAGTAAACATGCTAAAAAATTTATAACACTGAAACAGTTGAAGTATAGATAAAGTACCGAAATTTAATATGTTTCTTTTAATGTTTGCTTCTCTTTAATTATGCATATTTTCATATATTATCTCAACACCAAAACAAATACTAATAATTACATAAATTAACTTTTATTGTGTCTACATTTCATGTCGCAAATTTTCTATTTCGTTTGCCTTCAAATAATGAGCAACAACTGCAAATAGTGCATAAAAAATAAGTGATCACACATTATGTTCTTTGTTAGTGATTTTGAAGGAAACTTAAATAGTGTAGAAATAGAGCCTCACAGAAGAAAAAATATAGATGATTTCACGAAATTTTAAATTACTGTATCCCAGAAAAGGTATCAAAGTTTCGCGGTTCTATTAACACTGAGTATATTATATAAGTCCCACACAATTATTTATAGTTGAATTGAAGTTGGTGGCGGTGGAGTCAGGTAGCTTATTGGCTCAAATCACAATTATTAATTCTGGGTTAGAATCCACGAATGTTATCGCCGTCTATTTTTAGAGTATTTTTTCCTCTCTTCTTTGGGTGGTGATCCTTGACTCGGATGTTGGTATTATTGGTACTGATTTAAAGGAAATTGTCTATTCTTCAGAAAATGAGGATTATAGTGTGATTGTCTCGGTGTATGTTGGTTACAGTGAACAGTGAGTAATCAGGCATTGATGCTGTCACGGAATAAAATATGTGACCCATGACACTTATCTGTGTTTACAATTCAGCCTCTCCAAAAAGTGCTCGATAACCTATGAGACGGACTTAACTTTAAGTTTGTCTAGGAAGATACTTTTGATTAACACATGATTTTTTTTATTTTAGACACACTGGAAAGTTCAGTACTGTTAGGCAAATGTAAAGATAATAATAATAATAATAATAATAATAATAATAATATAATGTATGGAATCCTGTCAGTGGCACTTATAATGGGGGACATTTGCCCTTAAGTATCATATTTTGAGCACAGTACTGGAACCACCAAACTCGAAATTATCACACTTCTTGCAAATTTCGTTAGAAAGCTAAAAACTGTATACGTATATATTTTTAGAAGAATTAATTTTAAATTGTTAACATTTTAATTGAAAAATAAAAATATGTAAAACTTTAAAATATTTACGGCTTTTCATCGTTTAGGGTATATCAATATGAAATAAAGTGACATTTCTTGTATTTCTATTCACTTTTCACAGCCTCATTTTCAATATTTTTACATTTAAAGGCAGAATGCGGCATTTATTCAAAACGCATGAAGACATATTTCTAGTTGATATTGTGCCTGCAGGTCATTTATACCGTTTATTATGGATCCAAGCAGTCAATGTATGCGTTTATGATGTGATATATGAATAACACATGTCTGCTTATATGGCTTATAATAGTTACATGGTACTTAGTGAGAGGATGGAGATGAAGACTCTACAGTACATGCAACTATGTCTGTCTGCTAATCCATTTTAAACAGTACATGCAACTGTGCCTGTCTACTAATCCATTTTAAACAGTACATGCAACTATGTCTGTCTACTAATCCATTTTAAACAGTACATGCAACTATGTCTGTCTACTAATCCATTTTAAACTGTACGTGCAACTATGTCTGTCTACTAATCCATTTTAAACTGTACATGCAACTATGTCTGTCTACTAATCCAGTTTAAACAGTACATGCAACTATGTCTGTCTACTAATCTATTTTAAACTGTACATGCACCTATGTCTGTCTACTAATAAATTTTAAACAGTACATGCAACTATGTCTGTCTACTAATCTATTTTAAACTGTCAGAGAAATGTATGGAAAAAAATGTGTCAGAAGTGGTAAAATGTACTTTTCCCGAATCTTATTAACTTCGATGTATGAAAACGGCTAAAGGAAGTATGTTTAAGATAAAATGCATTTCTTTCTATTGCCAATATTGGTTTAGACGTTGATTGACAAAGTGCGTCATTGTAGAATAAAGTGATATCACATTCTAATGAACAATTCTACTTAATTTTTGACTGACAAATACACCAGAAAAAAAAATATGTTCAAATAGAACCTTTGAATTAACGTTGTACAATTGATTTTAAAAATTACATGGTTACATGTCCCATGTGAAAAAATTTCCATCCTTGTTTAGAATTCTTTATACATTTTGATAATGTGAGGGGATCTAGTTGTGTCTATAGTTGATCTGTAAGGCACAGAATAGTCTTAAGTGTTTGAAATATCCCAAAAATGTTATTTCTGTATTGAATTAACTTATTTATGGTAATATCTTATAATTTACAACTGTGCCACTCAATCTCACTGTATAATGTTATTGTTGCGCAAATAATAAAAAACCCCTCCTCCCCACATTACATTAAACTTTATGATAATTGGTGTTCTTCATGAGTTATTTAGCCTGCTAATGGTTGAACATACTCTGAACAGCATACTTCTGAAAACCTCGTATATTTTGAAGATGAATAGTCATTTTAATATTTTAATACATGTCCATTGCTTCACATTTCTGTGAGTCACCATGTAAAGGTTATTTATTTATTTTTTATTTTTTTGCTGTTTCCGTTTTTCCTCTTTCTTGCACACTTAATGTAATTTAGAAATATCCATATCTAGCAGTTTCACTTCATTTACATACATCTTAGTGATCTACGAGATTAAAGAAACATATGATATCTCTTTTCAGGTCTGGCCTAGTATTTGAAACAAGGCGGAAGAGTCTGATTAGCCTCGATGCTACCCGGCAGTCAGGTGGTGATACCTAGGCCTCATTGGGATGTATCCAATATACACGGCAAAAGTCACCAGAATTAGTTCATACTACCACATTGGGATATAGTACCTTAAAGACATGGCTTAGGTCTTCATGAGAGAGATCAGTACCACTGTTCAGCAATTTTGAGCCCCCTTTGAGCTGTATTTTCCTATTACACGACTACCTTTTATGGTTATTGACATTGTAATGCTTTGCATTTTAGCTATGCAGCATGGCAATGGTCCCATTACTATGGGAAATTTAAGTGTGGTATTATCAATCCTAACAACTGACTGAGCACTTGACACAATACATCTGGAATAGAACACTTGTTATTGTTTCTTTAGTGTGTACAGCTATACACATTTGAACATGCATATTTCACTGTGAGCTATAGTGCTTTTATACTCCGGGACCAAATGTTATCAATTGCACAGACCTAAGCTACCTCTTATCTTTAACATTATTCACTGGTCAACTTTGCTGTCTAAAAGGTGGCAGTTTCATGTTTTCAAATTGTATGAACATTTAATTGATATGATTACAAATCTTGTTCAAATTTAAATTTGTATTTCAAATTATATTAAAATTCTATTTATCAACGTTTTTCCATTTAAAACACATTTTCACACAGAAATTATCTGGTACTTCAAACACAAATTTTATTGCATTGAAAACTTCCTATAATTAAGGAAGATATGGTAAATGTAGTTTTAAAGAGTTTCAAAAGCAGCTGGTCCAATAATAGCATCTTGCTGAACACCAACACTAGACACTTTCTGATAGTTGTCACACTCCTAGTTCGTCATGAAAGTCAATAAGATTTGGTGAGTAAAGTTGAAATATGTGCGGCATACAAATATAGTCTGGCTAACATTGGCCATAAAATAAGTTGGCATGATATGACTCATATCACAATTATTACTTCTGGGTCAGTACCCAAGAAATGAAGTCCCATACCCAAGAAATGAAGTCTCATACCCAAGAAATGAAGTCCCAATTTATGTTTAGAGTATTCTTCTCTTTTTATTGTTGTGATCCTTGACTTGATTGGAAGCATTCTTGGTACTGATTTAAAGGAATTTGTTTATTCGTTAGACTATTGTGATTATAGTGTGATTGTCAGTTTGCGTTTGGCTACAGTGCACAGTTAGTAATAGGGCATCGATGCCGTCCTGGAAGTGAAATCTGTGACCCATGGCACGTTACAGTGTTTACAGCTCAGCCTCTCCAAACGTTTGTTTAGGAAGATACTTTTGATTAACATATGATTTTTTAAAGTTTTGGCTACACTAAATAAAGTTCAGTACTGAAAAGCAAATGTAGAGAATATTTATTGAAAATAACTGTAAACCGGATATCGTTATTAAGAATATATATGCAGAGCAAATGGGACTGATTTCATCCTATTAGAGTTATCCGACCCTGGTTAAGGCAGAGAAAAAGCAAGGTGCCACTGCTTGCCATTGCTTCAGAGGCAGGCAGGACACGGTAAACGATAATCATCCATATTGGATTTTTCCAAAGTAAACTTCTATCTCCTACTGTCCTAATCTGTACAACATTCTTTTATACTAAAGCTAAAGACTCGAGACACCATACCTTGAGCAATCTCGAAGGTGGGCCATTGCTAAACTCCACGCATTTCACATCCTGCCTGAGATAATCTGAGATCCTCAAATCTGTTCCACCTGAGGGTTGTAACCTGAAATTCGTTATATGAATACTATGCTTACACAATTTAGCAACATTTGCATAATTATGAAATACTCTACGAATTTAGGTAGTCTCGTTCAACCACACGTTTCGCGTGGCTCTATGTGATCTTCGCAAAGCAAGGGTCATGTTAAAAAAACAACAACAAAAAAAACAAAAAAAAAAAACACATAACACAAAAACAGTTTTCCTTGTATCGTCAGAACGAAGCATTCACAAAATTTGAAGAAAAAAAACATTTGACTTAGCATTATTATGATGGAGAGATGAGGTCATGTTTTGCAGACATAGAGAGTTCCATTTACTGATTGAGACAAGCTCCCTGCATCGTCATCAGTTTACAAAGTGATGTTTAATTATGTCCTTTCAATCTAACAAAAGAATTTGCGCTGAAATGATTGCAAAAAGGCATATCTAGATAAATTGTTAGGTAGCGAGAAATTACTTTTTAGTTTTCTTTTTACAAATTCTGACCAAAGCGCCTTTTATGGTGACAGTGATTAGTGAATCATTTTACCAAATCCTCGTATGGCGGACATCCCACGCGAGAGTGGTTGAACGAGATGACGAATTTAGGATGAGTTCGGATATAAATTATTTTTTTTTATTTATGTAAGACACGATGTACGGCGAAAATAAATTTCTAATTAGCTCACCTGGCCATAAAACCAAGTGAGTTTATAGTATGGTCCCTCGCCCGTCGTTTGTCGTCAGCAGTCCATCATCCAATCAGACCTATTATTCACAACTTCTCAAAAACCACTTGACCAATTTGCAGGTGACTTTGTAAATAGCATTTTGGCATCAGGTCCTTACAGATTTTTTTTTTTTAAATTTGAGAAAACATTAAACAAATTCTTCTTACGAGCCACTTAACAGAATTAGAAAGAAAAAATCTGAAAGAAACCATCCATACATGAAAGTCTTTAAAATATATTAAAATTATATCGATCTGCTATCAAATGTGGCCACCATTACTATAACTATGGCCACCATTACTATAACTATAAAAACCTTTAAATAACTTCGTTTCGATATCCGCTCAACAGAATTTGACTAGATTTGACAGAAATCATTCAAACATAAAGGCCTTTCCAAATTGAAAAAAAAAACAAAAAACATTTAAACGATTTCTTTTCGAAAACCGCATAACAGAATTTGAGCAAATATGATAGAGAGCATCCTGGCATTAAGGGTTCCAAACTTTGATGAAATGATGCCCCTCTGCAGCCAAATATTTTCACCGTTACAAGAAATATAAAAACCTTTAAACGACTTCTTTTCAAAACGAGCCCTTCAAAACTGGACAAAATATGATTGAGAGCATCCTGGCATAAAAAGGCTTTCAAATTTGTACAAATGATGCCGATCTCTTTTCAAATATGGCTGCCATCACAAACAAAAACAATTAAACCACTTGATCTCAAAACGCTGCTCAATAGAATTTGACCAATTTTGACAGAAATCATCCTGACATGAAGGCCTTTCAATATTGGAGAAACTATGCGGATGTGCCATCAAATATGGATGAACACACAAAATAGATAACCTTGAAACAATTGTTTCATAACATACCCTACCAACAGCATTGCAAGATAATTCTACAGAAAGCATCCTTCTGACTCAGATTTCTTGGCCAACCGCTTTTGTATTTGACTTTTAGGCCAGCCAAATGATCGATCTCAGACCGACATGGGGCTCTTGTTATTTAATAATCTACTATGTATATTTTCTTTGTATGTCGAGCTTTGATATATTTATGTGTTGCTCAACTTTGTGCATGGCATACAATGCCTCTTTCTGCTATATATTAGGTTTGCGAAAATAAGGTTTGAAACGTTCAGTTATTGAAGTTTGTGTACGTTTGAACTTTTGAAGAGGTCCCAGGGATACAAGGAGAAAATCTAAATAATATATGGACAAGTCCGTAAAGAAATGTAGTGAATTCCCACGCATCGATACAGGAAGAGGCAGTGATGGACGAACAGACATATGGAAGAACATACGGAGGATAGCTCAACATCTCCAATGCCTTTTTAAAATTGATGGAGATAAAACTTATTACATCAGATATTTTTTACAGAGAGTTTGACGTATAACATTAATCAGACTGGGACCAGTTTTCAAAACGAGCATATATCTACGTAGGCAAATCTGTACCAAGGAAAAGCGAGGTTCTTCTATAAAAAAAAAACTCACGACACTGTCTTGTCAAAAAATGTATTATTTCATAAAGCCTGTGTTGCTTCATTTTATCAAAGCAAATAGAAGTATAGAGAGTCATGACATTCATAAAATTAATCATAGTTTAAATTTTTTAATTTGCCTTCTCTTGGAGAGAAGAATTGCGATTTTAATATAGATATATATCTTTAAAAGGTAAATCTTTCTTCTAGTCTTTGTAATTTGAAAAGACGAAAAGAAAAAGAGAAAAAACTGAATGCTCATTCAAACCAGTTTTATATATTTTATTTCAACAGACATATGTGATATTTCATATAGATGTACGTTTGATATATTATCGACTCATTCCCCGCTTCTGAAAATAGCACAGTGCTAAAGGCTATTGTTAGTTTGGTTTCAGAGAAAAAAAACGAGTCTGAATACAGACACACATGAAATCCACTTGACCAGCAAGAAAATTGCAAGGTGTGCATATATACATACAAATATAATCGTACTAGGCGAAGTATTTATATACGTATGGTTGCCCGCAACATATAGCACGGAAGACGCAAACTGGATTTGAGGTGTCCCCTTTAATCTATGTGTATAATACAGTAGTCCAGCTATCTAATAATGAATTCTTCAATTAAAAATATGCATAATAGTAACAATTCACATAGACCATACAGACAGTTAATTCCTTTGAAACATTTATCTGCACAAATATATATATATATATATATATATATATATATATATATATATATATATATATATATATATGTGTGTGTGTGTGTGTGTGTGTGTGTGTGTGTGTGTGTGTGTGTGTGTGTGAAATTTCCTCATGGTATGTTATTTACTTTTGTTGATGGACAATACGAACGTTAACGAGTATTCATTAAAATGTAACAGGTTTAGACTCAATTAGTTACAAGAATGCGGTAACCAAGATACAAAAGTTCCAGTTTGTTATAGTTTCTTCTGTGCAATAATATTTAATTAGTCTGAGGATGCCAGATGTCTTTATTTCTGTCTTTTTTTCTCACCCTTTAAATGTTGAACTGTGAATCTAAAGGCTACTTCTGAAAAAAAAAAGAATCTAAGTTTTCATGCCGAGTCATAGTTTAAGCCTGTTTGCTGGATTACAATGTCAAACAATGTAAAGAAAAAAATACCTTGAAAGTTGTTAAAAGTATTAAGAATTTACACCAACTTTACGGTCATGAATAACTATCGGTGTCTCCCAAAATTTACAATTACAAGTAAGAATCATTATGTTACAAAATAATTGTAAAGTTATTAGTATGGAGCGATTTTCTATACACACAGAAAAATGATACGTCTTTAATTCATATCAAGTAAGATTCATACAATGGTACAAAACATTCATTATTTAGTGGTAACAAACTACAAAAGAGAAAATGTTGGCGGTAATATTTATAATAGTAATATCTGCAAAAGGAAAATGGGCATTAATAAATATCTTCTTTCCCCTTTATGAGAAGGTGACTTTGCCTTTCATTGTGTTGTCAATAGGGTGACGATTTGAAAAATGTTAGATACCGTCACATAATGTCTGCTACTTTTTTTATTTCGTATAATAAAAATACTTCTCAAAAAGGTTAGTATTATCCTCAAAGTACGAAATGCAGAGAATAACGTGAACAATTTTGTGAAATGTGTCTGAAAATACATAAATGATGTATCTACAACAGATTGTTAAAAAGTCTTCAACTGAAAAAAAGCAATTCGCTGTTATCTGTTTACTTCCCGAGTAATACTTAGGAGTATAGAAAGCAGATGAGGTATAGTCAACAATTTTAGCAAAGAGAAAGTATTTTGTAACATTTTTGCACTCAATACAATGAATTTTTATAATATCTAAATGATACATGTAAATTCTTGAGTTCTTGATATGAAATATATACATGTACATGTGTATATTGAGTTTCAATTTTAACTAGACAGAATTTGTCAGATTGATATTGCTCAATGATTATCATCTGAGTTAGCCAGACATAACAGCTTGATATTGCTCAGTGATTATCATCTGAGTTAGCCAGATATAACAGCGGTGTGCCTTTATGTATTATAAACGCATCTGAAATAGAAACGAAGTGATTACGCTCCGTTTCTATGAACATAATTGAACACAACAATATTACGGATTTCAAAGATAAACAATCACAGTATATGTATGCCTGTAGATGGACGTGTTTCATGTGGCCTTCTGAAGTAATATGTATGAAATGGTATATATGTTCATTCCAATCACCGGAATATTCTCAAAATTCGTCACATCTGTCAGTTATTCGGCATTATTGCCAACTCTAAATATTATGTTTGCCACAAGAGTTAGAGCACACATTAACCTGTATTCCAAAAGAGCTATGTATGCAATTATACAAATGTATTTTACATGCACATGTCCCAGTCTGTCATAAATCACAAGCAACAGTTCTCTTGCACGTATTTCCTCCTTGACAGGTGTCGTCCTGCCTCAAGGCACATTGACAGAGCATAAACCGTTCCTTTAAAGATGCTTAACATTTTGTGCACACACGAGTCTTAAATCCATACGTCTGTCCTCGAAACAGTAAAGTGGCATCAAAATCAGGAGGTGTTTGAGCACAACCCATATTATGGGCTTTCAAAATATTATGCAACATGTTAAGAAAATGAAACACACTATGAAAACATGAAATCCTTTCCCGTGTCTACTAGTTCCTGGCTATCGTAAGTTTTGGATTGAGCAAGATTATTCGATTCAGGCTGTATGCCTTTTAATCTGACCTTGAAATCATTGTCCATGTTATTCCCTGTAGCCACATTGAAATTTTCTGCTTTTTCTTTGCTTTTTAGCTGTTGGTTTACCGTTGTCATTATATCTTTTCTTGTGAGCACATCGGTAATCGTATTTATTGTAGTAGTCTCCACCTCAGATTTGTTAATTTTATCACTGTGGCTAGAATTACCCATAGGTCTAAGAGAAGACAATATCATTTTAAAGGTTGTTTTATCGAAATTGTTTTGAACCTCCACACTTTCTCCAGTATCTATTTTATTCTCTCCTGACAGCACTTTCAAATCGACGGTGCGTATACCCATATCTGATATCGGTTGGTCTACAGCTGTTGCCTGGGTGTTTAACGACGGAATAGTAGTTGGAGATAAACCAGTGTTTGATATTTTCGCGGAATTCGTTGAAGAATATTCGCTGGGCTTCACTGTCAAATTAACTTGAATGGTTCGCATTTCTATATCTACTGCCTTAATTTCATCTTTCTTGACCAGTGTTGTCTCAGGGGAAATGGACGAATTGATTGATGCCATGTCAGTACTTTGGTCGCTTGATTTCGGTGCAATCGTGATGTTTGTCGAGCTTAATTGATCAGGCATGCTTTTGGAGATGAATGGAGATGATTCTCGCTCAGCTGATTTTTCACCCAATGTTTGTGTTTGATCAGCTTTAACTGTGTGTTTCTCTAATTTTGATCCACCAGTAGACACTTTGCCCATAACATTACTAATGGAAATTGTTACTGTATCCCTGTCTTCTGTTGACACGGATATCGTGTTTGAAAATGTATTAAAATTATTCTGTGCAAAATCAACATCAGAGGAAATCTGTTTATGCTCAATTGTGGCGACTGTGACCGTTTTCGGTACTGTTAATAACTCTACATTTTGTTCTGATGTTTCGATTTCGCTTTCCTCGAAGTCGTGCTTCCGTTCACTGGTTACATGGCTCTGCGTAATAATTGGCTTTGCTGTCGTTGCCGCGCTCTTGGATGAGATTTGATTTACATTAAATGACTCTAGGTCTATAGGAGAATCTTTGAGCAATGATACCAGAGTAATTGTTTCTGTGCGTATGTTCTTCTCTGAAGTTAAATCGCTTGTATTCTTTGTAGAATTTTCTGTTGAAGTAAAACCAGTTCGTTCAATTGACAAGAAATCCGGGACAGTTGTATTCGTTCCAGTAATATTCTCTTTTACTGAGCTTGGTGCGACTGTTGTGCCAGTCTGCAGTTGTGCATCCATTGGTACAGATTGCTGTATTGCAGTTTCATGCACAGACTGCGCTGGTTTAGTATCGGAAATAATGTGGCTTTTTGTCAAATTCAGAAGAACAGCCAATGTTTTTTTGTTCATCTCTTCATTATTATTAGAAGAATCTTTGCCATTTTCTGTATTATTGTTGATATCGCCACTTGTGAGAATTTTATCATTTGTACCATTCAAACGCGTATTTGTCATCTCAGATGGACATATGGTAACTTCTGCAACCTTACTGGCACTCCCGTTAATATTCTCCATGGGAGGTACTTTTGTGGTCTCTTTTGCTGAAGTAATATTTGGAATTGTTGACTCAGTAGGATTCGAAGTACTAACTGTATCGCCAGGTTTTACCAGTTTCTCACAGAACCGACCAGCACAGTCCGGGGGACATTCGCAGTACCATTCGCAGTCCGTCTCAAGTTTTTGTCGACACTCTCCATAATTGCATACAGTTGAAAATACCTTGCAAAATGGTACACACGCCTTTTCCACGTTTTTCCTCTTCGTTACTACCTCTTTACTCCAATACGATGGAAGCAGAGATTTTGATGTAACGGAAGTGATAAACAAGCCACAGACAAGTGCTAAAATACACATGAAAGTAGACGACATTTTGTTTATGTCTGTTGACCAAGGCAGACCCTTAAGTAACAGTTTGTTTTCGTATATTGCAATACAAATTAACAACCAATTATTGCAAAGAATCACTGGCAAACTTGCATTAAGTAACATTGGTAATAGAACACAAAAGCATATGGTCTTCGTTGAATGCACAATCCACTTTCACCGCGTGAGAGTGTGTCCATGCATCGTTCTTACTTCTGCATTAAACAAAAGCCTACAAGACAGTAAACTTCACTTTATATACGTGTCAGGCCTCCGCAGACAGGTCTTGATTGATGGTTTGTCCTGACGGATAAAACAATGTCTGAAGCATAAACTAATCGTTACCTTGCCCAGGGACCGGAGTATCAAAGCCTGTCATTTGGGCATGCCTTATATCTGCTAATAGGGTCTACCTAATACTAGCTATAGTATTTAGCTTGATAAATAGTTTACAAGCAATACACGCGTTCGACACATTCGTCACGAAGTAAATAAAGGAAGATCAAGTACGCTGTAGTAACGGCAATATTCAACACAATGCGAAAAAGCAAACAGTTTCAGCCTAAGAAACGAATGAAAAGGTGTGATGGCAATTGATCAGGGATATTTGACATTTCAAGCAATTAATTGAATCGGAAGTGTTACCAGATACGAAAAATATCGTGGATATTTTAAGGGATTATTTACTATTAAAACAATCTTAATCTTCCGAAGTTAGCTGAGAAATTTCATAATAAACAATATCGAAATGAAACTCAGAAAATTAAGGTCTAATTTGAAAATCATTTGCAACCCATAAACAATTTGTTATATTTAATAATCCTTTCCCTTATGTGAAATAAAAACGAAAAGTATGTATTATGCGCTGTATATATATATATATATATATATATATATATATATATATATATATATATATATATATATATATATATAATCAATTTCTATCAGGCCGGACTGACGTGATTGGCGGGACAGAATATTACTGGGATGGTCTCTTATGAAAGGAATCAAAGCTATTGTTATCAACCATTCAACATTTCCTTGAGTTTCTTTTACTTACAGCTATTCTGATATGGTGAAAAATTCACAGAGGTTACATTCAACATGTATTGCTATTTTTTATCTTCCTCATATTTAGTGGACGCATCCATTTGCCCAATTATTTATCTTGCATGAGTAACGGACTACATGTGTAACGGGCTACATGTGTAACGGACTACATGTGTAACGAGCTACATGTGTAACGGACTACATGTGTAACGGGCTACATGTGTAACGGGCTACATGAAGACCTTGCATAGTCCAATGATTAATGCCGTATTATATGTACAATGTCACTGGCAATCGTGTGTTCCGTCGCAAAGACACCTTCCGCATGTTTGGTAAACCACAGTGTCATAAAACTTTGTAATTTGTATTTTATAAATTTAAAATCTGCAATCTCTGAGTTGTATATTAATACGGCAGATGCTAATTATAAATATAATCAAGTGACACCCATAAAACACTCATTTCATCTTTATTGGCTGCATAACATCTACACTAAAAGTAAATGAATGCGCGCAAAGTGGTTACATTTTTTCATGGTAGTACAATGAAAGCGCGGAAAACAGGTTTAGAATATGCTACGATTTTTAGATTCCTTCACAAAGTCCATATTTCTGTATTCAAATCTACAACGAAAGTTTTCAATTGATAAGTGGATTTTAAAGAATGAAAAACATGTTAAGAATACCAGCAGAATGGTCTATAGTCACCTCTTAAATAGAACCCTTTTTGGTTGATGACTTTGGATTCCCGATATCATCGTCGAAATTACACTTCTATTTTACAACCTGAAGTTCAAGTGGACTAGGGGTGCAAATTATGATATTGTTTAAATCGATCAAGGTAATACAGGACTTTAAATTATGCTTTAAAATACCAAATAATAACATCTCGTGTCATTCGCAAAGGTGTTTGCAGCTATTACAGAAAGATTCTAGGCTTGATAGTTATAGACTGTATGACACCAGTAAAGCGAAAACCACAATAAGAACAAGCAATAACATCACTGCCTCTGCAAAAGCAAACGAAGGCTCGAGTGCGGCTTTTGCTTCGATATTCCTTCATGAAAACCCTGCTTATTTTGTACGAAGTCGGGTGAGAATAACAGACCAACTTTATATGCGTATTTTCCTTAACCACTCGGAATCTGAGAGCGTATGACGTTATAAGAGAGAGTCCGCTTCGTGCGACCTTCGTAGTAGGGTATTTAAGAATGTATTATATATTTGCACAAGATTAAAACCAAACATATCTAAAAAAAATTCAAAAATGCTCTTGATAACCAGTACCAATCTTGAATGATGCCATATTTACAACATAGTTTAATATGCAAAAAGACGTATCAGACACGGTAATTAAATCACCTGAGAACTCCGAAACCTTCTTTTACTTTTTATTTCATATTTTAACAACCACATGTAGGAAACAGTGATCATATTCACGCTTTGCAAACTATCCAATCATATTTATGTGTCTTTACACTTAGTATTTCCCCATCCATTAATTACACTCGTTAATATTTCTTTCAAATTAACTCGGTTGCATATTTCCATTAACTGCATTCTTTATCATAATTTTACAATAATGGTTGTTGACACTTTGGGGTATTTTATGGAAAGATTAATTCATTATAAAAAGAAACACATGCCATGTATTGATGTCATTAGTGCCAATGGATCCACATTTTCGTACACGCACACACACACATAAAGTCTATCTTGTAACTCTAATAAAGGAACTTTTTCTGATAGGTGTTCTAGGTTTTGGTAAACTTATTCAGAATCGAACCAGTATGAGAACTATATCAATGTTATGTCAGCATTGAAACAATCGGCAAAACAAAAGAAAGAATGAAAGAAAAGTAAAAATTCAACAACATGTATATCATAGTAAAACCAAAACGCGCATCGTGTAAGCTATAAAATTACGTACATAATGATGATGTTGATGATGATAATGAGTCCAATAATAACAATAATAATAATCAGAAAAAAAGAAGAAGAACTATAATAAATATAATTGTAGCAATTATTATTATTAGTCGCAGCTGTGGTAGTAATCGTACTGCCATTATTAATGTTTGTTTTCGTAGTTTAAATAGGGAAATTTCTAAGCGAAACTGGAAATTCTTGTGTTATTCACGTCATAAACTTTAAGATAGATACGATTAAAAGATTTTAATGATAAAGAGTAATAAATGCCACAGTAGTGTACATACTTAGATGCCATATCAATAAATACCACAGTGTGCATACATAGACGCCATATCAAGCAATACCACAGTGGTGTACATACATAGTTGCCTTATCAAGCAATACCACAGTAGTGTACATACATAGTTTCCTTATCAAGCAATGCCACAGTAGTGTGCATATATAGTTGCCTTATCAAGCAATACCACAGTAGTGTACTTATATAGTTGCCATATCAAGAAATACCACAGTAGTGTACATACATAGTTGCCTTATAGTTATATATATATTTAATCTATAATGTGTGATTAAATCTTGTCCATGAAGGTAAGTTGTACTTTAGATTATTGTCAGAATGTTTACAAGCATTTGAGTTCAAAAACAGTGTTATTTACAATAAGACTGGGGTTTTTCCCACTGGATTGCTTCAAATCCTGTTATGATATAGGTCAAGTAAACATGTGTGTAAATATGGATTTGTTAAACAAATAATTCATTCCTGTTTTAGATCAGTCTGTTGGATTTCATTTGAGATCAGGTTTTACAGTTTGTGCCATTGAAATTAGATATAATTCGAAAGGAATTCTTTATTTCATATAATGATTGGAATTACTAAAGTGTTCATCTACTTTTGAATTAATACATTACTTTGGACTTTTGTGAACTCATTGAAAGACATTCTGGATTGTATCATTGTGTTTGTTCTGGACATTCAAGACTACTGCGGCTCATTCGGAACATTCTATATTTTGGACTTGTGATTAGGACATTTAGGATTACTTGGAATTTGATTCACAATATTGTAAGTATTCTTGAATTTCGCTTTCTATTGTAGGGAAATACATTTTGCTTGTTGATTCTACTTGAATTGTTGGTTTCACTTTCTTTCTGTTGCTAGTTTTAAGACCTAGAGTGGTAACACTTATCAGGAAATATCACAGTAATGTACATACATAGTTGCCTTATCAAGACATACCACAATGTGTACATACATAGTTGCCTTATCAAGACGTACAACATTAGTGTACATAAATAGTTGCCTTATCAAGACATACCACAGTAGTGTACATACATATATGCCTTATCAAGAAATGCCACAGTAGTGTATATAAATAGTTGCCTTATCAAGACATACCACAGTAGTGTACATACATAGTTGCCTTATCAAAAAATGCCACAGTAGTGTACATACATAGTTGCCTTATCAAGACATACCACAGTAGTGTACATACATAGTTGCTTTATCAGGACACACCACAGTAGTGTACATACATAGTTGCCTTATCAAGACATACCACAGTAGTGTACATACATAGTTGCCTTATCAAGACATACCACAGTAGTGTACATACATAGTTACCTTATCAAGAAATGCCACAGTAGTGTACATACATTAAGAAATATCACAGTAGTGTACACACATAGTTGCCTTATCAAGAAATATCACAGTAATGTACATACATAGTTGCCTTATCAAGACATATCACAGTAGTGTACATAAATAGTTGCCTGATCAAGAAATGCCACAGTAGTGTACATACATAGTTGCCTTATCAAGAAATAGCACAGTAGTGTACATACATAGTTGCCTTATCAAGAAATGCAACAGTAGTGGACATACATTACGAAATATCACAGTAGTGTACATACATAGTTGCCTTATCAAGAAATACCACAGTAGTGTACATAAATAGTTGCCTTATCAAGAAATGCCACAGTAGTGTACATACATAGTTGCCTTATCAAGAAATAGCACAGTAGTGTACATACATAGTTGCCTTATCACGAAATACCACAGTAGTGTACATACATAATTGCCTTATCAAGAAATATCTCAGGAGTGTACATGCATAGTTGCCTTATCAAGAAATACCACAGTAGTGAACGTAAATAGTTGCCATATCAAGAAATACCACAGTAGTGTACGTATATAGTTGCCTTATTAAGAAATACCACAGTAGTGTACACACATAGTTGCTTTATCAAGAAATACCACAGAAGTGTATGTATATAGTTGTCTTATTAAGAAATAACACAGTAGTGTACATACATAGTTGCCTTATCAAGAAATACCACAGTAGTGTACGTATATAGTTGCCATATCAAGCAATACCACAGTAGTGTACATACATTAAGAAATACCACAGTAGTGTACATACATAGTTGCCTTATCAAGAAATGCCACAGTAGTGTACATACATAGTTGCCTTATTAAGTTTACATAATACATACTGGACTTTACACATCAGAAGCAACGATCTCAAATAAAATCAGCACTAGTATCTCTAGATTGCTAAACATCAAATTATTGTGATTCATTCTGTACATAGTTCACATGCTTTTACAAAAACATAACACGGATGTATGTGCGGTGTATTATCAGAATGTTTTGCTAGATTTCCCTCTCTGACGTCATTGCGTATTGTGACCAGATGGCTCATTACTGCTCGGCAAGTAGATTCATCGCGTGAAGTAAAGCCGCTGTTTTCACATTTACAGCGGATTCGAGTGCCAATAAGCACTGGGAAGTTTTTAAATATATATTCATGGTAGATATGAACTAATACACGAAAATGTAAAAACCTACAGGCCCGATTTATAGTTAGATTGTACATGTCTTGAGTTCTGTATGAGAAATCAATCCTTACATAAAACTTAAGGTTAGCCTTGATTTATGGTGACGAGCTAGGTTTTGAAATCCATATACTGCCAAACAATGTCAAGTTCAAACCCCTCTCAAAGAAGAGATCATGAGTCCCAATAAGAAATACCTATAGTCTAATGAACAATTCGTGCCATGACTAAAGATCATCACCAAGAAGCGAAATGTTCCAACAGAACTTGAAAGTAATAATTTGACTCTCCTATGCGAAAGTGACACCACATTGTCTTCCTCTAGGTTTTTATCTAGAACTCGGCAAACCAGTCAACATAATGGAACAGTAAAGCTTATTTTAAGTTATTCATTGATATACTTGCTTACATTAATAATACAATGATTTATGTTATTCAACATTGATTGTTTGTGTTTTGAAAATATACTAGAACAGTATTAATCATTTACAGAAACATTGTGCAACCACGTTCTGGAGCTTTGTGAATGTGCAGTTTGCACACAGATTTGGAGCGCGAGCTGAGTTTTTTTTTCAAAGCTTGCTTTCTTCTGGAGATAAATAACTACAATTACCTTTAAATAGTGCATTTCAAAAGTAATTAACAGAATTGATTTATCTAGAATGCTATACTTGACAAAGTAACAGCACGGAGAAAATGTACTTATATTTTACCCATAGTATATATAGCGAGGGTATCTACGAATGACAATACAAAATGTTTCCACTTCACGAGTGAAATATTTCCTCATATCAACTCAAGAAACGTAGATTTTCTTTTTATTACCAAAAAAGTTTTTTTTCAGGCAAAAACCTTCGATTTGCATGGATATTTACCCATTCTGTGTCAATGAGATTAACGGCTGCATTACTACATCAATAAAAAGAAGTTCCGAAATATTAAAAATAATGTAGAACAGCGACCTTTTAAAAATTTACATAATGCTTCAGATTGTATATTTTGTCAAATTAATTACTGTTTTCATACGAAAATGAAGACATTTTTTTTTTCGTTTACACATTTCTTGCGCTGATTTTAATTATTGTGAGTTTACTTGAAAGATTTTGGTTTTATTTATTTATTTTAAATTTCTGCATTTAAAAGTGAATTTATTTAAAATTTCTGCATTCAGTGTGTGTTGGCGAGCTTGCATTTTATTTTGGTAACAGACGCTGCACCAAAACTTCGATTGTCACTTAATTTCGGTTTGCCATCGACACTAATCAATGCCTGATTTCTCCGTCGTTTTCAGACATGATTATGACTGTCATGACAGTTCAAATTGCTACTTAAACAATTTTATTACTATAGGTAATCAATAGATTTTTCTTAAAAATGTGTTCCGTTTGTTGTTGAGTGTAACAGGTATACGATACTGTATGGGTGACACAGAATATCGAATAGCAACTGGTCATGTTCAGTCACTGACAATTTTTATGATTCATGAGGAAAATTAATTATAAAAAAGTTCATACTTGAAGCCTGCTTTTTGTTGTTCGGGGTTCATTTTTAGACATTCTTGATGGCGCCTTCTCATTGATTACATAAATGTATACTAGAAGGTCTAGGGAGAGAGAGAGAGAGAGAGAGAGAGAGAGAGAGAGAGAGAGAGAGAGAGAGAGAGAGAGAGAGAGAGAGGGTGGGGGAAAGAAAAAAGAAATTTTTTTAAATAGGCCTGAATGTGAAAATACAGGTCTGAAAAACATACACAAGGGCAGATATACTTTCTAAATGGATAAAGAAAGTAGTTCCAAAAGTGATATCTTCACTGTGGCGATATAATTTTTCTCCACTTATATATCTCATTATGAAATCTTATATATATATATATATATATATATATATATATATATATATATATATATATATATATATGTGTGTGTGTGTGTGTGTGTGTGTGTGTGTGTGTGTGTGGTCAAATAGAGTGGAGGGATGATGAAGAATAATGCAGTTTCCACGACATTTTTAGGAACACTCAAATAACATAAGACCTAAATTTAAACTATAAACTATTTCGCAAAAATATGTCAACCCCTTTCGAGATTTCAATGTAAGTTTTGTGTTTATTCCAAAGCAATTGTCAGACGGTTTGTAATGGAGAATGCACTAATCATGCATGCCATAAAGACATGGATGAAAGTTATTAAGCAGAATGATAATGCCTGTGTTTATTTTCATAATTTATACACACACACACACACACACACACACATATATATATATATATATATATATATATATATATATATATATATATATATATATATATAGTTACGACTCTAGGTCTTAAAAAAATGTAACAGAAAGAAAGTGATACCAACAATGTACGTAAAATCAACAAGCAATTTATTTCTAGACAATTACAATGAAAATTCTAATAGACACTTACAATAACGTAAATTAAAGTCCAAATAATCTAATAATCCTAAGTACTCACAAGTCTTAAATATAGAATGTTCCGAATGAATTCCAATAGCCTTGAATGTCCTAATGTGCTAGTAGTCTTGAATGTTCTGATGTATCAGTAGTCTTGAATGTCCTGATATGCCTGAATGATGTAATCCAGAATATCGTTGAATGAATTCACATAAATTCCAAAGTCAAGTATTAATCCAAAATGAGAATGAGCACTTTTGGTAATTCCAATGAATGTTTCAAATAAATAATTCCTCTCTGAATTGCTCTGATTTTCACAACTGCAACATCTGATTACTAAAAGAAATTGATTAATAGACCGATCTTAATAATGTGAAATTTAGTATAGGAATGAAATCTTGTTTACCAATATTCTAGGAGATATATATATATATATATATATATATATATATATATATATATATATATATATATATATATATATAGAGAGAGAGAGAGAGAGAGAGAGAGAGAGAGAGAGAGAGAGAGAGAGAGAGAGCTTTCTAATTTGAATTTCCGCTTTCCTTTGAGGACAAAATTGATGCTCGAACTAAATACCACTAAGATGCTAAAGCTGTAACGCTTAATTATCAATCTATTTTTTGTAGATGCCCTCAGACGAGAAAATCTAATTTTTCACGACATTATTTTAGTGAGGACTTGGGGGTCGTACCTATGGCTATATAGTACAGGTAATGTTACTGAATACTTGACTGCAAACCATGCACGTAAGTTCGAAAAGATATTGGTAATGGCCAGTGGTAAATGGATATTTGTGAAAGGGGAAACATGACACACATCATTGTATAATATTTGACCGCACTGTGCTAAGATACATGACAAAGAAAGCAATTACCACGGCCATCAATCATTCTCACGCTCCGCAGAATCCTAAGGCGAGAACACCAGGAGAGAAATCTTTCAGTTATGCGTGACAGGGATCTAGAATACAGACGAACCATTCAATTGTTCGGTTAAGACGTGCATATTCTATATGATACATTATTCATCAACAAGTAGTGGCACCAGCTCTTTACATTTTGCATTTTTTTCGGAGATAACACATGAAAAGTGATGAACGAGTCTAATCACATTATCTGATTAAAATAAACAAAAGATATGTAAAAAGAGATATGTCTGTTTTAATTGGACAAATAAATGTCTCGTCTGCATTCATGATCCCGCTCATGCATTCCTGGAAGGTTCCCCTCAGGATTTTATCATCAAATCATTTTGCCGTGTGATCGGTGGCTGTAAAATTAATTGAACGACCTGGAGCAACGTGACATTTGGTCGAGCCACCCCGCTCTAACAAAAGAGCATGTTGTTCTTTTGACAGAATTGACACTTCCTTTTGCGCCGCGGGCACAAGGAGAGGTCAAAGAAATGGAACCGCTGACTGAATTTTGATAAATAGAATTATTGAAAGAGCAAGGGGCAGAAACAATCATGTATATATTGCAGTTTTTACTGGTTAGTGACTTTAGCTTTGTATATCAAATATAGGAAACTGAAAAACAAAGTCTCGCAATTACAACTCTGTGAGATAGAAATGGCGAGTGTTATGACTCTACGGTCTAAGAAAAATGTAACAAAAAGAAAGTGAAACCAACAAATCGAGTAAAAATCAGCAACCAATTTATTTCTAGACAATTAAAGTGAAAATTCAAAAGACATTTACAGTAACGTGAATTAAAATCTAAATAATCAAATAATCCTAAGTGTCCTAATCACAAGTCCTAAATATAGAATGTTCCGAATGAATTACCGTATCCTTGAATGTGTTGATATGCCAATAGTCTTTAATGTGCTGATGTGCCAAAATGAAGTACTCAAGAATATCTTTGAATAAGTTCGCATAAATCCCAAAATCATCTATTCAAAATCCAAAATCCAAAAGTCTATGAGCACTTTTATAATCCAATGAATATTGCAAATAATTCCTCTCTCTCTGAATTTGGAATGATTTTTCACAACTGTAATGACTATTTAAAGACTGATGTTAAGGTCGAAACTGAAAAACTGTCCAGTAAACATTGAATATATAAAGATAGGCCACATGACGGAATGTTCTAGAATATTAAATGTGTATGTGACTTTTGACACATAACTCTAAAGGAAATTCTGGTTTTATCTATAAACAAAATCAACCTTGACCTCAAATTGAATCAACAACTTGTTTACCAAAACCGTCCTTGAACTCAAATACTAAGTAAACAACCTAATTCAAGAACAATAGATAAACATGTCAACATTATACTTAACATTAAGGTTTAAGCAAATATTAAAGTCAAGAAACATTTATAATTTCCTAAAATATTTATAATATTAAATAAACATCATACATAACAACAGTCATTGGTCGACGTGAAAAAATTAAATGTATATACTTTACGCATATATTACGTTTTGTCTGTTCACAATTGTTCTAATTGTTCACAACTGTTCTAATTGTTCACTTGTTGATTGTCAATATAATTCATTTTAATATTTTATTGGAAACTTACTAATTTATATAGCGAACACGGTAGAAGCCAGTTTTAAGTTTGCCATCAACTGAATGTTTTTTGAAAAAAGGTCAAAGTCAAAGTCAAGATGCCTTCATTTAAAGTCGGCATGGCCGGGTGTTGGGGAGATAGGGGCGAGAGAGTCGACATGAGCTCCCTCCATGAGCTATTGTACCGACTAAGACATGGTTTTTCCTATTGTTGTTGATACAGTTGTTTTCGTTAAAATAAGCTTTCAAGATTGGTCCAAATGAAACCCATACTCCTTTGGAAGGGGTAGTTATGAGATAGACATTTCTGTTAATATAAGACAGGACTTTCCCTGCGTTTTTTTTTAGAATGCTTCAGAAAGGCACCAGATATGTATATATTGTTTCTATTTTTATAACAAAAACCTTATTTCCTCCTGCTCGGCTGATTCTGTCATTGGCGCTTTGTTGGTGAGAGATATGTCACCGAATGGTCGTAAGATATCAGTAATGGTTACGCGTAGGAGGTTGAGCTTTAATGCCCTTCTGAATGTAAATACAGCCAATTAACCGGTGTTAGACCCACCATCAGATAGTTGTTTTTTTTCGCTTTGGACTGTTTAAGGTCAAGTACACCTGAGCTGTTTACTCACGTGGCACTGGAAATATTTACGAGTTTGTAGCAAACATTGAATATATTTACCGGCCCGATAGATATATTCGTTCTAGATGTAATTTGGTCGTTGTGTTCAATACTATCTTCTCTCGAATAACGAGATCTTGCTGGCGACGTTACCGAAATTAGAGATGGGAAATAACTTATTTCAGTAGCTGATCCAGGAATGTTTTTTTTTTTTTTTTTTTTTTTTTTTTTTTTTTTTTGGGGGGTGGGGGGGTCTAGGCAGAGGTCTATGGGATGAAACCCTTTGTTGGTGGTGGTGGGTCTACTTGCCTCGCGCCTCTTCCCTACCCCACCCTAATCCGCCCATATATTTCCCAGATTTTCATATGTCATGGAAATCTGCATTAGGAATGTTAAGAATTTTGTTGTTAGATTTTTAATATTGTTACCAAAGTCTGTTTTCATTCAATACTTTTGTTACACGTAAACAACGATCCGCGAACTGTTTAACTCGTGACCCAGTTGTCAGGATTATATGACCATGTGCTTCTTCTACTTGGTTACGTTATAAATCACCACTATTTAGTTCAATACAAAGATAAAGTGTGTAAACGTTCTGAATACAGATTAGCATAGGACTAGAAATATTGTCTCAAAACACAAGTTGTTTTCTACAAAACCCATGATTATATATGCATCTTCCACTGAAATTTCATTTGTATTAAAAAGTACCTGCGTAAGAAAAGAGACCTAGAAGAGATATCAAACAAGTTGACACAATAAACTGTTTTGTAAATAGGAGAAGATGAGAACAATCGTCACCCGTTATAACATCACGTGTTATATTGCCACCCAATGCTTATCGCTAACAAAATTCCCAGAATGGATCTTTTAAGGATGCAATTCCGGCTTCAAGCAATCAGAATGCGAGTTTCATTCACAGGTGTGTTAGAATAATGTATTTCCTTCGCGGATTTTAACAGCAACATTAAGAAAAGTGGGTAATTAAGCAATGTTCTGAAACAGTTTTGGCCATTTTTATTGTTTTATTTGTCAGCTATCAAAATGGAAGAAAACGAGGACATGGGTTGAGCTATGTAATGAAAATGCAAATAATCTAGGCAATGCATAATAACAAGTCACGAAAATGTTGCTTTACATAATTACTCATTATTGAAAGTATTGCCTTGGAGATTTAATTAGGCCGGAAACATTGCAGACAAAAGGAGTTTTATATTGTAGAATACCGGCTCACCTGCCACATCAGTTTGTCAGTATCATGAAGACCAAACGGAGCATATCTGATATTTGTCCAAGACATTCATATTATTCTGGGTTATACATTTACATTTACTAAATCAGGCACTCAATTAGCTATGACGAAACGAGAAAATAAGGAAAAAAGAACAATAGAGAGCGACAGTAACTTCCCGTTTCCAGCCAAACTTAGCGTTTAAAATCATGCTGAGACTGTGCAGCAAATGTTCTGCTTATTTTTCACCGTATATTCTAATACAACAGTACTACCACCCCTCTCACATCTCATGTGATTGGTGACGGAACTGTTTCCGTTTTAATTCGAGTCTTCCTATCAAATGGTTTAAGAATATTTATTTACATTATACACGCGATCAGACATGCATTAACACAATGATGAATGGACAGGACCAGCAACTCAGCTTATTTTTGTAATTGAAAGAAAGAAAATATTAATTTTAGATGCATACTCACCACAGTGTATAGTTATTTGTATTTAAATTACATATTTGTATCTTCTGTTTGGAGAAATAGTCTGATAAGTTGAATTTCAATATTTTTCCGGAGAGACATTCTATTTTGACAAATGCAACTCCCGCCTTTTTTTCTTTTTAAAATTGAGCCAGGTATACAGTAGGATCAGTTAAAGGTCTCGATCTTTGTATAAGTTGGCATATAATAAAAACGGTTATCCGTCATAATTGTCAGTTTTTATAAACGTTACAGATATAATAAAGAAAGGCTGCATTTCTCACGCCCAGCCGTTATTCAAAACATATTTGTATTATTTCATTCAGTTTCTGTCATCCACAAAGGTCCTGTAGTTAGCCGATTGTCACATCAAACGTTGTCCGTTACGGCGCGTGGTGTCTTCTCTTGAAGTAGAATTACATTTTTAGTCCATACAATGCGCAAATATACTGACGGAAAATGTTAGAGATATAGTTAGTAACATCTGTGTTTCCGTTAGTTTGATATATGTATTCTCAGTTTAGAGATATCGAGGTTACACGTGTTGTAAGCAACTTTATTGCTGAACTCAATGCACGTCAATGTAGATATATGTAACCATTCTAATGAATATTGACACAGTAGGATTAATACACTGGGAACATTTTTTCGCAGTAACATTCCAACATACTGTATTAGAGGTCTTGTATCGCTATTGTTGAGACTTGTATTTCTAACAATCAAACTTCTAATCGTCTTTATATACCACATTTAAAAATTATTAGCATTGACTCTTTAATTTTTAGGTGAAATAAAGTTGTCCAAACGAATACAAATGAACCTTCTGTCGCGATAGCCAACAGCAGCTTAGACGTTTGAGGCAGAATATGTTCTTGTGACCAACCTTCTGTTTTGTTCCTAATCGGCCAGTTTCACTAAACTTCTGATAAATTTTCCTCAAATCGGTAATCTGCATTATCTTGCTTATGACATTTCTGACATTATTTTGAATTTTTGTCAGAGGTAAATGCAATATAAAATATGAAAAATAACTCTTCAGTTTTAAAATTGTACACCTTGGAGTCCTTTTATTTTTGAAAAATGAGCGGAGGAATTCAACAGATCTGAGTAAATCCTCAAATTTTCCTCGGAGATAAAATACAAATAATATTAGGGAAATGCATTATAGAATGACTATTTTTAATCCTTAATACCTGCCTAATTTTCAGTGAAAATTCACAGTTCCAAACCACGCAATAAGAAAGATATTTAACAATCTCAATTTGGCGAAGAAAATTTTCAGTGTTGAATGAAACTTGGGCCTGATCAATCCACTTGAGGATATTCGTTGCTATTGTTCCTCGTCTGTGCTAATGTCAGTGAAAGAGGGTAAATTTTTCGAATTGCACGCGCAACTTAAGGTCATTTTTCCACAAACCATGAATGTAAGAGGGTTAGATTTTATTAACTGAATATAAAATTTATAAATAAAAGTGAAAATGTAACTTATCTTTAAAGATAATACAACTCATCAAGTTAACCCAATGCATATCATGACGACAGCACGCATGCCGTGAACTCCTTGATAAGTATTTGTAAAATTATGTAAAACAAGAAGAAGAAGACGAGGAAGAACTGCATTAATTTCCAGGATATAATATTTCATGATTTGCATTAATTGCAATCAGGAACCTCCCACATATCCACTGACATTGGCCTAATAGTTCATGCCACTAGAGAGTCTGTATATTCGGAGACCGCCTTCATTCCGTTGAGTGAAAGAAAAACAAACAAATCAGAAACTAACAACACTTTTTTGAATTATGAATGGTGATACCCCATCTTATTTTCAGGAATTCATTCCTCCATATGTGGGAACCATCAGTTAATATACATTACGCAGTAGTGATGACCTTGTTTGTATTCTATGTAGATATTGGTTCATACCATCAAGTGTAATCTTGTTTGTATTCTATGTAGATATTGGTTCATACCATCAAGTGTAATCTTGCGAAAAAAGTTGCAGGCATATAAACGAACTGAACAACATTTAGCGGATTCAAACAGTTTCTTGTACCAAGAAACAATACGTAGACACACTTTTGCTCAGAGGAGGAAAAGTTATAAAATTTACATGAAAAGCTGAAAAACAAATGCAGCATGTTAATAAATATCGTTATAGAGTAGGTTTGTTTTTATATACCAGTCTGTATATGTGGAAATGGTTATAATTACCTTTTTTAATTTTGTACAATAGATATAATGATCAGAGGCGAGTAATTTTTCCTGAATTAAATCATATTAACACAGGTTTTTTCTTCTTTACTTTAATTCCTTTGTACATCATCTTTTTATTGATAGCTGTTTGTACGTATGCTCGCCATCTTTTTGACATGTTGTAATTTTTTTTTTCTTTCTTTATGCATGAGAGGTAGTTAGAAGTTGCAAGAATTTGTTACCAATCACAGTTGCTTTGCTTTATTTGCAATAAAAGTAAAGCTTTGCGAAAGAACTTACAATATGTCTTTTGGAGTTCCTATGAAATTCCTAAGGAAAAACCTGGCGAATGATCTGGATTCTGGAAGGTTTTCTTTTTTCCCTACTTTTCTTCTTTGTCTTTTTTCATTTCTTTTGTTCCTGTTCCTTTTCTTCTTCTTCTTATTATTATTATTCTTTATGGAAATATATATGAGAGGTGCTGTTCTTCACTTTTTCGCGATGGGAAAAAATTAATGACAAAGTGGCATCAATAAGTGAGAAATTCGCTACCTTGGTTATATTTCCTGTAACAAAAGGATAGAAAAGTACAAAACCAGACACCTATGACAACTTTATATTCCTACACTGTATAATACAGCACTAAAAGAAGATGCTGCTGCTGATGATGACAACGACGATGATGAAGAATTTTATTCACATGGAGGCAATAGCTATCAGCAACAAAGCTAATATTGCAACATACAGAAACCTATAGTTGTACCGGTATGAAGATTTTAAACTGCCACCAACTCGTGACAAAACATGCTAAAGGTCGCAATCTCGCACAAAAGATTTACTAAAGCAATAGAAAAAGAGCAGCCGGTCAATGATATTGTTCTATAAGTGAGAGCTCATTGCACATCCCGTTTCCTGTACAATGTTAATGAATCTTTACTAGTTCCGTTTTTCTTCAAAAACTAATTCGTCATCTCATATATATATATATATATATATATATATATATATATATATATATATATATATATATATATATGTATATGTTCTCGACTATCTTATCTGATGAAGGTTTAATGTTTCATTATTTTCTCCACCCCGTTTCTGTATATTTTCTATTTAAAAGCGGTACGGCGGGGGGGGGGGGGGGGGAGGAATCAGTGATTTATTTGTCGGTGCCCTCTCGCATGAAAATATGGCTTACTAACTGACGATTGGCAGTGCCGGTGCTTAACGTCATGGTTTCGATATCTGCGTCATTTCTTGCGGTATTGCAAATAATTAATCGATGCATGCCTCCTCTTTCCACAGGAAATAAAAGATATTATCCGATGAGAAAAAGTAGACAAAGAATTGGTAAGACAAACAAAGATAGAAAAAACACTTACTTCATAAAAGCTGCAGCTTCTAGAAGTATTTCATTGATTTAAAATACAAATTACAATCAAGAAGGACGATTAAATGTAGAACACGTAAGTACTTATCTTTGCTTTAATTTCTCTGTACCATTAGGTGTTGATAAGGATGATGAATCCCGATTGATAAAGTAAATATTAAGTAACTTACAAACACTTTCTATATTACACTTTAATTTCTTACATATATATTTATTTATTTATTTATTTATTTATTTATTTATTTATTCATTTAAAATTATATCTCATATGCTACTGAACATATTTTCTTAAAAAAAACTTTCGATATTTTAGGCCAATGTAGAAATTCGCGAACGTTTAAAGTTATGGTTTAACTTTAAAATTGCAGGAACTTATAATTGAATGTCCGGTAAGTTTGGAAAATTAAATTCAGTCGGTACACTTAAGATGGTAATATAGTGACAAAAATCCCTGAACAGCTTCACTAAACCGTGTACCTCATCACAAAATTAGGTGTCTATACGTGTTTAGATGAAAAAGCAAGATTTCTTTAATTTTTTCTAAAAAAAAGGCTTCAAAGATTAGAAATTCAGATTTTAAAAGCGTCTTTCCGGACAAGAGATATTGATTGACTTCAGATTCTTTATGTTTGTCATTTAGTAATCTTTCAGACAATATATGGCTGTACTTGCCAGTTGAAAGAGAAATGTTATAAAGCAAAAGACAAAAATGCCCAAGTACTTTAATTGGACACTATTCTTACTTTACAGGATAAAGTTGTAATTGCAAGTATTTTGACTTTTATGGAAACAGTGTTCAAGTAATATCCCTGAAAACTGTCTGAATACTTATTCTTACAGCTGTCTTAAATCAAGCGCAAAATAATGTTCAAATACTGTAATATATAATATAAATTACAAGCTATAAATATATCAGATCTATGGGAAGTTTGGCACACTTTTGGCCAGGGAATGGACATTTATCAATTTTACGCATGAAAAGTTGAAACAAATCATCATTATCGAGTAATCATGTTTGATTTAAACCGGGTGGGATTGGATCTAGCGAAAACACTAAACACAATTACGTGAATGAGATGTTAATTTATAATGCATATGAATGATGAATGAATCTGACGTCTTGCTTATGCGCATAAAGTCCAACAATGGATACAAGAAAATGAGGCGCACAAAGTTCAACAATGGATATAAGAAAATTATGTCGTTCCTAAATGGAACAGAACGTGGAATTTCAAACAATAAACACAATTGATCCCATATATGAACAGATATGATCAACGCATGGAACTATCACCAAATATGATTAATATATGTAATTATAAACACATATGGTTGACATGTGGATCTGTCAACATGATATGCCCACTATGAAATTTATAAACAAGGATGATGGATATATGGTTCATCAACAAGTATGATGGGTTTATAATTGATTTTCACGCATACAGTGACATTTAATTTGAATTTAACACATATTGGGACATTGAATTAAATTTTCACACATATTGTGATACTGAATAACATTTTCACACTTAGATGATATTGAATTAAGTTTTCACACAGCGATATTGAATTAGATTTATTCAAAAATGAAACTTATGACGTTTTTATCTCGTGGCGTCCAGTCGATGATCAAGAGAGATTTCCGATTTCACAGTTCCGTCCAAAAGTGAAAATTCAAAATACTCTTACAGTAACGTGAATTAAAATCTAAATAATCCAATAATCCTAAGTGTCCTCATTACAAGTCCTAAATATAGAATGTTCCGAATGAATTCCAGTAGCCTTGAATGTCCTGATGTGTCGTAGTCTTGAATGTTCAGATATGTCTGAATGATGTAATCCAAAATATCTTTGAATAAATTCACATAAATCCCAAAGTCAAGTATTAATCCAATATTAGAATGAGCACTTTTAGTAATTTCAATGAATATTTCAAATAAATAATTCCTCTCTCTGAATTTGCTCTGATTCTCACAAATGTAACATTCGATTACTATAATAAATTCCTTAACAGACTGATCTTAATAATATGAAATTTAGTATAGGAATGAAATCTTTTTTACCAAACCTGTATAAATATAACGATAAGTCACCTGACAGAATATTCTAGAATATGAGTAACTCTAATGGAAATTTCCTGTGCGTACCTGACTTTCTCACATCAAGATGTGGAAAATTCCAATCTAATTGTTAAATGCTATGTAAACAAGACTTACGTTGAACTCAAATGCAGTAAATATGTTGTTTACAAAAAGACTAAAGTACAACTTACCTCATGGAAACATACTATAAATACAATATACATTACAATACTAATATTTTACTTCATATGTTGCGCATTCCAGTCTGAGTATAAAAAAGAATTTGTCATTGTCATTGTTATTGTGACATAGGTCCGACTCTGTACAATTGAGATTCCATTCCGAAACATCCAATACATAAAACAATTATATCACATTGAACGGATAACAAGAAAGAATAAATTTTCATTTTTACATACATCCGTAAAGTGGACAGCTTCCTGACAAAACTCATCTGTAGTGTGACGATACAGAGAATTTGGGCTATAAGTACGGCCAGAGAACTCGAAGTAATTGGGTTTCTCACCGCCGGCACTTTCTACGTGCTTTAGTGGGTGAACCAAGCTCAGTATTTTGAAATAGCTAAAGCTGAATCTATACACACCCGGGTAGCGCTGTACGTGGAACGAAACGCGTGTACATTTCCGTTCATATATTATGCAAAGCTATTTTAGTGCACACACTTTCGTGACACTGATACACAAGATAGTATATGTGGAAATGGAAATTAATATAATTAAAAATTTTGTTTTATTTTTGTGCAATAGAAATTATAATCAGGTGCGTGTATTGTTTACAGAATTCAATCAGTTTAATGTAAGTTTAGATTTACTATTAAATAGACGTTTCGAATTAGCAAAAGATGAAAATGAGTTAATTTTTGGGCAGTGTACAAATTCATTGAAAACACGAAGAGATTTGATATCACTACTATTTGAACACCATCTGCTTTAATTCCTCTGCAGAAACTCCGCCGTCTTCTTGCTCTCTTACCGTCTGCTTTTCTTCTTTACTTTAAATCCTTTCTACTTCATCTTGTGTTTGACAGCTATTGGTACGTGTGCTCGCCGCTTTTTGACATATTGCAATTTGTCTTTGTGTGGTAGACGTAGTTCTAACTTAAAAGAAATTGCTTCCAGTCCCTACTGTTTTCGCTTTGTTTTTATAAAAATAAGTTGAAACCAAACCAAAATCAATGCGATAGATTCTAAGATAGTTCATAAGACATGTCTGAGGAAAAGCAACCCTAAGATAGCTTTTAAAATAGCTTACGATATGTTTCTTATGAAGTCCGTAAGATAAATCTAATGAAATTTCTAAAGAAAAATCTTGCAAATGATCTCAGGAAACGATCGTGAAACAGGGCCATGAAATCTGATTTTTTTAATCTTTCTTTCTCCTTGTCTTCTTTTTCATCATCTTATTATTATTATTTTATTATTATTCTTGTTATTATTTATGAAATTAATTACGAGACGTGCGATTATCCATCTAGTTTACGAAAGGAAAAACTTATAGACGAAGATCCATGTATAAAGTGAGAAATATCGTCACCTTTCTTATATTTCCAGTTACAAAAAGATGGGAAAATGCAAAAACAGACAACTGCGACTGTCAAATAAAGTACTAAGAGAAGAATAAAAAAATGACGATGATAATGATGACGACGACGACGATGACAACGAAGACGTTTATTCACATTGAGGCAATTGCATCAACAACACAGTAAGCATTACAGCGTACAGAAAAAGATTTTAAACCGTACCACGAACGTGTGCATGACTTGCTAAAGGTCGCAATCTCGCACAAAGTATTACTAAACTGACTGCATTAGAGAAGCCAGTCAATTATATTGTCCTCGTCACATCCGGTTTCTAGTTCAGGGTTAATAACTCATTGCTCTTTCTGTTTTTCTGCAAACATTAATTCGTCATCTCATATTTAAGTCCTCGACAGTCTTATCTAATAAAGGTTTAATGTTATATTATTTCCTCCATCCTTCTTCTGCAAATTTCGCATTGAAAAACAGACCTGGTAGAGTAAAATTGATCTATTTTTCCCATCCCTTTAGCCATGAAAATACGGTTTACCGACTGACGTCTGGCAGCACCGGTGCCAAACGTCATGGTACCGATATTTGCATAATTTTGTGCGGCATTCCAAATAATGAATCGATGCTTACCTTTTGTTTTGACAGGTAATTAAAGATTGCGGGTTTTTGACGTATTTCTTTTTTTTAACAAAACATATATATATATATATATATATATATATATATATATATATATATATATATATATATATATATATATATGGCATATATGACATGTAGCTAATTGTAGATCTTGCTTTTAATTTAACTTTACCTATTCGACATATATTTCACATGGGTTTAATATTAATATTTTGAAAAGGGTATGCATCCCAATTGATAACATAAGTGTTAACAACCTTACAGAGACTTTATCTTAATTCAATTTTAACATTTCTTGAAAAAAAACTAAAAAAAAACTTGATAGCTCATATACTGCTAAACATGTTTTAAAAACATTTTAGACCTATATACAAATTTGTTAACCATATCAGGGATTTTGATATATAGCCTAGATTTTAAATTACAATGATTCAGCATTGAATGCCTGGTACGTTTGGAAAATTGAATTACGTCGTAATACTTAAATCACTATATGATGAAAAAAAATGATTTGTCAAACAATTCCTGACACGGTGCATTAAACAAGAACTAACTATATTATCACACAACTGTGTGTCTATGTGTCTAAAGGTTTTGGATAGAAAGAGGACCCTTTTTCAAATTATTTTGTTACAAGTTCAATTTTTATAAATTCAAATTTTAAATGTTTGTTTCTTGAGGATTTGTATTTTTGTCTTATGATTCGTTATGCTTGTCATTTAAAATAACCTTTCAGACAATGTATAGTTTTACGTACGCATCAGGTAAAAGAGAAATGTTATAAAGCAAAAGAAAAAAATGCCCCATTACTTCAAACGGCCACAATTATTATCGTAAGAGAATCTTAGGGTTGTGGAATTTATTCTTATTATCATTACAAATGTGCAACACGCAAAATCTCCTATGATAAACAACCAGGAAAAATTTCTAATTGCAAGTATTTTGTCTTTTGATGGAACAGTATCCAAGTATAATTCGTGAAAACGTTCGAATCAAGAAAGTCATGTTCGAATCTAATTCTTACAACTATCATAAATCAACAACAAAATAATGTTAAAATACTGTAATATAAGATATAATATATAAATGTAAAAAATATATAAGACGTTTAACACTCTTTTGGCCAGTGTATAGAAAGTCATCAATGTTACATTAAAAGTTGAGAAATAAATTCAGCCTAACGAAAAGATCGTCAAACTGGGCCCTGGAATTTGGAGTTTTATGTTTTATTTTTTTTTTCTTCTTCTTCTTCTTCTTCTTCACAAGATTAGTTACAAGACGTGCTATTCTCCACTTCTTCACGATGGAAAAAAAATGAATGCCGAAAGTACATATGTAAGTGAAACATGAATTCACCATCTTTATTACATTTAATGTTACATAAGGCTGGAAAAATGCAAGAATAGATAACTTTTATTCGTCCTCTGTAAAAAACAGTACTGAAATAAAGAAGATGATGATGATGGCGATGACGACGACGACGACGACTATGAAGACGTTTATTTACATCGAGGCAATGGCTACCACCAACAAAGTAAATATTACAACATACAGAAAACTATGGTTGTACAGGTTTTAAGTGTTTAAACCGTGCCACCAACTTGTGGCAAAGCATGTTCAAAGTCGCAATTTCGCAAGAAAGAATTATTAAACTGACTGAATAAGATCAGTCGGTCAATTATATTATCTTCAAACTCTCACAATTCACTGGACATCCCGTTTCTCATATAGTGTTAATAATTCTCTTGTCCCTTTCTTTTTTTTTCTTCACAAAATTAATTCATCTCATATATAAGTCATCGACTGATAAAGGTTTAATGTTTTGTTGTTATTTACTCCATCCTCCTAATGTCAACTTCCCACTGAAAAACAGAACTGCCAGAGTATAATTGATCTATTTTTCCGGTCCCTCTAGCCATGAAAATATGGTATACCGACTTACGATTGGCTGCGCTGGTGCATGACGTCACGGTACCTATGTTTGCGCCATTTCTTGAGGCATTCGAAATAACTAATAGATGCTTATGTCTCATTTTGACAGGAAATAAAACATAATAACAGTCATAGGTGAGAAACACTAGACAAAGAATGGGGAAGAATAACAAAAATAGAATCGGAATGCGATAAAACTACTCCACTACTAGTTACTTCGTAAATACTATGAGCTCTGGACTGATACTTTAATTTTTAAAACAGAAAATACAAACGAGAAATAAGAAAGGTGGCTAATTTTGAAACTTGCAACCACTTATATTTATCTTTAAATTTCTCTTTACCTATTCGGTACATATATAAAAAAGTATACATATTAATGTAGGTTTTGAAAAGGGAAATCTGTCTCAATTGAAAATTAGGTACTGACCTCTTTACAGAGATTTCATCTTAATTCAAATTTTAATTTTATGGAAAATGTAAATACACTTAGTATTGCGCATGCGTCAATAGGTGGAAGAACGGTATTTCTTCGCTTTGACGAAATGTAGATTTCACGAGTTTTCAGAACTTTCATGTGGATTTACCCCACCTGGTGCTTTCTATTGCGTTGAACATTTTTGATAGTGATTTACAATAAGGTTAGATATTTAACTGTGTATGTTTCAACACCTTTCTTGATATGTTTTACTTTGCTCGATGCAAATATACATGAGCATTTCGCGCTAGTAATTGGGGCCGTGGTGTTGATTTATTGTCATCTATTGATCGTGTTTTCAATCGTGAAACGTATTCAGCTGTCCTCGTTGACTTAAGTGACGATATAGTGACAGCTCATGAGTGATTACGCTCGGTTGTGTTTTCCTATAAGCCATGCGTGTTTTGCTTTGTGTAAGGTTGTACGTAAGCTTTCCACGCAATATTCTGACCTGTACCTTCTGACCATAGAGAGTATGCATTGTTTTGTTTACATTGAAGCTGTACATGACTAGTAATTAATCCTCAGTGAAATGAGTGTAGCAAATACACATGTGAACAAAAAACGCGAACGGTCATTTAGCATATCATTTCCTGAAATGAACAATATATAACATAATAGATCTCTAGTTACTGATATTAGTATTGATGTGCAAAACATGGATCAAGAAAGCGCTTCTATTAAAGGCGCAAATTCTGGGATCAGCACTCCCGTTTTTCCCTTGGAATCTGCCCTCACCCTCTTATACGACGTTACAGAGAACATTGTACTGTGAGTTCTTTGCATCCTGGCAGGAAAAAAAAAAAGGGGGGGGGGGGTCTGAAGTCCCCAATCAATGAACCTCAGCAATATGGCACCCGAAATTCCTTAAGAATTAGTGGGGTGCCCGAGATGGATGATGCAGAGAGACGACACAAATAAAAAAGTTCTGGCGATGGCAAAGGATCGCAAGGTCGCTTTGACGGAGATGGACATTAACAGGTCTCATCTTCTGGGTCGTAATAAATCTGGTAAATCAGGGAAATCACTGTCAAAGTCGCCACATACAACGCTTGAGACAGGAAATCTAAATCCCGCATGTCACTGAAGGATATAAAAAATGGAAAATTATCTACCTAAATAAGGACCTGACTAATAAGAACAAGATCCTGTATGAAGCATGCAGCTTGAGAAATCTTAAAAAATATCTACTGCTTGCTCCTTCGATGGAAAGCTTCTGATCATGGACAATTAGAAAAAGAAAACATCTATTAAGGGCCTGTGTGACCTGGTTCCATACAGTTACTATCCAGAAGATGCTGAGGAGGAATACAATATATAGTGACAGTTAGTGATGGCAAGTGTCCTATTCATTGTTGGATCAGTTACTTTCACACCCAATTTAATATAATTTATGGTATGTTATGGATTTCTATATTCTTTGATAGGTTTATGTTTAATTTTCCTTTTTAAAAAAAGATCAAAGTAAGTTGTTGATAGAACTTTGAATTCTGAAATATACATTGCGAACATAACGCAATACGAAACAACACATTAGATATATAATATTTAGAGCGCTCACAGTCCTGAAATACTTTGTAATATTGCAAATATTGTGCTAGCTCTAAATTTTCAGAGGGGTTTATCTACTTTGTCTACTATACATTAAAGATGTTGATGCTACTATTATCACTTGAATGTATTGTATAGCTATCTTCCATATTTGATTCCAGAATTCTTACAATGGGACTATGCATTATATTATAGGTTATATTACGATGGTAACAGAGATATTGGAGTTCTGCTTTCTGCTTGGGCGTCTTTATTATCGTCACGTGTCATGATGTCATAATGGTAAGCCATTTAATTTCACTCTCAAACGCTAAATTTCTATTGCTTACTTTAAATACTGTCTTTATATTTAGCTAAAATAGTATGCATTTCCACTACTTTAACAATCAACATGAAACTATCAAATTTCACCCGTGATAAACTATTGAATAAACTCAATTTGACACAGGGCTAGCTTCAAGGAATCACCAATACATTATTTTAAATCCTGCAACTACCACCTCTTACTTCATTTGAATCAGCATGTGTCACTTGAGGAGGAAAATGCTAGTTTAGCTGCATCTGCTTTCGATCTTTAAGTAAATATTTTCTTATTTTAATGGCTCAGACCTAATAAAACAGATAATTGTTTTTATTTTTACACTAAAGCTAATGATATGACGCTACGAGTTCTCAATTAAGATAAATAGTCATACATTTTTGCTATGCATTTTGGGATTTTATGTACATACTGAACATGAATGGAATGGTAAAGTCAGTATCCATAAGGTCATGGATTCATATTGACACATGATTCATATGCTCACAATATTTTGTCTCTCATCCGAGGTCAGATGTAAATTGTTTTTAATCAGATTTATTTTAGTGCTGTTCTCAGTTGCATGTAATATGTACCTACTTATATTCCCTTGATTTAATTTGTACTTTCAAGGCCCACAATGCAATTTATATGGCTCACTCACAAAACGTATATGGTTTAAGTTAATACTATTAGGAGCAGCTGATATTGAAACTAACCTGGGTACAGGTAGCAAGAAAGATTGTCGGCTTCATTAATAGTTGAGGATAGCAATAACTCTGATGTACTTAAGGTCTACATAAATATACCTCTTGTTCATCGTAACGATCAAAATATTATTCAAAGTTAGACATATTATTTGCATACTTAAATACATTTAATTTACTTAAATTTACTGAATCCTGGCTAAGTGACAACATAAATAATAATTATATGCCGCTAGAAGGATGCAAAGAACATCACAGGTGTGATTGAGATAATCACGGTGAAGGGGTAATTGTGTAAAGCAAATCAAGATGATCTAAAAAGTTAATGGCTTAGAATGCGTTTGCTTTGAAATTACATTGAAGTCTACATGTTTATTAACCGGTGATTTCCATCAACTACCAAATTTTTCCAATCAACTTTGGGACCTCATCGAATATTCAATTGAGAATGTTACGCGTATAAATGTCAATGATATTTTTATAATCGGTGATTTTGTACGAAACTTAAATTTGCATTTCTAATCAAAAAAAGTGCGCAGAATTGAAAGTTAACTATCTTTTAGTCAACTGATAGATGAGTCAACGCATTGCACTCTAACCACTGCCACTTGTCTGGATCTTTTTCCGGCTAGTAACCCGAAACTGATTTATCTTTTCCGGAGTAGCGGACAACATTCTCCCAAATAATATCCATTTTAACTGTACCGCATTTGTTTTAAATTTCAACATATGCAATGAATTTACCTTCATGAGACGTATCTGGAAGTTTAATGATGCGGATTTTGACCATTTACCCCATCAGCTGACTGAAATTGATTATTAAAAAGCTATTTTGTCTGATAGTAGTAATGAATGAATATGCTGACAGTATCACTAAAGTACTTCTTGACACCGTTATAGTTGCTATCCATTCGCAAATTGTAACATTATAGGCCCAAAGACCGTTTGGTCAACCACAGCAATCCATAAATTAATTAGATCCCGCAAGCTTTGGCACAAAAATGTAAACCAGTAATCCGGAATATTGGGCAAAATGCAGGAAACTTCAAAATAGAGCTATTAATAGTGTGCGGTCTGAAAAGCGGAAATACGATGACAAACTGACCGACACTTTATCACAGTGGTCCCCAACGCGGTGCCCGCCAATGTTTTGTGTGTGCCCGCGGATGAGGTTATAATGAATAATAATATTTTTAAAAATGGGTCAAGTTAATTGGTTGGTGCCCACCACTCTCTCATAAACTCACAAATGTGCCCGTAGGCACGAAAAGGTTGGGGACCCCTGTTTATCAAAAAGAAATCTGCAATTCAAATACTGGTGGAAGATAGCAAACTCTTTGCTTAAGAATCCCAATCGTACGGCTACTCCACTCCCATTCCCAATTTATTATCTTGATCCATACATTACGGACCAGAACTCGAACGCTCATGCTATTAACTATCATTTTTCATCACAATCCATGGCTGGTGATAGCGGGAGACCGATTTTAAACGAAAATATTAAAACTTAGACCAGGAGTGTCAAACATACGGCCCGCCAGACGCATTATTTATTATTAATTATAACAAATCTGGTCCGCCATTGCAAATGAGTTTGACACCCCTGACTTAGATAATTCTTAACTCAGCTGTGATAACCATTGATGAAGTCATGTGAATGTTTCAAATTCTTGAACCAAATCTTTGGCCCAAAATTCTAGAAGGAATCTGCTGACAAGATTTGCGAACCCTCACTTAAATTAAAAAAACAATATATATATATATATATATATATATATATATATATATATATATATATATATATATATATATATATATATATGTGTGTGTGTGTTTGTGTGTGTGTGTGTGGGGTGGTGGTGGTGGTGGTGGTGGTGGTTATCGTTATCTAGAGGATGATCGACCTCGGTGTTATTGCCCGGATCGAGTAAAGAATAATATAAATTGTGAAACTTATAGATGGAATGAATAGAGATCTGAGCAGATATATAGAACAGACTAAATCGAGCCCCCGTATATGAAATATAACAATTTAATCAATTACATAAACAACTGTGATAATGCATTACAGTAGGAAGATACACTTCTTTTTGAAATAATTCATTCACCGAATTTTAAACACAAATATACTTATATAAATAGCCGATCTGTTTAAATGATAGAATTAATTCATCATAGAATCGAGTGAACAATCGAAGTCATTGCCTTGTACAACTTCATAACCTGCTTATCTCCTGTTCACTGCAGTTTCACCGTGCTGTTCAATTTGTTCCTTCGCTTTTCTTCTCACTCTCACTATTTCGCCTCTGTCGGCCCTCAAACTTTGTGTGGGTAGGTGGATATGTAGGTATGTAGATACGTAGGTACGTGGATACGTCAGTGGATTACGTCAGTGGAGCTATTTCCCCTTTCAAAATAAACAGAGAAGCAACCTAAATCTTCTGTCAGATATCCTACTGGGAATAGATCATTACTCCACTCTCGTTATGTCAGATAGCATCCTATCGGAAGTCAAACAGATACCAAAGGCTATCTGGTCAAGCCAAACACGGCAGGCCATAAACAAACAAACCTAGTTTCATAAGATTAATGTATTTCCTAACGGCTATTTCATCGCTGACTCACATTAACATCACACGAGACATAATAGTTCCGTTCTCGATTATACAAATGAATGAATGAAATTCGTTACATGGCTTGACGTTAATTTCAGCGAATACACACATTCAAGTCTTTAGCGTCCATGACATCATCTAAGATCGGTGAATTCACACGGATTCTCATACTCATATCAACTAAAGTACTGCATGAAATTCTTAGAATACATGACTCCTATAACATTCAAGACAACAAATTCAAACAATCTGTCAAACCTATATATAAGATCATTAAACGAATTCAGATAATGAACTCAAACACAGTTATACTCATATCAAGAAAATTGATCTACGAATTTATACAAATAAATTCATGCAAATATAAGTAAATAAATTCAAGAAAATAATTATATTGGTATCAACGAATTACATGAGATTGACGCAAATACCTTGTGCTTTCAAGCCTTGCTCGCTTCTACCGCCAGAATTGTGTCCGTCAACTTTCCAGACATCCAGTCCCTTGGATTATTGTTTTACGAGATAATTTCTTGCAAATTCAATCTCGGAGCCAAACATATCTTCCTCTTACAGGAGTTTAGACTGACTAAATTTTGCGATGTGGCATATTAAAACCATGAAATTTCGTGTGGGAAACACGTCCCATATTTAGCGTAGCCAATCAGGATTAAATATATCTACCACCCTTTTTATAAATAGGCGCCAAAATTTGCGGTCATCCTGACCCTCTAGATTTCCAAATAACTGATTCTGGACAATCTCAACTCTGACATTTTCGATACAAAGATTGAGTTAACCTTTTCCCTTCCAGTTTCTTTGACTGTTAAATAAACGAATGCTTAATTAAAAATCGGTTCCTCTCACAACACAGACCGCAGCATAGCGATTCAATACGCACCCTGTCCTCATAAATCTAATTAATTGTTCTCTGTCCAAGTTAATGTTCTCTTTATAGATCGACAGAAATTTGCACCCTTACATAGGCCCCCCCTTGAAGAATAAAATCAGGGACTTTTACTCTCCAAATTTTTGGAGATGTAATCTGAGTCATTTACACGTCCTCAGGTGAACCCTTCACCTCAGACGTCCCTAGTCTACTTAAACAGTCAGCCCCTACATTCTCGCTGCCCTTAATATACCGTATCTGGACTTGGTACTGCTGTAGAAATAATGACCATCTCATTAACCGTCCATTTGTCAACTTAGCTTGAGCTAAATAGGCGAGTGGTTGGTGGTCAGTTTCCAAAATAAATTTTCGTCCATACAAGTAACGTTGGAATTTAGATATCCCAAAGATAATTGCCAAGCATTCTTTCTCAGAGACTGAATAATTGCGTTCTGCAGTTGACAATTTCCTACTACTGTATGCAGCTGGGAATAAGTTTCCATCATGCTCTTGCAATAGCACTGCCCCTAAACCTCTATCACAAGCGTCAGTACGTAAGACAAAATCTTTTGTCACATCAGGCAATTTCACTACTGCGTCTGACGTCAGTCTGTCCTTCAACGTCTGAAATGCTCGTTCACATGCGTCTGTCCATATAACTTTCGTCGGAGCCTTTTTCCGAGTCAAGTCAGTCAATGGGCTAGCAATAGCGCTGAAGTTAGCAACATATCGACGATAATATCCTGCCAGTCCCAAGAAAGATCGAACTTCCGTCTTAGTGGTCGGTCGTTCTGCGTCCCTAAGTTGGTCGACTTTTGAACTATCAGGAGTTAACGTGTCTTCGCTGAGGGTGTGACCTAGGTAGGTTAGTTTTCTAAACCCTACATGGCACTTAGATGGTCGTGCGGTCAGTCCCGTTTGTCGAAGTCGCTCTAAAACGTTTTTCAGCAAAATGATATGATCGTCCCAAGTAGCGGTCGCTAAAAGTAAATCGTCCATGAAGTTTGAAACTCCAGTTCCCCTTAACGGTTCAAGTAATTTTCGCATCATACGCGTGAAGACACTTGGCGCATTCTGGACCCCGAATGGCATGACTACCCACTGGTACGTCCCATCTGGAGTGGCAAAGGCAAGTTTTGCTCTGTCTTCATTTCGAACTGGAATTTGCCAGTATCCCTTAGACAGATCGATTTTCGAGAAATATATCGCGTTGGTCACCCCGACAAATATGGACTCAGGATCAGGTAACAGTTCTACCTGGAATTCCGTGATCCTGTTTAACTTCCGGTAATCAACACAAAATCGGTGTGTACCGTCTTTCTTCTGTACTAACACAACAGGAGAGCTATACGCCGACTCAGTTGGTTCTATAACTCCCAAGTCTATCATAGATTGAATTTCATTTCGGACAGTTTCTAATTTCGCATAGGGTAGCGGATATGGTTTCAGCTTCACTGGCTTCTCATCCAGTAGTTTCAAAGTGAACTCCTCCAACTCCGTCTTGCCAGGTCGTTCTGTCAAGACGCTTGAGTAGTCTTGGAGTAACGACTCCACTTCCTTACGTTGCTCTGACGTTAACGTCTCGTCACAGACAACGTCGACATAGGTTTCTTCCCTCGTTAAAGGACAACTAGGGAGTACTTCCGCCTCACCTCCGTTGTCGTCGGGTTCTTCAGTCACAACTGTAGCAACCACGAACTCTGTGGGTGTCTCTCTTTCACGGTAACGCTTCAGGAGATTTACGTGGTACAGCTTCTCCTTGTCTCCGACCCGGATACGGTAGTTCTGCCCACCCTTTTTCTCCGTTACCACGAATGAGACTTGAAGTTTGTTGTGCTCTAACGGCAGCAACAACAACACCTTGTCACCCACCTCGAAGTGACGTTCCTTCGTCCTTTTGTTGTAATATTTGGCTTGACGTCCCCTTGCGTCGCGGAGATTCTCCTGAGCCAATTTAGAAACCTCCTCCAGCTTGTTGCGGAGATCAACAACATATTGGTATGTTGTCCGCACTTCCTCGGATGCTTGTTCATCCGTCCACAACTGCTTTAATACAGCCATGGGTCCCCTAACTGTCCTACCATAGACTAATTCGAAAGGTGAAAAACCCAAACTAGCCTGTGGTACTTCTCGATACGCAAAAAGTATCGCGGGAAGGTATCGATCCCAATCCCTGGGTCGACCTTCACAGAGCTTCTTCAGAGCCTGTTTCAATGTTCCATTGAAACGCTCCACCAAACCGTTGCACTGCGGGTGATACGGGGTAGTTGTCAGGTGTCTAATGGACAGTAATCTGTTTACCTCTTCCATCACCTGGCCCACAAACTGCGTCCCCTGGTCAGTTAGTATCTCCTCAGGGACACCAACTCTCGACCACACTCCTAACAAGGCCTCAGCCACTGTGACTGAGTCAATGTTTTTCAAAGCAACAGCCTCCGGGTATCGGGTGGCGTAATCGACTATCGTTAGTATATAACGATTACCGCTTTCTGCCGCCGGCTTTATCGGACCTACTAGGTCCATCGCCACCCTCGAGAAAGGTTCGTCAATCAGTGGTGTAGTTCCTAGTGGCACTGGGCGATGGGAGGTTTTAGGTGCCACTCGCTGACACTTGTCACACGACAAACAAAATCTCCGAACATCCCCATACACACCTGGCCAGTGGAACTCCCTCACTAGCCTATCTCTGGTCTTCGCCACGCCCATGTGGCTTCCAAGTAGACCCTCATGTGCCAGCCTAAGCACTTCTGCTCGCTTCGCTATGGGCACAACAACTTGTTTAAACGTATCGGTCCCTTTCCTGGCGTACCGGTACAAAATACCGCGTTTCGTCGCGAACTTCACCTCGCCGTCTGGCAATTTCCGTATGGACCCATCCTTTGCGTACCCGCGTGCCTTGTTGAGAGACAAATCTTCCTCTTGAAGTTTCCCCAACTCGCCAGGTAGCAAATTGTCTATGGGCGAAGTCGTGGGTCTTAGCGGCTTCGACCCTGGCCTTCGCTTCATAGCCCTCGTCTCAACGGACCCCACGTGTACAGGTGTACACGTCATAGGGTTAGGCTGTGGCAACACATACCTACACCCTAATATTACGTCATGAGACAGTCCCGACAAACACGCTGCTTGAATTCGTCCCTTTACATACGGCGAATCAAGATCAATGTTAACGACCGGGAGCGAATCTTTCGTCCGGTTAGCAAACTGGACTTCAACCGTCTCGCCTGTGTAATCTCCAGGCTTGACATATCTACTATCTACCAAGGCCGGATAACTACAGCCGGTATCATACAGCACGGTGGCCATCTCACCATTAACCGTAGCTACCGCTGTGTTAGTCAACTCCACTGTTTTCTGTTTCTTAACAGTGTTCGGAGTTACCGAATTAATCGTTGTCGGACGATACTTCCTACAATCCTTAACGACATGGCCTGGTCTGTTGCAGCCGTAACACACCGGCTCACCTTTCCTCCCAGTGGTATCCTTCTCTGCCCCCTGAGTCTTCCCCGACCCACGGAAATGTTCTCGACTGGGATTTCCGGTCCCTGGCCTCCCACCATTCTGACCATTCCGCCTTTGGGGTACCACCTCAGTGGTCTTTCTATGCTCACCGATGCCAGGTCGGTCCCTGCCACCCCAGGTGGTTGGACGCGAGTGCGCGCTCTCATAGCGCTCTGCCATCACGCTTATATCATCCAAGGTTGAGAATTCACGCTCCGCTAAGAACACTATTAAGTCTTTTCTGTATGTATTTAAGACGTGCTCTTTCAAAATTTCCTCGCGAATGCCTTCATACGTTAGCGCGGTATCAGTCATTTTCATCCATTTATCAAAATTTACGCGTACGCGGCTATGAAATTGCGCGTGCGTTTCGGTAGCTCTCTTCGACGATTCTCTGAAGAGTTTCCGAAACGTTCCCGCCGACAGCTCATAGTGCCGTAGTAGCGCTTTCTTCAGAGCATCGTAGTCGTCTACCTCGTTCGGTGTCATATTATGGTAGACGTCTTTCGCGGCTCCCTGTAAGAATGCTGAAACATTGATAGCCCACTGGTCTTTGGGTAGCTGATGAACCAGTGCCAACTTTTCGAACTGCGTCAAAAAGTTGTCAATGATTTCGTCCTTGTCGTTGAACATGGACAGGTTGATCTGAATTGGTCGTCTGTCTTCAGATCGCCTACTTGTGGGTCCCGAACGTTCGTTCAGATCTTCACTCCTTCTGGACTCTGCTTCGATCCTCAGCCTCTCCATTGCTAACATATGTTCGCGTTCTCTAGATTTTTCTTCGGCCTGCAATCTGGCTAATTCGAGCTCTTTTTCTCGTTCCGCGACCTGTCTGTCTTTCTCTCGTTCCGCAATCTGTCTGTCTTTCTCTCGTTCCGCTACCTGTCTGTCTTTCTCTCGCTCTTCGGACTGCAATCTGGCTAGTTCGAGCTCTCTTTCTTTCTCTCGTTCTCGTTCCGCTACCTGTTTGTCTTTCTCTCGTTCCGCTATCTGTCTGTCTTTCTCTCGTTCGCGCTCAGCTGCTTGTCTGTCTATCTCTCGTTCCGCGGCTAGTTGCTCCTTGTGTTCCCTAACACTCCGCTCAACAAATTCAGCTAACTGGGCCCCTTCGTAACCTAGTTCGTCCTTACCAATCGACTTAAATTCTCTAACTAATTGTCTGTCTGTCGCCATCCTGGTCTACTTGTACGGTGACGCAATAATTAAGTTACCTACACTCAAGTTTTACTGCCCTACTCTAAAATAGCCCCACACGTAATTACCCTACTTCTAGTATGGCCCTACTCAATTAAACCAGACTATCCCTTGCATCAACAATCAATAAACGGGCAGTACACAGCTGGAATTTCTCCCCAAATTCTGCGTAACGCTTACACACTAAACAAGGCGTAATTACTACTGCGGGGTTGGTCTAAATATCTCTTCTCCCAAGAGAATACAAAGGTAATTCCTCACTTTAACTTCACAATTTTTTTTAGAATACGACCCGAAACAGCAAAGGAATGTGCCTCAATCTCTTACAATATTTTCATCACAATATGAAAAGAAATGGCAAGAAAATTGCATGCACAGAATATACAAAAATAAGCAATGATTCGATTCACTCTGATCGCTATTACTTGACAAGTACTATCAAAATTATCAATGTTTAGATACTTATTCTATTCTATATTTGCTCAGACTCTTTACTCGAATAAAATGTTCTGATCCTCGGACGAGCGCCCACTTTGTGACGTGGGGGTTGTGGTGATGGTTATCGTTATCTAGAGGATGATCGACCTCGGTGTTATTGCCCGGATCGAGTAAAGAATAATATAAATTGTGAAACTTATAGATGGAATAAATAGAGATCTGAGCAGATATATAGAACAGACTAAATCGAGCCCCCGTATATGAAATGTAACAATTTAATCAATTACATAAACAACTGTGATAATGCATTACAGTAGGAAAATACACTTCTTTTTGAAATAAATCATTCACTGAATTTTAAACACAAATATACTTATATAAATAGCCGATCTGTTTAAATGATAGAATTAATTCATCATAGAATCGAGTGAACAATCGAAGTCATTGCCTTGTACGACTTCATAACCTGCTTATCTCCTGTTCACTGCAGTTTCACCGTGCTGTTCAATTTGTTCCTTCGCTTTTCTTCTCACTCTCACTATTTCGCCTCTGTCGGCCCTCAAACTTTGTGTGGGTAGGTGGATATGTAGGTATGTAGATACGTAGGTACGTGGATACGTCAGTGGATTACGTCAGTGGAGCTATTTCCCCTTTCAAAATAAACAGAGAAGCAACCTAAATCTTCTGTCAGATATCCTACTGGGAATAGATCATTACTCCACTCTCGTTATGTCAGATAGCATCCTATCGGAAATCAAACAGATACCAAAGGCTATCTGGTCAAGCCAAACACGGCAGGCCATAAACAAACAAACCTAGTTTCATAAGATTAATGTATTTCCTAACGGCTATTTCATCGCTGACTCACATTAACATCACACGAGACATAATAGTTCCGTTCTCGATTATACAAATGAATGAATGAAATTCGTTACATGGCTTGACGTTAATTTCAGCGAATACACACATTCAAGTCTTTAGCGTCCATGACATCATCTAAGATCGGTGAATTCACACGGATTCTCATACTCATATCAACTAAAGTACTGCATGAAATTCTTAGAATACATGACTCCTATAACATTCAAGACAACAAATTCAAACAATCTGTCAAACCTATATATAAGATCATTAAACGAATTCAGATAATGAACTCAAACACAGTTATACTCATATCAAGAAAATTGATCGACAAATTTATACAAATAAATTCATGCAAATATAAGTAAATAAATTCAAGAAAATAATTATATTGGTATCAACGAATTACATGAGATTGACGCAAATACCTTGTGCTTTCAAGCCTTGCTCGCTTCTACCGCCAGAATTGTGTCCGTCAACATTCCAGACATCCAGTCCCTTGGATTATTGTTTTACGAGATAATTTCTTGCAAATTCAATCTCGGAGCCAAAAATATCTTCCTCTTACAGGAGTTTAGACTGACTAAATTTTGCGATGTGGCATATTAAAACTATGAAATTTCGTGTGGGAAACACGCCCCATATTTAGCGTAGCCAATCAGGATTAAATATATCTACCACCCTTTTTATAAATAGGCGCCAAAATTTGCGGTCATCCTGACCCTCTAGATTTCCAAATAACTGATTCTGGACAATCTCAACTCTGACATTTTCGATACAAAGATTGAGTTAACCTTTTCCCTTCCAGTTTCTTTGACTGTTAAATAAACGAATGCTTAATTAAAAATCGGTTCCTCTCACAACACAGACCGCAGCATAGCGATTCAATACGCACCCTGTCCTCATAAATCTAATTAATTGTTCTCTGTCCAAGTTAATGTTCTCTTTATAGATCGACAGAAATTTGCACCCTTACATTGTGGTTATCGTTATCTAGAGGATGATCGACCTCGGTGTTATTGCCCGGATCGAGTAAAGAATAATATAAATTGTGAAACTTATAGATGGAATGAATAGAGATCTGAGCAGATATATAGAACAGACTAAATCGAGCCCCCGTATATGAAATATAACAATTTAATCAATTACATAAACAACTGTGATAATGCATTACAGTAGGAAAATACACTTCTTTTTGAAATAAATCATTCACCGAATTTTAAACACAAATATACTTATATAAATAGCCGATCTGTTTAAATGATAGAATTAATTCATCATAGAATCGAGTGAACAATCGAAGTCATTGCCTTGTACGACTTCATAACCTGCTTATCTCCTGTTCACTGCAGTTTCACCGTGCTGTTCAATTTGTTCCTTCGCTTTTCTTCTCACTCTCACTATTTCGCCTCTGTCGGCCCTCAAACTTTGTGTGGGTAGGTGGATATGTAGGTATGTAGATACGTAGGTACGTGGATACGTCAGTGGATTACGTCAGTGGAGCTATTTCCCCTTTCAAAATAAACAGAGAAGCAACCTAAATCTTCTGTCAGATATCCTACTGGGAATAGATCATTACTCCACTCTCGTTATGTCAGATAGCATCCTATCGGAAATCAAACAGATACCAAAGGCTATCTGGTCAAGCCAAACACGGCAGGCCATAAACAAACAAACCTAGTTTCATAAGATTAATGTATTTCCTAACGGCTATTTCATCGCTGACTCACATTAACATCACACGAGACATAATAGTTCCGTTCTTGATTATACAAATGAATGAATGAAATTCGTTACATGGCTTAACGTTAATTTCAGCGAATACACACATTCAAGTCTTTAGCGTCCATGACATCATCTAAGATCGGTGAATTCACACGGATTCTCATACTCATATCAACTAAAGTACTGCATGAAATTCTTAGAATACATGACTCCTATAACACTCAAGACAACAAATTCAAACAATCTGTCAAACCTATATATAAGATCATTAAACGAATTCAGATAATGAACTCAAACACAGTTATACTCATATCAAGAAAATTGATCTACGAATTTATACAAATAAATTCATGCAAATATAAGTAAATAAATTCAAGAAAATAATTATATTGGTATCAACGAATTACATGAGATTGACGCAAATACCTTGTGCTTTCAAGCCTTGCTCGCTTCTACCGCCAGAATTGTGTCCGTCAACATTCCAGACATCCAGTCCCTTGGATTATTGTTTTACGAGATAATTTCTTGCAAATTCAATCTCGGAGCCAAACATATCTTCCTCTTACAGGAGTTTAGACTGACTAAATTTTGCGATGTGGCATATTAAAACTATGAAATTTCGTGTCGGAAACACGCCCCTTATTTAGCGTAGCCAATCAGGATTAAATATATCTACCGCCTTTTATAAATAGGCGCCAAAATTTGCGGTCATGCTGACCCTTTAGATTTCCAAATAACTGATTCTGGACAATCTCAACTCTGACATTTTCGATACAAAGATTGAGTTAACCTTTTCCCTTCCAGTTTCTCTGACTGTTAAATAAACGAATGCTTAATTAAAAATCGATTCCTCTCACAACACAGACCGCAGCATAGCGATTCAATACGCACCCTGTCCTCATAAATCTAATTAATTGTTCTCTGTCCAAGTTAATGTTCTCTTTATAGATCGACAGAAATTTGCACCCTTACATAGGCCCCCCCTTGAAGAGTAAAATCAGGGACTTTTACTCTCCAAATTTTTGGAGATGTAATCTGAGTCATTTACACGTCCTCAGGTGAACCCTTCACCTCAGACGTCCCTAGTCTACTTAAACAGTCAGCCCCTACATTCTCGCTGCCCTTAATATACCGTATCTGGACTTGGTACTGCTGTAGAAATAATGACCATCTCATTAACCGTCCATTTGTCAACTTAGCTTGAGCTAAATAGGCGAGTGGTTGGTGGTCAGTTTCCAAAATAAATTTTCGTCCATACAAGTAACGTTGGAATTTAGATATCCCAAAGATAATTGCCAAGCATTCTTTCTCAGAGACTGAATAATTGCGTTCTGCAGTTGACAATTTCCTACTACTGTATGCAGCTGGGAATAAGTTTCCATCATGCTCTTGCAATAGCACTGCCCCTAAACCTCTATCACAAGCGTCAGTACGTAAGACAAAATCTTTTGTCACATCAGGCAATTTCACTACTGCGTCTGACGTCAGTCTGTCCTTCAACGTCTGAAATGCTCGTTCACATGCGTCTGTCCATATAACTTTCGTCGGAGCCTTTTTCCGAGTCAAGTCAGTCAATGGGCTAGCAATAGCGCTGAAGTTAGCAACATATCGACGATAATATCCTGCCAGTCCCAAGAAAGATCGAACTTCCGTCTTAGTGGTCGGTCGTTCTGCGTCCCTAAGTTGGTCGACTTTTGAACTATCAGGAGTTAACGTGTCTTCGCTGAGGGTGTGACCTAGGTAGGTTAGTTTTCTAAACCCTACATGGCACTTAGATGGTCGTGCGGTCAGTCCCGTTTGTCGAAGCCGCTCTAAAACGTTTTTCAGCAAAATAATATGATCGTCCCAAGTAGCGGTCGCTAAAAGTAAATCGTCCATGAAGTTTGAAACTCCAGTTCCCCTTAACGGTTCAAGTAATTTTCGCATCATACGCGTGAAGACACTTGGCGCATTCTGGACCCCGAATGGCATGACTACCCACTGGTACGTCCCATCTGGAGTGGCAAAGGCAAGTTTTGCTCTGTCTTCATTTCGAACTGGAATTTGCCAGTATCCCTTAGACAGATCGATTTTCGAGAAATATATCGCGTTGGTCACCCCGACAAATATGGACTCAGGATCAGGTAACAGTTCTACCTGGAATTCCGTGATCCTGTTTAACTTCCGGTAATCAACACAAAATCGGTGTGTACCGTCTTTCTTCTGTACTAACACAACAGGAGAGCTATACGCCGACTCAGTTGGTTCTATAACTCCCAAGTCTATCATAGATTGAATTTCATTTCGGACAGTTTCTAATTTCGCATAGGGTAGCGGATATGGTTTCAGCTTCACTGGCTTCTCATCCAGTAGTTTCAAAGTGAACTCCTCCAACTCCGTCTTGCCAGGTCGTTCTGTCAAGACGCTTGAGTAGTCTTGGAGTAACGACTCCACTTCCTTACGTTGCTCTGACGTTAACGTCTCGTCACAGACAACGTCGACATAGGTTTCTTCCCTCGTTAAAGGACAACTAGGGAGTACTTCCGCCTCACCTCCGTTGTCGTCGGGTTCTTCAGTCACAACTGTAGCAACCACGAACTCTGTGGGTGTCTCTCTTTCACGGTAACGCTTCAGGAGATTTACGTGGTACAGCTTCTCCTTGTCTCCGACCCGGATACGGTAGTTCTGCCCACCCTTTTTCTCCGTTACCACGAATGGTCCCCTCCATGAGACTTGAAGTTTGTTGTGCTCTAACGGCAGCAACAACAACACCTTGTCACCCACCTCGAAGTGACGTTCCTTCGTCCTTTTGTTGTAATATTTGGCTTGACGTCCCCTTGCGTCGCGGAGATTCTCCTGAGCCAATTTAGAAACCTCCTCCAGCTTGTTGCGGAGATCAACAACATATTGGTATGTTGTCCGCACTTCCTCGGATGCTTGTTCATCCGTCCACAACTGCTTTAATACAGCCATGGGTCCCCTAACTGTCCTACCATAGACTAATTCGAAAGGTGAAAAACCCAAACTAGCCTGTGGTACTTCTCGATACGCAAAAAGTATCGCGGGAAGGTATCGATCCAATCCCTGGGTCGACCTTCACAGAGCTTCTTCAGAGCCTGTTTCAATGTTCCATTGAAACGCTCCACCAAACCATTGCACTGCGGGTGATACGGGGTAGTTGTCAGGTGTCTAATGGATAGTAATCTGTTTACCTCTTCCATCACCTGGCTCACAAACTGCGTCCCCTGGTCAGTTAGTATCTCCTCAGGGACACCAACTCTCGACCACACTCCTAACAAGGCCTCAGCCACTGTGACTGAGTCAATGTTTTTCAAAGCAACAGCCTCCGGGTATCGGGTGGCGTAATCGACTATCGTTAGTATATAACGATTACCGCTTTCTGCCGCCGGCTTTATCGGACCTACTAGGTCCATCGCCACCCTCGAGAAAGGTTCGTCAATCAGTGGTGTAGTTCCTAGTGGCACTGGGCGATGGGAGGTTTTAGGTGCCACTCGCTGACACTTGTCACACGACAAACAAAATCTCCGAACATCCCCATACACACCTGGCCAGTAGAACTCCCTCACTAGCCTATCTCTGGTCTTCGCCACGCCCATGTGGCTTCCAAGTAGACCCTCATGTGCCAGCCTAAGCACTTCTGCTCGCTTCGCTATGGGCACAACAACTTGTTTAAACGTATCGGTCCCTTTCCTGGCGTACCGGTACAAAATACCGCGTTTCGTCGCGAACTTCACCTCGCCGTCTGGCAATTTCCGTATGGACCCATCCTTTGCGTACCCGCGTGCCTTGTTGAGAGACAAATCTTTCTCTTGAAGTTTCCCCAACTCGCCAGGTAGCAAATTGTCTATGGGCGAAGTCGTGGGTCTTAGCGGCTTCGACCCTGGCCTTCGCTTCATAGCCCTCGTCTCAACGGACCCCACGTGTACAGGTGTACACGTCATAGGGTTAGGCTGTGGCAACACATACCTACACCCTAATATTACGTCATGAGACAGTCCCGACAAACACGCTGCTTGAATTCGTCCCTTTACATACGGCGAATCAAGATCAATGTTAACGACCGGGAGCGAATCTTTCGTCCGGTTAGCAAACTGGACTTCAACCGTCTCGCCTGTGTAATCTCCAGGCTTGACATATCTACTATCTACCAAGGCCGGATAACTACAGCCGGTATCATACAGCACGGTGGCCATCTCACCATTAACCGTAGCTACCGCTGTGTTAGTCAACTCCACTGTTTTCTGTTCTTAACAGTGTTCGGAGTTACCGAATTAATCGTTGTCGGACGATACTTCCTACAATCCTTAACGACATGGCCTGGTCTGTTGCAGCCGTAACACACCGGCTCACCTTTCCTCCCAGTGGTATCCTTCTCTGCCCCCTGAGTCTTCCCCGACCCACGGAAATGTTCTCGGCTGGGATTTCCGGTCCCTGGCCTCCCACCATTCTGACCATTCCGCCTTTGGGGTACCACCTCAGTGGTCTTTCTATGCTCACCGATGCCAGGTCGGTCCCTGCCACCCCAGGTGGTTGGACGCGAGTGCGCACTCTCATAGCGCTCTGCCATCACGCTTATATCATCCAAGGTTGAGAATTCACGCTCCGCTAAGAACACTATTAAGTCTTTTCTGTAGGTACTTAAGACGTGCTCTTTCAAAATTTCCTCGCGAATGCCTTCATACGTTAGCGCGGTACCAGTCATTTTCATCCATTTATCAAAAATTACGCGTACGCGGCTATGAAATTGCGCGTGCGTTTCGGTAGCTCTCTTCGACGATTCTCTGAAGAGTTTCCGAAACGTTCCCGCCGACAGCTCATAGTGCCGTAGTAGCGCTTTCTTCAGAGCGTCGTAGTCGTCTACCTCGTTCGGTGTCATATTATGGTAGACGTCTTTCGCGGCTCCCTGTAAGAATGCTGAAACATTGATAGCCCACTGGTCTTTGGGTAGCTGATGAACCAGTGCCAACTTTTCGAACTGCGTCAAAAAGTTGTCAATGATTTCGTCCTTGTCGTTGAACATGGACAGGTTGATCTGAATTGGTCGTCTGTCTTCAGATCGCCTACTTGTGGGTCCCGAACGTTCGTTCAGATCTTCACTCCTTCTGGACTCTGCTTCGATCCTCAGCCTCTCCATTGCTAACATATGTTCGCGTTCTCTAGATTTTTCTTCGGCCTGCAATCTGGCTAATTCGAGCTCTTTTTCTCGTTCCGCGACCTGTCTGTCTTTCTCTCGTTCCGCAATCTGTCTGTCTTTCTCTCGTTCCGCTACCTGTCTGTCTTTCTCTCGTTCTTCGGACTGCAATCTGGCTAGTTCGAGCTCTCTTTCTTTCCCTCGTTCTCGTTCCGCTACCTGTTTGTCTTTCTCTCGTTCCGCTACCTGTCTGTCTTTCTCTCGTTCGCGCTCAGCTGCTTGTCTGTCTTTCTCTCGTTCCGCGGCTAGTTGCTCCTTGTGTTCCCTAACACTCCGCTCAACAAATTCAGCTAACTGGGCCCCTTCGTAACCTAATTCGTCCTTACCAATCGACTTAAATTCTCTAACTAATTGTCTGTCTGTCGCCATCCTGGTCTACTTGTACGGTGACACAATAATTAAGTTACCTACACTCAAGTTTTACTGCCCTACTCTAAAATAGCCCCACACGTAATTACCCTACTTCTAGTATGGCCCTACTCAATTAAACCAGACTATCCCTTGCATCAACAATCAATAAACGGGCAGTACACAGCTGGAATTTCTCCCCAAATTCTGCGTAACGCTTACACACTAAACAAGGCGTAATTACTACTGCGGGGTTGGTCTAAATATCTCTTCTCCCAAGAGAATACAAAGGTAATTCCTCACTTTAACTTCACAATTTTAGAATACGACCCGAAACAGCAAAGGAATGTGCCTCAATCTCTTACAATATTTTCATCATAATATGAAAAGAAATGGCAAGAAAATTGCATGCACAGAATATACAAAAATAAGCAATGTGTGTGTGTGTGTGTGTGTGAGAGAGAGAGAGAGAGAGAGAGAGAGAATTAGTCTCAGTAACAAAATGGTAATAACTTTTGTTTCCATATCTTATTATAACTTACGACTAATTTTGTCTGTACCTACCGTTTTTGAATGGATACCGTGACATGTGTTTCTTTATGACATATCAATCTTGCATATACATTAGATCCACTTACTCTAAATGAATATGACTTCTATAGTGTATCTCTAATGTGCCAATTTGTGAAAGTAAGGTATTTTATTTGAAGATGGATTAATATAAGTGCGATAGGAACTTGTTTCCAAATCCAGTGTTCATAGTGTACACTTTGTATAGCTCGCAATGTATGAAATAAATATGGTTTCAGAGAATAAAATGGAATCTAAATATCCAATATATTACTGAAAACATTTTTTTCAACAAAAGGTGTGATATTGTGAACCTATAGATACATTTGTGAACAGTATCACTGATGTTTTTTATGTATGAATTAGAGTGAAAACTACAAGAATTTGTAATTAAATTTATCTTACTTTTGGAATATTAAATTTCGTTGGTATGCTTAATTAGCTATATGATAAATAAAAATGTTTTGTCAAAAGAATCCCTGACACGGTTCATTAGAACGTGTACCTAGCTTTATAATCACACAATTTGGTATATATGTCTTTTTTAGATGAATTTGGAACCTTATTCTCATTTTATTTAAAATTTAAATTTAAATGTTAGAAATTCAAATTGATAAAAATTGGTTGACCCATGATTCATTATGCTTGTCATTTAAAATAACCTTTCACACAATGTATAGTTTTACGTACGCATTAGGTGAAAGATAAAAATTATAAAGCAAAAGACAAAAATGCCTCAGTACAAATTCAGTATTTTGAAAGAACATCTTGATAGAGTAAGTTTGTCTGATACACAAGTTGGTATATGTGGAAATACTAATTAAAATAATGAGTTAATATGTTTGGCAGTGCAAAAATCATTAGAAGCACAAAAGAAGTTTGATACCAACCGTACATGAGCATCATTTTCTTTAATACATATGTTAAGACTCTGTCGTCTTCTTACATTCATAGCTTCTACTTTTCTTCTTTACTTTAACCCATTTGTACTTCATCTTGTTTTTGATAGTTATTTGTACGTACTCTAGCAATTCTTTTGACATATTATATGTTTTCTTTGCATGGGAGAGCTAGTTCCGAGTTGTAAGAATCTGTTACCAATCCCAGTTGCTTTGCTTTATTTGCAAACAAAATAAATTTAAATCTAAACTAAAATTATGTGAATTTTTTTAAGACACTTTATATGATATATCTTACAAAAAGCATCCCTATGATAAGTTCGTAATATAGATCTTATGAAATTAATGAGTACAAATCTTACGTACGATTTCAGGAAACGATCGTGAAACTGGGCCCTTATTATTATTATTATTATTATTATTATTATTATTTTTATTTGCGGGATTATTTATGATACGTGCTATTTTCCATTTTATTCGCAAAGGAAAAAATTAATGCCGAAATTCCGTTTATAAACGAGAATTTTGCTAACTTTGTTACATATCTGTATAAAATGTTGGGAAAGTGCAAATGCATTCATCTGTAACAACATTCATTCATACACTGTAAAATAGTCCTAAAAGAAGAAACGATGATGATAAAATTTATGCATAATGTGGCAATGACCATCAGCAAAGAAGCAGGTGTTACAAGATACAGAAAATGAAGTTCGTACAGGTAATAAAGATTACACAGTGCCACAACTTGTGACAAGATATACTAAAAGTTGCAATCTCAAAAGAAAGTATTACTAAATCGAAAGAATAAGACCAGCTATATTGTCCTCAAACTGGCAGAGCTAAATGGGTATCCCGATTCTCGTACTGTGTTAATGATCATTTCCTTGTTCTTTTTTTTCTCTTTCTTTCTTCACAAACTAATCCTTCATCTCACAATATAGGTCCTCGAACATCTTTTCTGATAAACCTTTAATGTTTTATTATTTTCACCATCCTCCTATTGCAAATTTCCCATTGGAAGGCAAAACTGGGAGAGTATCAATGATTTATTGTCCTGTCCCCTCTAGCCATAAAAATATGGGCTTAGCGACTGACGACTGGCAGCGCTGGTGTTTGACGTCATGGCACCGATGTTTGCGACATTTATTGCGCCATTCAAATTACTTTCTTGATGATTACGTCAGGAAACAAAATACAGTAACAGTTAGATGTGAAAAGACTAGACAAAGAATGGAAAAGATCAACAGAACTAGAACAGGAATGGGGGAAAAACAATTATTTCTTTGGTTTAAAAAAATAACAAACAAACAATAAGACAGGTGGCTAATTGTAGAACTTGTAAGAAATTTATATTAATTTCTCTTGGCCAGGGATATAAAAGTTATGCATGTTAATATAGGTTTTGAAAATGAGAATACATCTCAATTGAGAAATTTAAGTATAAACCACCATACCGAAAATTTTCTCAATTAAAATTTAGATTTCTTGAAGAAGAAAAAAAGTAAAGTCATGATACCCCTGACAATGTCAAACATATTTTCAAAGCTTGTGACATTTAGATCTATACAGAAATTTGTCAACCGTATCAAGGATTTTTAAATAAAGCTTAGATTTAAAATTACAAGGATTAAAAATTGAATGATTGGCGCTTTTTTTGGAAATTAAATTCCGTCTTTATACTTAAATGGCTATATGATGACAACAAAATGTTTTATGACAAAATCCCTGACAAGATTCACTAGGACATGTAACTAGCTTTACGATCACACAATTTGGTGCCTATATGTATTTCGATGACTTTGAAACCTTTGTTCAAATTATTTTTTTGAAATTTTTTTTTAAAATTAAAATGTTAAAAGTTCAGATTTTTACATGTTTCTTTACTGCTGGGAAAAATGTCTTAATTTATGATTTTTTATAATTGCCATTGAAAACTAACCTTTCAGACAATGTATAGTTTTAATTGCGTATCAGGTGAAATAGAACAGTTATAAAACAAAGACAAAAATACCTCTATACTTCAATCCGCCACCATTCTTTCTGTAAGAGAATTGGAGGGTTGGGGAATTTATTACAAATGTGCAACATGCAAAACCGCCTATAATGAACAACCAGGAAACAAGTTATAATAACTGCCAATATTTCGACTTTTTATAGAAACAGTGTCCGAGTCTTATCCCTAAAACGTCTGAGTAGAGAAATTAATGTCTGAATTTTATTCTTACAGTTTTCATAAACCAATTTCAAAATAATATCGAAAATACTGATATACAGAAAATATAAGCTATACATGTATGAGATATATAAGACATTTACTACATTGTCATGACATAGTTTCTTGTTCACACGTGTGTCCAAGCAAAGCTGTAGTTACAAAGGAGATAATCCCATAGTTTCACAAATGGAATTCATCAAAATATTGCGCATTCGTTTTTTCTTCTAAATAAATCAGCTGTTTAACTGGTGACTCTTTTTCCACGGCTACATTTACTGTCGGTGTCATTGTATTGCCTCGTGTACACCATCATTTTCAAAGCAATGCTAAGATACAGACTTTATGACGTCAATGTATAAAGCCTTGTGTTCAATAAAAAGAATCAAAAAAAGAAGAATGAAAAGAAAAAAAACATAAGCATGAAATTAAATTTAAGAATATTGCTTTGTTTATTCAAAACACAAAAATCGAAAGGAAATTACCATTACAACGATTTTAATAATACAATTTAAACAATACAATATTGACAAGAAAGACACGTTACCACTAAAGTCATAGCGTTGTATTTCCTCTGACATGTCCTCGTCATAAAGAAAGTCTAAAACACACTCACAAACACAGTTCTCTAGTCCATTCGCCAAAATTATTCCTCACACCCCGCCCCACATTGTAAAAGCTCTCATTAAAAGAGATAAGTTCAATCTTTTATTCTTTTTCGCCTGCTTTGAAGCAATATGAACAAAATTAATTATATTACCAACCCGACATACTTTACTCTAAATAAATCACAGCAGTGACATTTTTATTTAGTCAAAATCATTTGATCATGTAGTCGCTGTGTCGTATTGTTCGTATTGGATAAATGAGAAAGAATAACATAAATGTGTGTCCTGATGTAAAAATATTTGAATTCTACGGTTGTGTCTATCAGACATAATAAGTCCGAATAGAACATGTTAACAATATGCTCGAAAAACACCATAATGAAAATGAGATGATGACATACATTTCTTTGAAAACGACCCGTAAATCGCTACATGAGTTAAACACGTGCATGGCCAGCAGCGAGGATATCTCGTGCAGGTAGTATTACATGTCTCTCTATTGAAACTTTCGTTTTGATATATAATTGCACAGTCTTCGTGAAATAATGCCCTGTTCTCTGAAGTACATTTGCTGGCGGTTATTAATTTAGGAAGCAATAACTAAATCTAGAGGACAATGCCCTATTTTTGAAACAAACACGCAAAATATATACCCATATTTAAACAAGAGTGTGCTGTATTTTTTTTTTAATCTCGGAAAATATCCGCCTATAATTAGAAATACTACTGTCTTTGGAATTTGAAATTACTTTGCATAGCAGAATGAATCATACTGGACTCATCTAGGTTAATTGTCTTTGCAAGGTCACAAACAATCTATAATTTTACCATCGACGTCATACCTTGCGTCATTAACCAATGAGAAATCGAAAATAGATGATTTACTCTGTCGTTTTCCCTGTAACTCCTACCTCTTCAGTGTGAAATACACCCCGGAGAATGTTTTTTTTTTGCGGGGGGTGGGGGTGCAGAAATTTGTCTCATAAAAGGCATTTATTTACCCAATTGTCTAAGTTTTACGTCAAGTTATTAGTAAATGACTGAATTAAGAATTTTGTACATGATCATGGTAAAGGTTCGAGTAAACCGGAAAGAGGGTTATCCGCATGTCTAAATGATAGATAGCACTCACAACCTACATATAACATAGTCATCATTTTAGCTTAAATTTGGATTTGGGAAAAATGCAACTTTGAGATTTAAGACGATATAGCAAACAACAAACAAGCGAATCATATGCAGGGTTTACTGTATATAACAATCCATGCTTAGAGGTGACATTTTGTGTTTTAAAATAAAAGTTCAAAGCCGTATTTTGAATCCCAAAGACATTTACTGTAACAATAATAATCGGTGTTTTTCAGAATTTAACTCGTATGGTGGAGGGATCAGGATAATATTGTTTTAGACAGTTTTGAAAGATTTGTAAAAGCTGGTGGCGTGCTTATATTAAATTTATGACGTTACCATATCATTGGAAAAAAAATAAAAGCAGGTAGAATACAAACAATGAAACCGTCGTATTAAAATGTAAGGAGATACATCTACATACATTTAGATCATCCAGTCGTTGGTATTGTAAAATGCGGTTATGGTAGAGCCCCCAGCATGATAGAAAACTCATGTCAAGACTAGTGCAACATAACCCTATTACAGAGAAAAGAGGAGGAGCTTTAATCGCATCGAGGAACACACACATGTAGCACTGCCTATGGAATACAGGTCATACAACCATCACAAACAGGACAAAGGTTTCTATTTATATGCCAAAGTCACTTAAACTGGCTATGGTTTCATTTAGTAACTTTTGTACTTTACTCTTTTTCCTTGTGTAATACAGGTTCTCGCTCACGCCACAGTTGACAACCATTACATCGGTTATAATGTGCGATTCTATTTTAACACAGTATTTAACGAAGACATTTATTGCTAATCAACTATCCTCAAATTGAGAATAAGCACACTAGAGTGCCGTATGCCACAATCGGAAGTAGAATAGACTAATAGAATCAGTCTTTCTTAGCATTAAAAAAGAAAACCAAAAGACTTTTAATAACTTCACATACCTGAAAGGTACACTAACAAAGATCGACACGATGGATAGCGCATGCTGTTAATCTACTTCATTCTTTCTATGTAATTTTGCAGAATTTGCCGAATAATTACATACATAAAATAAAAGCAGTCGCGATAATTAAACGAACAGTGAGATCTGCGAAAATAAATCGCTGCAAAATTGTGTTACATCTGGAAAACACGAAATTAAATAGCAGTGTAAAAGAAATATTTGCTTTGTAGGCTACAATATAAGTGAGTATGCATTAGAAGCGAAATTCTTACATAGAACAACGTGTAAATCTAGTGGCTCGAGGGGTTTGGCTTGGGAGGGAGTAATTGCCTCCAGTCGCCAGGCGAACGGGGCGCCGTCGGGAGATTTTTTTTTTTTGCAGCAGACATTTTCATGGCATTTCACCTTCACCTTAGTATAACGGATGTAATTCTTCACAAAACTTGTATTTTTTTTTTTTTGGGGGGGGGGGTATGGGCGCCATTAAAGAACATTCCTCCCGGGCGCCCCGAACCCTCGCGCCGCCACTGTGTAAAGCAGCTACAAGTCAAAATTCACCCTGTTTGTACTTTAGGAAACATAGTCAGTGGTGAGGCTTTCCGAAGAGGGGTAGGGGTAGGTGGAGGGTGAATGTTACCTAATTTATTGTTTACAGCCGTACGTGTCCTCAGACACTGGACAGAAGTGTCTTACTTCCTTTTTATATCGACCCACTGAATGCGTTTCAACCTAAACTTATTTATAGAGCGGTAACTTTTTTCCATTTTCAATTATATATTTTCCCTATAAATAATAGTTCTCGCTCTAAGAAATATGCTACTTTTTTTGCAGAAAATGTCTTATTTAATTAGGAAATTTTGAAAATTGTTACGTTATTGTAGGGGATGTGTTAAGCTCTTTTACTTATCTTGACGACTGATAAAATACACGTATACATAACGAACAATATGCATCTTTGAGTCTGGAATAATTTCTTCTTGCCTAGATTTAAATTGATAATGTGGTACTTCTTATATCTGTATTTCTTATATTCTTATATATTTTAATTTATTTTACCAGATGTGCATCTGTAATGTTAACAAAAGAAGGAAAAAAAGTATTCTTTTGTTTTATATGGATATCAAGTCTTGGTTTATTTCAAGCATGATTTTGTTCACGTGACAATTGCGCTGATGAAGCACAATAGATAATACACTTTGTCATGATCTCTCAAGAACAACACTAAAACTGTCGAATTATGTCAATTTTGTCACATATTAACAGCTCTTTTCGGTGTTTTCTCGGCCGAATTCTTTTGATGACTAACATTGTACTTTAAAACAATTTTCATTTCTTGCAAAATGAATTTTAGATTAGACTATGATGGACGTTTCTGGTACCACCCATTTTAACAGAAAAAAATATGTCGCATATAATTATGCTTATACATGTAAATAATTCATAATGTTTGTGACCAAGTTTTTTAAAACAAGTTAAAGCTAATAATGTAATAATGCTGTTTTAGACATGCATATTACGACGATTCTATTCAAGCATGATTTACGATATTGTATGTTGGCACAGTGGAAAAGGGCGTTATTTGCTGACTTCAGCAGCATTGCGAAATTAGCAAATCAGTCCAACTCTGAGATTATGAATCTAATCCAAAGTTATCGAGTAGTTTGTAATGAACGATGTTAAGGGTTACCTTATCCGTAAATCTAATTGTGGGCACCTTTATTAATTGCGATATGCTTTAATACACTTTAAGCGCTACATTAGAGCCATACAAATGATACAAAAGATTTGAATGAATCATCACGTGCAGAAAATTAGCATTTTGTTTTCATTGGACTTTGCATGATCAAAATAGGCAGACAAAAATCATGTGCTTCAAACAAATACCTGTGTTTTTCAGTACCCTTCCATAAAGCATACACGTGCTACTTTTTCATGAATGCTTATTGTTTATTAAAAAGGTCATAGTTTCCAGCATATTACCGATAAATTATGATTTTTGACAGGATTGGGTTACTTAAGCAAAGATTGGGTGTCAACAAACAAATAAAATTTGGAGTCATTGTTTAAGGTAAATTCACCATTCTTTACGTTCTGTAGACGTAAAAGACATTTACTGATATTCGTTGCGCAAAATCTCGTATGTCCAATAATGACGCAGTTTACATTTACGAAAGAAAAACACATTTACAAGATCATTTTTGGTTCATAGAGAGAAAAAAAAAAGGAAGACGAACCAATATTCAGAGCAAGTAATTTTTGAAATTCAATCTATCATGTGATAAAGAACACCTATTATAATATAATCATTTCAATGCTCAGACAATATGGGACAATTAAAAGAATTGGCTGTTGTCACGAAAAATATTTACTATAATACGTGCATTGCTTTTAATTTCAGCTACAGAAAAAGCATTCTTTCTGTGACTTAACTGAAATAGTTTAACATAGCAGTGCTAATTATCGCTCGTAAAACCCCAAAACGGACATGAATCAATATGCTTAGAGAAGTTCTAATTATATAAGATTTATCACCGTGCATTGATATTTCTTACAAAGTAAAACCATACTCTAAACAACTAACAACAACCTGAGTTTGTCTGCAAGTCTCCTTTAACTGTCTTTGCAAATATTTAACCTTTAAAAATGAATACGAACTATAGCGTTATCATCATTACCTTACGTGTTACATTGCTCCATTTTGCTGTATCTGTCATTAAATAGTATCATTCTCAGTTTTGAAAAAAAACTTTTTAACAAAACAGAAATATTAAATTATTAATTTAGATATTAAGGAGGTTGTATTCTGTTATTGCCTTTTTCAAGACATCCAAATAACAAGAAAGGTGTTTGATGATATATCTTATTAATACTAAAATATACAACAGGTAATAATAAAACGAATTTCACTATATGACAATAAAGTCAATCAGGCTCCAGAAGTGAAACAAAATGCCAAACTTCCTTTACTATTAACTTCCGTTAGCAAGAGACCCCTACAACTTTATCCGGGGGACTTTTCTACTATATTTATCAAGTAAATATGATACACACTGACAGTGCTACTAAGATGCAGATGCTGACTATTTTGAAAGGACTAGATAACGGGCGACCACACTTGTTAAGCTAAATGTCCCGATTTAAGCATTTTTACTATTAGCCCCGCTAACAGGTGAGGGTGAAGTGATACATTACGCACGATAAATTTACTTTTACATTCAGCATTAGGAATATGGTTGAGAGAAAACGTATCTGCTTGCAAATTAGGCAGCGCTTGTCTTTGGGATTGTATATGCCTGCATCTGTGGTTCTGTCTGAAGTCACCTTTCCACATACCAGACGGTCCTTGAGAGTTTTAGGTCTACGGTACGCAACCATAGGAACTTTTTGAAATATATGCTTCAGACTTTCGGAAGATTCTATCTGGTGCCAATGCTTTCGAATGATCTGTTGTAAGTTTGGAGCATCGGAATGGTAAGTAATAACGAAGGGGATGCGTTTGTTGGCTTTCTTGGTTTTATATTTCGAGAATGCATTTCTATCCAGTGCTCTAGGTTTGTTCATAGCTTCGACAATGTATTTCCTTCTGTACCGCTTGAGGTTTGTGGTATCCATATTAGAGTAGATGCGTTTTGTCCTAACCCACAAGCCATAAGGAAGAATTCTTTTATTATGTGCTTGTGATGGAGGCTGGTTGGGAGCAGATGCCGATGAGAGTCAGTTTGTTTGCAGTACAGGTCAGTCTTCCTCCCAAAGGGTAGACTGTGTATCCAAGAAGATATTGGACCTGTTTGACGACTCCCACGTACATTTATCAGTAGGATGGACGTCATTAGCGAATTTAACGAATATTTTAAAATTCTCGCCCGTTTCGATCTATTTTAATTCTATGCCATCAATGAATCTGTACCAGCTTAGAGGTCTTTGGGGTGCTTCATTGGGAGCCTTTATTCGAGCCTTTCCATGAAAATATTGGCCTACAAAGATGTTATTTTAGTACCGATTGCAGTCCAATTGATTTGCAAGAAGTGTGCTAACAGAACACAAAATGTTTCAACTTTTGAACATGGCTTAAAAATTTTACCAAATAGTCAGTAGGAGGGAAAGGATCAGGCAGACAATCCCATGCTTCTATGCAATCTTGGATTTCCACCTCTTGTGAAATGTTTGTGTTCAAGGAGCAGACATCCATAGTGACGAGGAGTGTTGTCTGGAAGGTACGTTTTCCAGTGTTTTCGTAAGGTAGTCGCTATTATCTTCGATGAAAGGCAGTTTTTCTACGAAAGGGCGAAGGTGATAGTCAGCGAATTCATAATTTGTTTTTTGTTTTATTTTCTTTTTCGATGGGATGTCGTGTCAGGAATTGATTGGCCTCCGTGGATTCCCTTTTTTGTGTATTCTGTCGAGTGCGTAAAAATCTCTCTTGTTTAGGGTCAACAGATAAGAGGTAAGTCAGTATTTAGGCATCAATGAACCCTGTACTGCTAATGTTTCGTAATTTCTGACACACAAATTTCAACGTGTTCAGGTGTTGGGATTGCTAAGTTTCTTATAAAACCTCTCGCATCAAATTTGCTTGTCCGCTTCAGCGATGAAGTCAGACGTATTCGTGACAACAACGTAGGATCACTTACCTGCTGTCTTGATGACAAACACTATCTTTTTTTTCCTTCTAGTTACTGTCTTTCTCGTCGGGTTCAATTTTGTCTTTTTTGTATTGCTCTATTTGTACGAATTATGTCATTTTTCTACCGTGGACAAGAATGCCTCTAAGGCAAGAAGTAGGTTGTGGAACATACTTTTCGGGCGCAATATATGGGACTCATCGTGACAGGAATGAATTCTTCGGCATAATATCTAAGTTTTTCCTTGAGTCTCATTTTCCGTGTAAAACTCTCCAAGTCTTCTTTCAATCTAAGTGCATTGTACATTCTGGGCCGGGGACTCACGTTGAGGCCTTTGGTGAGAGGATTTATGTCAGAGTCAGACAACTCGTCCGAGAATAAGTTTACGACAGTGTTGTAATTGCGTTTTGCGAGTCGCATTTCTTGCGAAATTTTCTATTCTTTTCTTCTTCGTTGCTATTGTGAAAAACTGATGATCGTTATCTCCCTCTACTACGTGATCTATTGAAATTTGTTTTGTTTGTTCAATGGTGCCTTTTTAGACTTGTTTGAAATGTGTTAGGGTTTCTATTGTAGCTATGAAATGTGTTTAGATCACATTTTCTCCGAAGAAATTCAATTTGAAATCTGATACTTGCCTCTATTTCTCTGATTTGATGTAAAGAGTTGCCTTTCAAGAGTTCAAGAAGATTCAGTGAGGTAAAATGAAGAACTGAGTTTCATCTTTTGTCAAAGTAGTTGGAGGTTTTCCCATCAATAATGGTCGACAACTGAATATACATGTATGTATGTATGTATAAATGTATGTATGTATGTATGTATGTATGTATGTATGTATGTATGTATGTATGTATGTATGTATGTATGTATGTATGTATGTATGTATGTATCAATGTATGTATGTATCAATGTATGTATGTATGTATGTATGTATGTATGTATGTATGTATGTATGTATGTATGTATACATTCATGTGTGTAAACACACATATACACACTTAAATAGATAGATAGAATGGCAATGTAATTTGAAGAACACACAAGGAAGCGATGAGTTATTTTCTTTTAATTTCATTTCTCTAAAACAAACCTGATCAAGCCTGCTCTATATAGACTCAAGCTATTTTCTATGACAATTTTACATCTGAAATAAATCTAGATTATATATTGTGGTAAATAGTTAGTGACCTAAAACTAAATGTGTTCGTTGTCCCTAGACCACCGGTTCACTTCTCCGAAAATGGTTTGTTCCGGTTGCGTAGAATGGGCACAAAATCTTAATCCAGACTTTGTGTTCGGTGTGGTAACGTTAGAGTTCAAAATCGTTTAGTGTATACAGAAAAGAGGGCCAGGCGACAGTCTGCTATTGTACTGCAGCAACTGAGGGGATAAAAATATATTTAGAGATTTACCTCTATACAGGTATACTAATAAAATTGCATTAGCAAACAAAACCTATATATATATATATATATATATATATATATATATATATATATATATATATATATATATAGGGTCAACAAATTCATGTAGAGATTAGTTTCTATAGGAGTCTACTAATAAAATAGCATGGACAACAAGGTAATACAGGAACTTGACGACTTGTTCCAGAGAGGAGTTTTAAATCATGAAGCTTATGCGTTATGCGGCGCCGATTGCTGCCTTTGACAAACAACCTACTCACACGCTGAGTCAAGGGCAGCAACATGCGCCGGCTCAACGCGCTGCTACAGCGGAAATCGCAGCTAAAGAGTCGTCCGAGAAACTACGAAAGCAAGCAAGAGAAAAGACACCGGAACGCAGACATGCAAAATATATAGAGTGCAAGCGTGAGGATCCTTCTAGTTCCATACTAACAGACGATAAAGTGAATGCCTATACCATAGAGATTGAGGTTTTTCTTAAAGAACTCCAGTGCACACCGTTCCACGGCAAAATATACAGTTAAGACAGCTCAAGAGCGAGTGCTTGCACGAGTTGAAGAGGAAAGCGGCTTTGATATAGTTACGATTGGCATGGAGATGATACTATTTGCAACCACGGACAAGAGCACAGCTTCGCAGTAGCAAACACGGCGGGTCGTTAAGCCTAAAGAGATCTATCCCACTGGGGATCTTCCTGGTACATACCAAGCAGACATACTGTTCTCTGACGAGCTGAGCCGGTTCAATCTCGGCTACAAGAGCATTCTCACAGCAATTGACCCCAACAGCCGATATGTCTACGCCAAGCCTATGAAAAGCAAAAGCAACACAACTGTGGCAATGGCCCGGATTGTAGATCAAGCACCACAGCGAGACCCAGTCCGCAAAATATGGACAGAGAGCGAGACTGAGTTCAATTCCCACCTCTTTGCGGCCCTGATGAAAGCCAACGGTATTGACCACCACTTGGCTGAGCCATAGAACCACACTCCAGTCGCGCGGATTGACCGCTTCCACCTCACTCTCCGAACCATGCTCGAGCGATGTTTTTTTTCAAAAACAGCCAGACAAAGTTGACTCTAAAGCCACGGAACAGATACGAGCGGACGAACAGAACGTGCAATGCGTGTGGCTTCTCGTGTTGATAGAGGCTCCTTAGACCAATCTGACAAGCAGCACGTGCTGGTACGTCACACAGCAAACTCGATAGGGGGTTTACCAAAGGAAACGCTCCTCGATGGTTGGTATGTGTTTACCTAATTCAAAACCGCGTTGATGTGAACACGTTGACCTTGAAGGATTAAGAACTGCAGGTCGTGTCCGCTCCAGACAGCGCACAGTCGGAACGACGTGCTTTACATGTGCAATCAGCAACCACAACAAGGTAACAAGGACAAAGCCGGTGCCAGTTTGAGCGAAAAAAGTCCCGTGAGGGTTTGACACCTCGCAAACCCTTTCTGCGTTGTTCACGCAGCAGCGCCCGTCATTAGATCCACAGCGCTTGCGTGCGCCACAACAACGATATTCAGAAACACAAAATATAGCTGTCGTTTGTTTGCGTTCCGCAATGCAACGGGGAAACAGGCTAGAAATATTTATAGGCGACGTAGCCGATGGTGGCGAGCACTCTACACCCTCCTCCACCCCGTCCTTCGCCCCTCTCCCCCTGACAAACATCATCACATATTTTTACTGCTCTGGTGAGGGAGCGTAAAAGATCAGATAGCTTTTTACTGCTCTGGTGAGGGAGTGTAAAAATCAGATAGCTTAGGCTCGTCGCCAATCTGTGGGACGTCTTCATTTTTTCCACCGATTACGAGGTAGTACTCGCGCATCACGGTCTCGATATCGTCGTAAGTCTTTTCGGCATGCTGCTCAGCATACAGCCTCTCATTGAGGTAATCGAGACACACAGTGCGCTTGCGGGAATTCTTTCACAGGCTGGTTGTGGTGAATGCGTTGGGTTTCGGCGTCTTTTTGGGGTTTAGCCGAGAAAAAGATAGTTTGAGCCGAAGAATGCGAGGGCGTTAACAGTTGCCTCGCCAACCATCATTGTAACTGTGGTCATTACTGTCTTTATACGAAGGTAATGATATTAGCAGGAATGTTCAATCGTTTGGCAATCATCGAATACCCAATGTCAACCCCGCCAAGTGCCGCTCAATGGTAAAGGAGGTTTCCGAGGACCTTGGCGTACGGTGGTGAAGAAATCGTGGACCTGCGTTCTGCTATTGACAAGTTTATGTCATTTTGTTTTAACGACAGGTGCAACGCACACTCTTATTCCATATGAAAGGGTCAGACGTAATTTTAATAGATGCTGACAACACCTGCTGTGCTTGTCTTTCAGGTGGATCCCGAGACGTTGCTTTTCACTGTCGTTCCAAAGACACTTGCAGATGCTTTCCGTGAACTTGTGCTGACGCGCAGGATTTGGTGTAAAGATGGACAGCTACCAAAGCTAGGCAGCCCCATAAAACATAAGATGGCATCGTTTCCTGCTGCTTCTCTTGAGCTATTGTTGCTCTTGTAGCTACTGGAGCGGCCTGTGCGTTGGCAGTCTCAGCTATTTTCTCAGCCCAACTTTGTTTCATCATCTCTGCCAGGATCACCTGTTCAGGTTCCTTAGTTGGCTCCTTAGATGTTTTTTTAATTGGTTTTTTGTCGGTTCCATCGTCGGTACTGATCCGCTCAGCACTAGCATTAGCTGTCTTCTCTTTTTTCTCATAATCAACATGCCTATATCTAATCATGCCAGGTGTAAGTGGCGCTAGTATGCTACCTTTCATAAAGTAAAGGTGGCTAGTAAGGTTAGATAAAGATGCCTGAATAATTGGATCTTTTTCAAGGCCTAATGCAACCTGCTAACTGTTGTCTCTGGGCAGAACGCAGGTTTACAAGCAACCTGTAAAGGTCAAGGATAGATGTCATACTACTCCCCAATTTAGCCTCATATCAAGCGTAGGCATTTGTAACATCTTTGAAACTCATTTTTGTAACACCTTCAAGTGTCAGATCTCATCCAATGTATTCTTTGGCCATACCCGAAGCAGCTGTCGTTCCGACGGATTATTTGCAGCCTTTCGTACTAATTCTTACCGAAACGTTTCTGCTTGAGAAATTCAGTGAGTTCTGCTCTCCGCATGTCTTCCACGATATGGTTCTCATCAAGCGTGTCCTTAAATGATTCTTTGTCTATATAGTACAATAGTGCTACCAACGAAGTCTGCTTGCGTAAATCGCGGGCTACGGCGTTGTATTTTTGTGTTATGACCCACACACTGATGACGTAGTAGCGGCTAATAAAGATGAGCTCATTGAGGGCCGTGTCCTTATACCAGACACCAGAAATAAAGACGCATTCGTTGAGTAGAAAAAATGTGGTGGTTTCCTTGAGCTTTTCAGCAAGTGCGCGGAATAGGCCATTCAGATCATGGTCCCTAGGGTTAATCCGAACATACTCCAGCGTCCTTTTTGCCGCGGGCCAATGGCCTGCCAAATTCCTTGTTGAGAAGTATCACTGGACAAATGATGACTATAAAATTAAAGTGGTCCTTAAATGCCGACTCCAGAACCTTGCAGGCAAACACGCTCTTGCCGCAGTCGCGGCGAAGTGTAGCTGTAAGTTATCGAAGATCGCTTGCCGGAACGACAGGCTAGTAGATGACCGATACGAATTGTCCACTTTGTATGTTGAGCTGTGCGTCCGTGATTATGTATAAGTACATGTTTAACCCAACTGCCGCCTGGGCCGTCTTTTCAATTTGCAGCGTTGCGCCTTTTAACGCGTTTTTGTATGCATCTTCCTGAGTTGTGGAGAGTGTTGTCTTCCCTTGATCTATTATCGATGAAAAGGATAAACCGGATTTGGTCAAGGGTATCAATATCAATCTATGTAACTTCATGTCCTTCATAGACTTACTCACCCTTATTGTAAGGCCTCTTCCGGCTGATGGTATCTCGCCTGCCCCTGGATATTGATCTGGTTTGGGATGCTCTCGATTGTCACCAATACCTTGTTAATGAAGAAGTTGCTGAAATACTCAGTATCAAGTGCGAACTACAAGTTCTTTGTCGCATCCCAGAAGACTGAAGCATGCAAACTATCGACATCACGCTTTTGCTGGCATTTTCAGGTTGACGTTCCTCAATACAGGCAACTTCGTTCCCTCAAGCTTCACGCTTTTTTTTGACGATGGCTTGGTCGGAGTTTTTTTTACGTTTGTACGGTTGGCGTCAATTGGCGCTGCTGAACCGCCGCTCAAAGCAATTGTAAATGCCAGCTTAGCAGTGCCGGCCACAATAACATCGTTGCTGCTGAGGTTGGGAAATCTGACAATAAGCTGCTGGTTCGGGTCTACGGTGCTCGGGTTATTAGTCACAACGACGGTGCTCCAGATTGCCTTTACACCAAGCACGCGGCAGAGGGAGCCTAATGGATAGAGTTTTTTTCCGTTTTGAAACATGTTGTGTTTGCACACATTTTAACAAGTTTGATGGTATTGAAATTCACTGCTCTTCTTTTAATATGTCAATATACTGTGGAATAGTTACGATATTTCCTAATTGCAGATGTTCTATCCCAGGACAATGAAATCACACTCACCACTGAAGTCAATGAGACAGAAATGATACAGACGGAAATACCTTCGTGAGCAGGCGGCAACGAGGTGCCAGCTGGGTGGAGGCAAGAAGCTGTATCCACAAGGGGACTAGAACAACACCTAACCGAGTTTGATGCGTAACGCAAAACACTTGGCCTTTCTGGAAAACGCATCGTAAATCTCATTTTAATGGTGAAGCAGGACGGCGCCCTCTCAGTAAAGTGGGGACAGAACTGGTTTTAATTAACAGATAAAAAATGACACTAGTAAATTCTTGACACCATCCGCGCTACAAAGACAAGTATGAATTAATTTCGTCTAAGCGTTACGTCTCAATAAGGATCAGGTACCGGCAGAATCGCTGAGAAAGCTCGACGAGACTCAAAAAGTAATATCAGCCGACGTTGGCGCAATGACAGATTCCGAGCTTATTTCGGTCCCAGGATCCAAGGACACAGTCCTGAAAGAAGCGCAAGTACAGGAACCTGATAGTCTCCCAGTGCGAGAAGTTCTTGGTCCAAACAAGGCACTTCCAACGTACCGAGGTGCGCTTTCAAATAATAACACTAAAACTGTAGAGCTCAATAAAGACATAGACATAGAGAGAAAAATGTTGCCTGAAGCGCAAGATGAAACAGAGAGCAATCAGATACAATCCCGATGAACAACTCCATATAGCAAACGATTTACGAGGGAAACTGCGCAACCAATTTACCGCTATTCGGGAGAGCATCAACAAATTATCCACGAGGATACAGGTGCGAAAACTCTTTTGCCAACAGGGTATTACTATAGCCTCGATTGTTACGACGCTCGGTTTTATCATAAGCACAATTGTTCTAGCAATCGCAGGTGAAGGCGATACAACTTCACCACCTTCAATTCCGACACCTAAACCTGACCCAAGCAGTGCAAAAGAATGGGTAGCAGACATCAGAGCAAACGATAGTACTGCTAGTCGTTTAAGAGCGGAGAAACCAGACAGCCGCAAGTTCAGACTCAATACCAGATACGACAAGTTCTGTTATGTTTTCATCTTGGTCTTCGGCTTCTTTGCGCGCGGGCAGTGCTTGCACTTTTTGCATGTCTTGCTGCACCGGCGCGGGCGCTCAAAGCTGGCCTTTGCATTCTTTCTTGACTACGGTTGTTGTGTTTGCACTCCCTTTTTTATGCTGGCGTTGCTCGTGCTGGGTAGCCTTTTTGTATTAAAAACAACGTTGTGCCCAGATTTAATTTGTAGGCTGCCACAACAATTTCGTTCTTGTAATCCTGGTAAGATGCAATACGAAGATCCATGTTGCTAGGTATCATGTAAATAGCGCCGACAAGAACAAAATCTTGCTTCCTATTAGCATGATGAACCACATCTTGATACCTTTGTATCGAATTTAGGGTCTTCTTTTGGGCAACCCTATCTTTGACGATTGCTAGGAACCGCTTGTTGGCATCAAAGGCTGTCCCTAATCCTAATCTAGAGATCTTGGTTTGACTTTGTGTGTCCAAGAGTTCCAACACATATGCCTGAACGCTCTCGTTAAAACGCACTATGCCAGCCCGTATAAAGCCTTGCGAGTTGTCCTTCCGGAATGTTGCCCAACCATTTACTTTACAAGTCCCTGCGAGTAGTGGTCAAATGTCAGCTCGTATCGGTCCATCATTTCGGATGTAAAACCGACTGTTTCTGGGAATGATCTTTCGTGGGCCGGGGAATAGTAATACATTATTCCAACCCCATCGTGGGAGATTTGCTGGCGCCAGTTCGAGTTTGAATCCACTTTATACTCTCTGCAAACATTTTCGTAGACCGTTATGTCAAAATTATTGTCAAACTGATTGACGCTTGTCTGCGTTAGAGTGGCGCTACGCAGCTGGTTGAGAAGCAGCCTTACCTGAAAGTAAACATGAAATATGTAAAAGCTGGATAACAGGGAATCCTATGGTCATTTAACGCTGACACCACATTCTGATGTTGCACACCAGACGAGAAAGTTTACCTTAATTTGCCAAAACCGCATATGACTGCTATGTCACTTGTCAATTATATCCTTAATCCTTACATCTACTGGAAGTGCATATTTATATGTTATGTCGATAACTTTTATTTGAAACGAAACGCCCCCTCGTACAAATTGTGTTGGATTGAAAAGCAAATAGCGCATAGTTGCTATATCAGCATCACTGTATTTAAAGACACCGACGACATCATAGTTTGTGTCGCTATTAAAGCGAAATGCCCGTGGCAATACTATTTCATATATTAATGCTCGAACAAGTGCAAACAATTATTGTTGTATTGACCAATCCTCTAGTAGGACCGGTGACTCTAGAACAGGTATTCCGCACTTATCCTGGTGTAGAGCTCAGAGAGATTTCGTACAGTCCAGGATGGTACAACGTTTCGGCTGCAATTGGTAACAATATATTTGTTGTGAGCCCGATTCCAACCAGCAATTCAGTATGCATCACCATTTGCAATAGGTGTTACAACATAAATAAGTTCCAAAAAGTAATACAGGCTTCCATCCTGGAATGACTGCCAACTACAATGCGGCGACCGGGTGGGTCAGCATCACGCCCACTGACCCAAACTATCAGCTCTATCTCGACATGCTCGCCCCCAATATTTTGAATCGAATTACCTGCGTTTTACGGAGCTGGCACACACACGGCTGCCAATTCCGTAGGTTTATTAACATCCCGTGGCTTTATATCCGCCTCGAACAAATAAACTCAACTGGAAATATTGTTGACGGAAAAAACATCACCCTGCTACACTTGATCGTGTGGGCGGCTAGTCCTATGCGGAGTCGCATACTGTCTCCAATGGAATGTCCCGCTGGTGTAGACCGCTTGACGGCGGCATCCAGGAACTCTCGATACCCATTTTAGACGGAAGACATTCGCCGGTTAATATGCTTGAGCGCACTATCACCCTTGAAATTAAAGAAAGTGCGAAAAAAGTACTCGCAAACTTGAGTGTACCCAGTCCTGGCTTTTGTAGTAACAGCACTGCAACCACCTTTGGACCATCAGCCCCATTTAATGTCGCCCTAGACGCTGCAATTCTTGACCACAAGGTTGACATAGGTCGCACGGCCAGCACAAGCCCACTGGTGCCGCCGTAAAGGCCGTGTACAGAACGGCCAAGAGTATCACGTAGGTTGCGAAATTACCGCAATAAATGCGTCTGGTTACTATAGATGGGATCAACGCAAAACTTTCAAAACGTTGTTGGTTTTACCCTCATCAACACTGGTTTTCACTTCACTAACCACCATATAACTCGTGGTGACAGAACGTGGGCAACTTTTTCAATCTGTATAAACTGAGTCGTATGGGCACATAATGACAGCAGTATTGAAGTTTGTCGTTCCCGCTAATGTCTCACACGAAAGCTTTACAACTAGCTTTGCGTCAATGTTTGCCGCTGGAGATAGCATCCGGTGCGAGAGTCTCAATGTCAACGCACAAGCGTCGGGATTTTCGGCCACTCAAACCATCTTCGGTTTTCACAAAATTATACGTAGGTTAAAAGCGAAGCCATGGGGGAACGACCAGACATAGACAAGGAACACGCATCATTGGTGCTGCCCGCCAATCCAGAAATCGACGACGGAGTTTTGGTGCAGCTCGCACAAAAAGTACATGACATCGACAAGAAATACACACTACTGGTGCGAGAGTACCTGTGCCTCCTTGGGGTTGACACGTACTGGTTCAGATTGGGGTGGAACGAGGATGCAAAACAAATGGACATCGAGCACCGGGGTTACCCAGAGCATCCTAAGCCAACCCGCGTGCATCAAGAGTTAATTGTGATTTCTTTGTCAAAACAACAGCCAAAAGTACTGCCCTCGCCGGGTCAAGGGCTCGATTGTTAATACAATGACAACGTGGTATTTAGATAAACGTCCTCGGCGATAACCTTTCCTTTGAGGTATGCAATACCTTCTATCACTCGTCTCACCGGCAGAAACATACACACACACACACACACGCAGACACACACATAGTTATATTCGAAATAGACTCGCTCTGCCGCATCATAGTAATCGGCCAGAATAATAAACAGAAGGCATGGTATTTGTGACTCTTGGTGAAATTGTTGACGGACGTCTTGAAGACCGTGTCATTTCCGGATCTAGTGATATCAAGCAAACTGACACCTTCTTTGACATTACCGCCATCTTATCAGTACACCACGGCGACATGTTAGATGTACGTGTCCGTAGGGTAGCTAACCCACCCACACCTCCAGGTCAATTAAACTTTTATATCATGCTGCTTATAGAGGAATTATAATGTCGCTATACCCAAAACTCCAAGACCCACAAGACTTTCCTCTTACAAAAATCTGCGAGGCTTAAACCTCCTTACGAGCAGAGCTTACAGAAGTCCAAAAGAAGACAGTACGTGACCGCTACAGCGTCTGTAAACATCAGAGAGAGGCTGATGGCATAAAGAACCCTGAAAACGGGAGTAACGTTAGCGATGGTCAATAATGCTGATAAAGAAAACAAAAGGAAAGTCGCTTAGCAAGCCTATTTGCATGATTTTAAAACAAAGATGTTTGGCGTTGGTCGGGACCCTCCACTTTCCCTTTTTGTTCCTTAGACCTGAGCCGGGCCCTGACGAGCCTATAGCGCATATAAATGTTTGGTATGCAACAAGAAACGCACGAGAACTGGACTCCAAGACGTATCGTTGGCCCTAAGCCAACTTTCGGAAAAATGAACTAGTGGTCTAGGGACGACGAGTGTTGTTCGCCAATAACATTTCAAACAACGAGTATAGTCAAATCTGCCAGGTTCTGTAGGTATATTTTACTCAGCTCTAAAAATTTTTAATAAATGTCAAAATTATACAGCTGTGCAGCGTAGACTCATTTTTTCTGACTGAGTAGACAAATCATAATTAGGGGATAACACTTTTGTATTTGAGGATCTGAGGATGTTACTGTTGGTTTTTCTGTCGCAAACAGAGTTTTACTGGCAACTTATCGGTGGAGTCAGTAAAACTAATTTGCTAATAAATCAGCGAATGTTTGGATTGGCCGAACGTCAAAATTTGCGCCAGTAAAAATCAAGGGTGTGCTGTCAGAAACGTTGACCGCATGGTGACATTATGACTATTTATGTGCTTTAATGCCTTGAAAGAAGTTCATTTTTGGCTATTGATCGACTGCAATTTTCAAAATGTGTTCGAACTGGGATGACAGTAATGTGTTTCAGAATTTGAAGATGGCTATGGAACAGACAAGTAATTCAATTCCACAGACGGTAATGTTAATGTTTTGCGAAATTACTATCCTTTTGTGGTAAGACCCGCAAAACACATTTACATCATGTGCACGATCTATCCAAGAATAAACTTTCAAAAGTATAAAAATATGCTGCTCGGCTTATTTTTCCAGAAAAAAAAATCCGTTGTTGATGCTCGCGATCAAAACCCGTCCTGATGAGATATCCCTGCTTACGTTCGGGAGTAGCTGTGCGGAGACAGCGATAAAATGATAATGGTTTCAGATGTAAGCCTACTATTGCGTGCAATTTACACATACGTAGGTTTTTCTCCGAAAATGTACGTTTCAGCTTCCTGTATTTATTTCCAGCCAATCAGTGACCTTCATTCTCTTAAAAAGGGTATTTAGTCTTCCACCACACATATCCTGGTTCTGTAGCTCGTAAAATAATCAGTTGCATGTAGCCTAATTGTAGTTGTACTGTCGCAAATGTACATTTCACCGGCAACACTGGTAAAGATTAATTTGCGACAATAATACCACCATTACTGTCCTCAAACTGTCTAATACAAGACCGTTACCCCTAATATTCGACAGTATAACCACCATTAAAGTTCCAAATCCTCAATCACAAGACTGGTATTCCCATTCTAACACACTTTGAAATTTTCTTAAATAGCAGATCATGTAATTATCCGCTGTATTACGTCACAAGGACAGTATGAGGTCACAAAGATGTCAGATTTTGTCGTAGATTTTTACCAAACTGCTTTCCAGTAACGTAGGAAAGCAATGCCACTGCCTGCACAGATCGTTTGATCCTGGGATCAGCCTCGTTTTGAATTGCAATTTCAGTCATTTTGGCGTCCATTTTGGCGACAAAGGACAAGATGACAAGAATAATACAAGAGCTATTGACTAAAGTCTTAAAATGTTTATAATTTACGTTGCTTTTTGTGAATCACTTGAAAAAATAAAGAAAAAACAAGAGCATGCATTTCTGCAATAACAGTGGCCGATTTCAACTTCTTATTTCAGTGGCGTTTCTAGAGAGGTCAGAGCGCAACCTGTGGAGCAGTTTGATATTTTACTGCAGTCATTTTGGATGTTTGACCAATCTTAAAGCGTATTACATTCGTGTTTTGATTTCTTGCATGCATTAAACTACAAGCCTGAGATTGCCATTCGTCTGTTTCGTCTTCTAATTATATATAGCTTCATGCGTGTTGTATTTGAGGCAATACAACATGTATACATCTCCATACCAAGTTCATTTATCAGGCACACCCTTATATATTAGTTTTAATTTTTGCTTTGGTTCTTGTTTCTGTAAATAAACTTTCCTGATAGGCATTTCAGCGAAGTTTTGACATAAATTAAATCATATAGAGTTTTATGTCGTTATTAAAACATGATACAATGAATGTGATCTATTCAATAAGATTGTAATGTAGCTCAGTGACGCTTAGTTTTGTTTGAATTTGTACATGTGACTATTCTTTCTTCTCCCATATACAGCAGTTTAGGTGTGTTTCGATTGTCAACTTAAAGTTTAATAAATATATAATAGATTGCTAGACCTTTTTATTTTTAGAAATTATGCTAAATATTGAGAAAGTTTGGAAGCTTTATTGACGCATACTAAGCAATATAGAGACGCCAACAAAAACAATAGCCCAACCGTATGCCGCAGTAGTTTAATGTAGGCAACAGCATACTTCCCAGCCCCTTTTATCGGTCACTAAATGAATGAAACAAATTGTCAAAATAGATATATGACATGAGAACTTGCAAATATTCGGTATTCATCGCAAATGTAAAAAGATATTGCATCCTGTGATCATTCTTTCTACTAAAATAGCCGTTGTGTGGATACGTTTCTTATCTAGCTTCACATGTCCAGGCGTTACCGCTGTCAAAAGATCTAAAATGTAACGTAATGATTTTGGATGGTAGAATTTTGTGTTTTCATTGATTGATTTATTATACTTACTAAGAAATACATAGAGGATATCTACGTTTTTTTAGTAGATATACGGAAATATTTCACGAGTGAAGTGTAGAAACATTGTATTTTCACGAGAAAATGTAGATTTTCTTTTTATTTTATATTTTTAAAGGCAAAAAACGTCGATTTGGATGGGTTTTCTACATTCTGTGTCAATGCGATTAACAGCCGCATTACTTCATCGACAAATAGAACCTCATAAATTTTACAATAATTTTGGAACAGCGATGTTTTACAAACTTAGCTAGTATATATCATACTTTAAATTGTGCATTTTGTCAAAATAATTACTGCATTCGTAAGAAAATTAAGACATTTGCATTTTTGTTAACACATTTCATGCACGGATTGATACTGTTGTGGTGAGGTAACTTTACATAACTGACCAGTTGCATCTGACAGACTTCAGAGCGTAACATTTTTAAACAAGATTTTAATGATTGCCGAGACAATTGGAGTAAAGTGCCTTGCCCATGGACACACCACTGAAGCTGACCCAGACTGGTCCGATGGTAGAATTCGAACCCGCACTCTTTCGGTCGTGAGTCTGGCACGCTAAACACTGGATCCAATGGGAATTTAACATTGTGGTTTGGTATGTTCGTACATTCGAATTTAACATGGTGGCTCCAAAAGAGGTATCCTATCACCCTTTGCTAAGATATCCCATCACACTATGTGCTCATCCGTACTTGGAAAGAACGTTTTGAAAAATTCAAAACAAATTTTAAAAAAACGTTTTAAAATACTTTCAAATAAATAACAAAATTTAGCAAATAACAAAAATTGAAAAACAAAATATTTTAAACGAAAAAAATATTTAAAAATTTCAGCAAAAAAAGACTGTAAAAAATTTAAAACAATTAAAAACTTTTAAAAACAAATTTAGCACAACATTTTTACAAATTAAAATAGGAAAACTAAATTTTGAAAAAAGTAAAACAAAATTTTTTAAACAAATATAAAAAAACATAACTTAAAGAAAAAACTTTTGAAAAAATAGAAACGTAAAAGAATTAACAGAAACAAATTTCAATTTTGTTTAAAAGTTGTATTGTTCAGTAAGGACGTGTTGGTCAAAATGGATGTGTGTTGGTCAGTATCAGTCGTTTATGATTTTCTCCTACTTTCTTATGACTATGTATGAATATCTGTTTGTGATAATTTTCTTTGATAAATATGCACATATACACACGCACATACAATTTTTTATTTTCTATTTTATTATGTATTGATTTGGCAATAAAGGATTCTTTCACTTTTGGACGATCTTGACTTTCTCTGTTGTGGTAGTGATGCATACCGATCGATTGCTGTAGTTACAGCTATCTCTGTCAGTCAACAAATAACATCTTCATCGTCGGCGTGGCTTCACTTGTATCTTTCCGATAGAATTTTTCTGTGATCTTATCATGACAGCATTCGTTTATTGTATAATAACTTTGATTCTATTGTACTCTCTCTATCTCCTGTCTGTCCATCTGTATGTTTCTTGTCCTATATAGAGTACCGACGTCAGATGGTAATATCGTTCAGTTCCAATTAGACTCTCAACTCGTGAAAATGAAAGAACAACAAAAGATCACACTTCTGGTGAGCGATGTGTAGAATATAATTCGAAAATACACAACGTCCAACAAGACCTATTGGAAAACTCAACACTGCCGTCGAAATAAAAGTGAAGATACCTATTGTGTCTGTCAGGAAGGCTTAAGAATGTCAACAAAGTTTAAAAAAGAACCCGTTATCCTAACACGGAGAACCAGGTCCCGGGACCAAAGCCAAGAAGAGTGTGTGTGTGTGTGTGTGTGTGTGTGTGTGTGTGTGTCACGAGCAAGGAAGTTGGCCGGAGTGTCCTCCATACAAAAAGAAATTTGAATGAAGAATAAAAGGAAGGAAAAGAAGAAATTGAAGAAGAAGAAGAACCCATTACCTCTAAGACATTCAAAGCAAGACACTACCAAGAACAAATTTCATAGTGATTCCTATTTCACGAGAATGTGACAAAGTGAAAATAAAAATGTCTTGATTTATTATTATTAGTAGTAGTAGAAATAGTAGTAGTAGTAGTAGTATATAGATAGACAGACATACACGTGTATATACAAGCACACATACCATTACATAGACACAGAGAAAAAGGGACTTTTCTAATTTTTTGCTGTTACATTTTGTAGTTTTTTAATTGTTTTACCATTTTTTATTTTGTAGTACAACTGTTTAATTATGTTAACAATTTGGTACTTTTGTTAAATTTTGTAATTGTTAATTTCTTAACATTTCATATTTTTAAAAATTTGACCTTTTTTATTTTCAGAAATAAAATTTTAAAGCTTTGGTGCAAATTTTAAATATCTTCATTCTTTTTATAATTGTTTTTAGCAAAAAATTTAATTTTTAAATCCCTTTTTCACAATTTGTGAAAATTGTTTTAAATTTGCACATTTTAAAAAATTTGTTATATTTTTTTAAAATTTTGTATTTTTTAAACGATTTATTTGTTTTATAAACTTATACAACTTTAAATTTATAATTTTAAAAAAAAATTATATCTTAAGTTAAAATTGTTAAAGGAGATTGAGAAAGGCTGATACCAATTTTGTCCGACGTAGAGAAAAAGCTTCAGAGCAAGGAAAGAAATCCTTTTACAAATATGACAAGTTTATGATACACGGTTACACCTATGTCATTGATGAAGTTAGAAAGTATGTTGTTCTTTTACTCAAAAGCTATTATGCCGGCCGAAGCCTACAAAATGTGAATGATGAGAAGTTTTCTAATTCTTTATCAGGTTGTTTAGTATGGAGTATATCTGGATTAGGTGGAAAACTTTCAAGAGAAAATACATCTCATTGTATTAACTATATTGAATATTTTTATATGATAGGCTTTCTTGAAACGTGGCCCGTGGATAGAAACTACAGATCAGTTTCATGTTAACAGTTATAAAAACTTTGATATGGTAAGAACGAAATCACAAGCAGCTAAAAGAAATTCAAGTGGAATATCGGTTTTTGTTCGAGAGTCCACTTTAAGCGTTTTAACATATTCAGAGAAACAAGCATTTCAAAACATGTTGCATGGTTAGTTATATCATCCAAGACAAGCATGTTAAAACTGATTTTTGGTTGTATCTATATTTCTCCTGAATACTCATCTGTTCATTATGAGGAAAATGTATTTACAACTGTAGAAAATGAAATAGCCTGCTTGAAAGCAAAGTATTCTGACTATAAAATGATAATTACGCGTGTTTTCAATACTTATAAGTGTACTGAACCAGATTTTATCAAAATGAAGACTTGCATGGCCAGGCTAATCAAGATGTAAGGGAGATAATCATTATGGAGAACAACTTTTACATCTGTGTCAAATTACTGGGTTAAGGATCGTTAATGACAGATGTGAATCAGATAATGGTTTAGGGAAATGTACATGCATGCATGGTAATTCGGTCTCAACAATAGATTATGTTTTAGCTGACACGTGTGTTTAAACAAACTTATCGTCTTTTGACATAGATGATAGATTGGAATCCATACAATATGTCCGTTGTATTTTTCCCTAGATTGTATGGATCAATTAGAGCAGAAGAGTGTAAGTGACACTGGAGATAAACTAGTAAAAAGCAGTTTCTCTAATCTGTCAGCCTTTATATGGAACCAGGAAAAAGTGTCATCTTTTATCCAAATTTCAAGGATTTACTATCTCAAAATGTGGATGGTATTTCAAATTATATTAATTATGATAAACTCAATGAATGCATCGAAACAATTATTGGTATTTATCATGGTGCAGCAAATTCAACGAAAACAGTTAATGGAAAGCAAAATTGAGCTGTGACATTTCCAAGAAAACTTCTTAAAGATCGGTTGCTTTGACAGAGATTGTATAGCTGCTAATGGCAAAGCCCAAAAATATCCAAGACAGTTCAGAATGCAAGGCACAATGGAATCACTTAAAATTATACATGTTATAAAAATGTGTATAATTCTCGGACAAAAAGCAAGCGAAAAAATATGAAATAGAACCCGTCTAAAACAGAATTTTATCTTCATTATACTCTAACAAATGCACGACCTTTTTGGCGCCTTGTAAAGAGCTTCGTTATGTATACACATGTCAGTATCACATCTGCAGTTTGCTATTAACATTTTTCAGAATTATTTCATTGTTCCAGTCCTGTTGATCAATTACAAGAAAATGAAAATAATAAAATAGTTCATGAAACTTTAGATAGAGAGATTTATGAAGAGGAGGTCCGCTTAGCATTGATCAGATTGAAGAATGGTAAAGCAGATAATCGATGATTTGTCCATTGATTTCTTTAAGTCTACGGACAATTTAATGCACCTATATTAACAATATTATTCAATAAATTATTCGATATTGGATATTAACCAGAAAACTGCTCAACAGCTATCATTACAGCAATCTTGAAGAAAACTTATGCAAATGAACTTTCCATTTATAGAGACATACATTTATTACCTGTACTAAGCAAAGATTCTCATCGGTTCTAAATAATAGGATAATCTAGTGGGTGGCAAAAAATGAATCCCTTGGCGAAGAAGAAGTCGGTTTTAGAAAGGGTTACTCTACAGTAGATAATATGTTTACATTATATACATTAATTTCTATGCATTTAAGAAAACATAGGGGTAGATTCTATGCCATATTTATAAACTATGAAAGAAAAAACTATTTGATAGGGTTAAGAGGAATTTATTGTACCAAAGGTTAGTGAAAATACTAGTGGAACAAAAATTAGAATTAGTAAGGCAATCTTTAATGATGTAAAAGCACGTGTTAAGTCTAATCATTTTACTAGCGATACGTTCGATAGTTCTGTTGGTGTATTCCAGGTTGTGTTTTATCGCCTTTACTCTTTTCGTTATTTTTTGACGATCTGAATCCCTTCTTAGCAGATGAAAACAATGGAGTTTCTATAGAAATATTATAATTATTTTTACTGTTATGTGCAGATAATTTAATTGTCTTTGCTGATACTGTAAATTAGTTAGAAAATAGTTTCAGTAGACTGCATCAATGTTTCTTGAATTGAAAACTGAAAATATATATGGGAAACAAAAACAAGATTTATTGTATTTTTTAGAGGTGGTTATCTCAGACGTTATGAAAAGTGGAGGTTTGGTATAGAGGTTAAACGATTCTGTGCTATTTGTTTTTATCCCATCGGTAGATTTGGTCGCTGATTACATATATCAACGTAAAAGAAGATGTTCCAAACTTATTCCCCCTGTACGATTTAAGTACTTTACACATATCATTTAATTTTCACTTTTGTGTTAAGTTTCTATGTTGCTTAGTATCAATTTGGATAGAGTTTGGATGCCAATATTTCCGGTATGTCACACGGTGAACACGCTACAGTTAGTTATGATTGGCGGTTATTGTTTTACCCTGGACTTGAACAAACAATAACCACTAATCAGAATTGCATGTAACACTGCGTGACATACCGGATGTGTAGCCTTCAATTCGATCCAAGTTGACAAGATGCGATGCAACAGATAAATTTCGCGTAAAAGTGGTTATTAAATGATCAGTAAAGTACTTAAATCATACATAGGGAAGAAATCTGCAATGTCTTCTTTCCAATGATATATGTTATCAGTGACTGAAGATGCAGACGAGATAAACTAATTAGCATTGAATTGGGGCGGGAGAAGGGGGTAGATTTCGAACCACGTGAGTTAGACAGCTTGTGTTAATTTGTAGAAGGCGAGTGGGTGTTGTCAATTGCTTTTAGTTTTTACTGACAGAAATGAGTGCATGTACTTGCTATGGCTGTCTCAGATGAATTCTCAATTTAAAGAATGAAAAGGCAAATGACTAATAATTATTCACGACTGCTGAAGATTAAAGAAACTTGCATAGAGTAAGTATCGATTCTTCCCCTATTTTATCGATATCGGTATCGATATAGAAAAAGTATCGATACATCGATATATCGATTAATCGTTTCACCCCTAATATGGTACTTCAGAGGTAAAGATTGAATCATATTACAAATATCAAGGATGCATATTGTCTTGAACAAAACTCATGATGTATGTGTCACAAAATATTTAGCTTCGCAAGCACAGAAAGCTATGCATATCTTGAAGCGAAGTCTTTCAAAATTTGGTAAAATACATGTAACTGTTTGTTTGACTCGATGATAGTTCCCGTTCTTAACTATGGGTGTGAGGTATGGGGGTTTAATGATGCCAACGATATGGAAAAGTTTATTTGCCATTTTGTGAATATTCTTGGTATATCTAAGTCTACTACCAAAATTTACGTGACTTTTGTGTGTTTATTGTTTGTATTGTCTCTGTTTTGTGTTTGCCTTTGACAAAGACTCATTAAGAGTCGAAAGCGCTTAGGCTAATTAAAACTAGTTTTGCACTGTTCGTTGTCAGTTTCTTGCATTTATCTTAATCAATCCCTGACACACTCGATCCTTTGCTGGATCCAGTGCACTTGAAAAGACTGTTATTCGCCATGTGATTTGTATTATATATATATATATATATATATATATATATATATATATATATATATATATATATATATATATATATATATATATATAATGTATATAATAACCTCAATAGACACACAATGTCAACCATTACATACTATAACACCTTTGTGCACTGCATGATGTATGAATTTGTATCATGGGCCCGTGAACTGTATCACAAATAAGCACATTATCATTTATATTAGTGGTTTACTCGAGACTGTATATAAAGAGATATAAAAAACCAAAGACCAAACCAGAGATTTTATAATTATTTGTGCAGAACTATGATTTAGATAGTCGCCTCAAAAATCATTCTCGAACTAGACTGTTATCATTGCTTGATTATCAGACTTAAAAATGTTTGACAGTGGTTCGACAAGGAGTCCATCATTATTATACAATTCTGATTCAAAGATATTTTAGTTCAAACAATCATCATTTGGCCTTTGTTATCATCGCCAAACGTTCAGTACATATAAAACAGTGGCCGATCTATGTATAAATGCTCCCACAAAGGCAATGTTGCTTTTTTTAAATCGATACTTTAATCAGTAGGTGTAACACATCCGATAGAGCAGTTTCATCGTTAAAAACACAAGACAAAAAGGTGTGTTCTTAAAAGAATACCATGAGTTCCTTTCGTATTACGATCCAAAACAAAATGCCAGCTCCCTATACATTTTTATATCAACTAGTTTTGTTGATATCTTCTTAAAGTGTTATTTCTTTAAAATTAAATACATGTATTTACATTTACATATTTGCATATGTTTCAAACTGGTTCGAATGTGCAAGGGGATTCTGACACAAAGTTTAACCGTTCCAAGTTGAAGAAGTCGTTTCATTTGGACTTTTGATAAATGTATCAATAAACTTCATGAAGTGTGTCATCAAATAAGAACTTAGGATAGAAAGTTTTGATTCCGTCTGATCGTTAACTAATTTAAATGCTTTTAGCTTATCAACAAAAGTGGAACTTGAATTAAGTTGTTCTCTCGGTTTTGCCTTTGATTCTTCAATATGCATTATTGTTTGACTTGTTTTTGTTTTTTGTTTGCTTTCAAATATTGTGTTAGTAGCATTTCCTGCATCACTGATTACATTAAAATCATCATCGACCAATGAGTTATTCATATACGAGTGGTCTATGTTGTTGCCAGTGCTGTTCACAGCGGATGGATCAATGCCTGAGTCTAGTGTAGTATCACGTTTAATTTGCATGTCGTTCTCATTTTTGCCAGGTTTACGGAGATGCGGGTCCGCATTGTCATGGAGTCTACCGATTTGATTCTCAACTGTTTGGCTTTCATTGCTACTGGTTGTATTTTCCTGTTTTTTTTCTACAGTTACATTGTCCATTTCAACGTTTGATTCAGACATTTCAACAGAGATATTTTTTGAAGAATTCGTGATCGGAGACAGTAGTGGTATTTTCAAATGAGATGTTGTAAACTCCTTATTAATATTAGACGCGCTGTTCTCCGATTCATGAATAAACGTTGTCACTCTTTCTGTGTGAGGTCCATCAGACGTTGAGAAAATGTTAGATAAACGCGAAGTCTGTGCCTCAGAGAAGATATGTGCATTGCTTTTGTTAATCGACGAGACATTATGTTCATTTACACTATGTTGGATGTTTCCGGCATCTGAGTCAGAGTAATTATCCGTGGTTTTATTATCATTAGTAGTTGAACCAGTAGGAGTATTCTCGGTTACATTTCCATTCAAACGTTCGAGCCACATAATTGTACTAAGTTCCTTTAGCAGCTCTGCAGAATTATTACCTTTTTGAAAATTTTCTATCGTAACAGGCTTTATTGCATTGTCTATTGTAGTTGCCTCTGATGAGAGTAGTGTGGAATTTTGACCATTGGTTGTTCTTTCAGACTGCACCACTGCCGTATTTGAACGAGTTGACAGCACCTGACCCGAAATATATGATTCGTTTTTTAAAAATTGTTCAGTGATAGGAACAGATATGTTTTCATTTCCCTCGAAATGTTCGGTAATCGTGATCTTAGATGTCTCCGAGTGCGTGCTTAACTTTGGAGATGCTGGAGAACTAATAGCAGATGACGAAACATGAGCTTCGTTATGTAGGTTCTCCATGATGTCCTTGGGCCATAAAATGTCATTCTCCTTTAGGCCTTTATTTATTTCGGATAACGATGTTTCTAACGTTGTCACTGGAATGAAATTTTGGATTATAGCTGAATGGACAGTGGCGTCATCAAACGATGTGACATATTTTTCACTATTTTTCTCTGCTATTGTGGTTAATGGCCCTGTTTCATTAAGCTCTATTTGACCTATAGTTGACTCTGTAGGCTGACTCTTCAAGCTGCCTTTTGTGAAACCTTGCTGTGATCCATCGCGTAAATCTGATGCATTAACTGCTTTTTTGGGGTGTATTTGATCATCATCTGTCACTGATGACCTAGTAAAAACGTCGTTCATTTCAAGTGCATTTAGAACAGCATTCTTATATTCAGGCTTACTCAATTGTTTCTCTATTTCAGGGCGCGTTGTGCTGGTTTCAAAGGTCTTATAAGTACTATGGGAGCTACCTTTAAAGGTCCTTTCTCTTTTCAAGTGACCTTCTTTCAGTTGCGTGGCATGTTTTTGTCCTTCCTCAGTTTGAAATCTGCTCTGAAGATCTGATTCAGCTGCGATGAAAGTGATAGGTTCGGTCGCCCTCGTTATTTCAGGTACAGTAGCAGTTGTCTTGTCAGTGTTTGATGCTTTAGTCATGTCATGTGATTCAGTGCCGCTTAGTGTTGTAAAAGATACGTGCAAAGGACTAAAAGATGTATCTTCTAAAAGAAGCAACCGTCTAAGAATTTCTAGAAGACTGGATTTATCAGGGTACATATTATTTAATACCACAGGAGGTAGAGTTGATTTCTTTGTAGTTGTGAGTGTAGAAGGTGAAGAAGTTTGAGGTACGTCAGTGGTAACTCTTCCATCCTTATGTGAATTGTCTTTAAATCCGTCCGCTCCTTCCGTCCCTAAAAGGCTTTTTGTGGATGTTGTGGTATAAGTCTCAACAGTATGTTTCTGTGGCAGTGGATTGTTTGTTGTATCCAGTGCTGCGAGAGTTCCTTTTCGTTTAACATCTGGATTATCATTGGAATTGTATGTTTCATTTATTCTAGTATATTGAAGGAAATGTGGCATTTGACTCTCTGTCTTCAGAGTAGCCTTTTTATTATCTACGTCCGATCGCTGCGATGATACTGATGTACTTTTCAAATCTTGAAACGTTTCAGTCTCTGAAACGGCGTCTGTCATTTGTTCCTTACCAATTGTTGTTAAATTCTTGTCAGATATGTTTTCCATAGCAGTTATTAGATTTAAATGATCATGCCTTTTATCAGATGGTGTTGAAAACACTATCTGATGGTCATGAATGTTCGTTGCTTGAGCTTGCTGTAAATTGTCGTTTTCATTTATTGATGTTCTATCTTTGTTCCCACTCAAAACACTTAATACATCAAATGTGTTTGTTCGATTTGTGAAAGGATTCAACCCGATACTCTGAACAGGCTCAAAAGCAGATCCCGCAAGCTCTTCTGAAGATCTTTGGTTTGTCAGAAGAGATCTAAAGGTAATAGTTTCAGCTACAGTGCTATTGGTACCCGAAGAGATATTGCTTCGTGAGAGGTTTATAAATGGTATATTTGCTTTTTGTTCAAGTTCTGAAACAACTTGAAGGTCAGGATTTCTTTCAGAAACAGTCATCATCTTAAGATCAGATGTCATATCATTCAATATGTGTTTTGTAGACTCGGCTGTTTTGACATTTCTTTCGAAGATTTGACGAGTTGTTCTGTTGAAATAGTCCACTGTATGATCGCTGCGCGTTGTCGGCGTTGTGATTTCCGTCTGAGTCTGCCCAAAATTAACTGATGTGAGCACAAAGATGTTACTCATAACACGATTGTAATAACCCTTTCTCATAGTAGTGTTTGTCCTTTTTGAAGGGCGTTCTCTTGACTTTTCAATTTCTGCTACAATTATGTCTTTCCTTGTAACGGACGTTTTCTGGCCAGATACTTCTGCAGACATGTCAACACTTCTACCACCATCGATTACTTCCTGTTCTTCTTCAGAACTTTCCTTCTTCTTTTCATACTGCATATTTATCATACCATTCTTTCCATTTAATTCTACTGACTTAGCCTTTTCCTTCAAACTATCCGTTGTAAATGATGCCTGCTCATTTCGCAAGTTTTGATCGCTTTCACTATCAGATGCATGTTCGGCTACACCGATAGCCGTGTTAGTTGTTCTCACCTTTGGAGTAGATCCGGAGTCCGTCTTCTCTTTACTTGCTACAGACATGCTTTCGTGATTCGTTGAACCGCCGGTTTCGATGTAAGGACCGAATTCCCCATCCTTTTGAGTGCTTTCATAATAATTGTTCTGAACTGTGCCCAATGAATTTCTTACAATATCCTCGGTTTGAGCAGCGTAACTGTTATTACCATCGCTCTTTACGAAGGTTTTTGTTCTGTCTGTAGACAAATGCTCTTTTATTGTGTTGTTGTACACGATAAGACTGTCTATCGCGATGGAGATCTCCCCCTGTTCGACACTTTTGGAGTGCATCTGCTCTAAGTTAACATCAGATATCGCCGTGGCTGCGGTACCGATTTTGTTAAATTTGTCTAAAGATGCTATCGTCATATTATCAGTGTTACGATTTTCTTCTCTGCCGCTATCTGGGAAGAAAAGTTGATCAGTGGTGGATTCGACAAAAGTGCTTGTTTCTCTATTAATTTCAGTTAACGCGCCTTCCGAGGTCCGACTATGGTGATGTTTGTCGAAAAAGTTCTCTATTGTCGTGTAGTTAGTGCTACGGTTATCCACACCACCACTATCTCTGAAAGTCTGTTGGTAAGTGGTGGATTCGAGAGGTGTGCTTTCTTTGCTATAAACATTAGTTAACACACTTTCTGTGGTCTGAAATTGGATACCTTGATTTAAAGGTTTTGCTCTCGTCGTGTTTTCGCTGTAATTATTATGCCCACTACCACTATGTGTGGAGGGCGTTTGCTCAGGAGTAGGTCCCACAAGTGTGTTTGTTTTTTCTTGAACATCAGCTAGCATACTACCGATGGTTCGAACATTGTTGCTTTTATCTAAATATTCAACTGTTGTACCAAATTTTCTTCGCTTATTAGCGGCAATGTTAATACTTGTTTCTGTGGTATAAATATTAGTGGTATAATCGGAGCGTACATACGGAGTTCTTTGTTTAGTTTTATTATGAAGGACTTCCGCCGAAGTCGTCTCCCTGGTTGTAAACTGTTCAGTTTGTGTAGCATTAACTTCCGTTGCTTGTGTATTGTTTTCACTTTCAAACTGGGTCGGAAGACTGGGGATGTCTTCAGCTACCACTGAAATGGTCGCAACAACAGATGAACTCTGTCTGGTCACAACGGTTTTATCAGTGGTGGCTTTTCCAGTACTTTTATGCCTATTTGTAGTAATGTTTGGACTTGACGTGGTTTGGATAATATGTCCTCCTATCGTAGGAATGTCTCTGTGTACTTTTGCATTAATAGATGCTGATGAACTTTGAACTGCGACCGTATTGACCATTTCCGTAAATAAAGACTCATTTTGAATAGACTGTTGTGTTGTAGTGGTTTGCACAACATGTTCACCTCTAATTGTATGGTCTCCCTCATTATGTTCATCATAAGATTCCGATATACTCTTATTACGACTGATACTTGTACCATTATCGACCAGATTTGTGCTTGCATTATCAGCCTTAGTTTCAACACTTTTTGTTGTAATCCAGACTTCTGAATTTTCTGTTCTGGAAGACTCTGTCGTATTCTTATGAAAAGAACTGTTATGTTTTATCTGGCTTTCAGGTATAGATGTCATTACATTTTGAATGTGGCCCAGGAGGCTCTCCGTGAATGTCCAGTCATTCAACTGACTAGATGAACTTGCTTCGTGCAAAGGTTCTTTCTCTTTGGAATCATTCTGACTTACTTTGTCAAGAGGTTTAGGTCCCTGGTCACACCTATGCCCAGTGTAACCTTCATCGCAAACACAGTATATTTCCGATATGCACTTGTGAGTCTTGCATCTACCATAATTGCAAATACCATTAAGTGTGGCGCACATGTCAAAACTTTGGCAAACATCCTCTTTCCTCCTCTCCTCCTGCATCATCGGTTCTGCGTGAGGCCAAAGGTTCTGGTATGAAACTTTTGTTTCACATAGGACATAAATTAACGCGAAGATTATTTTCCAAGAATCCATTTTGAATCGATATTTTATTTGGAATCACAACTTATGTAGTCATGATTCTTTCTCTCAAGTTCCGTTGAGTGCAATGAATGTCTGAAAAAGAGAAGAATAAAAGGCAAAGGTTGTATAAGCTACAAAAAATCTCCAAAGAAAACTACTTATTTTTTATAAAGATAATATTATAGTTGTTGAATCAGACTCTAAATAGTCAAGTTTGGTAATTAAAACCATAACATCTCTATGCTCAATATGCTTGTTTTAAAGCAAACTTTCCGATTATTAAGAATTAAAAATAATTGTTACATTATTATAAACACCTTTTGAATAAATGCTAATATCAATTTGACATTATGCTTTAATATGTTTTATTATTTCTTCATAGGATATGAATACAGTTTAGCTTGATGGCATCCAAGTTAACATTAGAAAAGCTAGTGTTTGTGTATAAAGAACATATCTCCTTTGAAGCCATATATATTTCTAAATTGACCTTCATTCATTCTTTACCGATGAGTAAGATGAAAGATCTAAACAATTTTCATAACAATTCGGGAACAAGAAAACTAAATATGAAAGTCAAAGACGTGGTCTTCCATTTCTTACGTTTCTTTTTTAATTCCCTCAAATTATTTTAAAATGTCACTCTAAATTAAGCGTAGATACAGACGCATAAGCTGATGCCGCAAAACTAATAAGAAACACCGACTTCCCTTGACAACGAACTTTAAATCTGATAGACGAAAAATAGGCCTTATATTTGTCAAATCAAATAAAAGCTCCACCATGTGTTTTCCCCAATTGTTCATCCATATGTAAATAAATTGTATCAATTACAAAAAGCGTCGGCAAATATACATGCGCTTTTTTTGGTTCCATTTTTATAATAAAAAAATGTGTTCTCTGTTGTAGCATGCCAAACACAGATCAGCGAAACTTATCGCCAACATCATTTGTATGTAATTAGTTAATTATTTAGATACACAGGTCATTTGATTGATGAAATAACTAATTCCATCAATAATACATCATTCGCTTGAGTTTCATTTCTCGATTACAGTCGAAGATCTATAAAAGTTCCGCCTAGATATGACAGTAACCCTGAACGATCGACTCCACGTCCATAATGAGGAAGCTACAGAACATTAAACTTTGTGGCCGCAAGATAATTTTCGATTTTTCGTAAATATAATAATTCATTCAATTCTGGGGAATCCTTCTTGAAACCATTGAGGCCCGATATAACTTCGACACAAATGTTTTAAAACTATAATCATTGATAAAATTATCGAGAATAAGTGTTTGAAACTTCAATATTAATATCTCATATTATGCCTTTCTTGTTAGATCATTTCCTACAAAATGTCTCCATCTGGTTTTCTACATCTATCTTTAGTACAAAGAGTTAATTTCATTGGTCAAAGCACAAAAAGCTGTATGTCTCGTGACTAAGAGATAACCCTTGGGACTAACGTTTGCAATCAGAGTCCTGGAGAGCATAAAATAAAAAGATTGCGCCATTGCGTCTATTTGGTCACTATATGCGAGGGGGTGTAACAGTAGATAAAATGGAATCGTTACACCATGAGTAATTCTCTCTAATTGCGTATTTAAATTTTAACAAAAGTTTTTAAATCGCTTAATTGTATCAACTCGGTAATTTATTGTTTGTCTTGACAGATCAATTTAAACAAGAAATTGATAAATCTATACGTATTGATCAAGATATTGAAATTATTATAACAGGTGGCCTGAATACTGACTTCCTGAAGACCCCACCACCAAATTTAAAGTTTGGCAGAAATTAAATTGGCTGAATGCTCAGAAAACATTAACCTCTTCACTGCAAGTACAATACGAACTCGCACAACTAATGCAAGAAATTGCAGACTTTTAACAAATGATTTAGTGAACGTTCAAATATTCTTTGGGATATGTATGTATGTATTAGCGTTTAATGGCACCTCATCATAATAATGGTTATATGTTGCCAAGTAAAACTAAGGTTCTAAAAATGTAAAATGAAGAAATTGCACAAAACTTAAGGAATATAAACCCTTCCAAATAAATTATAAATATGAAGTAAAACAAGATAAAATATAAAAGGTAAAGATGTTATAATTCAGTAAAAGGCATAGCAAATAAAAGATACTGGTAATGGTTTTGTGAGGAAAATGAAAAGTTTAATACTAAATATTTTAAGGAACAATTGAAAGTCTAGACATAATTGGCAAACTTCACTTATCACTTAGGTTTTTATCCGAAACAGAAGTATATGAAACATTAATTGGCCTAACAGTCAATAAAGCTGCAGGAATAGATGGTATTGGACCAGAGTTATACAAACTTCCAGCACCAGTAATTTCCAAGCTTGTTACAAATGAATGAATAACAAGATATTTTTAAATGTTCTAGAGGTACACTTATTGTTATGAGTGGAGTAAAGGAATATCCTAGTAACTACAGGACAATTTGAGTAAAACACTAATATTTTTGAAAATCATATTGATAAACTTATTTATTCAAAACTAAATGATAATAATCTTTTTTCACAACGAGCTGTCCGATTTTAGGAATTTCCATTTCTTTCAAAGGACCCTCATAAAAAATCGCTGACACTTGGTTAGATTAAATAAATAAAAAGAAATATGACAGGTGTTGTTTACCTTGACCGTAAATAGTGTTTGTTTTAGTAGATTACAATATCCTTATCTCAACAATTGAATTGCTTTAATTTTTATGAAGTCTTAACATGGTTAACTTCTTATCTTCAACATAGAAGGCTGCATTCTTTTATGGGAAGCATAAGATCTTCTGCAGTTGTTAAAGCTGGTGCTACAAGGGTCAGTATTGGGACCATTGCCATTTTTAGTCTTTATTAATTACCTTCCGCTTACCACTATGTACTCCAACACAGACATGTCTGCAGATAATATTGCATGCTTCTGCTGCATCCTTTAATACCGTCCAAATCAAGTTTAACGAAGATTTGAAGAATATTGAACTATGGTGTCAAATATAACAAAATGCTTCTATAGCAGAATACGACCAAGTGCATGTTAATAACCACAGCTCATCAATTTGCACACATGGGCCAGAATCATCTTAATTTAAATCTTGATAATACAACCATTGAAAATGTTTCTAATCATAAACTTCTTGGCTTTCATGTTGACAGTTTTCTTCAATGGAGTGTACAGGTTAATACTGTATGCAAATGAATTTTTTCTAAGATAGCAATCCTCGCCAAAATATAAGAAATACGTCCCTCCTGATGTCAGACTCCTATATGTTAATGCATATATTCAACCACTGCAAGATTATTCTCTTAATATAATGGAAAACTGTTCCAGACAAGATCTTGACAGAATTCAGAAGCATAGTGTTAAGTAAAGTATATATTGTAAATAAGTTGATTGTAGAACAGACCTCAAGGGGGAATAGTTCTATTCATATTGAGTTACCTTACATACATACATTATTATTATTATTATTATTATTATTATTATTTCCTTTTGTATCTTCCAAGGAAGCCTTGTCTATTTGAATGACTTTGTCCGTTATATTTAAACATTCTTTCCTAAATAGGAACGTTTTGGCGCCATAAGTTTCACTGTGCAGTACTTTTACTGACAGAAATAGACGTTCTTGCTGCAGTAATTCTCAAGGTGACACATCAACTATAGTTGTAAAGGCACCTTCATGATATTTCCAAGAAAAAGTGTGAAGTGTGATGCTCTCCACTTGACATTGTCTCGCCATGCCTAAGATAATCTGCAGAGACTTGTCAGGGGAGAAGATGACAATATAGTGCACCTTGTGGATTGCATATACAAATAAATATCCCAAGAGATTATCCCTAAAGACAGAACATAACATTTTTGACGTCCTGTATCACAGGGGCTCGCATTGTTGCTTACAATTTACCTATCAGTCATACATGTACTATATAAATACTACAAGGGAGGACACTTCTCTCTTTTCTAGCGCGACCTATTTACGAATCAACACTGATATTTCAAGCTTCACTTCGCGTATGGTAATACATTTGGTACCAATGTTTAACTCAGGCATTCGACTTTGTAACCCTACACAAAGTTTGACTTACTATCATACCTTTAAGGAATGCCAAACCATTTTCCCACGCAACCGCTTGACATGGTCATGATCGCTCCGCTTAATATGCAAGCGCAACGCGCTGAATGGAACACTGCCCTCTCATTGGCCAACCGAAAATGACGTACTGCACCTATTGATAACGTATTCCGGGAAATTTAAATTGCAAGATTGTCGTGAAGAAGCAGACGAAAAAAAATGACGGAATCACACATGGTGTCATGGTAAGAATTATACAAATATGAAGAAACATCTTCTTTTTTGTAATGTATTAAACCAATAAAATATTTAAACGTTTTCAAATAGATATTTATTCATAGTGACATGTTTTAAATGACTGCTTGTTTATGCTAAAAGTAAATTGTAACAGAGTCCTCATCACAACTGATAAATAATTGTTGTGTCAAGAATACTGTCAATAACAGTAGATTTAAAGAAACTAATCTCAAACATTTCTGACAAATCTATGCAGCTTGCAAATGTATGCTTTTAAATTAAAGACTCAAAACATAAAGTGTTACATGTATCATTGCATGGCAAAATTACACCATGAAAATACTGTCCTCTAAATACATTGACATGCAATATGAATCAGTTTACTCCTTTATGTTATAAATTATGTGAAATTTTCCAGCATTTCCTTAAACGTGGAAATAGCTACTGTATTGTAGGTCTTCAATGTATCATTAATTAATTACATGACAAAATTGAAAAGGTTGTATTTGACAGGTTTGTAAGATTGTAATTATTGTCACCAATTGTAGGGTGGTTACTTTGGTTGAGACATAGGATTTAGCATTTCCTATAGATATTCCAACTTGACCTGGGCCAGTGCCATAAGTGTGTTCCTGTTAACTGCATGTTCTGTCTGAAATTGTAGGATTTGAAGCACACACACACACACACATACACACACACACACACACACACACATACATATATATATATATATATATATATATATATATATATATATATATATAACACAACATTCTAGGATATATTATTAACATATTTGTCTCAGATTTTTTTTACCTAGCGGTAAATTGCACCCTTAGTACCAGGATTGCCAAAGTTTAATCCCCATTGAGGCATTTAATGAGGGTCATGGACTCATGGTCACAACTCCCTCCATCTCTAGTTTGCAGAAAAAAATATTATAGTCTTTTTAAGGTTACAAAGAGGCAGGGGATATTCTGCCACAGCCCATCTAACTTCTGTCAATCCATTATCTATACGAATCTCCTCCAACACTGCTGAATATACTGGTATAAAACTTTTGCAGATGATTGGAGTTGATGAGTAAAGTTCATAAAGGTGGTAGAATTTTTATATTACCCCTAATGTGGAGAAAAGAGGACGAGACTGTTTTTCAATATTTTCAAGTTTTTATGTATCACAAGCGAGGGCAACTATATTACCTATATATTGGATATTAGGATAAATCTCTTAAGACATACATATAAATTTTTCCCCTTTATCATAATATTGCAACTGCTAAGTCATTCCCTGGGGTAAGGAACTCTATGCCCGTACGTCATAAATTTAACACTGTTATGTAGGGGTGAAACGATTAATCGATATATCGATGTATCGATACTTTTTCTATATCGATACCAATATCGATTAAATAGGGGAAGAATCGATACAAAACGATACTTACTCTATGCAAATTAGTTTAATCGTCAGCAGTCGTGAATAATTATTAGTCATTTGCCTTTTCATTCTTTAAATTGTGAATTCATCTGAGACAGCCATAGCAAGTACATGCACTCATTTCTGTCAGTAAAAAATAAAAGCAATTGACAACACCCACTCGCCTTCTACAAATTAACACAAGGTGACTAACTCTCGTGGTTTGAAATCTGCCCCCTTCTCCCGCCCCAATTCAATGCAAATTAGTTTATCTCGTCTGCATCTTCAGTCACTGATAACATATATCATTGGAAAGAAGACATTGCAGATTTCTTCCCTATGTATGATTTAAGTACTTTACTGATCATTTAATAACCACTTTTACGCGAAATTTATCTGTTGCATCGCATCTTGTCTACTTGGATCGAATTGAAGCCTACACATCCAGTATGTCACGCAGTGTTACATGCAATTCTGATTAGTGGTTATTGTTTGTTCAAGTCAAGGGTAAAACAATAACCGCCAATCATAACTAACTGTAGCGTGTTCACTGAGTGACATACCGGAAATATTGGCATCCAAACTCTATCCAAATAGATACAAAGCAACATAGAAACTTAACACAAAAGTGACTATTAAATGATATGTGTAAAGTACTTAAATCGTACAGGGGGAATAAGTGTGGAATAACTTCTTTTACGTTGATATATGTAATCAAGGACCGAACCTGCCGATGGGATGAAAAAAAAAATAGCACAGAATCGGCACGGGGGCAGATTCCAAACCGCACGAGTTATAGCCACCTCGTCAATTTGTAGAAAGGGAGTGGGTTTTGTCAATAATTTCCTTTTTCACTGACAGAAACAAATGACTGTGGCCGCGGCAGTTGATTTGCATCTGCAGAAAGTACAATGTGAAGAATTTGGCTATTAGTCATCTCCGCTCCCACACTCGGACTTGTTCTAGATAAGAATTTCCTTGCACAAGGAAATTGCACTGTTTCTTCTGTTTTGAAGATAACACCGTAATCTCTTCAAAATTGAGGTGAAGACATGAAACTGGCAATAAGATGTTTTAAAACATCCATTCAGTGTACAACAAAGGGCGTGGTGACCAGAATGAGTCATGCAGATGATCGAATGGTGCAGCCTGAAATGGCTTAAAAGGATAAATAAAAATCACTAAGCTAGTCTGTTTAGAATTTTTTTTTTTTTTTTTTTTTTTTTTTTTTAAATCTTGTCAAGGATGAGAATGGCATATGAACAGATGATAAATCTATGTTTGTTTGTAATCTGCATACTGTAAATACACCCAATATGTCAACACATAAAAAATGACAACCACCCTACCACTGATAGATATTCTATTGATGAAAAGACCATCAAGTTGATATGTGTATCTATAATGTATCGTACCGTTGGCTGTGTATCGAGAATCGTATCGATGCATGGCAGAGGTGTATCGCTTCACCCCTACTGTTATTTATGATCCAAACACTATAGCCATATATACATTTCTATGGCATATATATATATATATATATATATATATATATATATATATATATATATATATATATATATATATAATATTGACTGATGTATCAGGACTAACACCCAGTAACATAACTGGGAAGCACAGGGATATGCAATGGTGAGAAATGTAATAAATTATATTGCACTTATTGATTTGAATGCCATCAAAAGGAAAATTTGTTTTTCTTTATTGCTCAGAAAACCTTCTCTATTTGCAAAAATAATTTCGAAGATTACATGGAAATTTTATCAATAAAAAGAGTGTCAACATTCCCAATTCTTCTTTTAATGTCTATCATGTCATCATCATTATTGATCTTATCTATGAAATAATTATCGGGGAAACGACCGTCCTGAATGCCGGAAAACTTATGTATGATCATGCTATGCAACTGAGAGGCAGCTATCCTAGTGCTGGCTGTCAAGTAAACCGTTTTTCCCATTTATTTTAGTCTTTTGCTTAAATTGTTCAACAAAAAGCTTTTGCCGGTAACAGCCTGCCCTAATATCATTATATTGTGGCCTGAAATTGCAGCGTGAACGATATCTTCCATCATGCAAACACGTGCCAGAATCAGCAACACTACGATCATACTGAAAAAAACCGCCATATGTCAACATATTTCAGCCAATCAAAAAAATCATCACGATTTAAATATTTGCCAGCATGCGTCATTTTCGGTTGGCCAATGAGAGGGCAGTATTCCATTCAGCGCGTTGCGCTTGCATATTAAGCGGGCGCGATCATGGCCATGTCAAGCGGTTGCGTGGGAAAATGGTTTGGCATTCCTTAAAGGTATGATAGTAAGTCAAACTTTGTGTAGGGTTACAAAGTCGAATGCCTGAGCTAAACATTGGTACCAAATGTATTACCCTACGCGAAGTGAAGCTTGAAATATCAGTGTTGATTCGTAAATAGGTCGCGCTAGAAAAGAGAGAAGTGTCCTCCCTTGTAGTGTTTATATAGTACATGTATGACTGATAGGTAAATTGTAAGCAACAATACGAGCCCTTTGTCATGTATGACCTTCTAAGAGCCTTTCGTAAAATTTAAATTTTAGTTCTGTTTAGCAAGAAGATATCGATTAACAGGTGTTTTCCTTTATTTCCAGATAAATGGTTGAATCAACTTATAGAAGGTACCGCTTTTACTACCACGCTTTATCAATCCAACAACATAATCAAATTCCATGTGATGTATTGTCAGTAGGAAGAAGTATATGCTATGCATTCACCCGTACAAACGAGCTCATATAGAGTATGGACAAAAGCGGAGAACAGCAACTGATCAAAGGCACCATCATAAGGGAACTGGATGATTATTTTGTGAATTAAACAATGTCGAAGACAGAAAGCCACACAAGTATGCAAAAATGTGCACGGATGATAATCTACGGTATATAATTATTTCAAAGTGACCAAGATATTCGGGTCATGTTGGAGGACGTTGGGGGAAGTTGTTGCAAATTTACCGGAAAAGAAGGTTTTATTCTTTAGGCAACTTAATGTGTGTATTTAATAGGTATCACTACACTAACTCAGCTAATGAGCTGTTATTGCTTCCCTATGTAGTCACTAAAATGTATATTTAGCTATGATTTTTCCTTAAGATTAGCTGATCAGAGAGGAATGTTACTTGCATCTAATAAAAAGCAGATTAAATCCTAAACAGATAATGTTTAGTGAGTTAAGCCCGTTGGCTTTGACAAGGCAAACAGGTGTGATTCTGCCGGTTTCGGAAATGTCACTCGCGCTAAAAAGTTTCGATAATTTCATTCAATGGAACTATTTTCAGAACAATGCAACATAACCTGTGGGGTTTTTTGTATATGTTGTATCGAAGTTAGTGCCTAACAGTAGTATAGTGTGACGATCTGTGTGTCTATGAGACTCCCATGTTAAAAAGGATAAAACAATTATCGGTGTCTACGAGAATTTAATATTATGTAGTCATCTTTAAATGTATAGGGAAAAAATAATTTTGTCTAAAAATTGGTTCACAGGTTTACACAAGATGTGTTTGGCTGGTTAGAAATGTAACAGCGTAACATGTTTGTTCTATTTTGCGGTAAATGTAATAAGTTGGAATTTTTCTGCCCTCAAACTTAAATGAATATTACGTCAGTAGTGTAGGGGGGTGACTGAGGTACAAAGGGGGCACTTGGGGTACAAACGGGAGTTTAACATGGCGGGGGCACTTGGGGTACAAACGGGAGTTTAACATGGCGGGGGCACTTGGGGTACAAACGGGAGTTTAACATGGTGGTACCGTAATGTAGTGACGAAGACAACATCTACTACCATCAAAAAGGGGTGGAGGGTAGGGAGGTGTTTTGATAGTAGTAGACGTTGTCTTCGTCACTACATTACGGGGAGGGGAAGGGTGTGGGAATAGAATTAATCTTTCTTGATAAAGGGTGGTCCTAATACGTCATCTACTATCCAAACACCCCACACTACACTATCCAACACGCCGTGTGTAAGTGACCTTCTGCCTAGTGGCTATATCTATATTGCCTAGAGTTATATATAAAGCATTACCTATACCTCAGATCATGTTGGAGGTGTCAGTAAATTTGCATATGTTGTACCTATGTTATAAATAACACTAAAATGGACGTGACTAAATGTTGTATTAAACTTCGGGAACCGTCACGGACTTTAGCGTTGACTAGAAAAAATCCGGAACATTAGATTATAATGGTCTAGACTAAAAGTAACACTAAAATTCCGAAATCGTACCGGACGTTAGCGGAGACTGAAAATAATCCGGAAAAAAAAATGCAAAAAATTGACTGAGACTAAAAGTAACACTAAACTTCCGAAATTGTACCGGACGTTAGCGGAGACTGAAAATAATCCGGAAAAAAAATGGAAAAATTTTTTTTGATTTTTTAAATTTTGTTTATATCAAAACACACACCACACTATCTACATTTTTTTTTTTTTTTTTTTTGGGAAGGGGAAATTTTTTAAAAAACAAATCAAACACACAAACACACTATCTACATTTTTTTTGGGAAGGGGAAATTTTTTAAAAAACAAATCAAAACACACAAACACACTATCTACATTTTTTTTTTGGGGGGGGGGAAGGGGAAATTTTTTAAAAAACAAATATCAAAACACACAAACACACTATCTACATTTTTTTTTTTTTTTGGGAAGGGGAAATTTTTTAAAAAACAAATCAAAACACACAAACACACTATCTACATTTTTTTGGGGAAGGGGAAATTTTTTAAAAAACAAATCAAAACACACAAACACACTATCTACATTTTTTTGGGGAAGGGGAAATTTTTTAAAAAACAAATCAAAACACACAAACACACTATCTACATTTTTTTTTTTTTTGGGAAGGGGAATTTTTTAAAAAACAAATATCAAAACACACAAACACACTATCTACATTTTTTTTTTTGGGGGGGAAGGGGAAATTTTTTAAAAAACAAATCAAAACACACAAACACACTATCTACATTTTTTTTGGGAAGGGGAAATTTTTTAAAAAACAAATCAAAACACACAAACACACTATCTACATTTTTTTTTTTTTTTTGGGAAGGGGAAATTTTTGAAAAAACAAATCAAAACACACAAACACACTATCTACATTTTTTTGGGAAGGGGAAATTTTTTAAAAAACAAATCAAAACACACAAACACACTATCTACATTTTTTTGGGGAAGGGGAAATTTTTTAAAAAACAAATCAAAACACACAAACACACTATCTACATTTTTTTTGGGGGGGAAGGGGAAATTTTTTAAAAAACAAATATCAAAACACACAAACACACTATCTACATTTTTTTTTTTTTTTGGGGAAGGGGAAATTTTTTAAAAAACAAATCAAAACACACAAACACACTATCTACATTTTTTTGGGAAGGGGAAATTTTTAAAAAAACAAATCAAAACACACAAACACACTATCTACATTTTTTTTTTTTTTTTGGGAAGGGGAAATTTTTTAAAAAACAAATCAAACACACAAACACACTATCTACATTTTTTTTGGGAAGGGGAAATTTTTTAAAAAACAAATCAAAACACACAAACACACTATCTACATTTTTTTTTTTTTGGGAAGGGGAAATTTTAAAAAAAACAAATCAAAACACACAAACACTATCTACATTTTTTTTTTTTTTTGGGGAAGGGGAAATTTTTTAAAAAACAAATCAAAACACACAAACACACCATCTACATTTTTTTTTTTTGGGGGGGAAGGGGAAATTTTTTAAAAAACAAATCAAAACACAACCATTTTTTTTACTTTTTAAATTTATTTATATCAAAACACGCACCACAAATATACAATCCATTTTTTTTTTTTTAAATTTTATTTGATGGACTGCAAAAGTTGTTGTTGTTGTTGTTGTTGTCTTTGCTGCTGCTGCTGTTGGTGCTGTAGTCTATTTCTTTCCTCCCAATTTTAGATCGATAGAAAGAGAGGGAAAGTGGGGTTTTTTTTGGTTTGGTGGGTAAAAAACAAACCACACAACACCATTCAGATATATACATCAATAATAATAATTATATTTTATTCAATGTATATACATTATGTTACTCGTGGTAATAAAACAATTTCATATAAGTCCAATACAGTTCAATACACTTCCATATTTACCATTTCATTCTCTTATTGTTCTGACACTTCAGGAAGATTCTTGTCTACAATTCTCTCATAACTTTCTTCTGGACTCTCATTGATAAACTCCAACTTAATAAAATGTCCATTATCATCTCGAATCCACCGCTCTTTTTTACAAATCTTGTAAACTTTACTATGATCTAATCCAAAACACCTTGCCACATCACGAATGGAATCCATCCGACTATATAATCCTGAATTCAAGTCAGTTAATTTCACAGGTCTCACAAATCCTCCAATGACTTGACTCTTCTTCTCTGGCTCTTCCCATCTAGCTTGAAATCTTTTCTGGAACTTCTTCGAAAAGACCGACTTACAAATTCCAGTACAGCAATAGTAGACACTTGATGAAACACAATCAAAATATTCAGCAGCCTTTTCCATACTTTCAAATCTTCTTTCCTCTGTCTCGCCAACAAACTGGCACAACACACTTCTATCACTTCCAAAATTAATTCTCCTTCTTTCTTTATCATTCTTCACATGTTTATGCAAACATGTTCGTTCACTAGCAGTCATCACTTGAAGATTTTCTATTCTATCATCATCAAGTACATCATTGAGATGTACCACTTCACTCTGTCTTGGTAGATCCACTCCATTCACCGCTTCAAAGACAAATCTCCCTCGATTTGTTTGTTTCTTCCTCTTTCCTTCCTTACCAGTAACCTTAATCTTTATCAATCCAAATGAATTCAAATTTCCTTTGACTTTCCTTCCATACTTCATATGATAGACATTACCAAGTATGTCAGCAGCATAATTATCATACACCTTATGAACATACTTATTCAGTTCAATTCCAGTATCTTGACTTTTATCTCGAGCGCTGTATTTTTCCATCTTCACAGTTTGAAAGTTCAATCACGACTAGTGATTCTGAGGGTAAGAAGGTCTATATATATAGGTTCCCTGGGTGAAACTGAATCAGTTTCAAAGTAAACTTCAAGATGAAAAGATCACGCCGAAGCCATGAGAAACCAGAAGAAGAAGAAGAAGAAACAAAGAGGCCACGACGACTAAGACATTCCGTACCGCCTGAAACACCGCTAGATGAACTACTAGCTCAAGTCCATGCTAGTGACTTCGAAGAGGAGATGAGTGAACCTGAAACCCAAACTTCTAATCCACCCAAAACAAAATCCACTACCAGAACCCCAGGCCAAGAAATACAACCTAGTACTTTGGCTCCTCCTGAAAATTACTATTGGATTCTAGAGACTCAAAAAATAACTTCTCGAAAATTTAAAACTACAGCTTACACTCACACTGTTCACTTTAAAGACTTCAAGTCCAAAGTACCTCCCTAGAAAGTGGCGGGGTTCATTAGCGATTTGTCGGATTCTGTCTTAATGAACTTGAAACGACAATGTGGAGCCAAAGAAGACGATCGATTGAGACTGGCCATTCATCATGACAATTTGAAGAGTCCTGTTTGGATCGAGTTCAGCACCCCGGCAGAATTAACGCCAGACAAAGTCATGTCCAAAATAGAACATGTGCAACAATCCAACGACAAGTTTACCATCACCGATGGAAAGGCCACACTTTACTTGACTCACGTTTCCCCTCCTTGAGGAAGTGGACGAAGTAGGAAACCGTTACTGGTGGACGATATTCGAAGTACCAAACGCAGTGTCGTCCAAATCGACAATACTCAAGACCAGATGTGCTTTGCTCGGGCTATTGTGGTGGGACGAACATATGCCAACAAGAACGAGAGCAAAGAATGGAAAAGAGCCTGGAATAACATTCGACAGTCGGACAGAACCAAACAACGAAACAAAGCAGAACTCCTGTTGCAACAAGCAGGCATCCCTAACCAGCCAAGTGGTTAACTTTGAGGTTTTGAAAAATGCTTTGCTGTCTGGACAAGTGGAAGACTTTCGAGTGCACACGTTAGAACCTCACAAGATCGTACGGTTACCTAATCATCAAATTGTCACTCGTCCTTTACAAAAAGTGTACCAAATCGTGTACCAGAAGCGAGTGAGACTTCCAGACCACACCACTTTACATTACTGACACGCCGATCTGCAGTATAAAAAGGGCACCCCTTCCAAACCTAACCATTCATTGTGACTTTCAACGTTGACCGAGCAAGAAGAAGAAAAAAAAAAGATTAATTTTGTCATCCTCCCACCAAAGATGAATAAGAATACTCATGCCACCCACCCACCGAGGGAGAAATCTAGTGGTGTGAACTCCAAGTACCATTACGACTTGGAGTGCGATGCAGTGCCATGCGACGAGACGGATTCCGTAAGCGTTGACAGCATCGATTCACACGATCAGACGGATGCCGTACGCTTGGACATCGTCGATGCAGCACGTGTACCTCACCGTCCATCTAGAGATGCAGGACGACCTTTCTTCTTTATTGGGAAGAACGCTAAACGTACCTGTGAATGTCATAAAGAATTGACGATACCTGTGGCTTTGCCTGGTTATTCCAAGTATGATAATCGACTCGAGACGTTCAAAGACAAGTGGCCTAAATTTCTACTACAATCCACTACTGACAAAGCTTTAGCCAGATCTGGATTTATCTACTTGGGAGAAGGAGATAAAGTTCAATGTTTCAGTTGCGGTGTGAGACTTCACCAATGGGAGCCTACCGACTCAGCTTACATTGAACATGCCAGATGGTCTCCGCACTGTCAGTTCTTACCTTTAGTGGCCTCAGAAGAGTACGGGTACCATGAGCCAGATGCCAAGAAGAAGTAAAAAAACATGTCGGAGGATACTTTACAAGAATACATTTGTGGTTTACCTTTGGAGCTGCGAGAACGCATTTACCAGTATTTTGTCCCTAGTTTTAGAAGATCGCATTCGTGACTTGCCTTCGAAGTTGCGAGTACGCATTTACAAAGAGTTTGTCCAGATCCAAGTGAAACCCAAACTCAAAGTCATTCCTCGATTTGCACACTACCGCGACTTTCACCGTATCAGAAATCTGATTTTGAAGAAAAACTATCACGAGTATCGTGAAGAACACAAAAGAGAGTTACTTTACGTGTTCATTTTAATTGCATATTTTCTCACTAATTCACTTCTTCGTGTTCGTGTAAAGTTGTAAAATATGTTTTTTGTTGTGTTGGTTGGTTGTTTTTAAAAAAAAAAAAAAAAAAAATAAACCTGTATGAAAATGTATAAAATGTCTTGGGTCTTTTGTCTTCTTCTCAAAAATCTTCTTACCTCAGAGATGGCTACATCCTCCTCTTCTACCTCGTCTACCTCTTCTGTGGTTAAAGTGATTGACGAAAAGTTAGATCGTCAAAGTTGGAATGCTTTGTATCTGCGCCATCCATTTAACATGTTGATTGCTGGACCGAGTGGTTCAGGTAAAACCGAATTTGTCAAACGATTGATCGAACACAAAACTGATTTGTTTGATCGTCCACCTCAACGTATCGTGTGGTGTTACAAAGAGTGGCAACCGTCTTACACGTTATTGAAAGAAAGTCAAGGAGACACCATTTCGTTTGTGGATGGTATTCCTCACGAAGACGATGGAATCGTGTCTGACGTGAGTCAAACTCATTTAGTTATTTTTGATGACATGTTAGGAGAAGACGAAGAAGAAATTAAACTTTGGTTTACACGAAAAGGACACCATCGTAATGCTAGTATTGTCTACATTACACAAAATTTATTTCAACAAAGTAAAGCCCATCGAACCATTAGTTTGAATGCTCATTACGTGGTCTTGTTTAAAAGCCCCAGAGACAAATCTCAAGTACAAGTGTTAGCCAAACAGTTAGGGGCTCCTTGGCTGAATTATGCGTACGACGATGCCACTCAAACCCCTCACGAGTATTTACTCATTGACTTAAAACCGACCACTCCTGACTATTTGAGATTTCGTGCCAGTATCTTTCACTCTTGGGGTCAAGAAGGAGGTCCTGTCATTTACACGTCCCCTTCAGCCCATTTTAAAAAAAAAAAACTATAAAAACAACCTACTACGTCATTTCTGTCTCACACTCTTTTTGAGAGAAGATGACTTCCTTTCAATCTCATCCTTCGGCTAAATTGATTCGTGCCTTGTACGGCATCAGTCGTGAAAAAAATGCACAAGTCCGTGCTCATTTGTTAGAAGCGAGTCTTAAAGAAGTGTTACGATGGTTTACTTTGACGGCACGTCAATTACTACAAGGCATCATTCACATCCCTCATCGAACTCAACGTTTTTTTCAAAAACATAAAGGAGCATTGTCACAACTGGCTGATCCTAGAATCGATTCACGGACTAAAAAACAAATCATTTTAACTCCTGGTGGAAGTGGTTCTTTAGGAGGGGTTATGATTCGTTCCCTTTTGAAATGGGATCCTAATGATGCCAAAGCCAAAACAACTCCTAAAAAGAAGAAAAGTCCAAAGAAGAAAACCACCACCACCAAGAAAAAGAAGAAAGGCAGCCCTCAGAAAAAGAAAAGTCGTGCCCAGAAGAAGAAGAAAACCACACCTACCACCACCACCACCACTAACACCCGACGTAAAAGAGGTACTGCAGCCAGGACTCAAACGTACACCCGCAAAACACCACCACCCTTACCATCACCACCATCACAGTCCCCAATGATGACGAGGTCTCCTTTTGCGTCCACCTCCTCTTCCTCTTTGTCTTCTTCTTCACCCTCTTTTACCATGATGCCTGTCAAACCAGACTTAAGATCCGTGTTTTCTAATTTGATGCAAAAATGGAAAACAATTTCTAAAGTGACCCCGTCTGGACCGTCGACTTCAGCTGATTTAGCCATGGCAGCAGCCACCCACAAAGTACCATCCCCTAAAACCAAAGTCCAAGAAAGAACTGGTATCTTACAAAGTTTAGTGGATTTATCCAAACAAGAATTGAGACGATTTAGTCCCTTGAAAACACCTCAACGTCGAGTGAGACCTGTCGTGAAGTTGGTACGTCGTGCAGACAATCAGTGGAGACGTGTTCCAGTATAAAATAGAAGGGTACCCTGCCAGAGACTTCAGACTTACTCCTCACCTCTAATATGGCTCCCAAACGTGCACACCACAACTACCTCCACCAAAAAAAGAAGAAAACCAAAAAAGGACGACTTCCCCCTCGTCTGGCTAAACATTGGGATGTCTTGTCTGTCTTGAACAAATCCAAACCTCCCATGCGAAAACAACTCATTCAAACAGCTCCTAAAGAAATCATTGATACCGTGTGTGAATGTTGTTTGAACGTGTTGAAAGGAACGGTACCTTTGTCCAAGATACAGAAACAAAAATTAGGAAAACATCGGAACGTTCTTCGTCAAATGGTCAAAAAGAAAATACCTCTTCAACAAAAGAAAAAAATGTTGGTACAACGAGGTGGATTTCTACCTATGTTGATAGGACCGTTGTTAAAAATAGCCGCTCCTTTGTTAGGAACGATTGCTGGACCACTTTTAGGAGGGGTTATGCAATAAAAAAAAGAAGATAAAAAGGACCACCCTTCTCTGAAAAGACCACACCTTTTTGGTACCTTTGGATGAAATGGAAGGACGAAAACTGACTTTAGTACCTTACAAACGATGGATGGAATTTCATCGTTGGAACGAACAACGGATACCTCATTTACCACCCAATCCTAATCTTAACGAAATGTCTCAGTTACAACAAGAAATACAATCCCTGATGGAACGAAACAATGTGTCCGAAACAGAAAAATCCCAACGGTACGGTCAACTTTTACAACGTCTACAACTCTTTCGTCAAAAAGCAGTCGACGAAACAGCTCCACCCACTCTGAGAGATTTTAAGGCTCTGATGAAAAGCGAACCCAAAGTGACTTCCACTAAAAGAGACACCGGTACAGGGATGACCGTCAAAGAAGAAGAAGAAGAAGAAGAAGAGTTTTTACTAACTCCACCTATTAAAAAATTAAAAAAGTTAGCCACACCGGATTGGATAAAAAAGAAGATGCCTACCCCTTTACCCTCAGAAAAGAAAAAGGAAGAAGTGAAGAAAGAAGTCAAAACAGAACCGATGACCCCTGTTCAAACTCCCTTTACCCCAGTAGCACGTCGGACACGTAAACAACAATCCAAAAAGATACCTCACGAAGAAAAGAGTATTGGAACTTGGTTAACTTATTCTTGAGGAAATCATCATCATCATGGAGAAACTGTTAGCCACCATTTATTACAATCCTGGCCATGCTGCTGGTTACGGAGGAGTTCAAAAATTATATCGAGCTGCTAAAAGTCAATTGAAAAGTGTACGTTTGCCCGAAGTACGACGATGGTTACAAGAACAATCGACGTACACGTTACACAAACCCATTCGACGTAAATTTTCTAGAAGTACCACTCAAGTGGAAGGGATCGATCATCAATGGCAAGCCGATTTAGCTGACGTCTCTCATTTAGCCACTTACAATCGTGGTCACAAATATTTGTTTTGTGTCATCGACGTGTTTTCCAAATTTGCTTGGGTCGTACCTTTGACTTCTAAAAGCAGTACCGAATTGGTACGAGCCTTAAAATTGGTCTTGAAACAAAGTGGACGCCAACCTTTACGATGGCAAACTGACAAAGGCACCGAATTTCTAAACCAAGCTTTTCAAAAAGAATTGAAACAAAGACACATTCATTTTTTTACTACCGAAAATCCTGAAACCAAAGCCAGTATCGTGGAACGTTTTCAAAGAACTTTGAAAGAACGTATGTGGAAATATTTTACACATCAACATACTCTCAAGTACATCGACGTGTTACCTCGTTTGGTCAAAGCGTACAATCAATCGTACCATCGTAGCATCGGATGTGCCCCCGAAGAGGTCAGCCCTGAAAACGAAGTGACCGTGTTTGATAAATTATTTGGTTCACCCCAGAAGAAAAAAAAAAGTAGAAGAAAAACCTTGTTGGAGTTAAAGACGGGAAATTGGGTTCGCATCGGAAAAACCAAACGTACTTTTGACAAAGGTTATTTACCTAACTGGACCACCGAATTGTTTCGTGTCACTACCCCCGTCCGTGGACGTGATCCTCCCGTCTATAAATTGGAAGACATGTACGGTGAAGTTCTCAAAGGAACATTTTACTTGCCTGAGTTACAACGAGTGACTAAAAAAGAAGACACCTTGTACGACATCGAAAGCATTCTCGAACAAAGAACACGGAAAGTAGGTAAACGTCGAGTAGAAGAAGTCAAAGTACGTTGGAAAGGATATCCACCTAGTTTTGATTCTTGGATTGCGGCTTCTCAAGTCGTCGACTATAAAAAGAAAAAGAAGTAAACTCACAACATGCCATTCAACACAGTAGCCACCCAGACGACTTCAACGACTCCTTCACAGAGTTCTTCTCTTCAAGAATTACAAAAACAACCACTTTGGGTGTGGTGCGGAGAACATGTGCCTAAAAATCAAATCGTCATTTTCTGCCAAATCTTTGTACTGTATTGTGTCATCGGAGCAGCTATTGCCAATTTGAGTTTACAACAAGGAGACAAACAATGGTGGACCATTTTACTGAGCAGTTGCATCGGTTATCTTTTACCCAGTCCCTCTTTGAAATTTACGACGACATACAACAGCAGCCATAGCAACAACCACGCTAGTTCGACCAACGCCAGTTCACCTTCTTCTTCGTCCAGTCACCACCACAATACCAATTCTCTTTTGGAACCTTTTGAACATCATTCTTCTTCTGTCCACTTGAGTGACACCTCGGACACCAGAACCACTTTGGAACTATGAATGACCAATTTTATTTAAAGTTACCTAGTGACAGTTCCATGGATGTGTTTCCCAACAACAAATTATGTTGTTTCACGGCCAAATTACCTCAGGCCTTCCAATTGGATCACGACGCTCATTGGGAAGTGGCTTTGGTAGAAATCATTCATCCTACGCAAATTAAGAATGTGTCTGGAAATCAAACCATTTTTGACGTAGCAATCTATAACGAAAAAGTGCAAAAAGAGTTGGACGCTCATGATCCTGAAATTGGGAAAAAAATGAGTTCAAAAACTGACAATACTCCCTACTCGACCTATCGCATGAGAATTCCTGAAGGGTATTATTTTAGTGCTCAACATTTGGTGGAGACGATTGCGGCCGTCTTCGAAGCCCAATTTGGCAAAGCCTTGGAAAAAAACCAAAAATGGGTAGAGATCAAATACCATCCTGTGGCACGCCGTTTCCTCTTGCAATTTTTTAAAGGGAATGAGGGAAAGCCATTCGACGAGAAAGAAGACAAACACTTACCCGCGCATGAAAGAAAATTCATGACTATCACTTTTTCTGCTGGGTTGTTTGAAATTTTGGGTGGAAATAAAAAGTATCATGGTGAACGAACAATCCACACCAACAGAGATTTCGGAGAGGCTTTTCGCACCCCTATCGAACTGAACGTTGGACTGAATTTAATGTTTGTGTACTCCGATGTGGTGGAGTAAAACGTGGTGGGTCACACAGCTGCTCCCTTACTGAGAGTCATTCCTTTCAAAGTGGATACTGCTGCTGGTGCGTACGAAGAAGGTGGAAACACGTTTCACGTTCACCGTGAATTTGTACATCCTCATTATCTTCCAGTCAGTAAATCGTATTTTGACAGTGTCCACATTAGTATAAAAGGAGATTTGGGACAAGATGTGCCATTCATTGACAAAGGAAAAGTCACGGTGAAACTACATTTTCGAAAAAAACAAGTTCTCTAACGAATTGTAACTGACCCAAACAAAAAAAATGTATCCAGTGTACCAAGGAGTGGCTCGACAACGAGGACATGGTTTAGGAGATATGTTAAAATCGGCTTATCGGACGGTAGCTCCTATTTTGAAACCGATGGTGACTCGAGGATTTCATGCCTTAAAAGATGCCGCTTTGACACAAGGAAAAGAATTTTTGCAAAATGTCCTCATCGACAAACAAAATCCAAAAGAAGCCTTTATGAGAGCAGGCAAAAATGTGTTGATGACTACTGGTAAAGATCTTTTAGGCCTCCAAGAAAATCCTATAAATACGCTTCACGCTTCAGACCCTGGCATTACTTCACAGCAGCAAGGACAAGGTAGAAAGACAACGACAACAACGTCTAAATCCTTTCAAAGTTCATAAAAAAACACACGGCAGTTCCAAAAAGAATAAGAAAAGAAGAAGAACCGTCAGAGAATTAGACGTGTTTGATTATTAACTGTGAAAAAAAAAATGATGCACCGAGATTCTTGCGAATGTACCAAGTCAGAACTGGATATGTTTTCTATGCCTCCCACCATGATGACGATGCAAGAATCCCAATGGGTGGAATTTCATCCTGTATCGTCTTTGACGGAATCAGCTTCTATCGAATTTGAAATCAAAGGACAAACCGAAGATTACATCGATCTGAATAACAGTTACTTGTACCTGAAACTTCAAGTACAAAAAAATGACAACACCCTTCCTGGGGAAGCTGCGCGAGTGGCACCCGTCAATAATTTCATGCATTCCTTGTTAAGCGGAGTAGATTTGTACTTGAATAACAAACTGGTCAGCAGCAGTTTGGATACTTACCCTTACCGTGCTTATTTGGAAAATCTCTTGACGAACGGAAAAGAAGCCAAGAACACTCATCTGGATGCTTCGGTGGTCTGGAAACCTGACACATCGGAAAAGTTCAACGACACAGAGCTGTCAGTACCGGCGAAGACTTCTGCTAATGATGGTGATCCTATAATTCCAGCAGTCCCTCACAATGTGGGATTCAACGACCGTCGAAAGAAAATCAGACGAAGTTTAGAACTGATGGATCGTTTGCATTTGGACATGTGGTTGCAAGACAAGTATTTGTTGAACGGAGTAGATGTACGCCTGAGACTGAATCGCAGTAGTGCCGCCTTCCATTTGATGGCTCATGCTAACGAGTGGAAAACCATCATCCAAGAAGCCAAACTTTACGTGCGACGTGTAGAAGTCTTACCAAAAGTAGCCAATGACATCAGTCAATCCTTGAGCAGAACCACTGCTAAGTATCCTGTGCGACGAATGGAAGTGAAAACCTTTACCATAGCCGCTGGACTCCGATCCAAAGTCGAAGATCACATCTTCCAAGGACAGCTCCCCAAACGTTTGCTGATTGGCATCGTCAGTAATGCAGCCCTCAACGGAGTCCACGATCAGAATCCGTTCGAGTTTAAACACTACAACGTCTCCAAGACAGAAGTCAGTCGAGATGGCAAGACCTTGTGTACCAGACCTTTTGAACCTAACTTTAGCGACGGCCATAAAAATTACTTGCGATCTTACCTGAGCCTGTTTGAAGCCACAGGCCAGTTAGGGCGCGACACCAGCCACGGCATTTCGTACGAGGATTATGCAGGAGGGTATGCTTTGTGGGGATTTGATTTCACTCCGGACCAAGGCAGCGATGAAGGACATTTTCACCCTATAAAATCAGGCCCACTTCGTGTGGAACTTCAGTTTGCAGATCCTCTACCCGACACAGTGAACGTCGTCTTGTATGCAGAATTTGATAATACTCTAGAAATCAACAGTTTGAGAGAAGTGATTCTAGACTATTAGAAGAAGAAAAAAAAGATGCAACACGTAGAAGAAGAACCTATGGAAATAGATGAGGAATTTTGTGAGAAGTCACAAACTACCACAAATGATGATGATGACGAAGTCATTCATTCAGAACCTAAAACCGAGTTTACTGGATTTATTTCTCGATGGCCAGAACACGAAAAACAGTTAGTGTCCTGTTATGCTCAGGAATTTAGTAAAATAATTAACAGTCTAGTCCAAGAACAATGTTATGGATGTCAAATCGATCATCCTAGTCAGATACAACACGACCAATGTATGATGTTGACAGGTGAAGAACAATTGGACAACTATTTGGAAACGGCTTGGTCCCAGAACTCGGACGAAAAAGTGTTGAGACAATGGTATAAAGACTTGGTGAATTCTTCTTTTCCTCCTCCACTTACTCTTCTGGAGATCAGACGCATCGAAGGGCTCATTCAACAGAGTGCAGAACCTATCCGACGTGAATATTCGTGGAATTACAAGACAGATCAATTCAAGTTTAAAGTCAGGTGTGCATTGGTGACCCATTATTTCCATTGAAGAAAAAAAAAGAAGAAAAAAAATGGATACTAGAGAACTTTATTACCTATTGACTCGTAGTTCCTACACTTCTTCTTGGAATCCTGTGGTATGTGCTAAAGATGAACTACCTCATCGTAAACCAAAAAACGTTCATGCTTATGTCATCAATACTGACGACAGTCATCTACCAGGAACCCATTGGATTGCCGTGTACTTTCCCAACGATCACAATGGTGGTGGTGTGGAATATTTTGATTCTTATGGATTACCTCCTTTGGAAAAAGACATCATCGAGTTTATAAGAAGAAATGCCGTCTCGACTCGATTCAATAATGTGAGACTACAAGGATCAGATTCTATGGTGTGTGGACAATATTGTGTTCATTATCTTCATCAACGCAGTCTTGGATATTCCTTAGAACATTTACTGACTTATTTTGATAGTGACTATGTTCGAAATGATGCTAAAGTACAACAATGGTTTTGTCAACGTTATGGTTATCTCTTGTCTTTAGCTCACAATCGTAGTGTACATCAAAATGATGTAGATGTAGAAAGATTCACATTTACTTTACCTTCCCAACGTTGTCAACCTTGTAAATATGTTCCTGTTTGAAAATTTCTGGTTGAATGGTTAGTATTTTTATGTTAGAATAGTTATTGTTGAATAAACAATTTTGTTGATTGTTGAAAAAAAATATGGTGTTGTGTGGTTTTTTATTGAATTTGAAATAATAATGATTATGTTCTATCTCTCTCTTTCTATCGATCTGAAGTCACCCCCCTCTATCTATGATCTCACTGTCGATCTGAACCCTATTTTTAGGTCAGCGCAATGGATGGTGTGGTGTATGTATTGGATAAAAAAAAATTTAAAATAAGAAATGGGTGTGTGGAGTATGTTTGTATAGAGTGTGTTTGTGTTTTGTTTTTTTAAAAAAAAAATAAAAAATAAAAAAAGGATTTGTAAAAAAAGGAAGTGGATTAGAGATGATAATGGACATTTAATTAAGTTGGAGTTTATCAATGAGAGTCCAGAAGAAAGTTATGAGAGAATTGTAGACAAGAATCTTCCTGAAGTGTCAGAACAATAAGAGAATGAAATGGTAAATATGGAAGTGTATTGAACTGTATTGGACTTATATGAAATTGTTTTATTACCACGAGTAACATAATGTATATACATTGAATAAAATATAATTATTATTATTGATGTATATATCTGAATGGTGTTGTGTGGTTTGTTTTTTACCCACCAAACCAAAAAAAACCCCCACTATCCTCTCTTTCTATCGATCTAAAATTGGGAGGAAAGAAATAGACTACAGCACCAACAGCAGCAGCAGTAAAGACAACAACAACAACAACAACAACTTTTGCAGTCCATCAAATAATTTTTTTTTTTTTAAATGGATTGTATATTTGTGGTGTGTTTTGATATAAAAAAATTTAAAAAGTAAAAAAAATGGTTGTGTTTTGATTTGTTTTTTAAAAAATTTCCCCTTCCCAAAAAAAAAAAAAAATGTAGATAGTGTGTTTGTGTGTTTTGATTTGTTTTTTAAAAACTTTCCCCTTCCCAAAAAAAAAAAAAATGTAGATAGTGTGTTTGTGTGTTTTGATTTGTTTTTTAAAAAATGTCCCCTTCCCAAAAAAAATGTAGATAGTGTGTTTGTGTGTTTTGATTTGTTTTTTAAAAAATTTCCCCTTCCCAAAAAAAAAAAAAAAAAAAATGTAGATAGTGTGGTGTGTGTTTTGATATAAACAAAATTTAAAAAATCAAAAAAAAAATTTCCATTTTTTTTCCGGATTATTTTCAGTCTCCGCTAACGTCCGGTACAATTTCGGAAGTTTAGTGTTACTTTTAGTCTCAGCCAATTTTTTCCATTTTTTTTCCCGGATTATTTTCAGTCTCCGCTAACGTACGGTACGATTTCGGAATTTTAGTGTTACTTTTAGTCTAGGCCATTATAATCTAATGTTCCGAATTTTTTCTAGTCAACGCTAAAGTCTGTGACGGTTCCCGAAGTTTAATACAACATTTAGTCACGTCCATTTTAGTGTTATTTATAACATAGGTACAATATATGCAAATTTACTGACACCTCCAACATGATCTGAGGTATAGGTAATGCTTTATATATAACTCTAGGCTATATAGATATAGCCACTAGGCAGAAGGTCACTTACACACGGCGTGTTGGATAGTGTAGTGTGGGGTGTTTGGATAGTAGATGACGTATTAGGACCACCCTTTATCAAGAAAGATTAATTCTATTCCCACACCCTTCCCCTCCCCGTAATGTAGTGACAAAGACAACGTTTACTACTATCAAAACACCTCCCCACCCTCCACCCCTTTTTGATGGTAGTAGATGTTGTCTTCGTCACTACATTACGGTACCACCATGTTAAACTCCCGTTTGTACCCCAAGTGCCCCCGCCATGTTAAACTCCCGTTTGTACCCCAAGTGCCCCCGCCATGTTAAACTCCCGTTTGTACCCCAAGTGCCCCCGCCATGTTAAACTCCCGTTTGTACCCCAAGTGCCCCCTTTGTACCTCAGTCACCCCCCTACACTACTTACGTCGTAGGTGTTTCACAGGATGAGTCTGCCTGTTTGTAACAGTGTAACATGTTGCTTCTGTTTTGGCGGAAAATGTGATTTTCTCGGCCCTCGAACTGAAATTAATATTACGCTGTATTTTTATCATGTAATGATAAAACTCCACCTACTATTTAACATGCTTTTTTGGAATGACCAACATTCGATCATTTGCTTACCACACATTCAGTCATTTACTGACCACACAGGGTAGGATGTAAAAGAAGGGCATATAAAATATAATTTATTTCCCTTATAACCAAAAATACCTTCCCTATCTCCCCTACCACTCTGTGATCCCCCTATAATTAAGTAAAACTACTATCCCTCTATAATAGCTCTATCCTACCCACCTCTGCCTTCCTTTTTAAGCAAATTACCATCCCATTCATACATGGTAGGATGTAAAGAAAGAGTATAAACAAAAGTGGAATTTAATTCCTTTATGAATAAAAACACTTCCCTATCCCCCTACCACCATATGATATCCTTATAAAGTAAAACCTCTAGTCCCTCTATAATCTCCCAACCCTACCTCCCGATCCCTCCTTTTTAAAACAAAACTGTCAATTTAAACAAAACTGCCATCCCATTCCAACAGGGTAGGATGTAAAAGAAGGGGTATACAACATAGAATTTAATCCCCGATGAAAACAAAACTATCTTCCCTATCTCAACCTACCACACTGTGATCCCTTGTAAACAAGGTAAAATCCCTATAACTTCTCTACCTCCATTTGGATGAACCAACACCAACTCATCTACTGACTACACATATTAGGATGCAAAAGAAGGGGTATACAATAGAATTTAAATCTCCCCTACAACCCTTTGATCCCCTTATAAACAAGGTAAAATTCCTATCCCCCTATAACTTCTCTGCCTCCTTTTGGAGGAACCAGCACCCACTCATCTACTGCCCACACAGGATAGGATGTAAAAGAAGGGATGTAAAATAGAATTCCCTTATAAATAAAAATAACTTCCCTAATTCCCATACCACCCTATGATCCCTATCATAAATAAAGTAAAACCTCTAGTCCCTCCATAATATCCCTACACTTCTTTACTCTCTACTCTCCTTCACTATTATCATAATCCCTATAATTTTACCACTGGAGTGAAAGAAGAGATAAAAGAAAGCCACCATTTCTTATTATTTTGCGGCATTATAGAACAAGGAGAATTTAACATTAGGTTACCATTTTTATGAGTTTATAGTGACAAGGGTAAATCCTACGTTAACATTAGGTTACCATTTTTATGAGTTTATAGTGACAAGGGTAATCTTACGTTAACATTAGGTTACCATTTTTATGAGTTTATAGTGACAAGGGTAATCCTACGTTAACAATAGGTTACCATTTTTATGAGTTTATAGTGACAAGGGTAATCTTACGTTAACATTAGGTTACCATTTTTATGAGTTTATAGTGACAAGGGTAATCTTACGTTAACATTAGGTTACCATTTTTATGAGTTTATAGTGACAAGGGTAATCTTACGTTAACATTAGGTTACCATTTTTATGAGTTGATAGTGACAAGGGTAATCCTACGTTAACATTAGGTTACCATTTTTATGAGTTTATAGTGACAAGAGTAATCCTACGTTAACATTAGGTTACCATTTTTATGAGTTTATAGTGACAAGGGTAATCTTACGTTAACATTAGGTTACCATTTTATGAGTTTATAGTGACAAGGGTAATCTTACGTTAACATTAAGTTACCATTTTTATGAGTTTATAGTGACAAGGGTAATCCTACGTTAACATTAGGTTACCATTTTTATGAGTTTATAGTGACAAGGGTAATCCTACGTTAACATTAGGTTACCATTTTTATAAGTTTAAAATGACAAGGGTAATCCTACGTTAACATTAGGTTACCATTTATATAAGTTTTGAGTTACAAAGGTAATCCTACGTTAACATTAGGTTACCATTTTTAAAGTTTATAGTGACAAGGGTAGTCTTACGTTAACATTAGGTTACCATTTTTATGAGTTTATAGTGACAAGGGTAATCTTACGTTAACAATAGGTTACCATTTTTATGAGTTTATAGTGACAAGGGTAATCTTACGTTAACATTAGGTTACCATTTTTATGAGTTTATAGTGACAAGGGTAATCTTACATTAACATTAGGTTACCATTTTTATGAGTTTATAGTGACAAGGGTAATCTTACGTTAACATTAGGTTACCATTTTTATGAGTTTATAGTGACAAGGGTAATCTTACGTTAACATTAGGTTACCATTTTTATGAGTTTATAGTGACAAGGGTAATCTTACGTTAACATTAGGTTACCATTTTTATGAGTTTATAGTGACAAGGGTAATCCTACATTAACATTAGGTTACCATTTTTATGAGTTTATAGTGACAAGGGTAATCCTACGTTAACATTAGGTTACCATTTTTATGAGTTTATAGTGACAAGGGTAATCTTACGTTAACATTAGGTTACCATTTTATGAGTTTATAGTGACAAGGGTAATCTTACGTTAACATTAAGTTACCATTTTTATGAGTTTATAGTGACAAGGGTAATCCTACGTTAACATTAGGTTACCATTTTTATGAGTTTATAGTGACAAGGGTAATCCTACGTTAACATTAGGTTACCATTTTTATAAGTTTAAAATGACAAGGGTAATCCTACGTTAACATTAGGTTACCATTTTTATAAGTTTTGAGTTACAAGGGTAATCCTACGTTAACATTAGGTTACCATTTTTAAAGTTTATAGTGACAAGGGTAGTCTTACGTTAACATTAGGTTACCATTTTTATGAGTTTATAGTGACAAGGGTAATCTTACGTTAACATTAGGTTACCATTTTTATAAGTTTATAGTGACAAGGGTAGTCTTACGTTAACATTAGGTTACCATTTTTATGAGTTTATAGTGACAAAGGTAATCCTACGTTAACATTAGGTTACCATTTTTATGAGTTTATAGTGACAAGGGTAATCTTACGTTAACATTAGGTTACCATTTTTATAAGTTTATAGTGACAAGGGTAATCTTACGTTAACATTAAGTTACCATTTTTATGAGTTTATAGTGACAAGGGTAATCCTACGTTAACATTAGGTTACCATTTTTATAAGTTTATAGTGACAAGGGTAATCTTACGTTAACATTAGGTTACCATTTTTATAAGTTTATAGTGACAAGGGTAGTCTTACGTTAACATTAGGTTACCATTTGTATGTGTTTATAGTGACAAGGGTAATCCTACGTTAACATTAGGTTACCATTTTTATGAGTTTATAGTGACAAGGGTAATCTTACGTTAACATTAGGTTACCATTTTTATAAGTTTATAGTGACAAGGGTAATCTTACGTTAACATTAAGTTACTATTTTTATGAGTTTATAGTGACAAGGGTAATCCTACGTTATCATTAGGTTACCATTTTTATAAGTTTAAAATGACAAGGGTAATCCTACGTTAACATTAGGTTACCATTTTTATACGTTTTGAGTTACAAGGGTAATCCTACGTTAACATTAGGTTACCATTTTTAAAGTTTATAGTGACAAGGGTAGTCTTACGTTAAAATTAGGTTACCATTTTTATGAGATTATAGTGACAAGGGTAATCCTACGTTAACATTAGGTTACCATTTTTATGAGTTTATAGTGACAAGGGTAATCTTACGTTAGAAATGTTCATAGGTTTCAGCTTTTAATAAAGCCTATATGAAGTTCAAGAAGGGGGAGGGGTTGAAAATTTTTGCAATCCTAAATTTTGAAATTCTCACTGGCAACCAGTTTATTTTTTGCATAAGGCTGGCATATTTTTCATTTATCAGTTTTTAAAAACCAGTGTTATGTTTAAACATTGTCGAATGAACACAGTTACTCTAACCATCTCCCCATTCTTGAGCTTCATATAGACTTTATAAAAAGATGAAACCCATGAACATTCTAATGTATGATTTACCCTTGTCACTATAAACTCATAAAAATGGTAACCTAATGCTAATTTTGCCTTGTCCTATAATGCCGCATAATAATTCAAAAATAGCGGCCTACTTTTATCTCTTCTTTCACTCCACTGGTAAATTATAGGGATTATGTAAATAGTAAAGGGAATGCCAGTTTTGTTTTAAAGTAGAAAGGAGGGTTGCGGGGTGTGGGTATATTTTAGAAGGGCTAGAGATTTTACTTTATTTATAATGGGAATTATAGGGTGGTATGGGGGTTAGGAAAGTTATTTTTATTTATAAGGGATTTAAATTCTATTTTAGACCCCTTCTTATACATCTTACCCTGTGTGAATGGGATTGTAGTTTTGTTTAAAATAGGATGGTAGCGACATTATAGAGGGGTAGATGTTTTTAAATTATTCATAAAGGGGATTATAGGGTGGAAAGGGGATAGGGAAGTTAACTTTGTTTATAAGGGATTAAATTATATTTTATAACCATTCTTTTACATCCTACCCTGTGTGGTTAGTAGATGAGTGGGTGCTGGTTCCTCCAAATGGAGGTAGGAAAGTTATTGGGGAATGGGAATTTAACTTGTCTATACGGGGATCATAGGGTGGTAGGGGAGATAGGAAAGTTAGTTTTATAAGGGATTTAAATTATCTTTTTATACCCTTCTTTTACATCCTACCCTGTAAGAATGGGATGGTAGTTTTGTTTTTAATGGAGAGCATAACAGGGTGGGTTGGGAGATGATAGAGGGCCTAGCGCTTTTATTTTCTTTGTAAGGGGATCATATTGTGGTTGGGAGATAGGGAATGTTTATTTTATTTATAATGGAATTAAATTCTATTTTTATATCCTTCCTTTACATCCTACACTGTGTGGATGAGACAGGAGTTATGTTTCAAAAAACGAGGGTAGAGGATGGTACAATAGAGCGATTATAGAGGGATATGAGTTTTACTTTATTTATAGGGGGATCATAGGGTGCTAGAGGAGATAGGGAAAGTATTTTTAGTCATATGAGAAAAAATTCTATTTTGTTTATACTCTTTGTTTACATCCAACCCGGTGTGGTCAGTAAATGACTTAATGTGTGGTCAGTAAATGACTGAATGTTTGTCATTTCAAAAAGAATGTTAAATAGTAGGTGGAGTTTTATCATTACATTTCTTGTTATAGGCAGACAAACTCACATTTTCCGCCAAAATAGAATCAGCATGTTACACTGTTACAAATAGATAGACTTATCCTGTGAAAAACCTACTATGTAATATTCATTTCAGTTTGAGGGCCGACAAATTCCAACGTATTACATTTACCGCCAAAATAGAACAAACGTGTTACACTGTTATATTTCTAACCAACCAAACTTATCCTGTGAAAACTTATGAACCAATTTTTAGACAATACATATTTTTCCCTATAAATTTAAAGATGGCTGCCTAACGTTAAATTCTTGTAAACACTCATAATATTTTACCCTTTTTAACATGGGAGTCCCATAGACACCCAGGTCATCACACCATAATACTCATAACATAAGTAACACAGTCTTTCTGCATTTCAACTTACAACTGATTGAATGAAATATATAGGAACTTAATTAGGGAAGTAGCATCATGAAAAGCATAGGAATAGAGATTCGATTCGTCACTGCGATATAGCACAGTCCTTAACATGAAATAGGCTGGCTTCAATTTTGACCGAAAAAAGAAGAAAGAATTTTCTCCATATCAGGTACTAGAAATCCCAACGCACTATAAAAGTTGATAGGAGTGTGAGATGTTAGATTGCAGCACGTCACAGCATTTGTAAGATTTAAACTTTGCATCGTTGATTCCACTTTGTGATAAATTTATAAATTGTGCATACAACAGTCACTCCCTTGCATGCTTCACCCGTGAGATAACAAAGCAAAATTACCAAAAACAATAATTCGGAACATATAACATTTATTATAAGCGTGATAGTAAGACAAAAGGGACGAATGGGAAAAAAAAGCAGATACCGAATAAATCTTAAACTTACTCATATTGCAGAATTTCAGATACTTTATCAATGAATACAAACCGGACTTATGTGGCAAACGTTGTTGAAAATAACGTACTAAATATTCGTTAACTGAGCTCGAAGAATAAGGCGCCGACCATATAATTTTCGCGGGGGGGGGGGGGGGGGGGGGCCTTTGATTTTCTTAAGAACCAGAATGTTAATTTGTTTCTTTTACCTCTAGATAATTTTTTTCAAGTAATATAATGGATACAATTAGTTATTTTTTCCACAAATCAGAGGAAGAATATTTTTGGAAACTATTATGGTGCCGGGAATTCCTTTTTCATAAAAATCCCAGTCCTACCCCTCTCCTGAAAATTAAATGGTCGTAAAATCAGTATTGTGTCAAATGCTTATATCTTCATAGTATATTACATCTTGCTTTTGTAATATATATATATATATATATATATATATATATAATTTTCTTACGTCTAATAAAAATATTTCAAATATTACAACATTTCACACATTACTTCATCAATAGAAAAAAAATGCTTTGTGATTGAATAGAATACAATGTTTTATATGCTCACAAACAAATAATGCAGGTTAGAAATTGCTTATTCCTTAAACAGATATTGTGTTTCTAGCGAACCATTTTTGACATAACTATTTTGGACACGAAACGAGTCACATATGTTATATTTCTGTCGGCGTGTAGGGTTTAAAAATAGAAGAAAAACAGAAGAGACTCGAGTGGTGTGACCTAAAGCGTGCACGTAAGCTTTAGATCCGTCATGAAACTGACCCGACCTAGCTTTTAATGGACGATCCGTCCATCACTAAATCATAAATAACTCATGGTAATGACATTCTCTGGGCCCTAGTTCTTGAAATGAAGTGCTCCCACGTGCTTTTCACTTGTGTTGGTATATGTGTGTCAAGAGCTGTGTTATAAGGCTTGATATAAAATGGAGGAGCTATTATAAGGGTAATTTTTGGTATGTAAAAGGTCATTTTGTTTTTGCAACATGTGCACAACCTTATATCATTTTTTATACGAAAGTTCTAACTTTTATAAAAGTAATTTTTGGAATTAATATTCTTACGTAGTGAACTTAAATCAACCTTTCAAAGGTAAGGATCAGACAAAATATGCTTTCTTTACAATAACTGAATAACTTTCAAAGCTTTCCCTAATTGACGCTTCAATGGAGAACCAACACCGTAATTTAATATGATGTGTATACTGTTTATATTTCCAACATATTAATTTTTCTTTTTAATTCAAGCGTTCACCACAATATTTTTGTATTGCCCCAGACATATTAGGGTGGCAAGTATTGTATTCACGGTTTACAATAAACGAAGTGCTCAACATCTGTGTATAACAAAGACGCATGTAATTTACACATCATAAAAGTTTTAGAATTAGCAAGTAAGTATGTATTTGTTATATCTATTTCAGCTCCATATGTCTGAAGATTTCAGGAGAGAGAGAGAGAGAGAGAGAGAGAGAGAGAGAGAGAGAGAGAGAGAGAGAGAGAGAGAGAGAGAGAGAGAATATAATCGTATGGTAATAGCATTTCTATATTGTTAATCTCCGAAATTAATGGAAAATATTAAATACAAACTTAGTTACTACTATTATGATCAGGTTACTAAATTTGTGAAAAGTTTTATGTATACGTATATGCATGTATATGCATCTATATATTTGTAAAAAAAAAAAAATAAGAAACATCTCATTCTCAAACAATTGTTATACATCACTTTTTTACGAAAACTTGCAAAATATTATATTATGTTTTTAAGCATATTTACTTATTATAAACGCTACATTTTTTCAAACAGTTAATCCATATATATATATATATATATATATATACATACGCACATATACACACATACAAATATACACCTACACACACACACACACACATATATATATATATATATATATATATATATATATATATATATATATATATATATATATTCAGGTCCACTTGCCCGACTCCCGGGACAAGCTCAAATTCGGCTCGGGCAAGTTTAAGTTTCCAAGGGACTTGCCCGTGAGCAGGTCCAAAAAGTAGAAAGAGAGAGAGAGAGGTGGGGGGGGGGGGGGGTCGTGTACCGTTCATAATGCTTTATGTTCTGCCAGTTTTATACCCTGTGATCTCGCCACAGTACATATATCAGTACCTTAATTTAGTGTCTATATGTACCACATTCTTCTATTTGGTAACTGGTCACAGTTTCTTTCATCTATCGTATGTCATTTCAAATCTTGCGGTCAATGTTAAAGTCAGTCCCGCATTTTCTCAACCAGACATAAAAATGTGAATATTTACTAATATTTCGTAATATTTGTACATATCCGGGATTCGCCGACCTTCAAGTTCTAACCCTAGCCTTGGGCAGTTTATGAGCTTGCCGACTCTAAATAATCGGCTCGTCAAATGTTGCATGTCGCCGATTTCAAGGTGAGTAGGTGTTAATTGTTAATAATATAGCTCGCGAGATGTATTTGATAGGCGTGTTTGGGAATAAAAGGAACTTGTCTCTAACAAATAATCATCAGGAGGATTTGTTAAAAGCGTGATCGATGTACCGAAAATGTAGCACCCACAAGCGGTGTTTATGATCTGTTCTTTACGTGATAATTACAGGAGACCGGTACATATTTACTGTTTGGCAAACAGTTAAATGAATAAAAATAAGTGTCCTCAATTTCAAATCTCGTTTTGTCACGTATTTTGATGCATGTCGCCTCTTTCAATAAATCATTACAAACAGTCTAAGCTTTCATTATTGTTGATGTAGTTGATGAGATGAGACTGCTAACTTATCTAGGCAAAAAAAAAAAAAAAAAAAAAAGAAACTTGATCAAGTTTCCAGCTCCAATGAACCTGTTGTAAACAACAACAACAAAAGAAAAAAGAAAAAAAAAGTATGATGCTACGAAAAGTGCAACAAAGTTCCAATCATCGTTGATAATGAGTATCCCGGGCTAGAATATTGTTATTCGTTGTTTAATTTTTCAGTTGAGGTCTTGTACATAAACATCGCTCTCTCTCTCTCTCTCTCTCTCTCTCTCTCTCTCTCTCTCTCTCTCTCTCTCTCTCTCTCTCTCTCTCTCTCTCTCTCTCTCTTAAATAACTTTAATTATCTGCATATGGTTTTAAGGTGCAAACAAAGATAAACAGAAAACAAAAGGTAAAATAAATATAACGTGATTTCCTTAAAATATTCCACATTTTATTTGATCTATTTTTTATTTATTTTTTACTCATGTTGTAATATAATGTTTGGGGCCAGCTCATATTTCACAAGGACAATTTCAATTTTCCAGTCAGCTTGCGCTGGGCAAGCTGACTTTTATAAAATTTGTAAATCCCTCTGTCTCTTTCTCTCTCTCTCTCTCTCTCTCTCTCTCTCTCTCTCTCTCTCTCTCTCTCTCTCTCTCTTATGTGTATACATACATACATACATACATACATACATACATACATACATACATACATACATACATACATACATACATACATACATACATACATACATACATACATGCAAGAAAGAGAGAAAGAGTTATTTTCTCAAAGTCAATACTTCATTCAGTGATCACATTAACAAAAACATTTGACATTATTAACGGATATCAACTACTCCACTTTCATAGTTACTGCTCTTTTTCCCAATAAAGTATGTTTTCACAAAATTCCATTTATTAAATAACTTTTGTCCCAAATTAGACTTATTAGCTTCAATGAACTATAATATAATAATAATGAGGACTTTGTATAGCGCCTAATCTTTAGAAGTTCAAAGCGCTTTACAACATTAGATAACACCTAAAAACATATATAATGATATGATTACGAAAAACAAACACCATGAAATTAGAAAACAAAAAACATGCTGAAAATAGTTAAGGTAAGAAAAAATTATAAAGTTTTTAAGTCTATTCTTGCAGTCGAAATAGGTGAGTTTTAAGAGCACTCTTGAATGAGATCACTGTGTCTTTGTGTCTAAGTTCAGTAGGCAATTCGTTCCACGTTGCTTGGCCCTGGTATGCAAAAGAACGTTGTCCGTATGACTTCATTTTGATAGTGGGAATAATGAGAATACGAGTGTCGGAAAAGGAGCGTAAGTATCTTGCTGGTGTGTACACATGGGGTTAGGTGAGATAGGTATGTTGGACTGGAGCCAGTCAATAAAACGTAGCACAGAAAACAAATTTTGTGTTTGATTCTGGATCGAATGGGTAGCCAGTGTAGGGTACAGAGCAGGGAGGAGGGAGATGTGCTCTGTTCGTGTACTCTAAGAATGATCCGAGCAGCTGTGTTTTGAACTTTTTGAAGTTTCTGGAGTAGATACTCAGACGAACCAGATAGAACTGAGTTACAATTGTCCAGTCTTGAAGTACTAAGGAACACACAAGTGTTTTAGTGGCATCAACTGAAAGATAATTGCGAATGGAGCTGATGCGTCTCAGCTCAAGATATGCAGCCTTGCATTTGTTCATGACATGTTGGTGCAATGAGAGAGTACTGTCTAGAGTAACACCTTGGTTTCGTACTGACTGTGTGAATTTAATGTTGGTGTTGCTGATATTTATTGTTTGAGGTAAAGGATGTGAATGAGAAAGTCTTTGTGTTTGGCTTCAGTTTTATCATCATTCATCTGCAGCTTGTTACATTTCATCCATGATTTCACATAGGAAATGCACCTCTCTATACCTTGGATGGTAGCATCAACTTCAGTTGGGTGGCTAGATTTGTATATTTGGGTGTCATCAGCGTACAATTGGTGAGACACTGGATGACGATCTGTGACACTTGAGAGCGGCTGAGTGAATAGAATGAAGATAACAGGTCCAAGAACAGAACCCTGTGGAACATCAAAACATAGATCAACTGGGCTGGAGTGTTTTCCATTTGCGGACACAATTTGTGTCCTGTTGACCAAGTAGGACTTGAACCATAGTAAGGCTGTATTGTGAATGCCAAATACATGATGGAGACGGTGAAGTAATATATCATGGTCTATTTTGTCAAATGCTGCAGACAAGTGAAGGAGGGTGAGGACTTTAATCTTTCCACTATCCAAAGCAGAGAAAAGGTCGTTAACTACTTTCAGAAGGGTAGTTTCGGTACTGTGGCGAGGGCGATATGCAGCCTGTACATTGCTAAAAAGACTGTTTGAATTCAGATGAGATACGAGTTGGGATAGAACAAGTTTTTCTAAGATTTTGGACATGAATGGTAGGTTAGAAACTGGGCAGTAGTTCTTTAAATCGTTATGGTCAAATGTTGGTTTCTTCAGCCGAGGCTTTACAATGGCAGTTTTGAAAAATTATGGGAATTCCCCGGATGAGAGAGAAGTATTATTAACATCCGTTAGTGAAGGCAATATTGGATCTAAGCACTCAAGCAGCAGTGATGTCGGAATCGGATCAAGTTCACATGACTTTGGGGCACTCTTCGTCATGATTGTACGTACTGAATCCATAGAGACAGGTTCAAATGCTGCTAACGGTTGCCGCTGAAATTCTGTATCGCAACTGTATGGTGATGACGAGTCAATTGAAATTGTGTTCTCAAGCTTATCTCTAATGGTTTGTACTTTGTCACGGAAGAAATTTGCAAACTGGTCCGGAAGGTCGACTGGAGAGAAGGTAGTTGGAAGTGGTGTATATTTGTTCCTTGACATTAGCTTGTTAGTAATCTCGAAGAGCTCTTTGCAGCTGGAACTTACAGTGATCTTAGTACTGTAGTGGGCTGATTTCGCTGCATGGACTATGTTTGTGACATTCTTCTTAGCGGCTTTATAGATTTGCTTATGAATAGTGAGTCTGGTAGAAAGCCAAAGCCTCTCAGCCTTACGGCGGTCTCTTTTAGCAGTGCGAAGCTGGTCCCTAACACTGCTATACCACGAAGAACACTTTTGAATTGATACTCTGCACTTGGTTGCTGGAGCATGTTTGTCAAGCAATGAACGCAGGCAGTTATCAAGTTGTTCTGCTGTAGGAGGTAACAAAGTTGTTAGGATTGCTTGGATGTCATGCATTAGTTGGGTTCTATTTATCATACGGAGGTTTCTCTTAGTAGCAAATAAAGGTGGAGGGTTAGGGACTGATACGTCAAGATGGCATATAATGCAGAGGTAATCTGATGCAAGTTCGTGGGACAATAGGGAGGACTATAGAATATTATCATCAGGTCTATGAAGAATCCAGTCTAAAATGTGATATGTTTATGGGTGGGTTGGCTAACTGACTGTTTGAGGTTGAAAACGTGAATGGAATCTAGAAGTTTTGATGTGTATGGGTTTCCATTACAGTCAAAGTGAAAGTTGAAATCTCCAAGAATAATCAGATTGCCACTCATCGAATGTCCATCGTCCAGGAGATTCGGAAACTGCTCCAAAAAGAGAGATTCCGTTAGCTTGTTTTTTCTACTAGGAGGAGTAGAGGCAGAAAAAATGGACTGACCTTTGTTCCAGTGTGAGTGTGGTTTGGACTAGTTCAAACGATGTGTGGTAGAAATTGAAGGTTGTAGTGTGATTAAGACGGACGATCATGGAGTTCTTGCGATGACAGCAATTCCACCTCCGCGGGAGTGGCGGGGGAACGACTTGATGGAGTAACCAGGGGGTGTTAGATCCGCGCACTTGGGCTCATCGCCCGATGCTTTTAGCCATGTTTCTGTCAGGAAAAAGACATCGATATTCTGATCGTTGATAAAATTAACAATTTCTGTGCGCTTTTCCGGTGGTCCTACTGATTGGGCATAATGCGATGCGCAGTGGTATCTCTTGGATAGTTGACACAAAGGTTGACGATTTCAGAGGAATTTGAATTAAGTTATCTAGGTTTTGTAGCTGATAAAGGGTGTTGTTTCAGAGTAGAGCTCTTGTAGACTTGATTATTTTTTTTGGGTGGAAATTTCGATCTAAATATAATAGATTTTGCTAGTAACAATGCAAGATTTACAAAACTTGACTGGCAAGATTCATTTAAATCTCCAAATAAAATTGGATTATAGGAAATCTCAGAATCTAAACCAATCTCGGTTCTATAAAAATTTAAATCCCAACACCAAAATTGTTTAATAATAGCACATGGCACAGTTGCACAAAAAAAAAAAAAAAAAAAAAAAAAAAAAAAAAAAAAAAAAAAAAAAAAAACTTTATCAGCTACAAAACCCATTTTGAATAAGGCACTATTTGTAGTAAGTATGTTCTGGTTAATTCTAAACTGGATCTATCATAATTTTGTATCCAAAATAATATTTTTATAGGGAATAGAATATATCTTTATCTTTTGGAATGTTGAACTTAATTTTAAAAAATGGTTTCTTAAGCTTTGGAACACTGAAAAAAATTACTTTTGCTAAACTATTATATATCTCTGTGCATCCTTGTTGATTCCTGAGTAGAACTTCAATATTGTTCTGGAGAAAAGGATGCAAATTTTTTTTGTTCTCATGCTGCAAAATTAATCCTTTTAAATATAGCCTGATTGCACTTAAAATACTATAAAACTGTAATCTGGGGTGAAAAATCACATCACTCACAAAACTTTTCATATTATAAGTATAAACCTTGCTCGTCAAAGATATGGCATATAAATTGTACCCCCTTCGACAACCACGATTGATACAAAACTGGTCGGTTGTAAATTATTATATTTTAATTTTTTCTAGACACTATTCTGTATCTATTTCGATTGTCATAAATTCTGCCCATGCTAAAACTGCATCCTTCCAAAAAGAATGTTTTATATTTTTGGATAATTTCGATATTTGCAAATCATTTAATTGAAAAAAGTGTAATACGATGACTCATATTTACTGAGAAAATAATCAGTTATATTTTGCCATTCAGACTGATTAATCAGCAAACACTTTACCCAAGATATTTTTACAGATTTTATAAATGATGCTAGATGTTTCATGCGGAATCCACCTTCTTCTACCTTTTTAATAATGTTGTTCTACTTATTTTATCAGGACCGTTATTCCGCATACATTTATAAAAGATTTTTTCAATTCTTTTTATAACGCTTGGTGTTGGATTTGGCAACATTAAAAATAAATGTGTAAGTTTAGATAAAACCATTGATTTTAGAACAATAATTTTCCCATATATTGTAAATTTTCTTCGATTCCATTCCCTTACAAGTTTGTGTATATCTTGTATTTGTTTTCAAAATTAATTTCAAGAATTTCTTCTGTATTCATGGATAAAATTTGAACACATCTGTGTCTGGGATTTCTTTAATGCCCCTATTTGTATCACTTTTATTTTTCTGATATTCACTTTTAATCCCGATATTGAAGTAAGTCTAATGTTTCTATCGAGGCATACAAAGAGTTATCTGATCCATCTAATAGAAACGATGTGTTATCTGTATACTGTGCCAGTTTATTTTCATATCCATTTATGAATATGCCTCTAATATCACTACTGTTCCGAACCATAATTCATAAACATTTCTGCTACTAATAAAAAACAAAAAAGGAGTGAGAGGGTCCCCTTGACAACTACCACATCCAACATAAAAAAAAATTGCAAATCCATTTTGAATCACCCGTTTTTGCATTTTTATAGAACACATATATCCGATATTTCATTTGTGTTCCAAAATTAAAGAACGAAAGCACGTCCTGAATAAATCTCCAAGAGTTTTTCAAAATCGACTTGTCAAATAATACCATTCATGTAATTATCTCCCGTGAAGCACATAATATCATGTATTAGTCTGATTACTTCCCCCATATACCTACCTTTCAAACAGCCTTTTTGACTTTCTTGTATTAATTTTGGAAAATATGGTTTTACTCTGCTAGTTATAACTGATGAGGCTATTTTATAAGAAATAGTTAAAAACAGTAATAGGCATCCAATTGTTTCAAAAAGTCCCTACATTTATTTTCCTTTTGCAATAATGTCATAATTCCCTCCCTCTGTGTTACAGATACAATCCCTTTTTTGAATCATCGATTCATTGATTTTATCAAAACTGTTCTAAATCTATCTAACAGAATTTATAAAATTCAATAATGAATCCATCACTTCCAGGACTTTTACCATTACTCATGTTTTTTAGGCATTCTGAAGCTTCCACAAAAGTTATTTCACCCTATATTTTTTTAAAATACATTTTGTGTCAATTTAGGAATCTCAAATCTTCCAAGTATATCATCAAATTTTATTAGACTTATATTATTATCTTGTCTACTAAATAATGGATCATAGAACGTTTTCACCTAAATAACAAATTTGAACTGATCAGTGATTATTTTCCCTTTTCACTTCTGTTATTGTTTTTATTCCTATAGTGTCTTTTTTCCAAGCTACAAACATATTTCCTCGTTTTTTCTCTTTCTTCTATCCACTTACTTTTTGATCGAACAATGATCTCTTTTACTTTCTCTTTCTTATTTCTTCGAGCCGAATTTTAAAATTTTCAGGTACATCCAAACTCAATTAATTGAAATTTTAATTTTTTTTTATATTTTCCAAATGTTAAATTTCCTTGAACAATTCGTTTTCTTCTTTTTCCTTTTCCTTTTTTCTATGAAAAGAATGTTCTAAATTGAAGGCGCAGATTTCTAAAAAAAAAAAAAAAGGATTTTGAAGAATAATCGATCATCCTATATTATTACTAGTAGTAGTAGTAGTTAGTAGTAGTAGTGGTAGTAGTAGTATACAGTAAATTTATTTCTTTTCATTTTTTCTTTACCTTTTCTACATATACTTTGTCTTTTTAACGAATTATTGATTATCTAGAAACCTGGTCCCTTTTTAAATTGTGTAAACTGAAAGGTGAGTATCATCGGGGAATGGTCAGACCTATAGCTGGGACATATGTGTATATTCTTACTATCAATAAAACTTTCTTCATTTATCAAAAAAAAATATAAACTTGTCATTTTCAAAGGATTTTACTCTTTAATCTCAAGATTATGAATTCTCCACGGATCGCAGAGATGCAATTCATTTTTCAGATCCAGTACTCTGTCCTTTGCTTTCGGGTATTTATTGCTCTGTAGTTATATATCATCTTGAACTTAGTTCCAGTCTGCACAGATGACAGTGGCAAGATTCTCATTCTCTTTGATAATTGACTCAACTGCATAAAAAAATATTGGAGAGTCTTCATTTGGGCAATACATATTAATAAGCACCATTTGTTGATTCTTAACTTCCATATCAAGGGTAATTATATTTTCTTTGCTATCCTTAAAGCGTCTTTAAACTTTAAAATCTGTATTATTTGTGAAGAGTATTGTCACCCCATGAGATCTGCTTGTACCAGAGCTAAAATAACATTTTTATCCCCACTCTGTTTCAATGTATGATTCAATTGCTTCTGTGAAATGAGTATCTTGTAAACAATATATGGAACATTCTTTTTCTTACAAATTCAAACACATCTTTTAATTTTTGCCTATCTCCATGTCCCCTTGTATTTAAAGAAAAAATACTAACTATTTTCAAATAAAATTAAAAGAATAGTACTAAAATTCTTACAAATAACCCATACAACATAAATTGTAAATATGGCGATGAAGAGTTACACACTTTGAAGGATCCCCTGAATGCCTAGGCAAGAAGATCTTAAAATATTTAAACAGGACAATGAAGAGAAATTAAAGCAGTAGGCATATAAATACAAAAAGAAAACAAACAACCAAAAATAACAGTCAAGGTCAAAGTACACTTCATTTTGGAAAGTGAAGAACGGTTAATTTTTATTTTAAAAAATCTATTGATTTGCATTAATTCATCTAAACAAAAACTGACCTCCCTCCGTCAGCATTTTTTTTTTTTTTTTTCGTTCACCAAAAACTGACGGGAAAAAAGGTATTAAACCTAAGCGTGATTTTTTTATGTCTGGTCAACACTTCAATCGAGATAAAAAAAGATCTTAAACATAGTGTTGATACAGATATATACAAGTAAACGTGTGTGTGTGTGTGTGTGTGTGTGTGTGTGTGTGTGTGTGTGTGTGTGTGTGTGTGTGTGTGTGTGTGTGTGTGTGTGAACTATTATTTTATTCGTTGAATAATTCTGTTTTTAAATGCAAAAATGGGGAGGGGGAGAGCTTGTTTGGTTTCTTTTGAAATGCAGTTCCAAACTACCAAGTCCGAGTATTGAAAAGTTTCTTGAATAGTTCTGTGTTCGGTTTAATAAAGTTTAAAGTTTTGGTAGTAACTGAGCACAGAGTTCGTGTATTGAGAGATTCTACGTAATGAAACATATCAATTATATAATCTCTGTAATACGTAATACTGATTCATCCAATATATGTCTGCAGGCACTTCTTGGAGTCTAAAAAGCGTCATATAATTTGCCTCAGAACAATTATGTATATAATATATAAGTTTTATTGAGAGCCACAATTATAAAAGTATTTTCTGTGTTATGTGTGGAAACGATTTTTAGGTTGTTGTCAACAAAATTTCCACGCATTTTGTCATGCATAACCATCTGTAAAATGACATTATTATAATTAATATTAAGGCCTGCATTTTTGTCAATATCGATCATTTTTGTTTAGTGGCTATGCGAGTATTTTCAGTTTTATCAGTATTTATCATCCCATTCTCCTTACAACAAACATCAAGCTTATTGAGAGTTGGTTGGCAAAAAGTTTCAAGACGTTATTGGCTATATTATGCCGATAAAACGGGAGCTCAGTGTTTTTCCCAAGGACACACCGAAGCAGCCGACCCGGGCTGGCCTGGGTAGGTATCGAACCCGCGATCCTTGAATTACGAATATGACGCTCTACTAACGGAGCTTACGCGTCTCTGTCTGTAGTTTTGATTCGAGCTCCTGCTTTGAATTCTGAATCCTGCATATATAAGTCTGTTGAAGATACTGCATCAGTTATTTTAAGTGCAAGTCACCCGAGATAATAGAGGCCCCATGATTGATCCTGGATAACTAGTAGATCTCTGATAATTTTATCGATACTATTGACTATTTGCCCATAAGACTTTAAGAATCTGTGCAAAATGTTTTGGTCACGAGGAAACAATTCATTAAAAATGGAAACCGCCAATTAAGATGTCTCTTGCGTTTAAAAAAAAGTAAAATATGGAACTACTTTCAATCTATCATTTATAATAGTCCCATAACCTGTGTTTAAAGTAATTTACAACACGAATCGTGTCGCCGCCAGATCTTTCCAGGTAAATGAGAAGTTAGCCCTAGGTATCAGACGTAGCGCTACCATACAAGTTCGGGATTTAAAGCTGTTTTTTTCTGAAGAAAAAACAAAATCTAAGTCTGCAGTTTTCAGCGTGTATAACATTTTATCACGAAGTAGCAACATTTATTAGCGGCATAAAGACATTTCAAACAATGTAAGTAATTTTCATGTTGTGACAAACACTCAGCAAATATAGCAACAACGCCGAGTACAGAAAAGTCTTGGCAGCGTTATTGTATGCTATAAATAGAATCCTAAATATCGTGTTCAATACGTAGTTATCATATGACGTTATAACATCCGGACACCGTAAGGTCATCCGCCATTTTGTGGGTCAAGGATTTTGCTTCGCGTTACTGCACATCACTTTCGGCAAACAAAAAGAATTTAGAGTCGCACAATACATGCTGGATTAAAGGATGTTACAACCGTGCAGACGATTCAGTGAAACATATTTTTTACTGTATAATTGTTGTGAGGGAATTCGAAGGAGAGCAAACGAATATTAATTTCCGACAAAAATTGATGAAATTCGCTGACTATAATATAATTTGCCACTTACGGACAACAGTCCGTGGAGCACTACTAGTATACCATTGTGTTCTTATTATAAATTCCATATGTAATGTTCATTTTTGTGGGTTCTTCGTATGCTGTCATCTTGTTATATCAGTGAAATCAGCCTCGATTGCGAGAGTACATCTATGATTTGCACAAAGAAATGTACACAACTTTGTTTATAAACAGCAATCAAGACAAAAAAAAAAAAAAAAAAAGATTGTCGTACGTTTCGATCATTCAGCATGGCCCATTATGGATGTTTAGTTTAGTAGGGCTTATAAAGGGACCATCCATTTAATTTGAGGAGGGGAGGGGGCTGTGGGATTTCTTTTTAACCAGGGTGTTTTTCTTTTACCTGTAGATATTTTTTTTTTTTTTTTTTTTTTTTTTTTTTCAAGTAATATAATGGATATAACCAGTGGCGTACTAAGGGTAAATGGCCCCCGGGGCGACGATGATGGCCCAAAGGGCCAGAATACTAGGCCCGAATTTGTATCAGCTGTTTTGGTTCCCCATGACCTCTGGCGCCCGGCCCCGTCCGTCCGTCCTCCCCCCCCCCGTTAGTATGCTACTGGACTGGATATAACTAGTTCTTTCTTGACCAAATCAGAGCAAGAACAAGCTATTTGAGGACCGGAATATTTTTCAAAATGATCGCAGCTCTCCCCCCCCCCCCTCCCGAAAGTAAATGTATGGTCCCTAAATACCTTATTTTCAAGTCAAATTACCGGTCTACACCTCTATAAATTCGTTGAACCGAATTAAATTTAATATAATCTTCGGCAAGCATGTGCGTGAGGGTATTCCTTTACTTCAACACTCCGCTGACGCACTCGTAAGTTCACTTACATGATGGTTTGGATATACCAGTAACGTCTTAAGTTCACTTAGATGATGGTTTGGTCTTACCATTAACCCTTGTACAGAAGAAATTGTCCGAACACAAAAAGTTTGAACTTATGCTAAAATCGCCCCCCCCCCCCCCTCCAAGATAAGTTTTTTACTGAATCGCTTAATACCTTTATCCGAAATTAAGAGTTGGATATTTCGAGAATACGTAGCTTAAATACATTACCGGAAAGAGCTACCCATGTGTTACAGTTTCAACATGTCATGGTGATAAATAAGGCTTCACTGAGAAAGTAGATCTTACACGTATGGAATATTCGTCAGTCCGCTGATGTGTGTCGTTCCGAAAAGACACATACACAACACAGTGCCATAAAATCTGCAATAACAAGTGCAGATAATCCATGGTCTGACCACTGAAAGCCAGGATGTGACGTATCATGTCGATTTCCTCAACAAGATTACTCAAATGAAACACATGAAAGATAAGCGACAGAAGAATCGCGAATCAATTTGTAAATTTACAACAGTAGTTCCAAACATATAAAGGGACATAACCTAACCCATACAGCTTCTATTTATATTTATAAAAAGCTCATATTCATTCATACTCTGTTATAAGTTCTTATGCCACAGAACTTAACAGAAGAATAAAAAACATAAGAAATAATTATATACGATTTTCAGCAATATTTGTGTCCTATTTACTTGGATAAACGTACAGACTCTCTGTTCATGTTTCGAAACGTTGAGGGTCTATACCTGAGAAAATAATTTGTCCTATTTCTGAAATGTCAGTGATTCATACTGTGCTATGCACCCTAAATACTTTGTTTTATGTGTTTGTTTACGTGCATGTATGACATATATAACACAAGGTTGTCAACATACTTACCATCATTATTTCTATATTCCTGGTATGCACTGTGTGATGTTTTCATCATAAAATATACCGGATGCAACGTTACTCGCCATAACGATAACAGTCCCTTTTTGTCATAATGAACATAATGTATACACTTTACATTGTAAAATCCTTGGCAGAATGCATTCATTCACATGCTACTTGTCATGTTGTAAAGTATCCTCTGTGAAACGCGCTTAGTTCATTCGTTATATAACAATTTTATGAAGCAATATCAGGGCGAAACGCGTGCTTCTCAAGTCTATACTGAAAACAATCTCTCAAATGTCCTTTATGACGTCAATAAGTACGCAATGTACATGAAATGCATGTGGTGCTCTTGGCTATAACCATTAATCTCAACGCTGTCGTAGCTGTTTTGGACGTGTCTTACCTACAATAAAACATGTCCTCGAGGGTACACAGGTCAGTTTCGGCAGAACATCTCGCATAAACCACAGGAGGAAAAAAATTTTCAGCGATTGCAATGAGGCAAAAAACAAACAAGTTGACTGGCATAAGCTATTCGTAGTGTACTAAAAAAAAAAAGAAGGAAGGAAGGAAGAAAGTTAAAGGGAAAATAAAAACTGGAAAGAAATACGCTGTAACAGAGTAAGAGTAGTAAAAGAGGAAAAAGAAAACAAATATAAACCAGAATAGTTTCTATGCGTTTCATGTGTTCCTACAGAGCCTACACGATTCCAAAATCTCGATTGAATAAAACAATATCCAATCAATAAGACACGTCTTATTTGGTGTCGTTGTGAATATTATTGAAAACTGGTTGCACTAAATACTGTTCCTCGAAATGTATCCTTAGAATGTGCAACAATAGTCATAAAACAATACAAAACAAAACAAAAATAGATACTAGGAAAATATTTGAAACCAAGAAATTGATATTTAAATTATGATGTTTTATGATAGGCTTCATACATATTTCTTTGAAATAATTATATCAAAATAATGGGCCTTTAGTCCATACCTTGTTAGAAGGACGCAACAGTTTAATTCCTCTGCATCCTGCGTATTTCCCCAGGCACGCATATCATTGACCAACAGACCTATATCCGTATGACGTGATGCATGCAAATAAATAACGTATACGCATTGCATTGTGGGACTGAATTTAGCTGAGTCAAAACCAATGACACAAAGAGATTATTACAACTGTAAAAGCTGAATTCTAGAGTCTTAAGTCCGATTTTGAATTTTTAGTACTCTTCAGTATACGTTGGGATACAATTCCAACATAAAATATTATGTTCCTGCTAGAAAATTCATTACAAGGAAATAAACCTGTGGATTTGAGGTCCATAACAAGGGTCATGATTTTGTCCTACATAGTATCTACATTGAAAATATGTCAGATATTTTAGGAACCATACAAATACATATAGAAACATTATTTGTCCCTGTTGTAAGCATTTATCTTGCATCTTTTGCTTAGATTTTCGTGATAAGATGCAATTTCACAGTTGCATTTGGTGTTCTTTCAGGCGAAATTTACTCCGTAATATTAGTTAGAGCAATGAGGGATTAGAATTGGAAACCTCTGCCGAGTGCGATTCAGCTGAAGATATTATATCAGCTTTCCTAATGTTATTCAATTGCAATTGCTGTCATCATTATCAAGGCAAGAATCTGATCACCGGTTAGATAACATGCTTCTCTGGAGCATTTCATATTCTTTATCAGCCAGTAATAACGTTAGTTATCATGTAGAATTGGTCAGATTTTTCAAAATCATTCTATCCCAAATATTGTAACAGAAGATCCTACTACTATGGCAAGGAACAGTTCGCGCAGAGATTCGTCTAAAGCTCAGATTTCATTATCATTTCAGGAATAATAAATATGATATATATATATATATATATATATATATATATATATATATATATATATATATATATATATATATGTATATATATATTGGTCAAAGCAACTTTTATTGGTGTAGAACTCAGTGAAATCCATCCCTTTTACAGTAATTTCCGTCTGAGTCGTAACATATGCACATATTACTTTTAAAAATTCAGCGTTAATATGATCCGAGAGCGGAATCTTTAACCAAAATTAGACTACATAATTTTAAATGCATGGCCCTTAGCTCCTCCACAGGGTTTGTTCTGGCATTAAACGTTCTCCGAAGAATATTTTAGAACTTGAAAAGTAGGAGGAGTTTTATGCGAATGTAATTGTTCTTACAAAGGCGGACGCAAACGCCTACACAAACTGTAGAACAGCTCTCCTTGGATTTTGTTGCCGTGGACAAAGAAGAAATTAGAAGGACATAAGTAAGTTCTAAATTAAGCATAAACGTATAATACAAAAATCATTTTTCACTAATCCCGACTGGAAAAACTGAGACATACTGAGACAGAATATGTAATGCTAATATACAGTTCATTTCGATTCTATAGAGTGAGGCAGGTTTTACCCCTGTTCTTTTAACAGGAACATCGACGTGTTTTTAATGTAAGCATTGTTTTCATACACAAAGAACAAATTTATAACAAAAGCACGAGCCCTAGATCTGCTTACAAAAGGTACTTAATTTTTTTTTTCAGCAACACACCATATCAGTCCTGTTGGATTATGCAAGATACCTTCAAACGCTTTTCTGAACAATGTTCACGTCCTACCAAAAGTAGTCCGATAAATCAGCCCCCAGACCTGAATTAGTTTTGATAGGTGACTTGGGGATCTGATATCTCCTATTCTTAAAATTGTTGCAGACAGAACTGTCCACAACACTTGAGTGTACATTTTGGCAGAGACATATAAAACACAATTGCACCCTTTTCATATGCAAATGAGGGTACCGACATGGTGAGTGTCCAGGTTAGGGGCCGTTTATGTTGGTGGCTAACGAGTCGGGGATGTAAACTACCGGTAACTGTATATACGGTAATAAACGGGTGATTATACTTTAGTCGGTTGTTTTAAGAGCGATAATTTTGACAGTAATGAGTTTTTATAAGTCCTAAAGCTTGTGCAATGAGCAGAAAATATGACAGTTGAATGGAAGATGAAGAAATTAATAAAATAGAGCAACTGGTACGTAAGTGACATTTGCAACGGATAAGCGGTAAATGTTATTTTAAGACAGAATTGTATGCTCGTGTTTAAACCTTATATATAACCCCTAAAATTAAAATTAGCTTTCCAAAAGCTTGTGCAATAAGCAAATGATTTAGTTCGCTTTTCAACGATACCAAATATGACTTAATTGAATGCAAGATGAAGAAATGCATAAAATAGAGCAACTAGTACGTATTTGAAAGTTGCAACGGAAAAGCGGTAAACATTATTTCAAAGACAGAATATTATGCTCGTGTTTAAACCTTGGATATGACCCTTAAAATTAAAATTAGCTTTCTTAAAGCTTCTGCAATCCGCAGAAAGTTTATTTAGCTTTTAAATGATATCAAATATGACTTAATTCAATGTAATTCAATGCAAGATGAAGAAATGCATGAAAAAAAAGAAAAAAAAAAAGGCAACGGAGATATTACCCGCCATTTTGACTGTCAATGTCACACCCACCCCTTGGACTCATTACTCACATACTGAAATCCTTTTCTCACTTTCAAAGAAAATATACAAATCATACGACCATTTTTATTTTCGTGTTAAATATCGATGATATATCCAAGAGATATCACAGAATAATAAGATCAAACTGAATTTCGAAACGCAATATGAAGATCCGTGTTCTTGGGCTATACTTGCAATATACCTGCCCCGATAGTGCTCTCGCATAATTACGCAGTGCCTCGTGATGTTACCGAAATCTTTTGATAACAAAAGATCTGGTGAGGAGTTGCCAATCTCTGTCTTATATAAGTCTCTGATTTTAGACATTGATATTTCTCGCGGCTCTTGAGTTACTGTCGGTTGAAGAGGCCTTTCGGCGATCTGTACAGAAAATTTCCAGATCAAATCCGATGTTTAACAACTTGTAAATCCACGTGGAATAACATCACCCTACCTCATGGCGTCATTTCGAATTACCGGGTTACATCCGCGGCTAATCGGCTGTACCATCAGATCCACGAACCAATCAGATGCGACTTTCTCTTATTCGAAAGTGTCGGTTGCTTTGATTATGTGACTCGACTCGAGCTTCCGTGGATTTGTTGACTGTCACGTGATGCAAGAAAGTGTCTAATTACAAAATGAACAGATTGATTGAGAGTATTCTGAGCAATTTGGGCTACACTGTGAAATTAAAGATCGTGCAACGAAAATCATTATTCAAATTAGTCGACGGAAATCATGTTATTGCTTCTTTTAATGACAGGCTTCGGAAAAAGACAAAGAATAAATTTTATTTTACACAATGGTTACGAAATGTCGTTGGAGAAATGCTATTGCTATTTACTGAAATAGTAGTAGTTGTTCGTGTGTGAGAATGATGTTGATACAATTATGATAATGTTGTTTTTGTTGATGATAACTATTTTGATGATGATATTATTATTATTGAGACTTTATTATTATTATTATTATTATTATTATTAAAGTGAAGTGATATTACATTTTTATTTGTGATTTTATTTAGTTTTAGATAGTTTTGTTATTACAATCTTACCAATTTTAATATAAAATTATTTGATAAGGAGAATATATTGACTAAGCCTTCTGGGCTTCTTATGGTGACCAATAAAGAATAAAAGTTACTTTATGTTACTTCTCAAGGAGACCTAATTTGAGATGTTTTGATGTAGAAAATGTATGAATGACTGTCTAAAATTGTAAACATAATTACAACACAATTATGCATCATTAAACAATCCTTTTTAGTCTGCAACGGCATTACTGAGGATTGTTTGAAAAATTTATTTAATTAAGTAATTTCGGCAATAAAAAAGGATAAATCAAAGTATTTCTTTATTTGATTTTTTAACAAGTATATCAATATTACAATATGAAAGTGATTCAATTGTGTGTTTGTATAGGAAAATGCAATTATGTTATATATATGTTTATATTCACTACTAATATGTAAATATAGTCACAGTCGAAAATATTACTGCCGGTTTAAGTTGTGACTAATTAAATTACTGAGATTAATCTTAGTCACATTATAAGTAAAGAGAATCTGTAGGCGGCAAATTAAAAATTACATATATTAATCTCAATCATATCATAAGTAAAAAGAATCTTGGCGGTCAAATTACAGTTTTTAGGTAATATACATATTTATGGTATTTATTTATTAAAAGGAACATGGTAATTGGTGTACACCTATTGATTTGTAATATTAATTTTTTTTGAAAATTAGCTAAGAATTTGTTTTATCATGTGGTAAATTATTATTAATTCTATCAACAGTAACATTATTTTTTACTTTATTATCTTATTAAAGTGTTGTTTCAAATATTGATTTACATATATAACATGCTTTGTTTTCTCTGTACTGTAGTTTAAACCAATCCAAGACTATACGATCTTCGTCCATAGGTCTACGGGCCTTTTTATCCCAAGATGACTTCAAGAAAATTAGTTCAGTATCCGGATGTTTGAATATTTGTGTGTTTTCCAGATTGGTTGAACATGTCAATGCTGTCCATAAAAAATATATGTTGATAGATGGGGTATTACAATCAAATATTGTGCTTTTATCCTTTATTGTTAATCCTTGGATACTATCGTATGTATTTTTTCTTAGTTTAAAATGTTTTTGTAGCGCATTTATGTTTAGCTTGATTACCTTATTTTCACTGGTTATACTATTATGAAATAGTTATCACCATTTGATTTTAATATGTAGTGATAGTCAACAAATAATCATATATATTTCTCTTTATAATGAAGTTTGCATACTATTTCCAATCACTCATAATAACCTGTTCAGTTTACGACATTTTTGATTACATGTGTATTGACATTATTGCATCTGAAATTAAACAAGCAAATGCCGATATAACATAATGTGTTAGGTTAAATAAATCTTTTTTCAAATTTATAAATTTTGGGGGGTATTGTTTATCAGTCTTATTAGTTAATCTTTTGTTTTGTTCTCAGAAGAATATGGTGGTTGAACATTTGGTTCAGACAAAATAATTGGTAATTGTTTATGTTTTCTGTGTTATTAACTCCAAAATAATAAAAAGTTTTCTCTGGTCAATATCACTGTACATAGCAATCGTGTATCATTGTTATTATCCATAGACACTTTTATTAGATATAATTGATAGGGATTGTACAAAAGTATTTTTGTCAAATACTATACAATTGCACGGACTAACATTAGATCTTTTCATTTATTTATTTTTTTTAATTTTTGTCATCAGTTATTCCAATACCATGCAACATGTTTATTGTAACCGCATCATGACCATCCTTACATAATTGTTGACATAACTTATAATGGGGACTAACAAATAATATTAAATTATTATGACTGTAACAATATGTTTTCCCACCTCAGGGAGGGACTCTTTTATAATGGTATTGTGATTGCCAAGAATGGTATTAACTTCAACAGGGTGTCTTTCAGTTTTAATAGTGTTGTTCTGTAACATTTAATAATTCTGTTTTTGGTAAAACATTTGTGTGTTGTTCTATTTTAGTATCACAGAAATACCTACTGGTTTCAAACTTACAACATCCTATCTTGTCACCAAGATTTAAAAGGTTAATAACTCCGTTAATGTTTTCTTGTGTCCAATTAATCAACAGGCTATCAGTTGCAACACCATGGACAGTAATACCATTACCTGTCAACCTTTTGTAATTTGTATAATTTGTTACTGTTCTAATCTCATACAGTGAATCTTTAATGAGTAAAAAAACTGCTTATTAAGTCTGTTTTTAATGTCAAACAAAGTACATATAATTTGTCAATTTCCACCTCTCTGTGTGATGTCATGTATCTTTCATCTATATGATCATTTTTCAAATATTCCTCCGATTCTTTGTCAGAAATAACATGAATAGTACCTTATCCTTAATATGTTTAGTAGTAGAAAGCATCCTTATAATCCTTTAAAACTTTTGAGACTTTTTTATTAGCTTTTTTCTCTATTACTCCTAGAATTTTTGTTTATAATAAACTTTTTCAGTTCTGAAAGTAAGTCTGAATTGAAAACACTATCAACTATCTCTTTAGTGTTATTCTTTATTAAGTTAGATGGTTTCCTTGAATACAGTGCTTTATATTCAATATCAATTCTGTTTAATTTGTATCCATAACAATTATTATATACTAAGGAAAATATTATTGGTTTCCTCCTTTGTTTTTACAGTATATTGGGTGTAATCATTTAATGGTTGTTTATCGTATTGTTGCCATATGTAAAAATAGTTGAACATCGGATTGTATTCAATATCCATAAAGTCACCAGTATACGCTGTTCTCATGTCTACCCCTAATAATGGTATATTTGAATATTTGAAATGGCCAGATAATGGACTTCATTTAGCTGTTTCTCAATCTAATACAGACTGGTGGTAATAAACAAAATGACTTTTGGTCAGAAAACCATTAGTAAAATTGTCAACTTCATGATATAACATGTATTTTTCTTCTTCAATAAATGCATCTGAATCAACAGCCACAGTGTCAGGATTTGCAATTATTGCAATAACATTATTATACTTTATTGTCATTGACATAAAGTTACCCCCATGAAAATTTACATTTGATGTGTAGTTCATTTTTCAATTATATCAAAATAATAATTTTCCCATATTTTAGGGGGGATACAAATATGATAAATTCAAGGTGCTCATGCTTTAGATTAACCACATTTTTTTAAAAATATTTTTTAAATTTATTTATTTTGCTGGTGGATTCAACATAGATTGATTTATTGTAATGGATATCATTATCTCTGATGATATATTTGTTTGAGACTTTGATACTACTTAATTCCATGTTTGTATTATCATCAGGCTCTCATACAATTCTTTGGAATGATTTGACACTATTAAAAATTTCATATGCATGTTTAATATGTGCATGCAGTGCTGGATTACCCAATAGGCAGACTAAGACGTGCTTAGGGCACCAGCAAAACAGGAACAGAGAAACAAAATAAGATTTTTTTTTTTTAAAATCACATGGGGGGGGGGGGCACCTTAATCTTTTCAGTGCTTAGGGCCTCTAAAGGTCTTAATCCGACCCTGTATATATGTTTGCATACATTTTGGGGGTGATGTGTGCGCCTTGTTTATCTGGCTCGTATTTACAAATTCTTCCGAATGGTCCACAGACACACAATCCTAGTGAAAACTTTTTGAAGAGATTAAGACTGTTATAGACAGACAGACCAATATTTTCTGTGGTATGTTCAATATTACATATTTTACATAATATTTCTTGTTTGTGTTTGAATGTAGTATAATGTCTATTTTCTGTAGCTTTCTTATACCTTGGTCTATATTTATCTACAAGTAAGTTAAGATGGCAGCTATTAGCTGTTTGGTCTGGTATTAGTTCGCCCTTAATGTCATACACTTTTTCTGTTCTTGTTAAAAAATAGATCATGTTCTCGTATATCTTTTCTGGTTAATTCCAGTAAACTTTCAACTGATTTATTAATTATACAATCCATATAGACTTTGAAATTTTCATTATAATCACTCTCAAAATCACTATCAGTGTTTAGGATTTTCTTTAGCTGGACATTCCACTCATCATTACATTTGTATGTTCACTTCCCAATATAGAGAGGATATTTGCTTGAAACGAGTGAATAACGGATATATTTCATCGAGTGGGTGAAAAACTCAGTATTTTCACGAGTGGTGAAGCCACGAGTGAAAATACTTAAGATTTTCACCCACGAGATGAAATATATCCGTTATTCACTCGGAGAAAGCAAATATTCTTTTTATTTTATGCTCAAGCGTATTGTCTAGCAATTTGTATAACACACTGCAGTAGCTGATTTCTTACTGCATCCCGCGCGATAATGTCAGCGGTTTGCCGTTTATGTTTTGCTCTGTTTTGTGTATATTTGCACATAAAATATCAGTCGTTACATAATGCTTCTTCCCAATTCAAGGTAAAATATCAGATAAAAAGAAAATGAAACCAAAAAATAATTATGTCTGTTGCTGGATTTGAACCCGGTTCGCCGGGATGCGAAGTGGCCATCTATACCACTACACCACGCGAGCTATTGACCAGTAGTGACAAAATATCATGATATTTTTTTACTGCAGTGAAATATCACAATTATATCACTCGGAAAATCCAGTATTTCACTGCCTAGCATAAAATAAAACCTTTTATTATGTAACAACATTTTACTTTTAATAGATAGATTGAACAGCATTGTATAAGGATATCCTTCTATATCGGGAAAAGCTATTTTTATTTTTCCCCTTGTTATTTCTCTATTTTACTAAAAGAAATAATGCATCAACAACAATTATTTTGAAATGTGATTTTGGCTGTTTTTGTTTTGGTACTGGTGGTGGTATTGGTTTTGGTATTGGTTCTGGTAGGAGTATTGGTTTCAGCGGTGGTATTGGTTTTGATATTGGTCTGGATACTGATATTTGTGTTGTTTTTGGTGTTTTATTAATACTTTTTTATGCTGGCACTGGTGTTGGATTTTGTATTTTTCTAATTTTTCTATTATGAATTGATATAAATTTGATATAATAATTCCATTTTTGTTCATCTATATATTTAATATTTTATTACATTATGATATTAACCAGAATTTCAATAGCATTTTGATAGTATAATTTCTAAATAAACATTCCCAGTTTGGAGCAAATTGTCTTGGGGGGGGGGGGAGGAGGGGGATTTTAAAAATTTAAAAATTTGTTTCTTATTATTGTTCTTTGTTTTTGGTATTCATTTTGGTATTTGCTTAATACTTTCTATTGCTGCTTTTTATTATGATCTGAGATCATTTTTATATAGGCCTTCCATTTTGGTTGATCTATATATTTAATACTTTTTATCATATTATGCTCTCCAGAATAGTCAAGTTTCAATAGCATTTTGATACCATGTTTGCAAACACATACCCCAAATATGGAGTAGTATTGCTTAGCTGGTAGGGTTTCAATAAAAATTAAAAATGAATTTCAGTAAAACTTAGATTAGTTATTTTTAACTTATTAATTCTTATATGTTATTATATAAGAATTTCCGGAAATAAACGCTCTAAAAAGTTGGTAATGTATAATCAATATTTCTTTAGTTTAAAACAATACACAATTTAAAATGTATATAAAAATATATTTATATATAGTATATGTTACGACTCTAGGGTAAAAAAGTAAACGTAACAAAAAGAAAATGAAACCAAAAATGTTTATAAAAAGTACAAACAATTTATTTCTAAATAATTAATGTGGAAATCAAAATACACTTACAGTAACGTGTATTAAAATCCAAATAATCCAATCATTATTAGTGTCCTAATCACAAGTCCTGGATATATAGAAACTATAAAATGTTCCGAATGAATGAATGTTCCAAGTTAATGAATCTTCGTAATGAACGAATGTTCCGAATGAAAGATTGTTCCGAATGAATGGGTCTGCAATGTCCTGATGTACCAACGATAATGTAATCCAGATCATCTTTAAGAATGTTCACAGGCATCCAAAAGTCATAAATTTAAATCCAAAGGTTGATGAATACTTCAGGTAACTCAATTGGTTGTTCAAATACATAATTCTAGTCGAATTATTTATAGATCATTACAGCATTACCATATTACAGCACGGCTATAATTCCAAACATCTGAAGATTCCAAAGGCTGATCGTAAAAAACAGATGTTTTCAACACAGGATTTAAAATTGGAATGAATATAATTCGTATATCCAGGTCTTATATACTCTTTGCAAAAGGCATATTTCACAACAAGAAACGTGAATGCAACCCAGAATGCAATACTAAATGCGTCAATTTAGTGGAAATTTTCTCAAGGGATGATAAACAACTCTGACCTTGAACAAAAGGTTTATTTGACTAAAGTACAACTTAACCAAACTTAAATGCGACTCACTATTCGACACAATTTTAAAGTACAGTCATAGGCCAAAGGTTTAGGCACATTATAGATTCTATATACATAATTCCGTAACATATATTAAAATGGATAAGGCAAAACAGATAAAATTACACAGATTAAAAATAAACTTCAATTTAAGTGAAAGTATTTGTGAAATATATAATTTAACAGTACTAGAGTTGGAAAAAAATTGTTTTAAGTGAAATACCACCAGAAATATAAATATTAACTAATTTGCAAGAACATAAACTGCCTTAAAATAAAATGGATACCATGCATAGGCAACTTCATAAATGTACAAGGCATAGCATATCTAATAACATAATAGAAATATTACCTGAATGCAGTGGAAACTTTATAAATTTACATCTTAAACTAAATGTAAATAACAGAAACAATACTGCCTGTAATAGGTAAGCTAAATAATTTAAAAACATTATGCATAATGTAGAATAATTTAAAAGAGATACTACCATACATAAATAATTTAATCAATTTACAATATTTTTCTTATTTTTTAATAATGGAATAAAAGCAATACCACAGACATACTTAGGATACTGGGAGAAAATCAAAATAGGAGGAATTATGCAAAGCTCTTTGAATGAAGTTAACTAATTTAATGCAGACAATGGTTTACTAGCTTAAGTATTGTTTTTAAACTCTGGATTATTTTTAATATGCTGTTTTATGTTAATTTATAAAACAATGAATCGTATTAAATTAAATCATATTCATATTTTATGATGATATTTCATTAATAGTGAAACTTATTATTGACGTTTTATACGGTATTCTCTGTATATTTTTATAATTTTCATTTTAATCTCATTACTTCTTATATCAAACACTGTATTATAGTCATAAGAAACATTTTCAATATCAGCATGCAAACTACCATAACTGTTCTGTGGTAAACAATTAAAACCAGACCTAGTAAGGCATTCCAATGCTTCATATGTATGTGATATATCCTGTTTTGCTTTTCTCTATTTTTCTATTATACTTAAATATGCAGACAATACTTCTTTGTTTTTAGTGGATAACATACATAGCATATTAAAACTAAATTTTTTGTATTTTTTAGATAAATCTAAAAGTTCACTAAATCTTTATCTTGTAATTTTTTTCAAATTTCATCACATATAATTAGTTAAATTAAATTATATCTTTTTTACAAATATATAGTAATATTAATTTGAAGATATGATAAGAATTAGCATACATGTCGGCACATTGCCTTGATTATACAAGCTCAATCAATATGTTGATTGGGAGAAGTTAAAATTAGCAATAAAACAAACAATGTGGAATCGTTTAATAACAAATATACTGATTTCTGTTGTTAGGAAAAAAATATTATATTAGATATTGATGGTAGATATGCTTTTTTGAATTGATATACATTTTTAAATGAATATGTTGGTCATTTTGAAGACAAATATAAATTTATAACAAAATCAAAATACAATAAAAGATATCATATAAAAATTGTATGACGAAACTTAAAATAGACTCATGTTTGGCTACAAAACAAGAGAAAAAATACAAAAAGTGTTCACAATACAGTTGATTTACTTTAAAAAATTATTTACAAGATTTTAAAAAAAACAATATAATTGGATTATATTTTTTCAAAATATCTTTAAGCTTTATAACAGCCATATTAACATGCCATGCCTCAACAACCCCCGCCCCCAATCAAAAAGAGTATCATTCCTTATGAAATAAAATTAAAAACAAACTTAAGATCTTTCATTCAAATGTAAGTTGGTGACCAATGCAACTTTGTGCAATCTATCATTAGTAAAACATACGTTATATTGTCTCTCTTGGTATGTGGAATGATGCATGCTTATGTAATTGAGCATTGTCATATTCAACTTCAGTTACATCATCGTTTTCTAACACTGAAATATCAGAATAAGTCAGCTAAACATTATCATTACCTTTTCTTTTTACAGATAATCTTATAATGTGATCTTTATTTGGATCATCATATATCTTTTTGATTGCATTATGTAATGTTTTTGTGTTGTTTTTTTTACTTTGTGTATACCGTACATACTCGCGTATAACCCGATGCCAACGGCAAACTGCACAGACCCTGATCTGCTGTCGCATTAATGCGCCGGCAGATCTGGGTCTATACAGTTTGTAAGGACTAATCAGTAGAACAAACAACACATACTCTGATCTGCTGGCGCATTATGCGACGGCAAATCAGGGTCTATGTTGTTTACACTTGGAGGCGTATTATACGCGAGTATATACGGTGCTCAGTATTTTGTCCATTTATATTATATAGTTATATAATATAAATGAGTTATACAATTTGTGGAACACTAACAAATAACACTAATATTGTAGAATTTGATACTACTAAATATGCAACATAAAATGAAGTTATATATACTAAAAATGAATAAGATGAAGAAATTCACCATGGGGGAAATCTACAGCCTGGTTCTATGGAAATGTCACAAAATCTAAATATGAACGATAATAAGATTGTAAAATCAGGACCACCTGTTAGTGCAAATGAAAAAGTAAATATATAATAATGTCAACATTCTCTTAACAAATTTCATTAATAACCAATTGCAAAAAGTTGATGAACAATTACAGAAGTTAGATTATATTCATTTGTTAAAAATAGGTTATACAATGACCGGTAACATGGACATTTCCATGGACAAGGACAAAGTTAGGCACATTGGTTGCTGGAAAATTATAGTTAAGCTTAGTAATGATCAACATGTTATTAGTTACGATGAAGAAAAACGACCTATTCTATCTTCTGACGGATTGGTAAAGGAATAAATGGTGACCACATAGTTCAATTTGGAAGTTCGAATAGTACTGCAACACATTTGTACTCGAATGTAAATGTTGGTTTTAAACTATGATACAACAGTATCGAACATATTGTCAGAATCATCTTTAATAAATAATACATGAACAGGTAGTTTTGAAAAAACAACAATAATTAAAATTGGGACTAATGCTAAATTTGAGTTTGATGCTTTTATATCAATATTAGGTTTTAATCTAACATAATAGTATAAATGGTAATTAGTACAGCAAGAAACATTACATAATTACATGATTATTTAACGCGATTGTGCTCAGCGTATAGGAGAAGTTATAAATTATATAGAAATATATCAATCAACTTTGCTGATAACAACATCGGTGGGCGATACAGCAAATATAGCAGTGATACCAGCAATTCCAATTTTTGTAGTAATATTGAGTATTATTCCTGTGATAGCAACATCGATAAATAGTGCATTGAAATTGGATGATAAAAAATCAAAGTTACAATTCAATGACCGAGTTTTCTAGGAATGATTGATGCATGTAAAATTCAATTTCAATAGTGATGAAAAAACAAACCATAAAATATGTTTGAAGAAATAAAAAATTCCAAATGAGTCACAAGTATGTAGATCCCTTAGAAATATATTAAAACTTTTACAAGCGCAATGGCTATGAGGCAACAAGATTTACTTTTATATAACTAAGTATTATACTGGAAATAATTAATTTTTACGTTGAACAACCTAAAAATACCAAACACTACTTCTTGTTGCCTGATTGTCATTACCTTGTTGTTGGAGACACAGGCCAAGGAAAAACAGATTTATTAATAAACCTATTACTTAAACATCTTCATTATGATGAATTTACTATATATACTATCAATAATACCCAGGCAAAATATGCCATGTTGGAAAACTATTTGATACCATAGAAGAAGAAACAGACCAAAAATCCTCATTATACCCACACCTGAAGATGTTATTTCTATAGAAGAAATTTTATAACGATACAAATAAAATAATCGTGTTTGATGATATAAACATTTACCATACTAATATGAATAGAATTAAAGAATACTTTAGCTTGAGTCGTAATAAAAACTGTAATTGTATATATTTAACTCAGTCTTATTATGATGTACCAAAATACATCCGCCGAAACACAAAATGTTTTGAACTTTTTAATGGATTAGATAATAAAGACATATATCCCATTTCATATGATCATTGTTGTGGTGATGTTGACATACAATGCTTTATCAATATGTACAAGGAAGCAGCACAAAATCCTAGTTTCTTTGTTTTTGATAAAACAACCTTAAACACCCCTGAAAGATACTACAATGGTTTCTGCAATTTTTATATTAGAGGGTGGCATTATTATATTTTATTTTACATTAACTTACATTATGCTGCAGTAAATATTACACAAGATATTAATATACATAATGGACTTTGAAAAGGTTACTATTATGCAGAAACGTAAAGAGAGTTGTAAAATGGCTTAAAATAGACAGAAAGTTAAAGATAAAATTTTACAAGACAAAATAGGCAAACAAGAACGGAAAGTTGCAGAACCATTAGCTGATTCAATCAAAACACGTATTAACCTGATTGCAAAATTATTAAAAGAAGTTGATAAAGAGGCACAAGAACAACCACCTTCAGTAGCTCCTAGGATCAGACGTATTCCTCCTCATTTGTTACAAAACACTGGAATTCACAACTCCTACAGAAGAACAACAACACAAATACTGGCAACAGAAAACCTCCCCATCTTCATAGATGCTTTTCTTGCAACCAAAATATCAAGCAAATATAGATTCACATGAATTATTAACACCAAATCTATTCAAAACTAAATCTATCTATAAAATGCTATTTTAACTAGATAAAGCAATAAGGAAAATAAATAATCCTTAATTGTTTATCAAAAATAAAGACACAATAATAATAATAATAAATATGACATCAAAAGAAATAAATTCAAGGCTACAGCCAGGGTCTTAATTAATCAAAGAAACTAAAAAAAGGTACAGAAAGCTGAAGCTCAAACTAAAGCTGAAACTCGATCTCAAGCTCAAGATCAAGTTCGAACTCACGGTCTGGGAGCTAGACCAAAGGGAAAAAAAAGAAGGTAGAGTACGAGAAATAGAATATGATACCGATGAATATGTACCTACGAAATCTTACAAATTGAATAATAATTCATATTTTGATAAGTTGTATATCGACCCTAATAAACTATCTAAATTAACGTCGGAAGCATATAATAATAATAGCAAGTGTATTCTAAGAAGGTTGACAATGATTTTATTGATCTGATAATGAAAAGACTGAATAGTAACGAGAATTATAGCGATAAAGCATCAAACATTTTCACACAATTATGAAACTTATCTGCGTGAGCAACAAACAAACAAACAAACAAACAAAAAATTCAAAGGTATCAAATGTGAATTCAGTATACGACGATATTATCAGAACCCAGACCAGTTAGTAAAGAGACTGTAAATATTTAGGTCATAGCAAATGTATTGGAAATAAAGCAAATCTATTGATAATAAAATTGTTGAAATAATTTTTTAAAAACTGCACAATGATATCATAATAAGTAAGACTGAGTATAAAATAATTTTGATAACTATCTATAATATTGTATAATTTTTTTATAACAATGGTATTTAAAACAATACCATTTTTTGATTCTGAGAATGCAACTTATGGTGTAAGCCAAAATTTTACTGTGGAATGTAACACAGCAATACTGTCTGATATTAATAAAACTTATAAAATAGCAATGATACGCACGCTCAGAAGTATGGTATTCATGGTTTAATATAAGATCAATAAATACTGCTTTTCGGTACAATGATGGTACAGAATGATTTGATATAATAGTAACACCAGGAGCATATAATATACTTGATAGTTAACACCATAAAAAGATATTGGGAAGCAATGGGGAGGGAGAAATAATAACTGAACCAAATTGTAATGCAAAAGATGCAAAATAATATTAAAAACCCCTTACAAAATTGATTTTACAATTAAGAACAGCATTCAAAACATATTAGGCTAGGATAACGGGAACATGAAGGAAATAAAACAGTAACATAACAGAAATTAACACTTTGTTAATACGATGCAGTTTGGTAATACAAAGTTATATTATGTTACAAATAGTGAAGTTCTTTATTCGTCTACAACAAATTCACCACCAGGTAGTTTATTGATTATACGTGCAAATGAGTTAATGTATATATATAACATGTTCTGCAAAAACCAAAGATTTCGACAAAAGAAAATTATGGTGGTAATATGTTTGGAAATTTGTTTGATGCGATTCAACATGTTTTTTGAAGTGGTAGTAAAATACTATTGAGTAAGTTACCTGAAATGAAACCATTTGCATCGAAAATTGCAACAAAACCTATCGAAGGAGCAAAGAAGTAAAGTTGAACAAAAAGCAAAACAGTTAGGATCTAACAATTATTTAAGTAGAAGACGTGAAATGAAGAGATTGTACATAAGATTTTGAAATAACATTGCAATTAAGAGATAATTTTTTCAGTTTGCATGAGCAGATGCGCCATATTTAACATAGTTTTGTACTGAGTAACAGATATATTAGAATGAATACTGTAGATGGCAGATGGATATTATCATATAATGCTATAACATAAGAGCATGATTAAAGTAACAGTTTTGGACCTAGCACAATATCAAAAAGATGTTATTGTCAGAACTTATGCTAAAAATCAACCAATAGAAATAACATTAAGACCATGAGAATTTAATGATTGTAACTATGAATTATTTATGAAAAAGAACAATTTTCTAAATTATGTGTAGCAAAACAAAGACATTATGATTTTTGTATAGAAACTATGAAAAAATATTTTAAAAAATTCAGAACGCTAACAAAACTAGGACTCTTTATCTGATATTAGGAAAATCGAGGTAGGAATTGAAAATCATTGTGTTTAATATAATATAATAATATAAGATGTCATACATTGAATTTGGATTGAGTTTATCACAACATCAAAAAGATAAATTACGAGAGTCTGCAAACACAAAAGCCACTACAGGAAGCTGTACATAGGCTTGAGGGCCATCTTAATTACATGGGAGTGATAAATTGAGGTTAGGAAAACCGCAAATAAAACGAAATATGAACGCAAAAAAAATAAAAATGATTCTGTTACAAATTTATAAATTGAAAAAATTATGAGTAAGACACTAGGCCAGAAATCATTGAAAACGTTGGTTGTAAGACCGAAAAACAAAAAACAAAAGGCGTTGAGATGGACAACGCAACTAGCTGATGAGTTGCATAAACGAATCACACAAAATTCCATCAACGCCGTGTATTGACTGATAAAATAGATTCTATATGGTCGGCTATTTAGTTGATATGAACAAAATTAGTAAATGGAACAAAGGATATAAATATTTACTAAACGTTATTGATGCAATTAGTAAGTACGCGTAGAGCGTACCAATCCATATTAAAACTGGAATAGATATAACAAATACTTTTGAAAAAAATAATAAACGTCAGGAACCCTGAAAAAATATGGGTTGACCAAGGTAGTAAATTTTAAAATAAAATCTACTTTTTTTAAATGGCTGCATGAAAACAAGACTGAAATGTATCACACTTATAATGAAGGTAAAGCTGTTGTTGTTGGTAGATCGACCAGAACAATGAAAAATATAATGTGGAAATACTTTACGGCAAACAATACCTATAAATATTTTGATGTCCTTCAAAAAATAATATTATAATATAATAACACCAATATCATCAGTAATAAAGTGACTTCTAAAGAGGCTAGCAAAAACGACAATGAAATATTTGTTTATATGAATCTATATGATGATTCTGCTTTTGAAAAAGGAGGAAAACAAAAGTACAAAATAGGTGATACGGTAAGAATTTCACATAAAAAATCAACATTCGAAAAAGGATGTGCCCGCAACTGGAGTGACATGAAAATCGAAATAGCTGTTCTTTTTTTACTTTAATATAAATTAACAAAATTAAAACAATTGTTTTTAAATTACCCTTTTTAGTATATTATTATTGGGTATATCAAGCAGCAATCAAGAATACAAATTGGATAAGGTAGAGTATTCCAGTTCTTTTAAACCCATCACTGCCAACAAGAAACTGTTGTTAAAGGCCATTGCTGTCCGCAACGCCCAACCCACCCCCTGTGTTTCACATCGATGATGTCATTATGCAATAGGACTATTACAATATCATCTGAAATCAGAGTCTGCTGAGCGCTGAAACTAATGTCATTTTAAAAAATTGTCTAGATGTCTGAATACCTTATCAAGTTTGATGAGCATATTTCTTAATAATCTCACAAATCTAATTGCCCACAACTTTTCAGATGTACATGTAGCAGCATAAGAGACGAATTTTACACTTAACTTTTATGTTTATTTGTAAAAGTTTCATTTTAATCGTAATTAGGAAATGGATGGATATAGACTGGGAGATGGGGGGGGGCGTTAAGTGGTTGAATACTCGTTTAATAATCGCGTTGGGAATAATTGTTAATAAATAGCTTTGTTCTAATGACGTTCTTCGCTTTTCTGTATCAATTACCTTTATTTTCAATATATCCAATCGCCGAAAGTGGTTCCAATACACATCACATGTGTACCAGGGAAAACATTTGTATTACATCACTGCTTTTTGCATGTGAATGTGGATACATTCTAGTGTTACTGTAGATTTTTAAAAAATAATGACATTTATTTAGAGAAACAACAACGTCGAAACTCGATCTTTTTTTAAATTGCTCTATTAGTAAAATACTGATGCTGTGATTTCATTGCAAGTTATAATGAAATTTTTACTCATTTTTGTGCAAACCTCTGAGTGCCAACTCTGGAATTTTAAGTCCACTATAAACTTTAAAACTTGCTTCTCCATAATTAACCCTATCTATGAAACTAAGCTTTCATGCACCTAATACGCCTTTCGCTTTGTTCCTTTGCAATCGTTGATCACATTTGCGGACGAGTATGATAAACCACTGATTAATGCTAGATACTTTAATTATGTTACATGTACTTAATTACTGTGCTCTCAATGTTCGATTAGTAATTTTAAATTAGTTGACTTAACAAACGACTGTTACTGCAAGTTCTTACGCAGGTAGGATTTGAATGCCTTTTGACTTTTTTTTATTCAACCCCTTTACTTGATTTGATACAAAAAACCAATTAATGTGATAATACAATACAGGTCAACTTTTAATTGATTGTAACAATGCAACCAACACTTCTGCAAGTAAGAGATCACAATACTGTTGGTACTTGCCGTAATTAGGCTCTTACGCAAACGCTCGCGGGACTTATTTAATTGGTGTTAACTTCTTAAAGTATCACGACCAGTAGGCATTACTAACATTTCAACTGATCCATATTTCCCCGTATATTGTTATTTACAGTGTACTGAGTTTGTTTGTTTTTTTTTCTTTAAGAAAATTGTAACAAAATATAGAACTTTTATTAAAATTTGCTAATTTCATGATTTTGAAGCAAACTTCTGGGCTAGAACCATTGTTTTCGATGATAAAACAAGCGATATATCAAGCTTTCATTTACCAATTTTGATCGTGATTGTATTTACATTCAGCAAATAGGGGCCTATTTTTAGTGTATTTTTTATAAGAAAAAATGGGATCCATACCTACCCCCGCGTTATAAACGGGTGTAATAATAATAATAATAATAATAATAATAATAATAACAACAACAACAACAATAAAAGCTATTGAGTGCAAGAGGATTTATAACTCAATAGCAATCTTTGAGAAAAAAGAAAGGTTTTCCCTAGTGAACAGGATAATAAATGTCACGAACCGTGTCCGACAGCTTAGTTACCAAACCCGTAAACTCGACTTGTTTACCACATCTTGATGTGACGTACAATGGCAGAGAATGACAGAATGTTAAATATAAGAAATACCACTCTGTACTTCACTGGATACAGAGAAGAAGAAAGCCCAGTTAAATTTCAAAGCAAACACAAAGCAGATACTTTTTTTTTTCAACCAGTGACTGAACTCCCTGGCGTGTGGTCTGGTCACAGAAGAATGGTTTAAAGCAGTGATAGGGAGTCAAACATAGGTTAAGCAATGGTTTAGATACCAATCCGTGTGTAATTCTAGTCCCAGTTGCGACAAAAGATTGAATTCTTTTCGTACTAGTTCTTTTACACACAATTCACAATTTGTAAACACTGTGATGAGGAGAAAATTTGCTTGCGCTTTGTAATATTTTTCAAATAAATCTTCAAATAAATATTTATTCCTCCAACAGGGCCCAACTCAAAGAGTCAACAAGCACAAAACAACACGCAATATTTAAGCGGCTGCAGCCTCGTCTCGTGCTTTCATTGTTATGTAATATTCTCAAGTGCAGTCTTATCAAGAATAATGCAATTACATAAAAAGGACCACTTTATAGTAATTTATTGCACATGACATTGATGTCGAGTTAGTAGTGTTAACAGTGTTCACAGTTTGCAGGTGCAGAAAAACTTGGCACAACTGTTCAAGAAAGCCATGCGTAAACTTAAGTAGGTCAACAATGAGAAAGCAGTATGGAACAGACGAAATTTAAATATGAACTTTTTAATCCCAGAATTTTGTTTTCTAAAATTAAGAACAGAATTTTCGTCCATGTCGATGATTCCTTTTTTAAAAACTTCTGGAAGAAAATGATTACTTAGTGCAGGTTTCACTGGGAATATAGAACATTATTCAATTAAGAACAGCCAGGGCGAAGGTCGATAAGTTCCACGTTAGGATAATATTGTATGTCAATGTATTTTAGACACCTATTTGATAATCACCGAACGGAAAATATCTTAATATCCCTTTCAAACCCTTGTACGACATTTGCTATCCCTACCATTTTAATCCGGGGATTTGTTTTACCGAAAATTATGTTGTAAGCCAGTAAATGTCTTGGAATGGAACAAGCACAGATTCCAATAGATAAGAAGATAAATAAAAGTAGATGTAAAGGAGAACTTTTGTCAAAGCCGATTTGGGGTACCCCGTCGGAACGACTGTCATCCGGTTGGGGGACCCCGTCGGTAGGACTGTTAGCCAGTCTGAAGCCTCGTCGGAACGATTGCCAGCCTTGTAGGAACGCGGAGGAAAACGCTTGTTTGTAGGGCGAGTGACTCCCCCCCCCCTCCGAGACCGGCGCAAAACACAGGGGTTCGAATTTACATTAGTTGGTATCGTCATTGACTTTTGTGTATATAGCCACTGAACAATCTTTTTATATTCATTTAAGGCACATGCGAACTTTGTTTCTGAGCTTCCGTGGTTTAAGAGGTTCTAAATATAACTGGTTGGGGATTACCTCCAAGTCAAAAAAAGGGTCCGCACAAGGCCAGGGCAAAGCTTACGGCCCATGCCAAATGCGTGCTAACAATACGGCGGCAGTGCAGTTGGTGTTAGCATGTCATTCCGACTGGAAGCCGCGGGAAATCAAGCTATGCTTTGTTTTTCGAATGGTTCAAAAGGCAAAGAATAGAAACACATACAGCTTAGAATGAATTCCCAGCAAGTTTTTATTTGTATGAGCTCCTCCCGGACCTCGGCTCTTCCTGAAGCTATTAGCTCGTTTTTTGACACTTCGTGGATTACAACCAAAGTGTATGACTTGTGCGATACAGCCCGTATTTCATCTTTCATGGTTGTGTATTTGTTGACTTCATCAAAGGATACGCCTGAATTCTTCTTAAGAGATGGCGTTGTCGCGTAGTGATTTAGATATTTGGTCTGCGATTATGTTGAGTTTTGTTTCGTCCAAAACGCGGATTTCATCGTGCTCTTTAGATTCTATGGATAGTCGCCGGCTGATAAAATCTCCAGCCATATAAATCAGACCACGGCTTAAACCTCAAGGGCGATCGCTATGGGTGCAACAACGACTGTTGACAATATTTCAATCCCCGTCACAGTGGTGCCCAGAGATACAGCCGTCAGTGTGGTGTCAACACCAGCCATTGCGTTTAATGCGCGCTTGTACATTTTGTATAGAGCGCGCCGCTGTTCTACCTCTGCTAGTAGGTAGGTTTCAGCTTCGCCGATTTTTTTTAGGCGAAAAATATTGTGGGTCTTGGATTTTTGGATATATCGACATTATAATTCCTCTATAAGCAGCGTGATTTGAAACTTTAATTGACCCAGACGGAGGGCAAGACGGAGGTGACATCAAAGAAGATGTCAATTTGCTTAATATCACTAGATCTGGACAAACACTGTCTTCAACACCCCAGTCAACACGCCCGCCGGGAGTCACAGACAACATGCCTTCTGCCCACAGGTGCAGCTACTGTTTTTCTTTCTGGCCGATTATTGTAATGCGAAAGAGCCCGTCTTTTTCAAATATAACTCTGCTGGAGAGGCGAGTGATAGAGGGCCCTATTACCCTGACAGAAAGTCTATTAGCAATCACTTTTCGCTACTAATAAATTCCACGTTGTCACTGTAGTAGCAATCGCGCCAGAGACCCTCCAAGGGAAGCATTTTTGGTTCTTGTTCCGACAACGAAATCGCAACTAACCCTAGCTGCTCGCGGGTTGGCTTAGGATGTTCTGTGTAGCCCTAGTGCTCAATGTCGATCTGCTTTGTATACTCTCGCACCAGTGGTGTTTTTCCTTGTCGAGGGTAAAACCACCAACTTTCAAAAAGTTTTGCGTTTTGAATCCCAACGATAGTAACCAGAAACATTGATTGCTGTAATCCCGCTGACCCACGTGATATTTTCGGCCGTTAAGTACACCACCTTCAAGGCAGCATCAGTGCCAACGCTTGCACTGGCCGTGGTAGCACTGCCCGCCACATGACCAAGCATTTAGCATCTGTGGGCTCTTCTGGGGCGGCATTAAACGGGAGCGATGGCCCGAGGGTGATTGCAGCGCGATTACTAATGAAGCCCGGACCACGTAGACTCAGAGTGTGCAAGGACTAGTTTTAATTTCAAGGGTGATAATGCACTTCAGCATATTAACTGGCGATTGTCTTTCGTCTAAGAGGCGTATCGAAAGCTCCTGGATAGTGCCTTCACGTAGTCTGCGCCGATGAGGATTTCCATACGAGACAGTACGCGTCTCCCCGTATGACTCACCACCCACAGGAATGACATGTACTAGGGTCCTGTCACCCCCACCCCCATCAAGAATACTCCCAGTTGTGTTTATTGATCGAGTTGAACATAAAGCCGCGGGAATTCGATAAATGCTGGGGCATTGGATGCAGTGTGCGTGCCAGCTCCGTAAAACTCGGGTAATTCGAATCCAAAGACGGGGCGAGCGAGTTGCGATAGAGCTGGTAGTTGGAGTCAGTGAGCGTGATGCTGACCAGCCCAGTCGCCGCGTTGTAGTCGGCAGTCTTTCCAGGAATGGAAGCCTGCATTTTTTGTACGAGCGTGTCTATGTTGTAATACCCATTGGGAATGGTGTCTTCTGCTGCAGGGATGGTTGGGGTAGAGCTGACAACAAATATGTTTTTGACAATCTCAACCGAAACGTTGTACCATCCTGGTCTGAACGAAATCTTTCAGAGCCCTACACGAGTACTAAGACAAGTGCGTATCACCTGTTCTAGAGCAACCGGTCCAACAAGTGGATTAATCAATACAACATTCATTGTGGTAGCATTTATATATGAAATGGTATTGCCACAGGTGTCTCGCTTTAATAGCAACTCGAAATATGACGTCGGCGGTGTCTTCAAATACAGTGATGCAGACAGTGGAGCCATCCACTATTTGCTTCTGAATCCTAAAGTGCTTCTACGAGAAGGCGTTTCGTTTTCAGATACAATTTATCGACATAACCAATAAGTATGCACCTCTTGATACTAGGTCTGTGGATATGAAGGACAAATTGTATAGCAGCCCCATGCGTTTTTTGCAAAATCAGGTGAACTTTGTCGTCCGGTATGCAAAAATATGCTGTGGTGCCAGCGTTAAAGACCATCTGCTTGCGAAGGATTCCCTGTTATCCAGCTTTTACATTGTTTCATATATACTTCTAGGTAAGGTTGGTACTCAACCAGCTGCAGTGCATCACTCCAACACTGACAAGTTTCGAGCAGTTTGACAACAATATTGAAACAACGATCTACGATACGGTTTGCAGAGTTTAACATGGATACAAACTCGAACTGGCGCCAAAATCAAATCCCCCACGATAGGCTTGGAATGTTGTATTTACTATTCCCCAGCCCACGAAAGATCATTCCCAGACTTCTCGCAGGGAATTAAATGCATGTACAACATTTATGCTGGACAAGTCAGAAGGCGTTATATATGCTGGTTTAGTAGGCCTCAACCATAACATTCGGACATGCGTGTGGACAATCCTGACTGCACAAAGCCAAACCGTGTAATCAATAACAGGAGTGGGGCAGGCCTTTGATGCCCATAAGCAATTTGTCGTGTACGTGGAAAATAAGTTTATTCACGTAAAAGATATTCAAATTTCAATATATAAGTACCAATATGCACCCCATAATGCAATGAGCGAGCTAAATTTTGTTATTGGCAGTAGCCTGTACAGTGTCTACATGATACTAAGCAACATAAATCTTCTTGTTAGCTGTCATGAGCGTATAACAACAAAATTACACTAGGCACCAACACCGGTGTTAATGCGGCAAGGCTACCCATCACGAGCAGTGCCAGCATGGAGGGAGTGCAAACACTACAACCACAGCCAACTTAGCACCCATACTGGTACAGGAAGACGTGCTTGCCATTCCGACTGCGCAAGTGCAGACTGGCACCATGCAAAAAGTGCAAGCATTGCGAAGACCACCATGCCAACAAAACTGCACTAGTCGTAGCTGGTGTTGCATTGAGACTTGCAGCCATCTGGTTTGTCCCCTCTTGAACGACTAGTGCCATGTTCAGCACTTTCATCGCCCTAGTGCCTACTAGCTATTTTACTAGCACGCTTGCATAGATGGACAAATATTGCAGCTATTATCACGGTAACGAGTACTAACGTGCTCGGCCAATCAGCCAACGTCTCTGCTGGCATTTTTCAGTAGAAATGATACAATGGTGCCAATAATGCCGCTAAGCGCCGCCAAAGCCTTTTATTACAAGTGTTTTCAGTATCCTGTCTAGCCACTCCAGCTGTTTTACACATTCTTTTGTGCTCCTGGTGTCCGATTTAGGTGTTGGAATGACCGGAGATGGTGGCACTGCACCTGCACCACCTGTAATTGTGAGCTATAGTGATACTCTGTTCACTGAAGAGTGTTCACAGCCACTTGGTGAGGGTTATAATACCATCGTGGACAATTTTGTTGACGGTGTCCCATATCAAAGAAATTTGTCTATGCAGGTCGGTATGTGCGGTATGCTTTCATCCTTAGCTGGTGAATGCATTCTTGTATTTCCTGGTGCATTGTTTTGTCTTCTGCTTCGGTCAGCTTTCTTTCTTCTACTGTGATGCATTGAAGTCCAGGATATCTCACATCAGGAGGCTTTCACGTGCATGTGCCACAGCTTCTTTGATTCAGATTGCCATGTCCTCAGATTCTAAGGCAACGAGCTCAATATCAGTCATCCTGTTTGTCAACCGGAATCTCTTCTTGAGCTGTGGTGAGCAGCCTTTGTGCTTATGCCGATAGTGGGTCCTCTTTTATCCCTATCGCTCAGAGAACCTGAATGCCGTGCTTCTGTAGTGTGGATGGTGCCAGGAATTCTCTTGGCTCTTTTTATGCATTAGCAGGATCCAGTCCTGTCCACACTTTACTGCGAGGGCCCCAAACTTACTTTGCTTTAAACTTTAGATTGCTGGTGTGTTCCTCAGAGAATGCCTTTGTTTTGAGGTACACATTGAACTTGGTTATGCATTGCTCAAGTTTCACTTCTGTGGGTGTATCCTTTTGCTCCCACCCATCTGGTACCTTGCTGCTGCCTAGCAAGGAAGAGGTGTAAGTTGTTTGCCCGCAATTTGACTGCTCAAGAGTGGACAGCACAATAAGTTTTAACAAGTCTGAACATATTAAAGAAACAATACATGAACTTCAATATGCTAAAGCATGTCTCAATACGGAAACAAGTTCAACACTCTTCACCACGTGCTTGGGGTGAAGGAAATGTGAAGTGCTGTCGATATGACTAATAATTCATGCACTATAGACCGAAACCTGCTGCTTGTCAAAAGATTTCCAAACCTTACCAGCAACAATAGCATTGTGCCCGGTACTGCTATGCTTGCATTTACAAGTGCTCTAAATGGTGGCTCGGTGTTGACTGACACCAACCGTACAACCGTGAATAACCTTAGCCATGCCATCATCAAAATGATCAGTGTAAAGCTTGAGAGGAACGAAGTGGCTTGTATTGACGATGCCAATGTTTGGGGCATTCACAAAGATCTCTGGCTGACAGACTAATTGTGTTACTCTCTTGAAATAAAGAAGTACTATTATTATTATTATTATTATTCCATATTACCAATAAAAATGTGAACTTTGACCCCATCCCCTCCTCCCATTAAGGCTGTATCCAAGATCTGAAAGATTTATTGTCATCTATTCATCCTCCTTAAACATCATACAAATATAATAAGTTTCCCCACAATCAGTGTAGATGGAGTTCAGATTATAAGAACTGAGCGATGGATGGATGGATGCAGAGACATAATGATGGACTGACCAACATGACCTATCGCAAAATATCAACAAAAAAAGCAAATATAACAACAACAAAAAGCATATAAGTTACTAAGTGGTTAGTAGTTTCTTTGCTGATCAATGCTGTTGTGTCCTTGAACAAGAATTTTAACCTCACTTGCTCTTGTTGATCAGTCTGCAAATTGCAAATGGATACCAGCATATGCAGGGATGTTAACCTGTGATGGACTGGCATCCCATCAACAGGAAGTCATGTACTGTAAGTGGCTTCTCATCATGGAAACAGGGATTAGCTGAGACCTTATGAGATCACAGTGAGCTCTGGAAGACTTAAACCTAAGAGACAAGTAAGGAACACAAGATACCACCAACTTTAACTGCCCATTAAGAAGAAAAGATCAGGTATGGTATAGATTTTAATGACAAAACAAGAGTAAGTACTAAGTTTAGAATTCAACAATCTGATTGGCCGAAATTGAAGTCCAACTTAAAATTGACCAGTCTAAATTTTTGAAGTCTAGACTTAACTTTTAAAATCATGCTGGTGAAATCGAGACCACATAGTCTGACACACCGCAGCTTTGCTGCTGAACTGTCTGCTAATATCATGATGATGATAATGATTTTTTTTTATCTTGTCATGCACTAAAATGGTTTGTCAAACTGTGATTTATGCTGGACAAACCTGTTATGAGATGTAAAAGTTTAAAACCAGACAATTAGCAAAATGATCTACATATATGTCATTTGCCATTTTACTGGAAGAAAATGATAACAAAATGTATTTCAACCCAACTCCGCATTAAGTTCTACAATTTCCCTCAGTTATCTTCCATTGGTAAAAAAATTAAAACTAAAAAGCCAATTTATTATAAATCCACAATTTTAATGTCTTTTTCAGAAGTGATGCAAAAAAGCATATTTGTTAATTTACCATCTTTGCCCTAAGTTTTCGGACACTGTCAGTTTTCAGATACCCTTATTTTTTTCTTGCAACAATTTTTTCATGAACTCTAAGTTTTTGGACAGATGTAGTTTGCAATTTGATTTTTTAACCTAATTTTCAGACAGTAAATAAGATCAGTGACAGTTTTCATTAGCAAACTGAAAGATAATTTAATTTAATATAGCACCTATTATATGAACAAGGGGCCTATAGGTGGGTCTGATATCACTCACCTAAAGTTGACATATGTGTTGAAACTTTACTGTGGAAAGGAAAGCTTGCAGCACATAGTTGCTATGTTCTTGATTAACTTTGGTGGCATCTGTCTTCTTTCCTAGAGCTTATATATAGGATCAATTTCTTGTCATAAAAAGGATGTAATTTATACAACCAGCCTTGCCCCCTGGATCTCCTCCTGCCCCTTGGGGATAGGCCCAAATTTATAACTTAGAAACTGTTCACAGCCCCACCCTTAAAGTATACATTTACTTGGCATTACAAGGGGAATTAAATGTGCAGTCAGCATGGATTCCTGAGTCTGTCCTTACCCTTCCCTTCCCCCCAGGGTACTGCCCCTCGAGTCATAACTTGGAAACCATTGAGATCCACATTCAGATAGCTGTGGTGGTTTAGTGGCTCAGTGGTTAAGGCATTAGACTCATGACCAGAAGGTTGCGGGTTCACTTCCCACCAGCTGATCAGCCTGGATCTTCATTACTGGTAATATGTGTGGATCTCACTCATAACTGAACTCATCTGACATCTTGATGACACAAAATAACATTGCTAGTCTGATCCAAATCTGTCCATAAATATGGCCTCTAGAGTGTTCACAAGCTCAGCCAATCAGATGCAAGACCACCTCATTAATATGTACGGATGTTGCTTATAAACCAACTCAGCTGAGATCTTGATGATACAAGCTTACACACCAGGTCTGTTTAGAAATACGGCTTCTAGAATGTTGACAAGCTTAGCTACAAGATCACTTCATTAATATGCATGGCCGACACTTATAACTGAACTCATCTGAGATCTTGATAATATAAACTTATCTGGCAAATCTGATCAGAAATATGGACTCTAGAGTGTTCACAGACTAAGCAAATAAAATGCAAGATCACCTCATTAATGTGCATGGATGTTGCTCATAATCAAATTCAAGGTTTTGAGGATATTAGCTTACATACCAAATCTGATCAGAAATATGGCCTCGAGAGTGTTCACAAGCTCATCCAATCAGATGCAAGATTATCTCAATAATATATAAGGATTTTGCTCATAACTGAACTCATCCAAGATCTTGATGATATAAGCTTACTTACCAAATTGGATTAAAATCTGATCAGAAATATGGCCTCTAGACTGTTCACAAGCTCAGCCAATCAGATGCAAGATCACTCCCGTATTACATAATGGATCTCGTTCATAACCAAATTAATCCGAGGTTTCAATGATATATACTTACATACCAAAACTGATCAGAAATGAAGCCTCTAGAGTGTTCTTAAACAAGTGTTGAGGGACATATGGATTATGAGATGATCATGAGCAGTAATTCTGAGAACTCGAACTTCACCGATACTTACAAACTGCTGTTTCAATGTAGGTATTTTGTAGTTTGGATACAACGGCATTTACATAAAAGATGTCAAATGCAACTGATACATAGACTACACTGATTTTTTTTTTTTATTTCATCGTATCTACATTAGAATATAACTATTAATCAGCTGACTCAAATCTTGCCCCATTCCCATCCTAAGTTCTAGGACAGTTTTGTTAGAACTTATTTTCTTTGTCCCCAATTTTTGGAACATCAAAAAAGACAGCCTATTTTGGTAGCTGAAAACACAGAGTCAAGATGGTAACCTATAATTTTGTTCCATCAATTATTTGTGTTTTTTTAAATATAAAAATATACAATATATGTATCTTCAGTTTTATCAATCAAACTGTACTGAAATGGAAAAATCTAACAAAAAAGATTTTTCAGTTTTATGTCTTCTATGGACTCTTTTTTCCATTACAACAAGCTGTGTACATAGATCTGTAATGGACATTTTTTTAACTGTACCATGTCAATCAATAAAGCTCTTTAGCAGTATTATTCCATCACAGTCATCAAATTTAAAAGTCGATACTTCATCAAATAGTTTACACAGAATGTTTAAAAGGAAATGCATAACACAATTCTGTACATATTTAGGCTAGAAACAAGCATATGAAATGACAAACACATTAGTAAACAAATTTCTGCACAAACATAAACACATGTAATAAATACTGTAACAAAGCATTCTTTTTATATGAGATTATATAGAAAAAAACAAATAATAATACAGACAAATACAACTGCCAGTACCTACATTTTTCCTATGAATGACCTGATTACTTAACACTTCAAATTTTTACTTTTTCTATTGGCACACATTACATATACATTGGACCAAACAAAACAGAATTAATGAATATGGACCACAGCTCTCCATTAACTGCGAAGTCCTGGCTGATGATATTATTTTAACCTATTATTGTGGTGATGAAAATGTTTCGAAACATGCTGAAGAAAAGAAAAATATTGTCCTAAAGCTGCTTTCTTCAATGCATCAAACAGATACATAATTCAATCACTCCATTCTAACATCAGTTATTCTAAATTAAACTGCAATGATCACACACTCACAAACACAAACACACACTAAACTTGACTTCTACCCTGAAATACATTGCATTGTTATACATTACATCAAGTATGAATTAAGATGGACATAACACTATACAAGAGTCACACTGAAGGGACTGATGCTCCACTGGCTAAAAGAATTTATAGGAATCTACAGTAAGTTCATTTCTTCTGTCCTTTTATTCTTTGTAGCTGCTGAGCACTGAAACCATCTCTGATATTCCTGAGAAATTCCAACATACCAAATTTGGTAACAAAACTATTTTCTTACATGTTCGAGTTAACATGTTCACAAGATACCTGTAAGTGCAGTACAAATTCTTTGTCATAACCTACGACCTTGAACCTGGTATCATTGACAGAATGTCATTGAACTTGACTGTCTTAACTGTTTCCGACACAGTCAAGATATACACACATGCTAAGTTTGGTTAAATATGTAATTACTGTATTTTTCCGCATATAAGTCAATACATTTTTTACCTGGAAGTCTGGGCTTCGTCTTATACTCCGAATCAACTTATATATGGATTATGTCATGGAAATTGCTTTAAGTATCAGTAACACCATGATTCTGAGATGTAATCAGCAAAATTGAAAACAGGTCATACAGCTGTACCAATTCTTTTTCAATTACCATGTCAATAAATTGTTATAAACTAATATGACTGCTTTTATATTATAATTTTTATAATTATTTTGTATGCATTTGTATGTGCTTGTACTTTCTGATTTCTCCAACATGAAATAAAAGAAAACAATTAAAGGGTTCACAATTCAGGGGCCATGTAGTACTTACAATCTATACTCTATAGTGTACTGTACTTATGCAAAGCATATCGTTTTGTCCTAAAAAATAAAAAAAATATGAATGGATTTTGCTTTATTCAGTTGTTTTTTTTAAACCATACCCCATTCTTGCTGGTAACATTTTACCCATAGGTCCACTGATATTGGATTTTACCAGTATTTTTTTGATGCACTCGAGCGATTACTGGTACATCTTTTTCATTTATTACCCAATGGATAGCTTCATTTCCCTATTGGTAGCCTCACTAATTTGATCTTGTCTCTCGAATCTTGCCCTCAAACAGGTGTCAACTGGAATAACCTGTCCAAGCTCTAGGCATATTTAATTACCATGTAAATAACACTGCATAGCCATGTGGTTCTTGTGACAATGTTAATTAAAACAAGAATGAACTGTTTATTCAGAGGTGTCAATTGACAATTGAATATAGTAGTGCCCTTGTACATAAAGAAGATCACAATCGTCAGGTAACTGAACAATACAGATTACAATTGCAATGAAACCTCTCTCTCTCTCTCTCACATCTCTGTTCTGTTTCTCTCCAAAATGAAAATGGGGAAAAAAGCATGTTAGTGTCGGTGACTGCAATGTCCCAATTAATCTGGAATAGCATACAGTGATACCATTAATATTCATGACACTGGAAGTTACTAGCAAAAAAGATGAAGCCAAGGTGATGGTCTGGCTTTGTCTTATACTCCACATTTTACTTATATATGGTGAAGGATGGAAAATTTATAAAATCAGTGAATTCGACTTAGAATCCACATCAACTTATAGGCCAGAAAATACGGTATTATTTTGCTAAAAATAACAACAAAACAAGTTACTGAACTTGTACCATTCAAGGTATTATTCAGATATATCTACATACTGGGTTTTATAAGAATCCATTCATACCTGTTTGTGTTATCATGCTCACAAACCAGTACAGCTAAAAAAAATAAAAAACGAGTCCAAGACCTTTAACCCTAAAATCAATCTCAGAGTGATATCAACTTGTTTATTGGAATGCAAGTAATTACAAAGTCTAGCCAAAATTCATTTGTATATGTACAAATCAATGTATTCATATGCTCAATGAAGTATAAAAATGCAAGCAATGATCACTGACTTGACCCCAAGGTCAATTAGATCTGGTTTTCAAACTCCTTCAAGAAAGTGCAGATATGTAGATGGTCAGATCTGCACCAATTCATTCAGAACTAATTACATATTGCAGGAAGTGTTTTAGTGACAAAACCATGTCAATGCCACCATTCACACAAGATAAGAAACATTCTAAGATTTTCAAGATGGCCACAACTGTGCCATGTCAGAGGTCAGATAAGCACTATTTTCATTCAGAATAAGTTCAATATTTGTTCAGTGGTTTTTTTTGTGAAGTCCCCATGCTGATATCATCATCTGTTCAGGAGAAGCAGCCATGTAGAGAGTTTCAAATTGGCCATCAAGGCAGCCATTTTGGATGTTGGATCAGCATTATTTTAATATAGGAACATCTATATATTGCAAGAACAAAACCCCAAACAAAACAAACCCATACTGATATGGCCATCCATTCAGAAGCAGTAGCTGTAATGTGATTTTCCACATTTGGAAGGTCACATTGGCATCATTTTCATGTAAGACTGACTAGATATAGTAAGAAGTGTTTTAGTGAAAACCCCATGTTGATAGAACAATACCTTCAAGAATAGTAGTGGTAAAAATTTTCAAGATAGCTACCATGGCTATTGTGTTGGAGGTCTGATCAGCACAAGTTTCATTTTGGACCAACTAGACAGTACAAGTCTTTTAATGAAAACCCCATGTCTATATGACCACCTATTCAGGGGAAGTCTTGAAAACAAGATTTACAATATGGCTACCATTTTGAGTATATTGGAGGTCTGATGGCACCATTTTCATTGGACCAACTACATATCATAAGAAGTTTTTAAGTGAAAAGCCCATGTCACTACACCTATTCATTCTGGAGATGTAGCATTAGTATGATTTTCAAGATGGCCACCATGGTGGCCACATTGGAGGTCTAATCACCATGTTTATTTAGGATCAACAAAATATAATAAAAAGTCCTTCACTAAAAAAGACATATCAATGTGACCATCCTGTCAGGAGAAGTAGCATTAGCAAGATGTTCAAGATGGCCACCAACATCATAAGAAGTCTTTAAGTGATATCCCCATGTCAATGTGATTATCCATTCAGGAAGAGCAGCAATAACAAAATGTTCAAGATGCCCATCATGGTGGCCAAATTGGATGTCAGATTGTCACCATTTTCATTCAGGACCAACTAGACATCATAAAAAGTCTTTAAGTGCAAACAATATGTAGATATGACCATTTGTTCAGAAGGAGTAGCAAATTAGTTATAAGATTTTCAAGATGGTCCCCCTGGCAACCATACTGAACGCCTGCGTGGAACCATTTTCATTTAGGACCAACTAGACCTTTGAAATGAATGTGTGTGTTAAGTTTCATAGCAATCCTTCCAGTAGTTTAGGAGAAGTAGTGATAACAAATTTATACAATCAGACAGACAATGGATGACAGGCCATCACATAGTCTCTACTTGTTTATGACCAACTGAGCTAAAAATGTTTGAAAGAAGCAAACGTTTATGGTGTAAAGACACACCACACACTACATCTTTGTGCATTATAGTTAAAATATGTATAAAAAACTATAATTACAAAAACAAATTAAAAAAAACCACCACCTTTTGAGGATAAATATTTTACTCAAGATTTAATTATGCTACATGAATCAGAATTCATTACATAGGAAAATTCATTTAACAAATGTTATTGCTGGAAAATTATTAATATGACAATCTCCTAAGGATTCATGGGCCCTACTGTAACAATGAAGTAGAAAGTCAAAGTTTAAGTCCTAACAATATTTTGATACTTCATTATAAAAGTTAAAGTAGTGCATATTTAATTGTTGTGGTCTGCAGATATTAATGGAGTCATAAATACTGTACAAAATGTAAAATCACTTTATGGTATACAGGAAATGGCTGACAGGCATACAACTTAAAACTCTACAAGATGTCCAGGCCTGACTTCTTAGAAAAGTAGAATTTTCTCCACTTCTGACTTCCTAGAAAATGTTACCTGTCACAACGAGCTGAAAAACAGAAGATCTTTCTTAATGATATATCTAGCTGTTTTATTACCAGAAAAATGTTATATAAAGTTGAAGATTTTCATGAACTTTACATGTTAAAAATATGTGAATTTATTGTTTAATATGTGACAAATAAGAAAGGTTCAAGGACATTTCAGCAATGGAATTAGTAATGCTCCAGAAAGAATGCATATCAGCCTATTTGATGCACAATTCTTGGTCCAAATATGCCAGTTCTGCAAAAACTACATGTACCAAGTACACATACATTTTTGGGGGGAATATATACAGATCAATTATGTTCTTTCATATTCACTAATTATCATTGCAGCAATGAACATTTTCAGGGGAATCAATTTTTCTGTTGCACCAGATCATGGACAAGTTTCTGCTAACAGTTTTGTCTGACATTTTCAAAATGTCTCAAAGATGATGAATCTACCTGCATGTATTCAAAAGGATTCATCTGACTGGGTGTTCTTACAAACAAGTAGCCAATCACAGTATCATGTATTCAAAAGGAATCATTTGTTAGGGTGTTCTTACAAACAAGTAGCCAATAATAGTATCATTTACAAAAATGGCTAATTTTCATCAGATTGGGTTCTTACAAAAACAAGAAGCCAATCATAGTATCATTTACAAAAATGGCTAATTTTCAACATTGAAAATATTGGCTGTTCGTAGATGGGGAGTAAAATAGCTTCAGACCCTGAAATGGGTAATTTTACCAAATCTGCATTTCATTTGCATTCCATTTGTGTTCTGTTTCCATTCTATTATCTTGTCATCGTCATCTATGGTCTCAAATTTGCATTCAGAAATTTGCATTTACCACTTTCATCTATCATTTCCTTTCATTTTTGTTTGTTTGCAACAAAATGAAAATACATTTACTGAAGTTGGGTTTCCTATTTCTGAGAGTGTTAAATGGAGAGAACAATTATCTTTCACATCTGGTCTTTTTTAAAAGTGTTGTATTGATTGAAAAAGTAAATGCATTAAATGCAAAAGACAGCACTGAATTTATGGTACAATATAGCCCCAACTGCAATAAATGTAAAAATATAATTGTTGAGTATTTTGTCAGTAATTTTTATCCTTACGTCTTTCATTCAGATAAAGATTGTACAGATACAACCACGAGTGATGATGTCATCACATCAACGGTGATTTTTTAAATGTCTGCCGAGATAAGAAAAATGTCACAGCCTGTAAGGCATGAAATACTGTCAGTCAGTGTGAAGAATCTCATCCTGGAGTATGCACACACAACAAAATATACTATCCTTAGTCAAAAAAAAATTTTCTTTTTTTTTTCTCGTACACTTACATTTTTCTCCTCTTCCTATCCTCTAAGACTCAAACTAATACTCAAAAACGAAGCTGATTAATAACTCAATTACTGTCGAGTGAGGGGGAATGGGACATTTATGGTTACCCCATAAAGTGGTAGGCACATGTACTGGAATGACCCTCTCCCCCCCCCCCCCAAAACAGGAAACACTTACAAAGAAATAAGCAAGAAAAATAATATATCTAATAGATATTGCAGGTTGAACATAATAAAGCCTCTGGGATGGAAAGGGATGGGAATACAAGACACCTTAAGGACCGTGGTTGCCAGGGTGGTACCCATCTAACTCACTATCTCATGCTAAAACTATTCAACCCCTACCCCTTTTCATACCTTTATTTAAATCTTTGGAAAAATTAGTTTGTGTTATCTTTTTGTTTGATTTTATAATAAATAAGTAACAACTATAACAAAACTTGATTTTTAAAAGTCAGTCCATACAAATATACAGGGGTATAGCATACAACAAAACATATATAGCATACAAATATATAGCACACACTAGACAAATATAGATCCCTGGCAATGAACACTAAAACCAGCAAATATAATATGGCAAGGAAACCAGCCAAAAGGTGTAATGCCTAAGGAAGGGAGTATGAGCCATACAAACAATTTCATTTATACCAACGGATCAGAAAGAATGGGGACTCGAAAACGGGAACCAAAACAAGTATGCTTCATCGAAAAGAACAAAAACATGAACCCTAATCAAAAACAATTAAATAAAAAAAAATCTTCAAAATTCTATTTGAAATTTTTCATACCCACAACAACAGACCTTTGGGGGAAATTTACAGATATAAAATTCTTTATCATTCTTTCACACAAAAGGGGGTCGCCTTAAAGGCCTCTTAGCTTAACATAGCTAGAGGTCCAAGAGTAGTCCACACAAATAAAAGTTATTCTCTGAAGAGGTAATGTGGACACCTGAAAGCACATTCTCTCCCCAATACCTGAATTTCTGAGAAGTATAGCAAGTCCACCACATTTTCCCTTATTTACAATAATCTGCTGTTTACAATGAATAAGTTCCCCCATAACTCAGGCTATTTCCAGACCATTTGCTGACCCTAACCTCTAACCTCTAACCCTAACCCTAACCTCCATCAACAGGCTCTGTTTTACTTTCCCCATAACCCAGGCTATTACCAGACCATTTGCTGACCTCATAACTGGGATCTGGCAGTTATATAGCCATGTTTTGAGTAAGTTTCAGTTTTGTGGGGTTCATTTTTTCCTTTTAAAAAAAAAACTGAGACCAAATTTATTTAAAGTTTTCAGAGTAGAGGAGTAAGCCATTTTGGTTTACTGAATAATTGTATTGAAATTAAAGAAGGAAAATTTTCTAGACCAAAAAAATGTTTGAATGCAAGAGGATTTAAGTTTAGTGAAGTTTGGTCTTGTGAGGTTTCACTGCATTTTGAAGGGAGAACACTCACCTGGTGCACAGCACTGTTTTACATGCTTCTGATATTGTTCCTACCACCTTGTTAATTTCTTCATCTGTTAACTTGGCATTCACAGCCACCCTTATGCTGAAAATAGAGACAAAATCTGTGTGACAATGCATAACAAACATTCTAACTGCCCATATAAGCAGAAACTTGCAGCTAAGTTGATAGCCTCTACTGAAGTCACTGAGGGGAATTACAGAATGAGGGATTCAAAATGTTACGAAAGAGGCATATACTCGCGTAAAATCCGGGTCCAAATGCAAACAACATAGACCATGATCTGCCGTCACATAATGCGCCAGCAGATCAGGGTCTATGTTGTTTGTTCTACTGATTAGTCCTTACAAACTGCACACAGATCTGCCAGCACATTATGTGATGGCAGATCTGGGTCTATGCACTTTACAGTTGATATCAGATTATATGCGAGTATATAAGGTACATTATCAAACAAATTTGTACATGTGGCTGCTGCATGAAGGGCAAATGTAACAAACCACATGATTTCAATGAAAGTAGTTATGAATGTTTATGAAGTCATATACGAAATGTATTAATAATGACAAGATAGAATGTCTTACAACAATAATCTTGGACAAAATTTGGCTGTAGTAATAATACCCAGTTCATCTTCCCTGCTAAATTACAGTGAAACCTGTCAAGAAAGGACACTCAGTGGGTGAAAAAACTTTATACATGTTATTGTTATGTATGATGTTTATATAATATTATAAATATTTTAGGAAATTATAAAAATGTTTCTTGACTTTAATGTTTGCTCAAACCTTAATGTTATGTACATGTATCAGGTTTACATGTTTAGCTATTGTCCTTGAATTAGGTTGTTTACTTAGTATTTGAGTTCAAGGACGGTTTGGTAAACAAGTTGTTGATTCAATTTGAGGTCAGGGTTGATTTTGTTTACAGACAAAACTAGAATTTCCTTTAGAATTATGTGCTAAAAGTCATATACACCATATACATTTCTAGAACATTCTGTCATGTGACCTATCTTTATATATACCATGTTTAGTGGACAGTTTTTCAGTTTCGACCTTAACATCAGTCTTTAAAGAGCCATTACAGTTCTGAAAAATCATTCCAAATTCAGAGAGAGGAATTATTTAAAATATTAATTGGATTATAAAAGTGCTCATAGACATTTGGATTTTTGATTTTTGATTTTGAATTGATGATTTGGGGATTTATGTGAACTTATTCAAAGTTATTCTTGACTACTTCATTTTGGCACACCAGCACATTAAAGACTACTGGCACATCAGGACATTAAAGACTATTGACACATCAGCACAATCAAGGATACAGTAGTTCACTCGGAACATTCTATATTTTAGGACTTGTGATTAATCCATTCTGGATTATTTTGTGAATTTAATTCACAATATTGTAAGTGCCTATTGATTTTCATTTTTAATTATCTAGAAATAAATTGCTTGTTGATTTTTACTTGATTTGTTGGTTTCACTTTCTTTATGTTACATTTTTCTTAGACCATAGAGTCGTAACAATGTATTTTGAGGACAAGTGTCCTTTATATCCAGGTTTAATTTGAAAGTGAAAAGAGGGTTCAAAAATGTCCTTATGAGCAGGTGTCCCTTAGATGGAGGTACCTAACTTTCCAAGAATGATGATCATCGAATCATCATACAGCAAAACAGTATAACATTCTGCACATACCATATATACTCACTTTTAAGTCGAGTCCAACTGCAAACAACATAGACCCTGATCTGCTGTCATATAATGTGCCAGCAGATCAGATATATATTGCTTGTTCTATTGATGACTCCTAACAAACTGCACAGACCCAGATTTGCTGGCACATTATGTGATGTCGGATATGGGTCTGTGCAGTTTGCATCTGGACTCGACTTACAAGCCAGTACATACAGTAGACTCTAAACTGAACTTATAAATTAGTTCTAAGATAAGAAAATGTACTCAGACTAAAATGAAATATCTGTGCCGCAAGCTAAGCAGTCAGTCATCAGGATAATGCATTATTATAGGCTTTTCTCATTTCCAAGAATTAAAGTCTGCCACCCACCTTTATTACACTTGTCTAGTTTTTAGACAAACAAGAAAAAAAGCTGTATGTTTTTACAACTGTTTGTCACAGCATCATCTTATTATGATTTCTATCGACAGTGCTGTATCAGTAATTATGATCAATCATCCTGTCATATGACTCCCTCTAACAAGAAACAAATCCATCACAGTGATAAATAATGTTCCAGCAACTACATATTACAACCACAAAAAAACTTGATAACCTTAGTTGTAGTTCTTTTTCATACATTTCTCCCATTTTTAAAACTGCTTTTTCTTTCACAAGCCATATTACAGAATCTGAATTGCTAAACAAGGCGTTTACTCATAAACACTAATTCCCGTCGTCAGCAGGTGCACATTTGAGTATCTGACATTATATGGACTGTTATGGAGGTAAATACAAGAGTCACTCAAGCCTGAAAATTAGATCACAGTGACCTACCTTTGGTATGGCCAAGTTACTCTCCTTGAGATGCATCCACATACCAATTATCATGTGTAGGTGAAATTGGGTCTAACAGAACAGAAACTTTATTCAGCATTAAGTTGTACATTATAATTTATAGCTTCAAGTGGGAGGGAGTTGTGTGACTTAAAGAAGACTAAGTTAAAACAAATATATGATTCATTTAAATTTCATGTGTACATTTTATATAAAGAAATATTTAAATTTAAAGAGGATACTGATGTAACTATTATAAATACATATCATCCATTTTTAAAAATGTCTTAACTTTCTTGTGACCGTTTATGATCTGCAAAATGTGTAAATTTTGATAATGGATCCAATATTTTGAAAACAAATTCTGACATAATCATGACAAACCTTATTTGGCCATGAACTGCATAAATGGGGACTTTGTGAAATGTGACTGTGTGTTTGGCAAAGTAGATTACCCGTAATACTGAACATTTTCTGATTACATTTTGATTGTTTTAAAAAAATAAACTTTGAAATTAATTATTTTATATGCACTGTACAATAAGTATTGCAAACTTCTACAAAATACTCTAGATAATCCAGGTAGCTGTTTGAGATAGTTTGTCATAGTGGAAACCATAGAAACCTGAAACTTGATCTTTTGTTTGCAGAAAACAAGAAAGTCATTAAAAAAAAAAAAATTATATAAAAAAAAGCCAAATTGGCTACAATTAGATGAAAGTTTCATCTGGTCAGCTATACACATTTATGCATTGAAACATGCCTACTCAATTTAATTAGCCCAGGTTATGCATAGAAACATGCCTACTCAATTTTATTAGCCCAGGTTTAGTGATAACATGCTAACAAGGTTTTCACCAACAACAACAAAAAAAAGATTCTTTTTTAAATATAATTTTTTTTTATTTAACAAATGCAGAACTCACTACAATGACATCAAAATATAATCAGATCTTTTACATCTGCATAGAAAGATGCATAATGAATTCAGTTTTCTTATGCAAAGATGTTCTTGCATAATCCTGTGTACCGGATTATTACTAAAAGTCCAAAAAGTTCAAAACTGATTTAAAAGATGGGAATATTGTTTTAATGGCATAAAAATCCAATCAGGTCATCTGCATAAGTATACTAACATTCCTATTAAATTTCATCTGTCTACATCAAATGATTTTTTGTGTAATTGTAGTAAGAAGCTTCCTTGGGACAAACAGATGGAAAGATGGGTAAAAGAAAGGATGGATGGAAAGGACCAGCTGCAACCGGTGTAGGCAAAAAGATAATGCTGACCTCATATGGAAGCTTACAAACCTTTGCATATGGTAGATTATATTCTGATAATATTACACTACACATATCATGTGCCCTATGATGAGAACACATGGCTAGTGTGCATTACTGATACTTCATAGCAAAACAATGGTGTAAGACAAATATATTCTTAACCAGATTTATAAAAAAATTCACTAAATCAAATTCATCCATTGGAATAAAATTGGGCTTGTTGATTCAATGAAAATGACATCTCATATATACTCGCTTAAAGTCAAATCCAAGTGCAAGCTGCATAGACCCAGATCTGCCGTTACATAATGCACCACCAGATCTGGGTCTATACAGTTTTGGTCAGAGTAATCAACAGAACAAACAACATATACCCCGATCTGCCTGCTTGCATATCCCAGGATGGCAGATCAGGGTCTATGTTGTTTGCAGTTGGGCTTGACTTATAAGCAAGTATATACAGTATGTTTAACTTGTACCCACACAAATTTTTCTCCTAAATTTTAAAGAGATTAGTTGTGTGCTATTATCATACTTTAAAACAAAACTTTTTGTCATGACATTTATCTTTTAATTATGTGGGACTTTATGAAGAAATAAAAAACAGTCAGCTACACATGGAAAGTATCAATGTTTAGTCGATATCTGACAGTCAAGTCAAAAGAACACATGTATATACAATACAGTTTATTTATATTTAGCCTGCCAGGGATATTAAACTGTCAATATGTACTTCTTCACTTCAAGATGAAAGAACACTCATTCACAATGACTGATTGAAATTAAAATTAGTCCACTGACAATTATGGAAACAAAACTGATGGAACTTTGTCATTTAATAGGTAGATAAGTAGTAAAAAGCTAAATGATGTAACTCAACAGTATATATTCTGAATGAATAATCAAATGTTGATGACTTGGCTCCATGTAGATATGATCATAATCTAATAACAAGTCATCCTGTGAATTAGTATTTGAATATCTGAATTTAAAGACAGGTGACAAAATATACAGAACATAAACATGAAACACAGATTCCCTATAGAATTATTTCAGAGTAATATACATGTTCAAAGAAGGCATATTTAAGGGAAAAAATGTAATAGAAACTTGATAAAAAATTAGTGACTAGACATCACAAAAGGGGGTCAATTTATTGTTTAAATTTTATATAATGCTTCTAAAAGAGCAAATTAACATTTTTTCAAATAGTCTAAAAAATCTAATCACATGATCCACATATGTGCATATAAACATGCCTATCAAATTTCACTTGTTAGCCTCTAGTGGTTTCTTTGAAGCCATGTTAAAATGGATTCTGGACAAATGTACAGATACATGGACATACAGACATGCATACATATGGATGCATGAATGTATGGATAGAGAGTAGGAAAACAGTATGCCTGCATTCTGCCATCACAGCAGAGGCATACAAATTGATTATCTACCACCAGCTAATAAAATGGAATCAAACCTAGAACTGTAGAGGCATACAAATAGATCATCTACCACCAGCTAGTAAAATGGCATCAAACCTAGAACTGTAGAGGCATACAAATAGATCATCTACCACCAGCTAGTAAAATGGAATCAAACCTGGAACTGTAGGGGTATACAGATAGATCATCTACCACCAGCTAATAAAATGGAATCAAACCTAGAACTGTAGAGGCATACAAATAGATCATCTACCACCAGCTAATAAAATGGAATCAAACCTAGAACTGTAGAGGCATACAGATAGATCATCTACCACCAGCTAGTAAAATGGAATCAAACCTAGAACTGTAGAGGCATACAGATAGATCATCTACCACCAGCTAATAAAATGGAATCAAACCTAGAACTACAACTTTGCAACATGCATGCTGCTAAAGTGCTACACAGACAAAAGACATGGTATAATAGTAAGTCATAAGTAATCCAAATTATGTAGCCAACTAGTCATGTGAACATAGGATATCTTAATATGATGCTTTTCTGTCTAGTAAAGTAACTGAATCACACAATTGTGGCTAGCATATGTCAAAGGAAAAAACAATAAAAAAGTATATGATTGATGAGCACTTGTGTAACCAGATAAACTTGTATGTTTAAGACAGATTCCCAATACTGGAACATATATAACAGAGACATGTCAGATTGTATACAGACTATATATCTTTAGATGAAATTAGCAGATGAAGATTGATGAAAATGCAAATGTTTACAATTCTTCCAGTTTTTATTGTCTAACATACAAGCATAGGCTACAATGTTTCAGGAAATTTAGTGATTTATGTCAAATATCTGTATGAATCACAACTTTATTAATATTTCCTGAACTGTTTGAAAATGAAAAATGACAGTCTCTCTCTTTTTTTCATCCTATTCATATTTGCATGATACAATGTATGACTACACCCTTTTAGAATAATTCAATAAAAACGTGTGATTATGGAAAAATGTTTAGGCAATACATTTTTCACATCTTCATCATCTGGAAAAATCATACTAGTTAATGTTTACATCTGTGCAATTTTCAAGGAATGTTAGTCCTGACTTTGAGAGAATTGTATATAGCAAGACAATCTGTAACAAATTACTGGAATAAATGTAACCATTTGTAATATTTACAATGCATTTTATAAAATGTTAAATGTACTATAATTAGTAATGGACACGATTGTTAAGTAAATTGATTATAAGGTGGAGTCTTATAGTTGCAGGTTTCTGATCAGAAGGAAATGTCAAATAAAGTGCATTTACAAAACTTGTGATCAATGAACACATTTCTTTATAGAGTGCTGTCAAATGAATGTGAAAATATAATAATAATAATAATAATAATAATAATAATGATGACTTAATAGAGCACCTATTATTTTAAAAAGCTCTAAGCGCTTTACAACATAATGTTAATACATAAAGGCATTAAAAAAAAAAAACAGTTTGCATACAGACAACATATAAAAACATGAAAATATCTCACAAACAATATCAAAGAGAAATGAATTATGACACACAAAACAACATGAAACATGAATGTCCAATACAGTTTCAATCTAACACTAATGGCCAATGGTAAATGACAAATTTATTCTTGCTGATGGAAAAGATGTGTCTTAAGAGCACTCTTGAATGTGATCGTGGTCTCTTTGTGTCTGGGATCAAGAGGCAGTTCATTACAAGTAGCTGGGCCCTGATATTCAAATGAACGTTGTCCATATAACTTAGTTTTAACATTGGGAATACTAAGTTTACGAGTGTCTGATGATGAACGCAAGCTTCTAGCAGGCTTCTACACGTGGGTGAGATAGGAGAGGTATTTCGGACCAGAAGCAGTCAACGAAGTATAACACAGAGAAGCAATTTTGTGCTTGTTTCTACTGCGAACAGGTAGCCAGTGGAGTTTGTGAAGAAGTGGGGTGGTATGATCCGTTCTTGGTGCTCTAAGAATGATACTTGCTGCAGTGTTTTGGACCTTTTGAAGTTTCTGCAGAAGACACAGTGGCAGACCAGAAAGAAGAGTGTTACAACAGTCAAGTCTAGAGAGTACTAATGAACACACAAGGGTTTTTGTGGCATCAACTGTGAGAAGGTTGCGAATAGTGCTGGTGCGTCTCAGCTCAAGGTATATAGCTCTGGAGGTGTTCAGGACATGCTGGTGTAGTTAGAGGGAGCTATCAAAAGTAACACCTAGATTTCTAAGTGATTGTCTAAATTTAATGGGGGTGTCATTGATATTAATTTAATCTGGTAACAGGAGGGCAAAATAAATTCTCTGTGGGGTAGTGGGGTAATAAGCATGGCTTCAGTTTTATCATCGTTCATTTGTAGCTTATTACACCTCATCCATGACTTAACATCAGAGATGCACTTCTCTACGCTTTGGATGTTGGAAGCGACTTCATTTGGACAGCTAGATTTGTACAGTTGAGTGTCGTTGGCATACAGCTGGTGGGACACAGGGTGGCGATTTATAACACTTGATAGGGGCTGTGTGTAAAGAATAAAGAGAACTGGTCCTAGAACCGAACCCTGTGGGACACCATAACAAAGATTATCTGGGCTAGAATGTTTATTATTTACTGAAACAATTTGGTTTCTTTCCATTAGGTATGACTTGAACCATGATAAAGCAGTACTGTGGATGCAAAAAACGTGCTGCAGACAATGAAGTAATATATCGTAGTCAATTGTATCAAAGGCTGCGGATAAGTCAAGGAGTGTGAGAACTGAAATCTTACTGTCGTCCAAATCAGAAAGAATGTCATTCGCAACTATTAGGAGGGCAGTTTCAGCGCTGTGAGAGGGGGGATAAGATGACTGATAAGATTATGAGATAAATTACTTATGAGATTATGTAAATTTAAGTGAGATGCTATTTGAGACAGAACAGCTTTTTCTAGGATTTTTGACATGAATGAGAGGTTAGAGACAGGGCGATAGTTTTGCAAGTTGTTGGGGTCAAGGGATGGATTTTTCAAAAGGGGCTTTACAATAGCAGTTTTAAAAAGTGATGGAAAAACACTGGTAGAAAGAGAAGTTTTTATGATGTTGGTCAGAGCAGGCAATACAGCATCCAAACACTCAAATAGCAGTGATGTAGGAATTGGATCTAGTTCACATGACTTTGGGGCGCACTTCTTTAGGACTGTTTGTAGAAAATCCATAGATATAGGCTGAAATGTTGTGAATGGGAGTTGTTGAAATTCTGTATCATAGCTATAGGGTGAGGATGGGTCAGGTTGTGTGATGCCATCAAGTTGATCTCTGATAGTTTTCACTTTGTCATGGAAGAAATTTGCAAACTGATCTGGTAGACTGTCTGGGGAGGCTGTGGTTGGAAGTGATGTAGATTTGTTCTTTGCTAATAATTTGTCTGTGATGCAGAAAAGCTGCTACTTGCAATGATTTTTGTAGACAAATAGGTGGATTTTGCTGCATGCACTATATTGGTGACATTCCTTTTGGCAGCTTCATAAATCTGTTTATGTACTGTCAGACCAGATGAGAGCCACAATCTCTCGGCTTTACGGCGTTCCATCTTGGCGTCACATAGCTTGTCGCTTATGCTGCTGTACCATGAAGCACATTTCTTCACAGAGACTCGACTTGAGGTTGTAGGGGAACGCTTATCAAGCATTGAATGCAGGCAATGATGGAGTTGTTCTGCAGTGTGATTTTTTATAGCTGTTAGGTATGAACTGATGTTGTTGGATAGTTGAGTTCTGTTAATCAAGCTGATGTTCCGTTCTGAAGTGTAAACAGGTGGTGGGTATGGGACAGACAGATCAAGGAGGCATATGATGCACAGGTGGTCTGATGTAAGTTCATGGGAGACAGTAGTGGATCTCAAAATATCATCGTCAGGTCTATACACAATCCAGTCCAATATGTGGCCACCTCTGTGGGTTGGTATGCTAACTGACTGTGCCAAGTTGAAAATGTGAATATAGTCTAAGAGTTTTCACACATGCGGGTTTGTAGGGCAGTTGAAATGGAAGTTAAAATCTCCTAGAATCATTAAGCTGCTATTGGTGGAATTACAAAATTCAAGGAGGGCTGGGAATTATTCCAAAAACAGAGAATCAGATAATTTATTTTTTCGACTAGGTGGTGGGCGATAGAGGCAAAAGAAATGGACTGACCTTTTCTGCAGTGTTATAGTTGCTTGAATAAGTTCAAAAGATGTATGTTCAAAATTGAAGCTGGATATGAGTATGAGACACGAGAAAATTGTGTTTTTGGCAATGACAGCAATGACTCCTCCGCATGAGGGGCGCGGAAATGACATCATCCTGTAGCTGTCGGGTGTCAAATCGGAACATTTTCCCTCATCTCCCGATGTATTAAGCCAGGTCTCAGTCAAAAATAAGATATTGATGTTATGCTCGATGATAAAATTGCAGATTTCTGTTCGTTTTTCTGGTGTTCCAACCGATCGGACTTTAAATGATGCAACGTAGAGTAGTCTCGGGAAATTAGAGGTGGATGGTATCAAGTTCTTGCTGTTAACACAACGTAAGTTTGTGGTGTTGAAAGGCGTCCAAGGCTATATTTATGAACAATAGGGACCACACATGGTGGACAGACGCTCCAATATGGTGGGCTGATGAGTGGAATGAGCTTGCTAAGAGAAAATCCGACTGTTCTCGCTTCCAAAACAAGAGAATGGAAAAACACATACCAAAATGAAGTGCAAAACATGATGCACGTAATAAACTCAACACACACAGACAACGAAACGAATAAACTATCCTAATGCACAATAAATTCGGAACAGCTGCCTCAGCCTGCTAGGTAATGACGAACTGTAACTTGAGGTGGACAAAATATAATATAAAGTTTACTTAAACAAGTCTGTAAAATAAATGGATACACTCAAACTCACACACACAAGACAAATAAATATGAATATACAACCACAAAAAAATGTAATGACCAATCCTTCCAATTGGAATGTAAGTAAAATAGAAAATTTGTAAACAAATTACAATTTTATGAATGAAATAATACTAACCTAATGATAACAGCTAGGATTTTCTCACATTCCTACATGTGCATCATCGTGTTTTCCAGTGCAGAATAGTGATGGGTAATATCTCTATTTTTCATCACAAGACTTCTGTCTTTCACCACATGACCATCTACTGTGATCATAGTGCATATAAAATGACAAAATCTTCATGATTTTCATTATTATACAAGCATTCTTTCACAAGATAATCAAGACAAACATTAATTGCAACACATTTAGGTTCTGAAATGTGCTGTGGTCGAAGTCAGTGTCCCACATGCACTGATCAAACTAGCTACATGTACAGATTCTGAAGTCAGGTTTTGAGATGAAAAAGGCATTGCTCTAATTTTTTTTTTTTTTAAATTCCTCTCATTATTATTTGCAAAAGGAAAATCAATTCTACATCAAAGCTGAATCAAGGATTGTGTCATTTTTTTTCTTTCTGTCTCATTTAATCTTTGGGATTCATTTTGGGATCAGAATTTTCCTATTCTACACCAATGCATGTGAACGATTCTATTGATCTCTCACACTAGCCACCTCAACTCTCACACACTAGCCACCTCAACTCTCTCACACTAGCCACCTCAACTCTCTGACACTTGCCACCTCAACTCGCTGTTCCTAAAATAGAACTATGACATTTACCTCATCATTTTATATCAAGTGTACATCCCATTTACTCACATGGTATAAAGTCGGTAAAATAAATAGAGAGATGGGTGGGGTGTTATTATCATCAGGTAAGCATTATTTCATTCATAAAAATGTAACTGATTTACAAATTTTACAATTTCATTTCAAAATAAATACTTACCAGTTAATGCTGATTTCTGAGAAATCTATATCTCTTTCTTTAGGATGGTGGGTCTGTAATATTCCTTGACTATCCCAACTGGCCAGTTTATACATTTATTTATTATATACCTATCACTTTTCTATCCAAGAATAAACCAGAATTTTACCACCAAATCCCCAAGGTAGGAAATCAATACTGTCATTTTCTGATCACGTATTACCACTGTACTCTTAAATGCGGCTGGAACTACTTTGTCCTTGATGTTTCTTGGTTACAACTGAACAAGCATGAATAACTATGCTGTAGCCTCACATGACATACAAATGGAAATGAGTAGCATTCTCTTTAACAAATCTATATCATCAAGTTCCAACATTTTGTCCAATCCCTCTGTAAATAACTCAAAATAATGCCATCATTCCAATGCCAAGTCCCCATCGAAGCCTCTTGCAAATACCACCAGAAACAATTCAAACGATATTAGCCGGGCCTTGGATAGAAACTTTCCTTTGTTATTCAGCTGGTGAAATTGTCCGTGATGCAAAATTAGACAACTTCACAATAGCTGTAAATCATGTATATGGGTCTGCTACCCCCATGCTTCAAAAAGAACTTGTCTTATTAACAGTGATAATACTGAAAATGAGTGACTGTTGTTACACATGCTTCATTCATAAAACTGATATTCATGTGCATATCAGCTGTTCAAAAAATTGAAATTCAGTCTATGACTTAAGATGAAGTTCTCATCAGAAAGGTTGAAATGTTAAGCAATTTCTTTTTTTTTTCAGTGACTTTTTGGGATTTTATTAATTTATCTGAAAATTGATAGGTATATAAAAAAAATATAACTATCATATTAATTCAATACTAGATCATCGACAATATGCATTAATAATGTCCAATCCTGATCATCTACAATCTGCACTAATATTGTCCAATTCAGATATCATCTACAATATGTTAATATCATCTAATCCTGATCATCTATAATAAGCATTAATACTGTCCAATCCTGATTATCAACAATACACATTAATACTATCCAATCCTGATCATCTATAATATGCATTAATAGTCTGATCCTGATCATCTACAATATGCATTAATACTGTCCAATCCTGATTATCAACAATACACATTAATACTATCCAATCCTGATCATCTACAACATGCATTAATACTGTCCAATCCTGATCATCTACAAAACATGTTGATACTGTCCAATCCTGATCATGTACAATATACATTGTAATACTGTCCAATCCTGATCATCTACAATATGCATTGATACTGTCCAATCCTAATCATCTACAATATGTATTAATACTGTCCAATCCTGATAATTTACAATATGCATTAATACTGTCCAAACCATATCATCTACAATATGTTTTAATACTGTCCAAACCTGATAATTGACAGTACATTTTAATATTGTCCAATCCTGATTATATACAAAATACATTAGTACTCTGCAATCCTGATCATCTACAATATGCATTAATACTGTCCAAACCTGATCATCTACAATACATATTAATATTGTCCAATCCTGATCATCTACAATATACATTAATACTGTCCAATCCTGATCATCTACAATATGCATTAATATTGTCCAATCTTGATTATCTACAATAGGTATATTGTCCAATCCTCATCATCTAAGTACAACAACCATTCAATGTCATCCATTATGTGTACGAACTAATTATTCATTTGGATCCATTTAAAAATCTCTAAATAATCATTCACACAACCAGACTAAGGAACTTTTCATAAAGTTAACTCTAAAAACATATTCCAAAGCATCTGTATTTATTTCTTCAAAAAGAACTTACTATAAGTAGATTCTCTGCTCCAATCTGGAGATTCAAATATGCTCTTTACTGACACACCTTTAAAAATGAACCTTTGTTGAGAGCCCTCTTACTCTTTACATTTTTTTCCCATTTTCTTCAACCGTCTGTACATTCAGGGATGTAGAATAGACCTGATGCTCTCTCCTGCATGTTGTATAAGGTGACTAATAGAGGCAGAATATAAGAAAAGGGTGTGGGTTTGAATCCTACCATCTGATCAGCCCAGGTTGGCTACTGTGGTGTCATTAAGAAAGGCATTTTACTCCAACTGCCTTGGCACTAAATAACCTACTTGTGCTGCTGTGCCTTAAAACACAAAACTGAACCAAACCATTTTCTTTGCATGCATGACTAATTCTACCTGCAAACCATCTGAATATAGTCAGAACAGATAATTAATGATGTGGTTTCTTAATGACCAAAAATAGAGATTTCTCACTAGGTCCTTCAACATGTCTGTACCATTCTGTTCATTACAATTAAACTGCCAGGACTCATTTGGGATCCAATTTCTTCTTGTCTGGAAATGCTGGGATGAATATTGTTGGAGATAAAAGATTTGGTCAGTCTAAGATAAACTGACATATGAAAGTAATACTCTTTTAAAATGTTAACTGAACCTTCTCTCAATTTTGAGGCCTTTATGTCACTACAATGTCAAAAAGTGATAATGGCTATGAGGAAAACTTCTTTTAGCAAGAAATTTCATCCTAGCTTTCATCAGTGGCTCAAACTGAGGTTTCTACAGCATGTATAAAATTTGAGATAATCACATTTAGGAACAAGATCTAGTACTTAACACTACCGTAAGCAAGCTAATAATTAGGGCTCAAACTAGTGGGCAAAACAATGACCAGAACCACTTTTGGGACAGAAAAGTTGCTTTTTTTATGCACATGAGTGATATTCATTTCACTTTCTGATGTGGAGATGACTGCCAATGAAAAATGGGTTTTGAGTTTTGCCCTCTTATAATATATCCTGACTGTTTATCTTTGATCCAAACTTTTTCTTCAGTGTCAAGACAGTAATTCTTTTCAAAAGACTTGTCAATCTATTCAATATATTGTTAAGCTGTCATTACTTTTTTCAATTTTAATATGTCAGTAGATCATGAATGATAATTTATTCTCTTTTGGACCATGCATACAATTTTCATCAGTAAATATCTCTCTCTCTCTCTCTCTCTCTCTCTCTCTCTCTCTCTCTCTCTCTCTCTCTCTCTCTCTCTCTCTCTCTCTCTCTCTCATAAAATGCCTGAATCAGGCATTGGGAGCTTCTGCTAAGAAATTCATATTAAAACTTGATAAATAGTTATTATTTTCACGGAAACTCATACACGGACATTTACCTCAGCCTATACTTATAATGCACTTTGCTGCTGGTGTGAAATTGCCTTGGGCCTTCTGCAAATGGTACAATGTAACCTTTACAAGGGAACTAGTTCACTGCCTAAACCAAGTTTGGAAGTAGGCCATTTGATTTCATGGGCAAAGAGGGATCGATCTCCAACTAACCCATAAGTCCTTTTCAGTATCTGAATTTATATTAGTGTGGTTTGATTCTTTGCCAACAACTTATAGGCTTGGTGTTGATTCTTCATCTTCTATTAAAGTACTAAATACTTTTTGTCCCAAACATATAAAGACAAAGAGTCTGAGAATAATACGTCAGAGATCCGAGACTTTGTTGCTGGGCAAAATGCATCTTTGAGTGACCATTTTCAACCCTCTCACCATCTAAAGTTGTGTCACCAAATGACCAGCATTTTTGTTTGCTACAAGCCAACACTCCATGAACATAGGAATTTTTGTGGGTTTAGGCATTTTCTTTTCCCTCGAGAAGCATTGCCCACATGGTCTGCCATGTTAGATGGGGTTGACAAAGAAAAATCCTCTGAATGAAAGTCCTTCAAGGGGACCAATGTCCTAATAGCTAAAAAGAATTTCCAAGAATCCATGATAAAATGGTTTCTTCCTTTTAACTGCTGAGTGTTGAAACCATCTGGAGACTATACTAGGTGTAAGATCAGCATCATTTTAATTTAGGATCAACTAAACATCATGAGAAGTCTTCTGATCAAAATCTCATGTTGATATGACCATCCCATTCAGGAGGAGTAGCAATAACAAGATTTTCAAGATGGCCATTATGGTGGCCATATTGGATCTAAGATCAGCACTATTTCCATTTAGGACCAACTAGATAACATAAGAAGTATTTTGGTGAAAACCCCTTGTCAACATGACCATGGATTTAGAAGGAGTAGTGATAACAAGAATTTTAAGATGGTTACAGTGGTGGCCATATTGATGTCAGATCAGCACCATTTTCATTTAGAACCAACCAGACATCATAAGATGTCATTTAATTAAAACCCCATGTCAATATGACCATACGTTCAATAACAAGATCTTCAAAACAACCACCATGGCGGACATAATGGATGTCAGATGGGCACAATCTTCACTTAGATGTGCAGATATGCTGCCAGGATTTTATCTAAAGGGGGGAGCTCCCCCCTTGTCACCAAAATATGGGGGGAGTAGAAAAAAAGGGGGAAGGAGGAAATGGCTCTAGTTCAATATTTACCTAACACTTATATATCAGTGACAGTCTCTCTTTCTTCCTGCTCCACTGTTAGAGCTATACTGAAATCAAAATTCTCAAAAGATGTCTCCTCTAGTTGTATAAGCATTAATCTATAGATTGTTTCTGTTCCTAATCTGTTCCTTATCTGTGTATGAATATTGTTCTGTGCTGCTGTCTGAAGGGTCATATGCACAGGTAGCGTATGCAGCTTGAACAAGTTGGGAAACTGTTCTTTATGGTTGTTATGTACAATTTTCCACAGCTCATATGTATTGTCTCTTGGATATCTCTGCTCCAAAAAGAGAATTTTCACTAACATGACCTCTGACAAAGTTTCACCTTCTTTAATCAGTGCTTTGCTGACTACTGTGCCAGATTTCTTGACTGTTCCATAATGTTGTATTAGGGTTTTAAGTCCATCAATGCCAGTCAGCTTGTTCAGACAGAGGTATTTTGATCAAATAAATATCCTTACTTTTTATTTTATTTTTAGACTCTTATTTATTCAATTTATCTTAACCCTTAGAGTGCTATATAGTTTTATAGCACAAGATCCCTCAGGGCTGAATTGTTTAAGGAAAGAAATGAAAATTGCACTCTACTTTTAAACTGCCTGTATTTTAATTAGACTTGGTATTCTGCCTTTTCTACATTTAATTTCGAAATACCGCTGAATAGGGGGTTGACCAGCATGCAGTCTGGTTTTGTCCATCCAGCATGTACATTTGACTCATTTTCAGCATCATTTTTGGGTTCACTCTCTGGCATTTCCAGTAACACTTTTCCCACTCCACTAATCTGATATACTTCAAAACATTAACAATCACTGTCATCATTGCTATCATCAGCCAGTATTTGGCGAACAAAATCGTCATCTGAAGATGAAACATGTTGGGGGTCAGCCATTTGGGGTTTTCTAGGCAGCCTGTATTTTAAACAAACATTTATAAAACTTCCTAGATGAATGCATGGTTCAAACTATGACAGAATGCTTGTTCCATGGCCCACTGTGCCAATCAAATTTAGTTTAACAACAATTCATGTCAAGTCGAAGTACCCAGATGTGTAAACAGTTGCCAACCTTAAAAAGTAATCACTATGAGACCTCTACTGGTGGCACAAAATATGTTGCCACAAGTACTTTATGGGTTAACAATTAAATAAAAATTGTATACTGTGCAGAGTACATTATGACATGCATAACTTGAAACTAATTTGCAGGAATTCTTGCACATCACTGCTCTCCAAGCGTGTGAATTCATACAAATTTTGCGTGATTTGCACACTTTCACACCCTGGCAGCATCTCTGGAGTAGTAGCGATAATAAGATTTTCAAAATGGCTGCCATGGTGGCCATACTGGCTTTCTCAGGGGAACCATCTTCATTTAGGCCCAACTAAATCTCAGGATGAATTTGTCTGTAAATTTTGGTGGCAATCCTCCCAGTCATTTAGGAAGAGTAGTGATAACAAACTTGTACTAATGGACTATTGCAAAAGCTCTTCTGATATATAACCAGTAGAGCTAAAAATTATCTCTTTCCAGGTCTTTCTTTGTTTTAATATGAGTTTCTGCTAACTCAAATAATGCACATAAATGCATGCACTGTAAATGTGAGGTGACTTTTCAGAGCATTGGAAGTTACTGTAGTATCATTTATTTTCATGGGGCTCAATTTTCATGGTTTTGTGAGGGGGGGGGGGAAGACATTTTCGTGCGTACTTAAATTCGTGGTTTGCCTCTCAAAGTTTGCACATTAGTAGGTATTTAATTTCATGGTTTACCCTCTACAAATACCCAAATAAAAGAATACAAAAGAATAAAACTATGCCATCGCAAACAGTGGTCACATGAATGCTTAAAACAAATACTATCACATGTATAAGCACAGATCATAGACCTGACAAGTTCAATACTTACACCATGTTTTTGTCCGAGTGAATAACATCAGTGGAAGCCAACACAGCCAACAACACTAAAGCAATTCTACCACATCTATGAGCATAAATAAAATACCTGTCAAGATCAATCACTTACACCGTGTTTTTGTCTGAGTGCTCAACATCATAGGAAGCCAATAGCACCAAAGTGTGAAGATGCTAACTAAATTTAAAGACAATGGAATCACTCCTTTGTTTGTGCCTGCCTCGTGTACAGACCAACTTTAACCACTAGACTTGACAATAAATAAAGAGTACAAAGAAGAATTAAAATCACATTTCCACAACTGGTATGCTAAACAGGTCATGGAGGCCATCACGGAAAAGGAAGATGTTACTGTTGACAATCAGTGCACTGTATTAGTGAACCTTGCAACTACATTAATCAAGCCAATTCACGCTGAATGGATAACTGCAGCTCATGCAACAATGGGTGAAAGATCAGACATAATTATCAGTGGTTTTGAGAAAGCTGGACTTGTTTAATTCCGCAATTTGTGTAAATCATGAAACTTGATTGACACGACGTTGATACTGTGGCTTTGTACGAAAATCAGTGAAGTGTGAGCTTTAATGCTCTGCTATAATTAATGTATATACATAGTGTTTCATTAATAATAGTGCTTCAAGCAATAGTTCTAGTATTTTACAGACTTGTTGTTCTTTTGGATTAAAACTTCATGGATAAAATTAAATGTGATCCCAGGAGGATTTAAATTTTTCAACAACAGTTGTACTCAAATGAAGGATCGATTTGAATAAGTACTAAATTTAATTTTCATATACTAGTATTTTTTTATTATTCTTTCTTTCATTTTCAGTATTAATAATCTTTGAATACCTTATGCTTTTTCTCATTTCTCTCTATCCTTATTTATCTCACATAATTATTTAAGGCAGTGAGTGGAAATTACAGGTACCAGACACCCTATCGATATGTGTGCATTGAAACAATATAAAATGCTTTATAATTCTTTTTTCAAAGGGTTAAAATAAAACAAATACATGTAAAAGCTAATATTTTATTACCAGATTACAGTATTGACATTGATTTATCAAATACTAGTAGATTTATTAATTTGTTAATCTCTAGAAATAAAACACAGTAAGAAAATGGGCCTCGGGGGGCATCATCATACATGGCTAAATTTTCATAGAGTCTTAAATTTGTGGTTTGGGGCAACAACGAAAACCATGAAAATTTATGATACTACAGTACCTGATGCTATACAGAATGACAAAGTAAAGATCGCAGTTCTATTTTTAAACAGCAAGTTGAGGTGACTAGTGCAGGAGATATCCTATCTGTTATCATCAGGCAAGTATTATTTATGAAACAAAACTTATTTAGTTCTTTAGAAAATGACAACTGTATCAACTTCTAATTAAAACAGCTTCAACATCAAGTAAGAAATTTAACATTGTTTCTTCTCCTCAGGGCTCAGGAAATTTTTTCCAAGCATTCGTCCCTGGGACAAGTGAGTTGGAATAGATACTCATCCCTGTCATCACTTTACTCATTTAAAAATAGTACACTTACCAGCTACACTACTTGTACTCTTATAAAATAAACTGACTGGCACCCAACGCATGCTTGATTCTACAATGGGTCCAAACCATGAAAATATTATGTTCGGAGTGAAGACAGTGAGTTTAAAACCCTACTGCATGTAATTACATAGCCCTTAGATAAATCTATCATAAGATGCAAGGTCTGCAGTTTCAGACCTAGCCCTCGATTTCTTAATGGCTTTCACATTTACAGTGACACTTTTCAGTAATCTAGGTGTCAAGTTTGCTTTTTAATGAGCTATGACACATCTTTATGAGTTAGACATGTGGGAAGTTAAGAGTCAGAAAATGTCAAATTTGTTTTTTCTGGTTGACCAGTGTTACGCTTGCCCCAGGTCACTGGCATTTTCAAAACTGTTCAGCTTTAATGATACTTTGCCATGCCAAAGCAAAGATGCCAGCAGATATTTCTGTAAGTATGTACTTACTTTTCAAATGAAAAATGTCACTAACTTACGTATGAAGAAGAATTCCAAGCATCTCTTTAATTTAACTAACTTTCGTACTAAGTAAATCCATTCCAGTCAAACCGCCATTTCTTCAGCACTTCTCAAGGGTGCCTATGAAAGTGAAGATTGCTTACTGACCAAAAGAGTCAATCTTATTACATCATGACCCCAATTAAATTACAGCCAATCACATGTCTTGACATCATGAGCTTTATAAATAGACTACAATGGTGTGTATTGAGTGAAAGTTGGTGGGAACTAGCGAAGACGCTTAAAATGCTTTTTCTGATTGTAAGTTTGCAACATTTTTCCTCTGAAAAATAATTACCGGTACATACTTATAGAAATAATAATAAATAAAGCTACACAGTTTTGAAAATACAAGTGACCTGGGGTGAGCATAACATTGTCTGACCAGACGAAAATCACAAGATTTTGACATTCTCTGGCTCTTAACTTATCACAGCTCTAAGTCATCAAGATGTGTGATAAGCTCCTTGTAAAGGAAAATTTCTCCACATTGGAATGATGTCTAGATTACTAAAAGTTTTACTGTCAGTAGGAATACCACTAAGAAATCAAGCGCTATGTGTGAAACAACAACTTCTCGATTTAGTATACAAACCTTGTCTTTTATAATATATTTATATATGGGGCCATATACTAGAAGGGTTTTAAACTGTTGTCTTCATGCTGAACATAATGTCTTCATGATATGGACCCATTTTAGTGTCAAGTTTGTGTCAAGTATCTGTGAACAAATCAAAGTCAGCTTCCTTTGTGACATGTTCTAGACTGGAAACAAGTAGGCAATAAATGCAAAAGTAATCGATAATTGATGCACACTAGCTGTTAAGCAATGTTGAACTCAGTCACTTGTAAAGGGTAGAAAATGCATACAGATTTATTTTCAAGGTGCGAATCTGCATCTACTCAGCCCACAGATGAATAATTACCAAAGTTTTCCTCAACACAACCAATTTTTACCTGATCAGGATGAGAGAACAGGTGGTTTTCCTGAGCCCTGTCTACTGGTAAAGACAGGTAAATTATTCAAAACAACAAAAAAGTATATAGTGTTTCATCCAAAATTGACCAGATGAATACAAGTAGACCAATGTATTTGCCTCTTCAAACAAAGTTAGGAGATAATCTTTTCTTCACTCCAAACTTGCGAGGGAATTTCACAATGTAAAAAGTGACATTTCAGTTGTGTTTGATTCAAAAACTTGAGAACAGAGTCTAGTTCAGTTGGTGCATGAGCGCAGTCAAACAAAACTGACAACATAAAATTGATAAAATAATGGACTAAAGTCACTGTGCTAATAAGTATCATCACTCAGTTTTCAGCTCCATACCTAAAATGATGGTCTTTGTAAGTAAATGAATCTTAGTAAAGGTTTGAAAAGTGCAAATTTAAACAAGGTGACCTTTCTTTTTTTTTTTTAAATGAGTCCTTTCTTGTTGACCTAAATTTGCAAAACAAGTGTAAACTCATGGCAGGTGATCAGAAAACTTGCAGTGTTTTACCTGCCATGTTTAAGAAAGGCTCCACACCCTGACCTTCATAGGTGGCACCATGCCTCTCTGGAGTACACACTGCCCTCCTTGGGAGCTGCCCAGTCTTAAATCTCCAAAGGTTTCATTCATGGCATATGCTAAGATTTAACATGTGCATTGTGGGCATCAACTTGGCATCATTAACCTCATTAAGCTCTATTTTTCATTGAGGTGGAAATACCTTAAATGCATCAGCAGCATTCATAAAAATGCCCTCTCTCATAAAGATAGTGCCCTCAGTAGAGACTTTACTGTGCTTAAAATGCATTGGCAGGTAACTAACACCCTGCCCAAGCATGCAACCAGTACACTGCCCTGACAGGAAACTAGCACTTTGCTCTGACAGCCAACCAGCACCCCACCTTGACGGGCAACCCCACCCTGCCTAATGGTCTGGGGACAAAACTGCTTGACAATATTGTTGTTTCAGTTGGTGAAACAGAACACACTCTTAAATTGAGATACTAATCTTACCTAGGAAGAGGTAAGTGGTGCTCCTCTGTCTCAAGATATCGTGCCAAGGTCAGAGCTACACCATTCTTTATTGCCTGAAGACAGAGAAATAAAGCATTAAATGTGGGTATCCCCTCACCCACTGCATGAATTCTGGTCTTAACCTCTGCCTGATTTGATTATTTAACACTGAAAGCCCAACACAACATATCTTGAATTTTAAAACTTGATTCAAAATCGAGTTCCATCACAGTCAAGTAAAGGAACTCCCTTTCTGTTATGTATTTGAACATAATATCACAACAAATTGGATTCTGACAGATGGACACATAAGATTTAAAAAATCCTGCCTCATTCTATCAGATCTTGCATATATGAATCATTGCTCTATGAATGAAAGTCCAGTGTAAGAGTTCTAGATAAGAATTTAATAAATTGGATATTGTTTTACCTGGATTGGAACTAATTACATTTTTAAAAATTTGATGGAGTATTTTGTAAACACCGCAAAACACAAAACTTATGCTACGAGAACGAGTCTTTATCATCAATGTTATGGCAGGAGCAATACACTGACAAATTGGACTAAATTCTTAAAATTAAATTGTTTTGCACAATCTAAACACATTTACAAATTTCTTCAGGTGTTTTTAGTCAAACTGTCTGTGTAAAATATGCTGCATATCTACAGCTGTGAGTGTGTTCCAATTTCTTGACAGAAAACACTGCATTAACATTAATTTTTTTTAAATTTTCATTTTGTAACTGTAAATTTATGAAACTGCATGTGTTAGAACAAAAAACCTGAACATAATAAAACAAAACATTGCAAAACGAACTTACTTCATCGGCAATCTTCTGTAGAGTACATGTATCCAGGTCACGGTCAGCACTGGGCTCTGTGAGGTGCAGGTGCTGGATTGGGGCTAGTGGGTCACTCCTTACATGGAAGTATGAAAGCCTACAGGGGATGAAAAAAAAAGAGAAGGAAAATAGCTGCTCATGCTCAAATTGGAGTGTTTACATTTAAATTTACTGGGATGCATCATTCAGAATGATTCCAAAATATCTCTATTTTGTTACTTTACTGAACAGAACAGACAAATAACATGTAAATTTGCATCAAGTAGATGGATAGATAGATAGACAGGCAGTTTGAAAGGGTTATCTGTGTAACATGTAAGTACAGTACCGGTATGTCTTAAAAGTTTAATGTTACATTATTTCTTAATTTGTAAACTACTATGATACTCTATCAATGTAACATGAAATGTTTACTACACTGAAAATAATATGAATGCCTACAACATTACTCATCAAAGTACAAATATTTCATTTTAATACTGTTTACCATATATACTCACGTATACGCCGGGTCCAGATGCAAACAACATATAGCCTGATCTGCCATCACATAATGTGCCGGCAGATCAGGGTCTATGTTGTTTGTTCTACTGATTAGCCGTACAAACTGCATGGACCCAGATCTGAGTGTCCCATAATGGCTACTTATCGAACTCAGGCAAGATAAACGATCTCGAGATGTTCACCCTGTGATATTAACAACCCAGATAACTTGACTGTTTCACAGTTTAATGAAACACTTAATGAACTGGGAATTTATGTTCCTCTTACGATGCTCAAGAACTGTTAAAGGCAATTCTACATGGAAAATACTATGACAAACAATGAAAGAAGAATTAATGCAGAAAATGATCACAAAACAATTGGCACAATAAGTTCACTGAACTTAGCAACAACACAAAATATTTCATCTGTTGCTGGAATGGTGAGAAATTCCCTAGTCAGTATCAGTGATCCATGAGAACTGCTTCACAAAGCGGAAGTACCTTGGCAGACCAATATGGTTGTTATTCTGGATTAGACTATCAGAACTACTTTCACTTCCACCAGGAATAACACTGCCATGTCAGTAATGTACACCTTACAAGTCACTGTGAGCACCCTATAAGCATCAATAAATATGAAGATGGAAAAATCAACAGATGACACTGGAGAAAGAAACCAGTTGCAGGACTTCTGCCAACACCTGGTCAGAAATGTGACCTCCACTGTGACAGAACTTGAGAAGAATGTATGAACATCATCAGAGGGAATGAATGGTATACCAGCAAACAAAATGTCTCACAATGATGTCATCTCCCCCAACATCAGGAAACAAATCATAGAAGGTACACATGTGAATCTGACTACACTCTGTATGTTCCTGTCACTAAAAAAAAAAAACAGAAAGAGAATGGGGATGTATAGAAACAATCAACTAAAAAAGCCACTTTCAACTTATGAGCTCATTCTTGCTTTTGGTAAATATATGCAAGTAATATGTCAAGTTTTTCCTCAGACACACATCTATGAGATCCACAAGTTTTAAGGTCCCAAATTTTATGAATACCATAATCTTTTCTGAAGAAAGGCACTGCACAACAAATCAGAATTATGGTTGACTGGTTCATCAAGGATTCAGATCTCCTTGCAACTGATTTTTGTCCCTATCAACCATTCAAATACAAAGTCCACAGGCTACCGGTGCCAAACTACTCCCCATCTCATCCTGATGTTGACACACATGGACACAAACCAAGCCAATAGAGAAATCTCACTGACTAGACTTATTAACAAAATGGAAGGCTACAACTCTAATTGATGTCAAAAGTTTACAAAAAGAACCGGGCAGTCACCCAGATAAAAAATTTGCTGAATATTTATGTCAAAGACTAAAGAATAGATTTGAACTTACATTATGATGACATATTTTTTCAAAATGATGATGACATGTCTGAAGTTGATATGTTGTGATGACAACATGACTGACAGTAATGTTATGTATGATGTTTATATAATATTATAAATATTTTAGGAAATTATAAATGTTTCTTCACTTTAATATTTGCTTAAATCTTAATGTTATCAGGAAAAACATGTTTAACTAGTGTCCTTGAATTAGGTTGTTTTTGATCAATATGTTTTCTCAATTTGAAGGTCAAGGTTGATTTTTGTTTACAAGTAAAATTCCATTAAGATGACACACATTCTAGAACATTCTGTCATGTGACCAATCTTTATATATACCATGTTTGGTGGACATTTATTCAGTTTTGACATTACCATCAGTCTTGTAAAGAGCTATTACAGTTGTGAAAATTCATTCCAAATTCTAAGAGAGGAATTATTTTAAATATTCATTGGATTATAACAGTGCTCATAAACTTTGGATTTTTAATTGATGATTTTGGAATTTATGTGAACTTATATTCAGATATTTTGGAATACTTCATTTTGACATCAGCACATCAAAGATTACTAGTACATCAGGACTTTGGAGACCATTAGCACATCATAACATTCAAGGACACAGCCGTGAATTCGGAACATTCTATATTTAAAACTTGTGATTAGAACAATCATTCTTATTGGATTTTTAGGATTTCAAAACACATTACTGTAAGTGACTTTTTGATTTTTCATTTTAATTATCTAGTAATAAATTGCTTGTTGATTTTTACTTGATTTGTTGGTTTCACTTTCTTTCTGTTACATTTTTCTTAGACCATAGAGTCGTAACAGTAATAAGACATAGATATATCAATTTATAACAATGCCTACATAATCATGTTAAAGCACTGCAATGGGTAATTTGTCTTGGTGATGTAAAATATTACCTACATAATCATGTTAAAGCACTGCAATGGGTAATTTGTCTTGATTACAACAGCCTAATACTTCCATCGGAATTTGATTCAATGTAAATATCTTCTGAAATGGTTTACATAATGCATATTGTCTCTTGCATTTCTTGAAATGTAGAATTGAAAAAGAATAAGTGCAGACTGGAAAACAGACAGATGGACAGAGAGTAGGAAGTACTTACTTTGCTAGGCCATTATGTACCTTTCTACAATTATTGCTCAACTTGTGGCAGAGTCCTGAAAGTGAATAAATCACATAAACAGCAACAGACAATAGTCAGAGACATTTACTGGTCTTGTTAGTGTACATGACTGGAATAAGTCAATGATTTCTTGGGGGGTGGGGTGGGGGCATGGGTGTTTCCACAAATATTAAGTGCAGCAACCTAATTAATGCAAGACCTGATTATATTTTGTTATGAAAAATATTTTGCAAACACTGAATTATATCATTGTTTTCTGCTCATGATTAAATAAGTTTTAAACTGTAATTGAAAGTGTAGATAATAAAATCTTTTACCCACAAAATCCAAACAGAAATATCCTAAATCGGATATTTATAACTAAAAATAAAATCCAAGTGAAAATTTGTACCTTAAAATAACATCATACCTTTCTAATAGCTACTCAATCAAAATTATCTGTATATCTCACAAAGATATTTTTTATTATTGCAATGTAAATAACAGCCTCCCAATCTGACATTTCTGGAAAATAAAATCTCTTATTTTTTTGAGTTTTGAACAATGTTGCACTTTCATTGGTACTTAAGTTCAAGGATGTGCTCCTGAGGGAAACCAAATTTTAAAGTAAAATATGTTTCTTCAATAATACTTACCCGCTCATGATATGTTAGGAGAACATCCACTAATGCATTAATTCAGCCCCCACACTGCTCAATATGCAAAAAGGCTGTTCACCACATCTTTTGGCTTGTTTCAACAGCAAAAGTATGAAAAGGTTATCAACTTGCCTAGACAAAAGTCATATTAGAGTGATATACCCCTGAATAGAGGGACTGGTGCAAAATCCCATCAATAATGTCACTATTGAAGTGGAGGTGCTCTTCCAGAAATGTAATTGTAAATGGTTTGGGAGGGTTTTCTCATATTTTGATTTGAAAAGTAATTTCAAAGAAACATATTTAACTTCTTAAAAAATGTTCTTCATTAAATACATTTCCTGATCATAATACGTTAGGAGAACAGGTAAAAACCAGTTACATTCCATTACCCCGGAGTTGACTTTGAATTTCGTGTGAAATATGGGCTCGGGTTAGCATATGGTTTTGTGCATGGATACAGTTTACAGAAAACAAATTTGCTCCCTAAAATCCAGCAGAAGTGAAGTAACTAGCATCATTATGAAGCTGATGATGACTTGGGAAGATAATCTGTTGTGTTGCTAATATAGGTCTCATCAGGACAAAGTAAGCCCTTTGGGATGAGAGGTCTTTGAGGTAAAAGCTTGAGAATATGATATCTGACCTCCAATCCACAGCTTGGATGATGCCAGTCAGTAAGCATTTGCACTTGAATGCTATGCAAATGCTGACTGCCCAATCCTCATGAGCTGATATGTGTAAGACATTCCTCTGGTCTTGGGTTAGTTCCTTGTATGTTGAGCTAACAACTGATTGTATCCAGAATGAAGGAACCAGAGCAGAAATATTGTTCCTTCCCTCTTTGAGTGGCAATAGCAAGTAAGGTCTCCCTCTTCTGACTGACTCAGTCTGCTTTAGGTACCACTTCAGAGTCCTGATGGGATTATGCAGATGCCACTGGAATGAAGGGTCCAAAGAAGAGAGCAGTTTCAAGACAAAGGACTGATTTTCCATGAAACCAGGGTTCATCATAAGAGAAAACAAACCACTGTGGTGGAACTGCAAGTGATTTTGGTTAACTGTTATGGCTTGTAACTCACTGATTCTGCCTGTTGTAGCTAAAGTGACACAAAAGCAGGTCTTGTACTAGAGGTGAGTCATGGCGGTTTTGGACAGTGGTTCAAATGGTGTCTTATTCAGCCAGTTCAGAACCCACAGAAGATTCCAATTTGAACAAAGGGCCAAGTCCTTCAGTTAAGATAGGTCAAAATTTGCTAGATGGTCAGAGAGGTATTTGTTCTTGCCTCTATAATCCCTACCATGATGGTGAAACATATCTGATATCATGGAATGGCAGCCCTTGATTGTGATGGAAGCTAACTTCCCCACAAAGAACCACTGGAGGAAGTTAGCTAATTTTGGCATCAAGGCTTTTAAGGGAAGATGTATTCTGCTTGCACCACCATCATAAGCTTTCAACGTAAGGGGATTTCTAGCTCGAGCAATTCTGTCCACCATTTGATTAGAGAAATATTTCTTTCTGAGGACTTTTTTCATATCAGCCAGGTGTTTGGGCTCAACATCTTTGGGCTTCAAGAGAAAACTTGCATTTGAGGTTGTTTGTGTAGGCATGGAAAAGTCTGGATCTTCCTGAAAATCTCTGTCGATAGGTTCAAGCAGTAGTTGATCCAATATTTTTTTCCCACTTGCAGGGAGCAATTAGGATTAGTTGGCACCTCAATTCCATTGCTTTCTGCTAGACTTTGTGAATCTGATGAGTTGGGGGATTGGGATATGCAGATTCAGTTACTCTGGGTTCAGATCAGCAGGCAACGAGAAGGCAGGACTGTCCTGAGAATCCCAGCAACAAGGTTGAGGAGGTATTTGATCAATGATTTTTCTTGCTTGATGGGAGTAATCAGCATTAGTTGGTCAGTCGGATTTCCTCAATTTCTGCAAGACATGGGTATCAGGTATCAATGGGATATGGGGAAAGGCATATTTATTGAGACTATTCCAATTTGGGGGACTTGAACATGGATTTGTTGATGAGACACCACATGAAAAAAATTTCAATGGGAAGACGGGGGTCTGGGGTTTGTTCTTCAATGCCTACAGAACTGACGATAGTCAAGGTGATGGTCACAATGAGAGTGCCATTTCCAGGTAACATCTCCTGCCATGATCAAAAGGCATTTACTCTGGCATTCATCTGCTGCAGGTTGATATGCATGGAGCACTCCTGAAGGGACCCAAACCTGCTCACATGAAAGGAGGTGGAAGGTGATAAAATGCTGGATTAAAGTTTGATAGGAAGCATCATTGCAAAATGAACGGCCTTTGATGCTTTGGTCTTGAAATTGCCTTAAGAAACAGTGCAAGATATAAGTAACAAGACCAGTCTGTAGCAACTGTTTTGAAGGATGATGGTCTCTTTTGGGGGGAGAGGAGTTTTAAGAGATCAATGGAGATGGGAATTCTGTGAGAGGCCATTTATGGAACAGGAGGAGATACAGGCTGGAAGACTACTTCAATCGATGCATGGAAGGCTGGGTCTTCTCAGGAGAGAGCTGGATCAAGGAAGGAAGATGATACTTGTGAGTGTATGTCTTTGAACTCGCAAGAGAAGGGTGGCAAGGAAACCTGTGAAGGTAGCAATGACTGAGCTGGTAAAAAGTGAATTGTCAAGTATAGGTCACAAAACTGAGAGTTGATCCATGCTGAGACATGGCTATCTCCTGGTATTCACTTTGAGTGTTGCCTAAAATATGAGGTGGTACCATGTGTCCTGGAATGGGAAGTCACCATAGCCAGTACTGGAATGTGACAGTGATGTGACCAGTGATGGATCTGTCCAGTGCCAGTCCATGATACTTTCAAGGGTCCAGTACTGGATAGTATGGGAAAATGGTTCAACAAATCTGGTGCCAGGACTGGGCTTGGAGCAACCAGGTGCCAGATGTTGTGTTTTGGAGCTAGGACTGGATGTAACAAGAAGACAGATAACTGTACCCTGTCACACTGATAGATGGTATAGGTCTAGGCGGTACCAGGGCTGGAGTCATGGTCCAGAGTCTGCTGACTTCTGGTGCCTTAGCTATGGTGCCCAAGTCCGATACTGGCTATCCCAGGAAGATCACCATAGCAAATACCAGTGTCTGCCTGTGATGGAATATACATGACCGGTCCAGTTGTGCCACATACCATTTTGGTACTGACCCCATAGGCTGTGCCATATGTTCTGGATGTGGCAGCTGGGGTGACAGTGGGGCCATGCATGTGTAAGAAGCTCAAGATGGCAAAGATCACTGATTTTCTTCTAGAATGGAGAGTTTTCTGCCTGCAAAGATCGGTCATAAGAACATTGGCAATGGAGGTAATGTCAGTGGAGATAATGTAGGCATCCACTTCCTTATGTGCATGTTTCTTGGATCTCTCCTTTGCCTAGGTCAATTTGGTTGTGATGGTTGCCAATTTTCCCTCAGTGTGAGCACATGTCACTGGTTCACATTTTACTCCATACAAGGATTATTCTCAGCCACCTGAAAAGCTTGCACTCCACACACTTAATTTTGCTGATCATTGTTGATACCTATCACAAGAGAAAGCAAGACAATACAAGTGAAATTAATCAAGCACTGTACTGAACATACTGTGAAGTGGATGCTATGAATTAATATAAATGCCAGAGAAAATTGCAGATATTATCTTATTCCAAGGAATAAATGATCCATTACTTGACATTTACTTACAAAATAGTCAAGAACCAAGTTGAATTACAAGTACTAAAGACCACTGGGCTGGCAATTAAGACTGCACTGATTAACTTACTCTATGATTGAAGTTAGACAACTGAGGTACAAAATATTCATCTATGATGAAGACAGCAGATTTAGGCAAATAAAATTAATGAAGTATATTTCCCTGATGTGAGAGAATCCCAAGGAATTGCCCAACTGATGAAAAGGCACAAGTAGATTGGTAATTCTGAAGCCTCATAAAAACCATACTGACCAGGCACGATGGGAAGTAGTAACTGATGATTGATATAATTTGGAGCCCACTCCTCTATCCAAAAGAATTCCATTCTAATCTGATTTATGGCTAAGCAACATGGCACACAGATGACCTTTTAGCACATCAGTTGCTAACACAAGCCAACAGACATGGTGAATGTCTTTTTTAACATGTGAGGTCTGGATTTGTGAGGCTGTGGGTGTACTAACATATTATAATTGGGTAACAATTTGAAAAAGAAATGCAATATATAACCAAGACATATTGGGTTTTCAAATTTGTGGTCTGAAGCTACAATAAAACTGACAAAAATGATAACCTAAGAAATCAAGAGACATTATGTAAAGACTACTACTGAAAGTACATTATGGCCCAGCACTCTCAACTTACATACTACTTATGCTACACATTATTTATATGATAACATAATATTGAATGCAGAAAGGACACCTCTGTGCAACAACCTTGACACGTGGTCAAAGTTTGATTGAAATATTCAGAATGATTTATGCTCCGGAAACAAAAGTATGAATGGACTGACAGACAGACAAAGCAACAGATATATCCCCCTCATATTACAAAGGGATAAAAAAAAATCTAAAAAACAAGAGTCCCTTGAAGGGACTAAAACTCTACTGTCTGAGAGCTAAAACCAGTGTGGCTTTGTGTTTTATGGCACAGCAACACTAGCAGGTTATTTAGTGCTGAGGCAACTGGAATAAAGTGCCTTGCCCAAGGATATTCCATGATAGCCAAAACATGTTGAACTGATGGTAGAAGTCAATCATGAGTCCAGCATGCTAACTAATGAGCAAAACAAGATGACAAAAAATAAAAGAAATATTGAAAATGAAAAATTGTGAATATCAAAAGGCACATTAGGACCACAAGTCCAATATGTGTCTCAAGTTTCAGAGAGATACCTCGAATGTTTTGCGAGTTATGCTCCGGAAAGGACATTTTTTAGTAAATAATGTTTCTTCGAGGATACTTACCCGATCACACTAACATTAGGAAATTGCACTAAGCTACCTCTGAATCCAGCACTTCCTGAAAGACAAAAAACATCTTCCATCTATATATCATACAGATGAAGGGAAGTAACTCTTATAGATCAACTCCCCTTGTTCCTGCTAGGTGGCCACCCGTATTCCAGATGTTTACCATTTTAAACTTGAGCGAAACCTGTAACAGGATGCTCGCATTTGCGGGGAAGGGTGGGAGGGAATGTTCATAATGTGATCAGTTAAGTATTTGGAGAAACATAATTTACTAAAAAATTTCCTTTCTCTGTCAAATACATTACCCAATCACATTAACATTTGGAGAATAGGTAAGAGGAGGAGGAAATGCTTGAGCATCCAACCTCTACCCACGTCACCCTGAAGGAGCACGATGACTGCTGTACTGAAAGGATGAACTTTTCCTAATGTGAAGTTAGCACAACTGAAGATTATGCATTTATACATGTATGAGGGCAATCCCACAATTGGTTATTGCCTTACATTCAAAGTTTCCTGGGCAAATCCAGTGAAAGTTTCAAGGTCATGCCCAGGACTGAGGTTGTGCTTTCATGAACAGGGTGTGTTAACTGTCTGGGCAGTTAAAAGTGGCCCAACAAGATTCAGCTCTCTCCTTTGCAAGACCATGCCACACAAATAAAAGCTGGAGAAAGTAAACTGATCTTGCCAGCCAACTGACTTCACAGTACCCTCAAAATGTGACATTAGGTTCAAAGGCCAGGCTCATGGAAATTGCTTGTATTTCGTAAGCAGAAATCTTCATGAGTTGTACATGATCCAGTGAGAGTTCAGAGTATGCTGATCTAATAACCCCCTTTAGCCAAGCTGCCAGTACTTGAGGGGTTATGTCTTGCTTTAACCAGTAGGAAGAGCCTTCAGCGGCCACCTTTCCGTGCACCTTTGATAGCATCCAAGGGAACATACCGGGTCCTGCAGCTTCACCTCTCTCAGTGGGTTGATTGAAAGAGAGTGGATAGTTATTTGTTGGTTGCCTATCGATGGTAACCTGTTTTTAGAAATGAAACCAGTATGCATTATCACCGTGTAACAAAAAAAATTTGTTTTTTGTTCCTGGGTAGTAAGTGTTATTTCCTAATTGCTTATGCCTCAAAAGTATAGAAAATGGCTATTATTCCCCACAAACTTTGCTTTTGTGACCAGGACAGTGATATTTTGAAATTTACCTATTTTCCAGAACATTCCAGATAGATTCAGTGCTGAGTAAACTTGGAGTAACTTCTAGAACTTTCCAGTAATATAAATAGTAGTATAAACACAGGGGCCTTAAGCCCACCAGTTCAGTTTAGTTCCAGCTGCCTAAGTGGATACATATCTGCATTTTTCTGAGATGGCATCAAGAGGCTGCAAGCATCTGGCAGATGCATTTTGCTATGTCTGCGGCCAATTTATCAAGACAAGAGCGAAAAAGTACTCCGTGGAAGCATCTGCTAAGACGTGTGAGGCCTACAAGGCATATTTCGGCATGCCTGTCGGGGATCAAGACAAACCCTGGGCACCTCATTTCACCTGCGAGCACTGCAAAAAAACTCTGGAAGGTAAGATGGACAATTGTTGCTCGGAATTTTATGTTATAAAATTTGTTAAAATTTTTAAAATTGTAAAAGTTTTTAATTTTAAAATGTTTTACACGTTTCAATGTTATTGAAAAAATATATCATATATGAAAAATGTTGCGAGAATCTCTTACACATTAGTCATGGGTGAAATAAATGTATTTTTGTAGGATGGTACAGAGGGGAAAAGAGAGCCATGAAGTTCGCTATCCCAAGAATTTGGCGGGAACCCACTGACCACTCAAGCAACTGCTACTTCTGCATGGTGGACCCTTCCAAACGTCGGACTGGCAAGAATGCACCTGCTATCACGTATCCGGACCTTCCTTCATCCATCGCCCCGGTGCCACACTGCCATGAGCTCCCCGTACCAACTCCTCCGGAGAGAGAACAGCTGTCTTTAGAAGAGAGCAGCAAGTCAGAGAGCAAGGAAGATGTTATAGATCCAGATGACAATTTCAGAGGTGGAGCTGAGGAGAGAAACCCATACTACCCCAACCAAAAAGACCTCAACGACTTGATTAGAGATCTTGGTCTCACCAAGTCCAATGCCGAGCTTTTGACATCTAGGCTCAAGCAGTGGAACTTGTTGGATGAAAGTGTGCAAGTCGCAGATCAGAGGAAGCGTCAGCAACCTTTTTCCAGCTTCTTCACCCGTCAAGATGGGCTCTGCTTCTGCCACAATGTGACTAGTCTGTTCGAGGCAATCGTAATCGCCTGTAACCAGAATGAGTGGCGCCTCTTCATTGACAGCTCATCCAGGAGCCTCAAAGCCGTGCTGCTCCATAATGGTAACAAGTACCCGTCTCTTCCCCTGGCTCAATTGGTGCACCTGAAAGAGGATTGCAACAGCATCAAGACCTTGCTGGACGCCTTGAAGTATGATGAGTATGGCTGGGAGGTCATAGGAGACTTCAAAATGGTGGCATTCCTGATGGGTCTCCAAGGCAGTTTTACAAGTTTCCCTGCTATCTTTGCCTTTGGGACAGCAGGGACACCAAGGCGCACTACCACAGGCGGGACTGGCCACAGCGGACCGAGTTCTCTGTGGGGAGGAACATCGTCAAGTGGGAGCCACTGGTGGACCCCCGGAAGGTGCTGATGCCACCACTGCACATCAAATTGGGCCTTATGAAACAATTTGTCAGAGCTCTAGATAAGGAGTCAGCAGCCTTCAAGTACCTTCAAGACTTCTTCCCTAAGCTGTCTGAGGCAAAGGTCAAAGCCGGTGTCTTCGTCGGATAACAGATAAAGAAAATCCTCGAGTGCAATGAATTCCCCAAGAAGCTCACTAGTAAGGAGAAAGTGGCTTGGAACAGCTTTGTCGCAGTGGTTTGGGGCTTCCTGAGCAATCACAAGGCCGAAAACTATGTGGAGCTGGTTGAGACTCTGGTGAAGAACTACGGCACAATGGGCTGTAGGATGTCCCTCAAAGTCCATATCCTTGATGCTCATCTTGATAAATTCAAGGAGAACATGGGAGCGTACTCGGAGGAGCAAGGCGAGCGCTTCCACCAGGATATACTGGACTTTGAATGCCACTACCAAGGACAGTATAACGAGAACATGATGGGAGACTACATTTGGGGGCTGATTCGTGAAAGTGATTTACAGTATAATCATAAATCTCGAAAAACTACTCACTTCTAAATCTTTTGTAGTCATTTTTGTATTACTTTAGTATAAATACATGTTAATTTGGATTCATATGTTGTTTTTTTCTGACTTTATGAGAATGAAGAGATACAAATTCGCCCGTTTTCTCATTGGAAATAGGTAAATTTCAAAATATCGCTGTCCTGGTCACAAAAGCAAAGTTTATGGGGAATAATAGCCATTTTCTATACTTTTGAGGCATAAGCAATTAGGAAATAACACTTACAACCCAGGAACAAAAATTGTGTTACATAGTGTTATTGGTATCTCTGAGCTGTCAGAATGGAACTGCATGTAGCTCGGATCCACAGACAGCTCATGCAGTCACTCACCCTGCAAGCTGAAGCTAGTGCTATAAGGAAACAAGTCTTGTATGATAACTGCTTCAGCGAGGTGGAAGACAAGGGCTCAAACTTAGACAAGTTGAGCCACATCAGGACCCAGGAGAGGTTACATTTTGGGAACAAGGTGAGAAGGTGTGGCCTGGATATGTCCAAATTGGACAAGAAGTACGAAAGGTCCTTGTTGTGGCCAATATCATCTCTTCCATGATGTCTGATATCCCTTATTGTAATAGGGGCTAGCTTCTTGTCTTCAAAGAGGAAAAGAAAGAAGTTAGCCAGGCTGAGAGTGGCGTGATGTCAATAATGTGACACCAATCGCTGAAAACATGCCAATTCCCTTCTTATACCTTTAAAGTGGAGGTCCATCTAGCTGTTGTGATCCTTTCCACAGTCAAAGCACAGAACTCCTTTTTATGCAGGGCATCCCTTACAAGAGCCAGACATGAGAGGTTTTTTTCTGGACACGGACGGAATACAGGCGACCTCAGCTGCTTGAGCAGCATGGGGGTCACTACAATTTTCCTGGGTATGTCTGTCACTAGAGTGAGCAGATCACTGACCCAAAACCTGTCCAATCAGAAACGTGCAATCAGAACTATTTGGCAAGCCCTGACCTTTGTTTTCTAGATTAGTTTTGATATTAGAACTGCTAGAGGGAAGGCATATGCCCATAGTCCCTCCCAGCTGATTGAAAGGGTGTCGACAGCCTATGTCTCTGTATCCAGAAATGGAGAGATGAAGGGAATCAGTTTGTTGTTTCACCCAGTTGTGGGGTTTAGGTATTCCTACCACCTACCACTAACCACTCCCTGTCTTGCCACTGAAGCTGGAAGTGTTTTAATTTTGGTCAAGATCATAATCTGGTGATCTAAGCGACCAAAGATCTGGTGCCACTGAGCCTGAAGGGCCATCTACAGAGGTGCATGTAAAGGCAGTTGAGGTTTAACAGGTCACCACCGCAATGAGCAGGCCAATGAATTGAAGAAACTCCCTCACCATAATTTCTAACACATGAAAAATACTGTCAATGCATTTGGAGGGAATAGATGAAATAGGGTGATAGGTGTTAGATACTCCATACCTAGATGAACAAAATGTTGAGAAGGGACAAGATTCAATGCTGCTGTTGGTGTGGAAGAGGATGTCCTGAAGTGGGATATGGTGCAGACCAACATCTTGGTGAAGGTCCAAGGGCTGACATTGAGGCCAATTGGAAGGGCACAGAATTGGTACACTATCCCTCGGTATCCAAAGCGAAGATATTTGCATGATACTTTGTGAATAAGTATATGGAAATACGCATCAGACAGGTTGAGACTGATCGCTTCTTTATTGCATCACATGAACTGAAGGACAGACCTTGCTGTCTCCATCTTTAACTCTCAGGCAGTAATAAACTGCTTGAGTCTGCTCAAGTCTATGCCAGGTTTCAATTTTTCGTTGGTTTTTGTAGCCAGAAAAAAGTCTGAAATAGAAAACCTGGGAGTCCAGTTGGACAATAATGACTGATAAAAAAGTGCATACATATGAATAAATTCACAAGGAAAAACACAAATGTTGCATACATCAAGTATATTAACCTTTTGACTTACTATATCACTGACCATGTTGGATGGTCAAAATTGATTATAAATTGCAATGGATTCTTCAGAGGCACTGTTCACAGCTTCAAGCAGAGGCACTTTTCACAGCTTCAACTGGTAAACGTCCGAAATACAGGTGGCCATCTAGAAGGAACAAGGGAATTACTCTGTAAGAGTTACTTTCCTTTGTCTATATGATATAGATGGAAAAACATTTTTCTTCTTTCAGGAAGGGCTGGATTCAGAGGTAACAGAAAGTAATTTCCTAATGTTGGAGTGATCGGGTAATGTATTTGATGGAGAAACAAAAGTGTCGATAATGGTTGGATGGACGGAAAAAATGGGCAAAAAATACTTTAACTGACAAAGTGCGATATGTGTACCATGTTTCATGGAGATTCCATGAAGTATCTCTGGAAATTAAAATGTGGATAATAGATGGATGGACAGAACAAAAATGGACAAAAACATATTGAAAATTAAGAATTGTAAACTGCCAAAAGTACATCTGGACCACTAGTCCAATATGTGTAACAAGTTTCAAAATGATACCTTAAATGGTTTGAGAATAATGCTCCAGAAATGAAAATGTTTATGGACAGAAATACAATCATAAAGAAAGCTCAGGGCATTCCCTATGCATCGGCAGTCAGATAATTTACCCGCCTAAATCTGCGAGAGCAACCACTACTTTTTGCTGACCCCTGTACCCCTGTTAGCGGAGCACCTTCAATCTCCCCTCCTTACCCGCTTCTTCCAACTTTATGGAATTATAGAATGCCGTGTAGCTATATCCTCTCATATTATATACAGGTGGGTGTATTATAATATGGGGGGAGTGAATTCCCAGTTTTACATATTACCTGGATCTTTCTCCATAATGTTCAGGGCTTCTATTGCAGCTGTGGCAAGCATGGGAGGTAAAGATGCTGAGAAACAGTATCCTAACCCTGACAGCCTCTGAAATACAATAAGAACACACACATTTGATGATATGAAATTAAATAGAAAGATGTTTGTCAAAGCTGTATATGTGAACTCAACATGATAATTATTAAGGTCAACAGGCCTTGATGTTAATATTTTCAATTAATTTTGAAATAAATAGGCTACAAATTCAACATCTGCTTGGTTGGCAATATAATTTTCCAAGTAATCACTGAATATTGCCCCCCAAAATACTGACTTGCAAATTTTCCACCTGACTTTAGTTATTACCCTTTATTAACCTGTATTTTCTTTCATGATTCCCCCTTTCTTTGAAATTTTTCTTCTAAAATCAATAGAAGTTTGATTTATGGCTGAATACAGTATTTCTGCATATTCCTTTGTGAAGAAAATTTGTCCTTCACATCATTAATACAACCTACAAAATGTTGCACTAGTGGACACCAGCTACTTCAACACAAAAATCGGCAGACATTTCTAAATTTTCAATCACGAAATATGTTAAATGTATTATAATTAATCACTATCTGAAAGTTTTGATTGCCATTGGTGATTCTGGTGATTGCTAAAGCCAACATAGATTTGAAACTGAAAAATCTGAGCTACAATTTTACTTCAAAATACACAACAATTAAGAGGGCTGTAATTTGATATACTTCGAATTTCAATGCTCCAAGTCTATGCATTAGAGAGTATTTAGAGTCAACAATTTTTATCAGGTACAAATTCAGATAAACAAAAGATTTTTTTAACATTTGGGCCAGTATTGATAAACAATGGAATTGCTTTGTTCAAGGGAGATAAATCTTAACACCTTCATAAGTCAAGTAGATTCTATTATTTACAGAGAGGATATAGAACATTATTACCTCATAAACAAAATTCTAGGAACATGACTGGTCAATCATCAAGTTATAAATTCCAGTATTTCTGTTAAAAATTATTCTAGGAGGATGTAAGAACTCAAACTAGGGACTTAAACGTGGGATGTAAGCCACATGACAACTAGCAATACTCCTCTGGGTAAAACAAAATGGTGGACATCGTCTGCTTCAAAAGTTACAATGCAAATATCTCATTTATGATCCAAACATAGGAATTGATTTTATCATATATATATATATATATATATATATATATATATATATATGAAAAAGCAAACTTGTTCATGTGCTGATTCATATATAGAATTTGTTTAAATTCAACAGGAAATCAGTAATTTATTCATACTTTATTCTTTCAAGTGCTTTCACTTCAGTGTCATGGATGCTCTTCTGGTATGTACATTATACTTTCAAAGTATATTTGTAGATAAATAAATATTTAATATATAAATAATGATCTGTTTTACCTGTGCAGCTGGCAAAGCCATAATTTGAACACCCAATTTCATAATCTCATTATATAGTCCAATAAATCGAACGCAAAACCTGTATTGTTATTTTGATGGTTTGGGGTACCAACATACAAATTCATGTTTCGGGGATAATATATAGGACAACTCATTATAATATTATGCCCATTTATTAAACAATTCAAATAAATTAATTATGATGGGATCCTTAAAGTTTCTGGCTATGAATGCAATCCACATCATCTATTACCCACTGATACTGTCAATTTTCCTGTCATGTGATCTGGACCAAAAGCCTTTAAGTTGAGGCAAATTAATTGTCACTTTATCTCAAACAAAACTGACTCTTTGGTATTCTGTTAAACAATCTTCTAATCTGGCATATGATGTTGTTTTTAGGCCCAAATACCAAACCTTGTACAACTGTAAACCAAATTTTATTCCACCTTTTAGTATATGAATTCATCCTCATATTGATGCAGAACATATCAATTGTGCCTAAACTGAAAAATTCTCCATTTCCAAACCAACACCATGGTAATTAAAGCCACCCAAAATAATATCGGATCTTTTTGCCATTACAAAAAGTCCTCTAATCTCTCATTTTTCAGAATAAATTCAATGAAATCAGAGAATCCAATTGTGGCCATATGTCCACTATACAAGCAGCTGTCGTTGCAACACCCCATAGCACCATCTCAAGCCGGTTTCCAGATAAAGCTTCAATTCTTACCACATAAATTACAGCCATACTCAAATCTTTGAACTAAATCAAAGCTTCTCAAACAAAATGTTGTCATCTTTGTGGATTCCCTTTCCATGCTAAAAGTATTGCACAACCTTAAATCTGACAATCCATTAATGTCAAAGTCTTACATAACATGATTTTTGTACTGTTGGCTGCTGAATCACACTGGTATTAATCATAATGAAAGAGCAGATAGAGCAGCCAGGGCTACTCTGAAGTCACCTGTTTCTGAATGGAAGATTCCATACAGTGACTTCAAATACCACATAAATTGGCATGTTCTAATACTTGGCAAAATATGTGGAATAAAAACTCCACAAACAAGCTTCAGAACATCAGACCCATCAATGGAGAGTGGCATCCCTCTCGTAGAACAAATCGCAGAGATGAGGTGGTACCATGCATTCATACTACTCAGGACACATGTACCCAACCCATGCATACCTCCTGAAGGGTGAACCTCAACCAAAGTGCATACCCTGTCAGTGTCCACTGACAGTAGAACACATTCTTGTTGAGTGCATAAACTTCCACCTTGATGTGAGCTCAATTAAGCTTTCTGATGATGTACCTCCAGATAAAATCTTGGGCTTTTAAAAAGAATTCAATTTATATGACAAAATTTGACCCTGCACTTTAAGGATTTTAATTTTTTTATCCAGATCATTTATTTTATATGCATTTTTTAATTTTATACATAAACCGGCAAGGTGTACGTTAACTTTTATTTTGAGCGGTTTTTCTTCTTAAGGTTTTTTGCAATGTTTACATTTAGATTTTCAAAACTTTTAATCAGCACTATATAGCCATGTATGTACTGATGTGCCAATACCCCCCTCCATCACCACCACCACCACCAGCACACACACATACACACACATGATCTGGACCCTTGTATAACAATTTTCTGAGATAGACTAGGAAAAACTCCGTCAAGGTCCACAGCACTTATTAATGACAATGCCTTTGCAACTGCAATGCCTTGGCACATGTTTGGTTTTTCGCAACTAGGCTTTCCAAACTTTTGTTGTAAGTGAATATGTTGACTACGATGAAAGTAAATTTTAATTCAATGTATAATGAGCATCTTTGTTCAACTACTCCCTTGGCATTTACCTGCATAGACTGCTCAATTTTTTTTAAAAATCACAATTATTTACTGTTTTTGTACTTTGTAATACGCTGAACATGAAATTAACACACCTTTTCCTTTCTCTCTTATAATAAATATTTACAGTATATATTGATTTGAAATGAATTGTAATTTCACATGTTGTTGACAGCAGCTCTGGAGGGACTCATGTGATCTGTATCCAGATGCTGTTTACTCAACAAGAAGGATCCATAACACTTACTGTACTGATAATAGCCACATATGCCTATCTGCTTAGAGCCCAGGACATTTGATCAGAACAAAAATGTTATGTTCAAGCATTGCCATTAACTGCACCTAAACTTAGAAAGAATGTTGATTAAGGTGTGTAGAGTCCATGAAATGTCAGATTTAAATATTAGACAGGAACTCTGAAATGTTTTTTGTTAACTAATTTTGGTGAATGCATTATAGCTGAGGGGGTTTGGATGTGGGAGTAGGGGTAGGGGTGTAATCATCAGTTTGGGAGTTGGCCATCTTATTTGCCTGAACTTCTCACTCCCTCTTGATTTTTTCATGTTTGAGCAAACAATATTCGAAATTCATTCCTAATGTCAATATTTCATCCTTTTTGTGCTTCTCATTCTTGCCATGTCACATGGCTTGGGACTTCAGAGCATTTTCACTCATTGATCCAACATGAATTTCCTTTTAACAAACACAACACACAGCTTTTTGTTTATCACTTGACCACTTCTTCATATATTGCACTTATGGCTATCATGCTTGAAAATACACTTCCCATCAAAGAGTACTTGACCAACTTAATAACCAGTCAAAACAATGTCCATTCATTTAAACACAATAAGGTGGTTACATCCCCAAATGAGACTGAATATTAATAAGCACATATGAATCCCAACTGGAAGTCTTACTGAATATACAAGCACATATGAATCCCAACTGGAAGTCTTACTGAATATACAAGCACATATGAATCCCAACTGGAAATCTTACTGAATATACAAGCAATCCAACAAAGAAGAAGAACTGCAGGAAGATCAAGTTTCTGACTTTTTTAACAGATCTTTCTTTTTATCTTGATATTTATATCATTAAATTTAATGTTTTCCAATAAAATGTGTTTGTTTTGAAATTCAAGCACTTTTCAAGGACTAATACGCATTTTCAAGTCTTTTTCCAGGTCTTTTGGAGCTGACCTCAAATTCAAGCACTTTTCAAAGTAACCACCAAATTTCAAGCACTTTTCAAGATTGTGTGAACCCTGCAGGAAGAACAAAATTACACTAATAAGAGACATTTAAAGTTTTCAAATGTTTGGAGATTTTCTTGTTCCTGTTGTACCTACCTGGTGATCAATGACATATTTCTTCCCACAGCAGAATCCACCACAAGAACCGATAGAATTCTCCAGGGATGCTGCAATCAGGTCAACCTCATCCACCTGAAATACATTTGGCATTATTAACAATATTAACAAGAAAAAAAATGGCTACACAGTCACTTGCTAAATTAATTTATTTTCAATGCATGAACCTCTGTCTATTGGAGACTAAACCTTTACCTCTACAAGTCCTTTGCTATTGTACTGATGGTGGAAACTTTAGAAAGTCCCCAACCCCAGAAAAATGGCAAAGGACTTGTAGAGCTAAGGTGACATCAGCTAATAAGACTACATGGTTTATTTAATGGTCAGTAAAAGTGTAAATCAAACTTTATCTTGAAAGAACTGTGACTATAATCTAATCATTATATTAAGACTTGGTTTGGTTTGTTTCGTTTCAAAAGTTAGGTCACAGCAACACAAGTAGGTTATTTAGTGCCAAGGCAATCTGATTAAAGTGCCTTGCCCAATGGCATACCATGGTAGCCTACCCGGGCTGATCCAATGGTGGGATTCGAACCCACACCCTTTCAATCAAGAGTCTGGCATGTTAACCACTGGGGCACCATGGCTCCTATATGAAGACTTGGAGCTTCATAGGGTGATGGGGAGACATGTCTGCTTTCCACCTTCTCAGTACTAGGTTCGGTTCCGAAAACTAAACCATGCAAGGGCAAGTGGTTTCTATCCAGGATCATTGGTTTCCACAAATTTCTCTGATGTCCCCATTTCAATGGCCACCTAATGTTGACATCTGTTTAAAAGATCTTATTGCAGCAGGTTTTTTATTTATATTTTATCAGTTTGTAATGTAATAAAAATGAGGTTTGAAATGGCTAATGCTGAAAAAACAGCATTACTATACAATGGGGTTTGTTTTATATATGCACTTTTACAAAAAGGACATTATTCTTTTTCATTCTGAACATTCAGAAAAAGTAAAAAATTAACATATATTAAATTTAATATATACTTTTAGTAAAAATGGTGTTCATTTGTCGTGAAATACTTATTAACGACAGATGCATCGGCAATCTTATTTGTTTATTTCAACTATCAATTTTAATGTACTCTGATGCATGTTTACCAGTCAATGCTTATGTCTTCACCCCTCTTCATAAACTTTATACTTTTTCACATCATATTTGCCTGATCTTCAGCCAAAAGGAGTACATCATAAACTTATCAAAGACTTTACTGTACAAGACTCTGATGACATTACTGCTTTCCAAGATTATGATAAATTCTCTCACTAAAATAACTGCTTTGTTTGTTAAACAGGGCCTTTTCCAGAACTTAAAATTTAGGGAGGAAATTCCCCCCACCTCCATTTGATAAAAGGGGAGAAGTTTCTTAAAATATGAGAGATTTAATGAAGAAATAAAGGTAGGGCTTGAAAATATCATGTATAAAATCATGTATTTAGTTGATTGTTTTGGTGCAATTTTTAAGAAATAAGCTTGAATTACTCAATCGTGCATCTTACTATAGATCCTTATTGGCAAAAGAATGAGACATGAAAATGAATTATTTCTAACAGATAGAGTTCAACCAGAGTGAACCATAGTTCGACCTTTGGTATATTTACCAGGGCCCAGTCCACTTGAGAAATACAAAAGGACATCTTGATGCATCCTCATATGCAGTGTGTCAATGTGTTATCATACTAATACCAAGCATATACAATATCAGCATATATCAATACACATTTCTCAAGTGAACTTCGGCCTAACTGATCATGCATCAAAATTTCAGATCACTAGGTCATTAGGAACACCTCAGATTTTCTGATGTGGCCAAAATCCACATTAAAAGTGATTGTAGGGATATGTGTAAATTTCATACAGATGTGGCTACCTGAACACCTGGCATTTATATACCAAGAACATATATCACCAAGATCTGGTTGTGATAACTGAACTCCACAACAGGATTTTATTCAAGTCATGAATTTTACAGCATGTACTATTTAACAATATGGATAAAAGTTAAAACCTTGTAAAGGTAACGTAGGTTTGACATTAGAAATCCAAACAATTACCACTTCATAATGTGATGTCACAAGTAACATTGTGATATATCTGCTGCATCATCTTAAAACAGTTTGCTAGGCACATGTAAATGACAGATATCTTTGTTGTAAATTGTGATAGCTAGTCTGCATGGACTGGAAGAAAATGGTGGCATTCAGTGTACTAGTGTAATGGGGTCATAAAAGGGACCAAAGAATTAGGCAGGATTAGGCTGTAAGCTGGAATAATACTCAGTATTAAATCTATCTACAAGAGAAAAATCTTAAAACTACATTGGGCTGGGATCAGCAATATTCAGGAGTCAGATTAAGCAGGCTCCACTATATACCATCAATTCAGTTATTTTAATGGATACTAATTTGTGTTGTTTTGTGAAAAAGTATATTTTTTAGTAAATTATGTTTCTCTGAGAATACTTACCCAATCACATTAACATTAGTAAAATAAATTCTGATGCCTCTTGAATCCAGCATTCACAGAATCTGGTCTATATACCATATACACAAAGGGAAGAAACTCTTACCAACTACTTCCCCTTCTCACTGCTAGGAGGCTACCTATAGACTAGATGTTTACCAGTTTAAGATGAGTGATACATAGATGAGGATGCTTGTATTTGCAGGTAGGTGTGGGACGTTTGTATAGTAATATGATCAGATAATTATTCCTCGAGAAATGTAATTTTCTAAACAAAACCTCTACTATAATTACCCTCTGAGGGAGATACGGCTTAAGTCCCTAATAAAGGATAAACTGCTCCCCTAATGAGAAGGCAGCAAAACCAGTGGTCACACGACATGTGAAATAAAAATACCACTAATGAGAAACAAATTGAGGTTTTCTTGCCAAGAAAAAAAATTCAGGCAAATCCTGTGAGGAGGTTGTTCTGTCATTAACTTAGTTTGGTGGTCGTCTGGGCCGCAGCCACTGTGCCCACCAGGCTCAATTCAATTCTCCAACACTAGCTCTCAGAAAAAGATCAAGAAGGTTGATTGTGCATGCCAACCAACAGCTTTAATGATGTCTTGGACTGAATCATTCAAAAAAGAGGGTAACAGAGATTGCTTGAATTTTGTGAGCTGAAATTTTCATGAGGTTTATCTCATCATGAGAGACTTCAGAGTACACTGAGCGTATCACCCACAAAAGCAACAAGGTTTGAGAAGTTGTGTCATGTTTCCTGGCCTTTACTGGAAGAAAGAGGTGTTATTGGGTCCCTTGACTTTTTTTCCATGCATTTCAAGTAGTACCTGAGAGCAGATCATTCACCCAAGATTTGTCCTATCTGAGTGGGACTATCAGGACTACTTTGCAGGTCTGGCCCCTCACTTTCTATATTATCCTTGGTACCAGAACTGTTGGAGGGAAGGTGGATAGTTTGTGCTTCCAATGGATGAATGGCCCATTTGGTGTTAAGTGTCTGGTCTCTTCTCCACAATGAATTGGCTAGGATACTGAGCCTGCTGTTAATGTGCCTGATCTGGACCATGATCTTGAGCTGAAAGCACCAGTAAAGAAAGTTACAGACCAGGATGCATGGGTTGGGTGATTTGGTTCACCCTATTTAAGGAGGTAGGTCACCATCACTGAGTTGTCCAACATTATGAAAATTACCCTTTTGCAAAGTTGATCCAGAAATTAAATGCGTTTACTGTAGCCTTCGTTTCCGGAAGGTATATATGAAGGGTGCTCTCCTCCAGCCCCCAGATGCCACTGACTGGTGAAGACGGGCAACAGGTGGGCTCCCCAACCATACAAGTTGGCATCCGTGTTGACCATAATTTTCAGTAAGGAATTTCCAGAGGAATTCCTGATGTAAACTATTGTTTGTCTTGCAATTGAAACAGGAACTGTCTTATCTTGGTTGGGATCATTTGATGTACTTCTTTGACCTCTTATGATGACAGGATTCAGTATGTAAGATATGTCTTTGTTGAATATATCTGACAATTTAGGTAAAACATTACTCGGATTTTCATGATATTTTTCCTACTGCTACACAGATGTACATGATAAAACAAATAGATAATGCAACTGGATGTACTGTGTGGACATCCACATGGGATGCTTTTGTAGGATCTACAATGATTAAGAAACTATACGGTGGCTTAAAAACTTGACAGGGTGTTTCTTTAAAATAAAATGTTTCTAATCAAAGGTTCTGTTAACAAACATGTTCTCATAGGTAAATTATGTAGTTTAAATAAAATGTTATCGTCATTATCAGTAAATCAACCTGATGCGTAATGTGGTGTAATGTGCACTACAACCAATTCTTGTCAACTTTGGCTTTTACACCTCGAGATGCCACATATATACTTTAAGAAAAGAATTAACAGAAAAATCCTACTGAACAGTCCTCTTAAGTAAAGGTGTGGAAATATATTGTTTAATTGGAATGGGTAGTTCCTATGTCACTGACAGCCATATGCATGTTCATATAAACCTTTTCCAATTTTGTAAACATTTACAATCGGCAAACTAAACTAAACCGTTTACACATGTAAACATTGCAGCTTTACTTGGTACCTAAACCAAAGGAACTTGCATGAAATCAGATGGATAGAGATATGAAAGTATGCATCAATCGGGTCTAGAGTACTCACAAACTCATCTCTTCTGACTGAAAACCTGGAATAGAACTCCGGAGTGTTTGGCTTGCAAACTCTCTCCACCGCTCACTTGGTGAGTAAAGAGGCTCTCTCCTTCGGTAAAATTTCTGCTTTCTCTGGATTGATCAGAACTTCTGTCATGGAAGAAGAAGATGAAAGGGGAGGGTTGGATAAACAAAATCCGGAACCCCTCTGAAACAACTTCAATTGCCACGTTATTTTTCAGAAAAAGGTCAATCCAAGCCTGCTGAAAATGAAGGAGTCTTGTGTGTACAGGCATGTTGTTGGTGGGTGGTCAGGTTGGCAAGTCATTGGCAACTGTTGGGAGGCTTGGGAAGGAGAAACTTGGCTTCCTATCCCCATTATTATATTGTCTTCAAAACTGAAGAGCTTGGTGCCATCTGAACTTAGACTGCGGTCAAGACTGCTGCTGTTGAGCAGGGTTTGCATTTCTCTCTTCTTGTCTATAATCATCTCTCTGTTGTGACTGAGACTGATGTGGCTGAAAAAATGGATGAGGTGGTATGGAAAGCTGGAGGCAGCTCTTGTGCTGCCTGCATCTGCACACCTTTAACATGTCCCCTGAACAGCAATGGCATACCAAAGGGCAGTGAGAGCAAAGCCAATGAATGATGAGGCTTAAGTGAAGACAAGCAGAGAATGGCATCTCATTTCACCAAATGTAAATTGCAAGAAGACATCAGACCATTGTCGATGGAGTGAATAGTGGCCATGGTTATCCCCTTGGCAATGCACTCCCACATATGCTCATTGTCCAATTTTTCAGCCAGGTGAAAAATTGCAAATGATGCCAGATCCAGCACAGATGATGTGGCCACGATATTCCACACCAATTATATAAGTTGCATGAAAAATCCATCTTATAAAACTGCACGGTTGACAACCACAGCCACAATGTTCTTATCCAAACTCGGCATGTCACCATTGTACAAGTCAAAGTGTGTCCAGTACCAGCAGGAGGAGAATTATGCTGGTAACTGACTCCCTAAAAAGAAAGCATTTTTATTCTTTAGGTCTCAGATTCTGTCTGATACACCTTTGGAGATTTCTTTAATCTTCACCAATCCTCATCCTCAATGTCTACTGAAGCCTTAACCTTTTAGGCCTGTCTCGCTAATGGCAGCAGTGGGCACTCAGGGGGAGACAAGATTCTATAAATCTCCTCGACATCCACTTTGAAGCTACAGTCAGTACGCTCCATGGTAGGGTTAGAGAGAGCCAATTGATTGAGGATGTCCCTACATTCATTGTGAGGGTTATCCTCACCAGGCATTGCTTCCATGTCCATATAAATCATTCAATGTGGCATATGCAAAGTCGTGCAATCATCCATGTGCATTATATGGTGCCTATCCACCAGATACACCAATGGACTGATGGCAAGGCAACCAACACAGCTTGTTTTGCCTGGAAAGACAGTTGGATAGGTGGCCAAAAAGCAGGCCGAGCAGGTGCCTGGGCAGTCAGCTCAGCAGCAAAATGGAGTGCCGATGTGACTGAACTCTGGTTGCTAGTTGAAAAGAATGGTCAGCCAGGTAGTTGGACTGGCTGGTCAGAAACTGGAGCGGCGGCATAAGGCACAGATGGCTTATAAAACATGCCAGTGAGGTCAGTGTTATACCACATACACCCAGACTTTTACCCACTAGGCTGAATGGTAGGATATAATAGCCCCAGAAACCAGCAACTGCAATTTTGTCTCCCGCACTAATCTCCTCATTTCGACTCTAGCAGTGTGGTCGAGTGCAACATGGGCATCTCAAGCTGGCCAGACCTAACTGTTGCTGCAGGCATAGTTCTCATATCTTAGATGGGGGAGGGAGCCACTGTGGCATCTCCCACTACACTAATTATTGACATTTGACCACCTAGCATAAACAATGCATAGTGAAGCTGAGGAACACTTGGTATAAAAAAGGCATGTTTTGTGTGTGCTTGCTGACCATAAACTTCTTGCACTCTGAGCATCTGGTTGTCACTGTGTAACTGAAATGACAAAAACAAAAACATTGGGAAATAGCAACCCATAAGTGTTGACAATAACAATAATGCAGTTGTTGATAAACAAGCAAAACATTCAAGCAGTCCAGAAACTGGAAAAAATGTTCACAATTATTCACTCAAATACAAAAATAAGGTTGCCAATATGTAACAAATACTTTTAATAGTTAATACTATCAATAACATACCAACATTCTAGATGGATGGGAAGATTTCAAACTGATTTCTGATGGATAAAGGCAAGGTAATGTGGTGCAATGTTGATTGTACAGCTGCGAAAGCTTAAACTGGTAAACATTCTGTATATGGGTAGCCGCCTAACGGTGGAAAGGGGAAATAATTAATGAGTTTCTTCCTTCTGTCTTTATGATATATAGTTTTTGTCTTTCCAGGAGGGCTGAATTCGAGAGATAGCAGGGCTTATTTTCCTAACATTGTTGTGATTAGAAAAGGTATTTGACGGAGAAAGTACTTTTTTTTTAAAAGTTATCTTTCTCTGAGAATACTTTCCCGATCACATTATTGCTAGGAAATAAGCTTTGCTACCTCTCAAATCCAGCAATCCCTGAAAGACAAAAATGTTGTCTTTCTCATCTATATATCATATAAAGGGAAGAAACTTTTACCCATTACCTCCCCTTACCACTACTAGGTGGGTAGCCTTCAACTGGATGCTTACCGGTTTAAGTTGAGCAATACATCAACAAGGTTGCTCACATTTGTGGGAAGGTGTGGGAGGGTTTAATAGTAATGTGATCAGGTAAGTATGCTCGGAGAATCATAATTTACTCAAAACTTTACTTTCTCCATCGAATACATTCTCTGATCACCATGATGTTAGGAGAATAGGTAAGGTAAGAGGAGGAGGAATTGTATTAGCATCCAACCTCAAGAACGGAAACCCTGAGGAAAGAATGGTTTAATTCCCTATAAGAAGGGTAGCTGCTTTCCTAACATGAAAACACCACAACTGACAATCACTCAACACATGACAACAACATTCAGATATTCAGATATGGAGAAAAGATGGACTTTTCCTTACCATGCAAAAAAACTATTGGCAAAACCAGCCACTTGAGAGGAGGCTGTGCCAACCTCAAATGCTCTGGTGGTCATCTGGGATGCAGCCACTGGACCCATAAGATTCAATTGTCATCTCTGTGATCCTAGACCTCGAATATAAAATCTCAAGAAGGTTTACTGTACATGCCAACCAATAGCTTCAATTATATCTTGAATCAAAATGATGTATTCAAAATTGAGACTCAGCGAGACAGCTCTAATCTCATTAGTGGAAGTCCTCATGAGGTGTATCTGATCCTATGATAATTTCGAATATGACAAGCATATTACTCACTTCAGCCATGATGAAAGGGCTTGAGGGGTTGTATCCTTGGAACTGACTGATAGTGCATACACAGCCCAGGATTCTGGACCCAGGACCAGAGAGACAATGGTGGACAGGTTGTGATTCCACCTTGTCACAAAAAGGTCTAGTAATATATGCCCAGAAAGTGCACAAATCTGATTAAAGTCTGACTGATGAATGGACCACTTGGTGTGAAGGGTCTGGCCCCTTTCTTGACAGTGAGTCAGTGACATTAAGCCTGCTGGGAATGTGTCTGATCTGGATGGTTATCTCTATCTGGGATCACCAGTGCAGAAACTTTAAAACCAGAATCCGTAGGGCAGATGAATTTTGTCCCTCCCCCTTCCCGTTTTGAAGAGGTAAGTCACCACTCCTGAGTTTCCTGACATGATAAGGAATAATGTATGAACTGTTGTCAGTACATACCGTAAGTTCCAGTTGGGGTTTTTCCAGAGGGATTCCTGCCGTGAGCCAATGTTTGCTGTACCAGGAATAATACTACATCGATCATGATAAATTACTTATCAAATCAACTGAAAAAGGGGTGCCACTGGGCCAGCAGGGGTATATGAGGGAGACAGATGAGATTGTGATTGGTCATAAACTCCATGCCAAGATACACAAAATGCTGGGATGAGTTGAGATCGAACTTTTTCCCATTCATAACAAAAACCTAGATGATCTAAATGGGACTAAAAAATCATTCCTACCATTCACCAAAATTGAACTTACCCTGTGTTTTTGGAGAATGTCATCCATATATGCCAGTCAGTGCTGATGAAGTCAACCAGAACAGAGCGATGACACATTTGATGATTTAAAAAAATTGTATGGACACCCAAGGACCAATGTTGAGACCAAAAGGGAGTGCATGAAATTGGTACATCTTTCCTTAGTAAGTAAACCAAATTAACTTGTATGAAGCCAGGTGAATAAGGATGCAAAAATATGTGTCGGTTATGTCTAAACTGACCACAAATTTGTCCCTTTGTATGGATAGCCTGATTCACCCTGCCATTCCCATTTTGAATTTCAGTGCAGCAATGTATTTGTTGAGCTGGCTATTACTGGCCTGAATTTTCCACTGGCTTTGAGCAGTAGAAAAAGCTCCACTCCCCCCTCGTCAAGTAACTACCAGATATCCCTCTTCAAAACTTGTCTTTCTCCCAATCTGACAGCACGTCCATCATGAAAGGGGAAGATGAAATGTGAGGGGCTGAAAAAATTAAATCCAAAGCCCCTCCAAAACAAACTGGATAACCCATTCATTTTGTGAACACACTTGGATCCAATACTGGTGAAAATGAAGGAACTTGGTGACAGCCAGTAGGTTATCTGTGAGTGTTTGGGGTGGGGAGTCAACCATGGTTATTGTTAGGCTTAGAGAAGGAGCAACCTTGTTTCTTATCTCCTTTATTGAATTGACTCCTGAAATTCAACTGAGGTCGAACTGTTGTTTGGCAGCATTCAGCCTCTTATCTCTTTGCCAATGATCATCTCTCCATAGAGGCTAGATAGATTTGGCCTGAATGCTGGAGCAGCCAGCAAGACAAGATGGAGAGGCAGTTCCTGTGCTGCCTGCCTCTGCACCTCCTCTATTCTACCAACAAATAGTAATGGCTACCCGAAGGATGTAGCTTGGAATGCCAAGGAATGATGTGGCTCAAGTGAAGATGAATGAAGACAGGCATCTTGTTTCATTAATTCTAAGCTAGCTGAAGCCATCAGGGTGTTAGCCATTGAATGGTGCGCAGCCCTGTTGATGGCCACGCCGAATTTTTTTGGCAAGTCGAAAAATGGCTAGCACTGCCAGATCTAACATGGAAGATGCTGCCACAATATTGCGCACAAGGTTAGAGATGGCATGGAAAACATTCTTATCCACCTTGTAAAACAGCAGGGATATCATATTCACAACCTCAATGTTTTTATTTATTGTTGGAAGCTCAGTGGTAAATGTCTCCAAATGTGTTCAATACCAGCGTGACTGAAATGTTGCTGGTAGCTGGCTTTCAGAAAGGAAAGCCTTAAAACTGCCTGGATCACATACCCTAGTCAACAGACGATCTGATATTCCTTTATCATTGCTGACTGCAGCAGCAGACGAAAGAAGAAGAGATGTTTATCCTCATCTTCCAAGTCTACTGAAGCCATCAGCATACAGGATTGGCTCTCAGTTGGCGGTGGTAGGCATTCAGAAGTCAGCAACACATGATATATTCCTTGAAAGCTGCTGTCCATTCCATTGTGGGAGTTTAGTACGCTAAGTCATCGAGGTGATCTCCACACTTGCTGTGGGGGGTTGTCCTCATCAGACACTACATCCATGTCTGTGTAGAATATTCCCGGTGGCATGGACAAGGCACTGCCATTGTCTCTAAGTATCTCATGGTACCTCTCCACCTGATAAGCTGTGAACAAACGACTCGACAGTGTAATCAGTGGTTGGGCAAATGTCTTGCCGGTACTGACAGCCAGAGAATGTACTGGACAGATGGCTGGATGGTCGGTTCAGTTGCAGGCTGGACAGTAAGCACGGCTGTAGGCTGGACAGTCAGCTCTGAAACCACCCATGCAGAATGTGTGGCAAAAAGGATCGATTGGCCAAAGCGATCCCCACATGGTTCCACATACTATGGAACTGTCGGTCAACGGCTTGGTGAAGTGATGGTCCTTTGGTCACCGGTCAGGAGATATGATGGGTGAGATGGCTAGACTGTCATCTTTGAAGTGCCCGGATGGAATGTGCAGTGAAACAGATGGACCAACTCAACAGATTCCCATATAACTCTGCATTCCACAGAATGGCCAGCCAGTATATGGCATGGCTCACTGGTGTGAGAGACAATGGTCTCCAGTCAACAGGTACAGTTGGCCAGATGGTTGGACTGGTTAATTGGCAGACAAGGTTGGCATCATACAGCATGGAAGGATGGCAATATGGATCATCAAAATCCAACAAATACCCAATGTGTCTGGACTTACAAGCCCAAAGGCCATGCCTGGATATGCGGGATGACTTGAGCCCACTCTCCCTTTAATTCCAAGCCACTATTGGAAGTTATGTCGCTTTCTGTCAACCAAGACTTCACCTGTCTCTTCAAGATTTTTTACAAAACCATGGACCAAATCCCTTCTGACCATTTCGCATACACAATGCAGTTATAAATCGATGAATAATTTGTGCAAGTGAGATATGTATCATGCTGGTCGTCGTTGACTTTGGCACATAATGTTGTCATTGTTTAATCTGAAATGACAAGAATGACAAAAATATTGGAAATAATAACCCGAAAGTGTTCACATAAGACAATAACAAAACCCTTTGTACAAGAGAGACATGTTTCAAGCATGTCCTCATTAACTTTGGCACACAAAGTCATCACTGTTAATCTGAAATGACAAGAATGACAAAAATATCTGAAAATAACAACCCAAAAGTGTTCAAATATAACACTAACAACACTTGTTATTTAAACAAGCAAACAACAGACCTGCCAACCCTAACAAGACCTCAGTAAGGCAGTCAATATTTTTTCGTAAGTTAACCAATTTTCAGTAAGGTGTAACAAAATATCATGTACTGCTATTGTACGGTTGGAAAACATGCATTTGAAAAGTTCAAAAGTGAGATCAGAGACTGATGCAGTGACAGTAAACAATATGTTCAACTAAAAAGTTTGTAAAGTACACTTAGACCGTAATTACCTCAAGCACAGTTTCAGAAACTGCAGCTCAATGGCTTCTTGCTATCTTTCAACTTGACATAATCCTGTTTTTTTTCTTCAATTTCACGTGGTGATGGCAATCATCTCTCCCACCATGAGACATACTCAAATCAACACATGATATCCAATAAATGTAATTGTTGCCCTTCATGCTTTATTTCCCCCCAAGAATCTAAATATTCCTTTCCTTTTTCTTCTGAACTTATTAAACTTTTTAAGAGGCTTATTATCCCTTTTGTCTTGAACATGTATCATTTGTTGGACCCCATTTTTAGAAAATTCTGTATGCAACAGCTTGATCATGCAGATGTTTTGCAAGAACAAATATGTGCAGTTTTAAGTGTCTGAGGTACTCCTGCAAAGTTAGTCTGGTTCCCTGACCAACTCCACTGAATCTAATATGAAACCCAGATCTGAATCAAACACAGACAAGCCATTATCCAAATTTTACTGCAACAATTGTATTTCCATAATTTTTGCTATTATTCCAGAAGTCTGTATTTTAAGGGTAATTTCTATAAGACTTATGGTCAAATCGTAAGGGTTGGCAGGTCTGTGAACATGCAACAATGTCAGAAAAATTAAGCTAAATACAAAAACTTAATGTAATCATAAGATCATGAAAAGTAGATCGCTGTGACCTCCTTTTGACTGTGATGAGCACCCATCAAGTTTCATCACTGTACATACAACAGAAAACTGTGCTAAATGCAAAAACCCAACACTGACACCTACTCCAACAACAACAAGGACAATACCTTCAGAAAAGTGATACCTATGTCTGGCCTATGCTTCATACACGAGACAGAAAATGGTATCCTGCAAAAAAACATAGTGAATTCACAGAACATCACTTCTTCCAAGGAACATTTAATACAAAAATACCACAAGTTGAGTTTATGTTACTCTCATTCATACATACATTAATTCCAAAATGCTCTGTTACTCCTCTCCCAGTGGTTCCAAGGACACCAAAGGAAAAGCTCTCTTCCACAATTATCCTCAGCTTGTATTTCCATTTCAGCTCAATCTAAATGAAAATAATGTAAATGTCTCTTTAATTATATTTCTTTATTTTTGAAGAGCAATTACAAAGTGCAGGAAAGTCTACACATCAACAACCTTAATTACAAATTTTCAATTTCTACATATGTAAGGCTATTCATATTGTCTCTTCTTTCTACCTTAAATTTTGTTCTGAAAGGTATTTACATAAGATCTTATACATTAAGATCTTACAACTTTAAACAACAGCACTGGATTTCATAAAAGAATTTAGAAAAATGAAGGAAATGTATGAGATCTTATGTAAATACCTTTTCAGAACAACATTTAAGGTAGAAAAAAAGAGACAATATGAATAGCCTTTCATATGTAGAAATTGAAAATTTGTAATTAAGGTTGTTGATGTACCCTAACAAGATACCACATGTTTTGTGTGTTGTGACAGCAAAATTCAAAAGGCTAAACTTAACGTAGAAGAAATGTTAATGATTTTCTTAAGAACTACAATAGAATGCAATAGCAGCTGATTAGCTGAATTAAAGTAGTGATACTAGAAAGAATGGCTTCTACATCATTCACGAGATTGCATCATTAATACAATGTTTGTATAACTTTATTATTGTTTTGTTAAATCGAAACAATATTTCAGGTTAAATGAAATTGTCTCTTCAATTAAACCAAAACTTTTGTTGTTTATTCATCTGTTTGTCCTCTGAAGCAGCTAAAATGCTCAGCCTTAGGTTCTCTACTGAAAAGTATTCTGAAATTAAAACATTTTTGCTGTGAAACAATGTATAGATGAAACTATCAGCTTTTCTTTTCCTGTTTTTTCACATTCTTGTTTACATTGATTTAATATTTATTCAAGTAAATTGTTATCACTCCTGTGATATGATTACATTGCAAAAAGTATCAAACATACCAACTTTGGAAGTGGGCAGATGTCTCCATGTTTATTGTACAAACCCTCCACTACCAGAAATCTCCTTGTGGCTTTTGCCTTCTTAGGATTCTGTAAACAAAAATGGAGAAATGAAAATGTATGTGAATATTAACTGAAATATCTCATTTTGTATGTCATCCTATGAGAGCCCTTTGTTTATCTTAAAAATTCCTTCAATTACTTCAATTTTATCAACAAATGAATATCCTAATATTAGAAAAAAATTAAATTCATCTCTCAATCCATAGCAATCAATCAATCAATCATTCAATCAGAATATAAATATGTGAAATCAATCAATCAATTAATCAATCAATTTACTAATCAATAAAACAAAGGTTTCATTAAACATTATGCGTAGACTATGAACAGTGTTACATCATATTATTATTGAATATGACCACATCAAAAACATCACTTTTGTTTTGCTACCTGCTAATGCACGCAAGATATTTTTAAACAAAAAATTACGCACACACAAACACACACACAAAACTTAAACAAGAGACTCAAGTGGGTCTAACATTGCTCATCTGGATGAGATCTTTCCAAAAGCCAAATACAAGGACATATGTTCAGGAAATCTGGTTCTGACATTTAAAAAGGTATGTATTAAAAAGTTATGTATTTTAGTAATTGCAGCCATATTGGATGGCAGATAAGCACTATTTGTACAAACTTGAATGGCCTCAACTGGACCATTTTTGAGAAAAAGTCATTTATCTTATGCTCCACAATTTTCATAAAATTAACTTCCTCACATATATGTTGTCTGCATGATGTTCAATCTTTGCAGTGAAAACTACCCAATACTGGGACCTTTATCGTCTCTTACAATGTAAAATAAAAATTCTATATCTGTCTAGCTTATGGGTGTATCACAGTTTTAAGTCAGAATTATTTCAAACCCATTTAAATCCAGATTGTCAACTAGCAAAAATGCATAATAATAGCCTAATTCTGCATCTTTGCCCTGTTCTGAAAAAACAAATTTTCCTACAACTACAATAATATGCACAGTTCAGTACCTGAATTTGCATTTCTCTATACAAAACTTAAAGAAAATCTAACCAGCTAAACTTTTTTTATTTTATTTCAAAACTTTTTTACACACATATATTTGCTTTTTAAAACTGAGCACTCTCTCTGAGTGCACATTTTTGCATTCAAACCCTGTGGTAATCATACTGAGCTAGATATCTGCAGAATCTGGTACATATTGAATCCTTAAACAAAACTGACTCACTCCAACATAAGCATTTCTGGATTCTACTTTAAATAACATATACCGTAATCACGGTAAGTCTTGGGACACCATAAGTCTTGGGACACCCTTAATTATTTTCAAAAGTAATTTTTTTTTTATGACCTATAAAAGTTGGGACACGAAGTTAAAGCAATTTTTTCATGTACTATAAGTCTTGGGACACCTAAAACATTTTTTGTTCAACTGATCGATCAGCGTATTTTATTGATCGTAACCTCATGTAAAATAAACAGGACTTCGTGGTTGTTAAGAGACTCTCATTATGAATTATTACATGGAAATATTATAAATTATTATAATTTGTTTGAAGAGTCAATAAATATATTGAATTTTCTCTGTTTTCTTATTATTTCTATCAAATTAAAATATGTATAATTTAATCAGACGATTACAAGAATTGAGCATTAGCGGTATGTTATACCCATTCAACAATAACTTCTCCCTATTGTGCTCTAGTTTACTATTGTCAGTTTATGCATTATTGCATTAAAATTGTCGAAAGTCACCTGTAATTATTGGGGAGTTTTTTTCCTTGAAAATGGAAATACCTCATTCATTACAATGTGATACCAGGATGAGAACAACGAAAATAGTGTTTATTTCAACTCTAGCATTTATTGTATGCATGTTTACATCATGGCGTCACCACATGTACATTGAAGATTTTACTTGTGATGAATGAAGTACATACATTTGATTCAAATCATAGGCACCACTGCACTAAACTTAAATAATATCTTTAAAATACGATAAAGAAGTTTAAGAAATAATGCTTTTAAAATAAAAACTCTGTGGTAGTTTGCTTTGATGTAAGCGACCTTAAATAAGTTCCTGTTTACTCAACTACGGTAATCATGCTAATATTATGCTGTAGAAGCCGATCACACATCAAAGTACCGGCATTGCCGCCGGACAAAATTCCTCTTTACTCAAGCCAATTTCAGGGTTTTAACAATTAACTGGCCTGGATTGCTGTCGGAAAACAAAAGACAAATCCGCCAATTATAAACAAAAGGAGACGCCAAAACAATCAGCTTGCCAAAATCAAAAGTGGAATGAATAATGCGAGGAAAATTATCATTTTGTGAAGTCGAAACACAAAACTAAAATGGATCAATGATGCTCTTAATTGATCTATATTCAGAATGTTAACATATATTATGATCATTCTTTCATGAATATATGACAGTTATTTGAATTTATGCTGGTTATGTGCTTTATATAAATAAACACGCGTGCCTTTTCATATATATTACATCACTTTGTAGGATTGCTTACACCACTGAAAAACAGCAACTGTTGAGCACGTGAATCCAAATAAATGAAACAGCAATGAACGTGTTGCTGAAATGTAATCTGGAAGAATGAGATTTGGTAAAAATGATGAATAAAGCAAAATCTGCATCAAATATTTTTGTGAATAAACAAGGATATAAGTGATGCCAAGTACGATTTGCGCTGTGTAAGTACTGTACACTATAGTACAGGTCTCCCATTAAATGTAAGCGGCCTGTGAATTATGAAGTCTTTATTTACCTTTATTTTAAATCATGTTGGAGAAATCGGAAAATATGCACATGCAAAATAATAACATAAAACAATCATAGTAGTTTATAACAGTTTATTGACGAATGATGTGGTAATTGAACGAGCTGGTCACTGCTGTGTGACATATGGCGATCTTCCCAATTTTGTCTTTACATTTTTTTTTGTCTACAAGTTTTGGGACACCGAAAATGAAAATATATATTTTACTGGCATACAAGTCTTGGGACACGAAAAAAAATTATTTTTTCGTGTCCCAAGACTTACTGTGATTACGGTAATCCTATTGTTAAAATGTTGGGATTTTTATTTAGAAATTAACCCCTGTGCAAGATTCAAAACTGTGGAGTGGAACCTTAAAGGGTACATCAGGATGCTTTCTGTCAAAATGAGTCCCTCTTTTAAAAGCAGTTTTTGAAAAGAAGTTGTTTAAAGGTTTTTATATTTCTAGTAATGGCAGCAATATTAGATGATGGATCAGCATCATTTGTGCAATTTGGAAAGTTTTCATGCCAGGATATTGCTATGTATAATGTTTATATAATATTATAAATATTTTAGGAAATTATATGTTTCTTGACTTTAATATTTGCTTAAACCTTAATGTTAAGTATAATGTTGACATGTTTAGCTATTGTCCTTGAATTAGGTTGTTTACTTAGTATTTAAGTTCAAGGATGGTTTTGGTCAACAAGTTGTTTATTCCATTTGAGGCCACGGTTGATTTTGTTTACAGATAAAACCAGAATTTCCTTTAGAGTTATGTCATAAGTCACATACACCATAATATTCTAGAACATTCTGTCATGTGACCAATCTTTATATATACCATGTTTAGTGGACAGTTTTTGAGTTTCGACCTTACCATCAGTCTTTTAAGAAGTTATTACAGTTGTGCAAAATCATTCCAAATTCAGAGAGAGGAATTATTTAAAATATTCACTGGATTATAAAAGTGCTCATAGACTTTTGGATTTGGATTTTTAACTGATGATTTTGGGATTTATGTGAACTTATTCAAAGATATTCTGGAGTACTTCATTTTGGATCATCCGCATATTAAATACTACTGGCACATCAGGAGATTAATGCCTATTGGCAGATCAGCACATTAAAGAATACAGTAATTCATTTGGAACATTCTATATTTAAGACTTGCGATTAGGACACTTAGGATTATTGGATTTTGTGGATTTTAATTCACATTATTGTAAGTGCCTTTTGAATTTTAACTTTAATTGTCTAGAAATAAATTGCTTGTTGATTTTTTACTTGATTTCTTGGTTTCACTTTCTTTCTGTTACATTTTTCTTAGACCAAAGAGTTGTAACAATATTTTCTGTCAATGTTGCTCAAATTCTGTGAAGCCGGTTTTGAGAAAAAGTGGTTTGAAGGTTTTACTATTTTTAGTAACAGTAGCCATATTTGATAGCAAATCAGCATCATTTGCATAAATTTTGAAAGGCCTTTATGCCAGAATGCTTTTTGTCACATTTGGTCAAATTCTGTTCAGTAGTTTTTGAGAAGTTGTTTAGGATTTTTTCTATATTTTTTTTATAGCAGCATTATTTGATGACAGATCGGCATAATTCGTACAAAGGTGAAAGGACTAGATGCCAGGTTGCTTTCTTTCAAATTGCTACAATGCTATTGAGCTGTGTTTGAGAAATATGCATTTAAATTTTTTTCTAACATATGAAAAACAACTGATACTCTCTGAAAAATTTGGTTGAAATTAGTGCAGTCGTTTTTGAGAAGGTAAAAATAGCAATTGCTGACAGACAAAAGACTGCAACTAACAAATGTTACTCCAGACTTGGAAATATTAATAGAAATTGATAAATGCAGACTTTTGAATGGTCAGAACATTTTCAAGTACGCTTTGGAGTTGAGTAAAGTTTTATGACAGAGGGCCCAGCAATAATAAATGGATGAATGAATTTGTGAATAAATAAAACTTTGACAGACAACACCCAAAACAAATAAACAAACAAACAAACTGGCTGTTCTGTTCCATTCAGACCATCATATGAATATATGTGCATAATTACTGACCTTTTGATCCTCCGCCTGTTGCTCTAGTAACAGCCTCTCCAAGTCTTCCATATCATTGTGCTTGAAATATTTCATCAGACTACGTGAAGCTACCAGTCCCTTCTGGATGGCAAAGCAAACACCTTCATCACTGAAAAAAAAATAAAAATAAAGCAAACAGATTAGTTCTCATTAATATGCAATTTAATCAGTGTCTAAACAATTTAGTACTGGTTAGCAAGCAAATTAAACAGTGTCTAGATCATTTAGTACTGGTTAATATGCAAATTAATTACCATTTAGTACTAATTACCATGCAAATTAATCAGTGTAAAGACCATTTAGTACTGGTTACCATGCAAATTAAACAGTGTCTAGATCATTTAGTATTGGTTAATATACAGATTAATTACCATTTAGTACTGGTTACCATGCAAATTAATCAGTGTCCAGACCATTTAGTACTGGTTACCATGCAAATTATTCAGTGTCCAGACCATTTAGTACTGGTTACTATGCAAATTAATCAGTGTCCAGACCATTTAGTACTGGTTACCATGCAAATTAATCAGTGTCTGGACCATTCAGAACTAGTTATTCTTCCAGAAATTAAATATGTTTATGACAACCTTCTTTTCCAGAAGGTTGATGTGAAAGGATATCTCCTCCAGCCCTCACTTGCTGCTGACCATGGCAAAGCAGTGCAATAGGTGAGCTCCCCAACTGTATGAACTGACATCTGTGCAGACATTAATTCTGGTTGGAACTTTCCCAGAGCAATTCCTGCCATAAGTCATTGTTTGTCCTGCCACTTATGCAGGTCTTATTTTGGTTGAGACCATAACTCGATGATTACGTCGACTGGACAAGGGGCAACAATGAGCTAGTAGGGCTGTTTGCAAAGGGCACATGAAAAGACAGCCAAGAAGACTCAAATCTGCCACTGCACTGACAGTCTTTCCTGCAACCCTTTGTGAAAAAGTAGGGATATATTAGGGCTTCTTTTTAAAAAGAAGAAGGGAAAAAGAAGGGGAAAAAAGTGACATTTTATACAGAAAAATAGTATGAAATTTATGTAAATTACTGACAAAATAAAACCTTCACTTGACTTACCTTCGTTTACTTAAACAAAAGTATGCTCTTCATACAAGCTGTCATTTTAGTCCAGGTTGCCTCCATCTTCTTAAACACCCAGCTCCACATCACAGAAACCATATCTGAACTTACTTCATGACAGCCATTCATGCAGTGTGTAATTGATTTTTAACATAAAATTGAAAAAACGCAGGGATAGTAGAGCCATTTTGAGTCTGACAAAACAGTATAAAAATGTCTTAAAAGTACAAAAAAAACTAGAGCTGCTGGAAAGACTGGCATGCCAAGGAGTTATAAAACTCTCTTGCAGAGATCCCCACTCCCTGTTAGAAATCAACCTGACAGCTCAATAATCTGCGCAATGTGCAAAGGAGGGAGATGAACAAGGTTGTGACTGGTAACAAGATTATCGTGAACAGTACATTATATGCCTATCCCATGTTTAATAGTCCTCTATGTAGCTAATTGAAATTTTGGTGCAGAAACCATTTTTCTATATTCAGTCAGAATAACCTTGACCTTTGCCCTTTTGACCATAAAATTACTAGGATTCTTCTTTACATTAAGTGCAAGCCATCCACCAAGTTTGGGACAGGTGTGTGATGTAGAACTAATGTTATTGTGTGGAAACCATTTTTCTTCTTTTGGTCAGTGATCTTGATCTTTGACCTTTTGATCCCAAAATCAATTGCATTCTTCCTTACCCCAAATGCAAGCCATCCACAAAGTTTGGTTATGTCATGTAGAACTAATGTTATTGTGCAGAAACCATTATTGTATTCTTTCAGTCACAGTGACCTTGACCTTAGACAATATGACTGCAAACTCAATATGATTCTTCCCTACATCAAGTGAAAGATATCCACACACTTTGACTACTTTAGATGATGGGGAATTCAAGTAATTGTGCAGTAATGATTTTGCTTCTTTCAGTCAGAGTGACCTTGACTTAAAAAAAACTCCATACTGAGATAGACAAAATGCTGGGAGAGAGTGAGATCTGACTTCCCCCAATTCACTAGAAAACCATGGTGAATGAGAAGGAAGAGAAGGTTGTTCCTGCCTTTCACCAAATATGAACTTGCGTATTTTTGAAGGATGTGATCCCAATACACAGCAGTTGCTGATGACAAGAGTGACATTAACAGGGAAATTACACAGCTAATGATCTTCAATTAACACCTATGGGCTGATGTGAAGACTGAATGGGAAGGTATGCAATCGATATATAGTTCCTTGAAAGCCAAACTGAAGGAACTTCTGTGAAGCCAGGTGGATAGGAACATGAAAATATGCATTGGTTAGATACAGACTGATTACAAGTTCATCCCTTTGATGGAAAAGTCTGACCAACCATGTCATCTCCATTTTAAACTTTGGTGCAGCGATGTAATTATTGAGTCGGCTGAGATCTATGACCAGCCTGAGCTTCCCATTGGCTATGGGCACAGGTAAAACCCTGGAATAGAACTCTGGAGAGATCAGCTTGTTGAGTAGAGAGCTGATCTCCTTCTGTAAAATTCCCACCTTCTCTGGATCAGATGAAACACCTATCATGGAGGGGGAAGACAAAAATGTAGGGGGATGGACAATGAAATCCAAAGACCCTCTGAAACAACTTGGATTGCTCATTCATTTTGTGGAAAAAGGTTGATCCATGCCAGCTGAAAATGAAGATGTCTGGAGCCTACAGGCTGGTTGTCAGCAGGAGGTTGGGGTGGTAAGTCATTGTCAATTTTAGAGAGGTTTGGGAAAGGAGAAACCTAGCTTCTTATCCCCTTTATTAAACTGCTGCCACCCTTAATTAGACTGAGGTTGAAACTGCTGCTGTTCAGCCCTCTCACCTTATGTTGCAATTGTCTGTCCATTGCGGCCGAGACCAACATGACCTAAATGCCAGAGGAGAAGGTAAAAAAAGCTGGAGAGGCACTTCTTGTGCTACCTGTTTCCACACATCTTCAATTCAGCCACCAAACAGCAATGGTGTACCAAAGGGCAGTGAACAAAAAGCCAAAGAATGACATGGCTTCAGTGAAGATGAGCAAAGAAAGGCATCTTGTCTCACCATATCCAAACTGTATGAAGCCGTCAAGGGATAAGCATTGGAATGATGCATGGCACTGTTAATTATCTTGGCAATGCAGGCCATGGACACTCATACATTGTCACTGTCCAACTGTTCGGCAAGGCAAAACATTCCAACTAACACCAGGTCAAGCACAGATGAAGTGGCCACCATATTCTGTACTAATTTGGAGGTAGCATGAAAAACACGCTGACCCACCTTATAAAACAGTGGGATTGACATGTTTGGCAAGTCGGCACTGAATGGATCCAAAAAAGTGTGTGATACCAGCAGGATAAGAACATGGCTGGCAACTGGCTTTCAAAAACGAAAGCCTTCTAACTCCATTGGTCCTGGATTTCATCCAGAAGTTGTTCGGAGATCTCTTTAACCCTTTAATCTTTGCAAAATGTGGCAGTAGACAGAAGGAGGTGTGTTCACCCTAATCTTCGATATCTACTGAAGCCTTATAGGCCTGGCTCACATACAGCAGTGATGGGTACTCGGAGGCTGATAAAATTCTGTAAACTTCGTCAACAGCTGCTTTGAAACTAAACTCCATACACTTCATACTGAAGTTGGAGTAAGCCAATTGATCAAGGTTGTCCCTGCATCCACTGTGGGGGTTATCCTCATCAGGAACATGTCTGGTTGATGGATGGACACCTAGCATAGTAAGAGGAGGCAATGAGTAAGAGTTTCTTCTCTTTGTCTATCTGATGGAAAGACAAAATTTTCGTCTTTCCATGAAGGCTGAGTTCAAGAGGTAGCAGAGCTTTTTTCCTAATGTTAATGTGATAGGGAATGTATTCAACTGAGAAAATACCAGGTTAGTACAGTGCTGTTACCTATTACTATTGAACTCAGTTGTGTTTTCTATAACAAAAGACATCTGTGTCAAATGTTCAAACTAGTATAGTACCAAATATGAATGAATTAATTAATAATTAATTCAAATTAGTAATCATCAACTAACAATCAAAAAAAAAAAAAAAGCCACTACACTGAAGCCTTACATTCCAGAGGCACAACTCTGTCTTTCAATGATGTCTCTGGTCATAATTATTGTAAAAATCACTGCCTGATTATTGAAATAAGAATAAACATTGATGCAAACAAATATTGATAAAAATGCACAATGGAAATAAATATTTACATGCGAGTGAAATATTGATAAATTCCCACATAAAATAGTATGTGATTAAATGAATCTGCACTGTTTTCATGTATGTCCCTGATAGTTTTCAACTTAGCATTTGTTCCTGATTTTCCATGCAAATGTTCAGGATTTTCATATATATATATATATACAGTAGGACCCCACTATAGCACGCTTCTTTATAGCATGAATTCAGATATAACACGATCGTGGCATGGCTCCCGAAATTTCATCTATTTTTTCGTACATGAAAAAAAAAAAAAAATTCTTCAAAGTACGAAAAATAATGTGTAAAAAATTAATTATCATTTAGGGAAAAAAATCGTGTATGAATTCGGATATAATACGATCATGGCATGGCTACCGAAATTTTACAATAATTTCGCCAATTTCTTGAACTGCTGCAAAGTTTTGTGCCAAAATAAACAAGAGTTTGATTTAATAATTTGGCAAGCTGTATTGCATTCTTGAAGAAAAAGTGTCTTATGATTGCATCTTTCATTATATGAATAAAGATGCTGAACATTTCTATTTGTGAATATTCATTTCAAATGTGTCAGTAGTCAATCACTGCACTTTGATCTTAGTTTATTTTTGAAAGATGTCAGCTCATTTTAAAGCTGATAAGTGTTAATCTTATTATTACTGATACATGAACAATAAAGTCATTAAGTCTTCGTTGTGTTTGTCTTCAATACATTTCTGGGTACAATCGTTGTTCAAACAATAGCCGACATATGTTTGCTCATTCAACTGCATACACAGCCAAGCACCAAACAATGCGGTGGTTGATAAAAGATTCGCACCTGAAGTTATAAATCAATTAATTTAAGTCATTGACAATCATCAAAGTCAATCTCAAAGCTAAAGGTTGTTCAAACCATGCGGCAACGATTTATCAAACATAAAAAAAAAAAAAAAAAAACGAAAGCCGTCAAAGCGCCGCACACATGGCTTGGCGGTGTTGTTAGACAATCGTCAAGCAATCAGTTGACCAGTGAATAATATTGTACATTCCCTATAAAAATGACTCCACTGTTGATTAACAATTATTCTTGTTTTAGTCGTTCAAACAAAAAATAGGTGTCAGAGTTTTAATTAGTGGTTATTTGCAGCGGATAACAGTACACGGAAACGTAAAGCTTTTACTGTTAAAGAGAAGCTTGAAGCCATGGACATGATTAAGTCCAGTGTTTCCACAAGTCAGATTTAATTCCCAAGTGATATTTCCCAAGTTATCTGCCAGTGCATGTGGGCCATTAAGCCTTTGGCTTGTAAAAGCACTCACTTTGTTTTCAAGTTGACAATCCTTTTGATCGAGTCGCGATTCTAATACTTGTTCAGTGCCAAGTAGAGTTCTACAACTTCCTGTGCATATACTTTGACCTTAATCCCTTAGCTTGTAAAGGAACCACACTCTTTGTTTTCCCACGTGACAACCCTTTGATCAATCCACGAGTTTGATACTTGTTCAGTGCCAAGTAACAGAGGGTGGTTATTTGAACTCCATGTGATCTTGCCGCACAATTGACACATGTCCAGTTGCATCCTTTAATAGATTTCTGACTTTATGATCAAAGTGTTACTTGCAAGAGCCCAAGCTCATTCTCCGCATAAGCACCAGTAAAGCTGAGGAATCTGAGTCGGACGAGATTTATGATGATTAGACGACGATTTACAATGACTAGACGATGATGTAGGATTTCAGAACTTTATCAGACAATGATATTATACTTCTGTGTGCATATTTTCGATGGAATTATTATGGACGCACTCCTACGCATGCCATGAGATCGGTTGGTGAGTACACATGTTGATCCTATTCATGCTATACAATAGACATGTACATATAAATGTACCAATGCATGGTTCTCTGAAAAAAGTAAAATATTATATGTGCAATCTCTGTTTTCACTGCATGTGTATTTCTCGTTTAATATGCATTGATTTAAGATGGTAACTGTGCCAATGAAGCACGTTGTTTGGAGCCCACAATTTACCCCCCCCCCATTAATTTTGGTGCATGCATCATTTTCTTCAGCTAAATGACTTGGTTTTGTCTATGATGGTTATAGCACGGTTCGGGACAGAGCACGATCTCGTTTTGTGGACCCCGACCATTGTGTTATAGCGGGGTCCTACTGTATATATATATATATATATATATATATATATATATATATATATATATATATATATATATATATATTGTAAAAAAGAGGTTGATAGTCAGTTTTACTGAATTTGAACATACTACAAGGATGAATTAACTTCAAAATGCAAAAGTGCATGCAGATACCATATTTTGATTGAATAACGTGCGCTTATTTTACTTAATTAATTATTTTTAGGACAGATTTTTGCTCTGTGACTTGATCAGAAATACATGTACATACAAATGGCAACTTGTTGTTCTCCTCTGTCATATTTACATTAAAGCTGTACAAAGTATCACATTGCCGTGGAAACAAATATGATTACCATACCAATATATGTTCAATATTTGATATCTTTTGATCTAATACATTTTTTCTTAATTTATTAATTTTATTTAAAAAGTGCTTTCATCGATTCTATTCCTAAAACACAAATTATTGTTTGCCTATTGATGTTTAAAGTTTCAAAACACTAGTTTGTAACACTAACTAATGGAAATCGAGCAGTGACAACAAAATGATAACTTGCAGGGGGAAAGGGGTTAATGGTCAATCAGCTATTAAAATACATGCCTGTGAATGTACAAAAGTTTGTTTGGTCTGCGCAATTGATATCAACACTGGCTATGGTTGTATGCAATACATTTCGCCTGGGGCTACATCACTGTAAACTACTTGGCTGGTCAACAAAGGAGCATTTCAAAAGCAAAAAACAACTGTCACTCAGTTTACATAAAAAAAATCACAGGGTGAAGTCATTTCCCTTTCCTAAAGAAGAAGGCGAAGTTTAAATTTTTTTCGGTGACTTAATTGCCCACTTTGTCTGGTAGCGTGACTCATGCTGTATTCAGGTTTCTTTTTTGAAGTACAGAACCATAATATTACAAAAAGTGACCAGAAACCTCTGAAATGTTTTTAAATTATTGGTGTGCATCAGAGTCATACAATACCATTTTATTTAAGGTGTTTTGCCTAGTGGTTTGGGGTTAATATTTTGTTGGCCAATGAGAGTCCCAAAAAATCTTTGAAGTTTGAGCTGTTTTTTGTCTATATTATAGTTCTGTAATAAAATACATTTTTAAAAATAAAAACATACCAATTGAAAATTCTGATGTGTTAATTTTTGGGGGGGAATTTCCTTTAAATAAATTTGTTTTTATTCATCCACACTCCCTTTTCTTTGATTGGCTGCACAGTGCACATGTATTCAAATATGCAAGTTATCTTCCTTTATATAAATAGGAAGGTGTAGCAGGGCTAAAAAGATGTTACGTCAGCCTTTGAGGGACTGATGATACCACCAAGAAAACACAAAAACTAAAATGACTGCATAAACAAATGAACCTAAGACTGTACCATCTTAACCAGAAAATGACGTCCTTATCTTGATTTATATATTATATAGTGTTCACAATTATTTAATCAACAACAAATTATGGTGTCCTAGACAATTCCTGAATATAACCAAAGCTGAATATGTATTAGTGTAATCCATACCAAAAAATCACATCTCCCCTCTTGGAATATGCAGGTATAGCACTGGCAATGGTAGCAAATCCATAGGAGTAAAGAATAGCTTCTTCACATTTCATGAACTTGGCTAACCTGTCCTCCAATTCAAGGTGAACATCTGCAATAATAAAAATAATAGTAAGAAGTAGAAATGATCATAATAACAAGCAAGGTGTTGACTCTGCTGGTCAAATTTGACAGAAGGTGAAGTTTTTAATGTTCAGTGGAAAACATAATCTACATATATTTTGTTTGCTGCATGTTTACTGGTCATAAACCAAGGGCCTGCATGTCAAGCCCATGACTCTGACCACAAGGTAAAATGGTTGAGTGAGCTGTCTTAGTTTCATAATAATTTATCCTAAGTATGAATAAAATCAATCAAGGGGATTAGGAAATATCAGCAAATTAATTTGTATTTACTAAAACCCTAGTGTAAATTTTCTATGACTCTGATCTTTGACCCCAAGGTCAAAGGGAGTATCAAACTGAATTGTCTTAGCTTCATAATGAGTCATCCAAAGTATAAACAAAATCCAGTGGGAGATTTAGAAAATATCTGTAAATGAAAAAAATTTAACCAAAACCTTACCACAAATTTTCTGTGGCCTTAACCCCAAGGTTAAAGGGGTATGCAGGTGTGTCATGAATGAATTGTCTTAGTTTCATAATGATTCTTGCCAAGTATGATGAGAACCTATCAGGGGAAATGAAAAACCACAACCTTAACAAACAGCTGACGACTAAAAAAGTCACCGGAGAAGTGACTGACATGTCTTGCTTTCCCACTAATTTGGGCCTGACAAACATTAAGTTGGCTAACAACAATCTTGAAATTCAATATTTGATGAAAACTGAACTTTATAGCCAGTCAAAGGACAGCAAAGTACGGACTAGATTATTACAATGGAAACCAACTGACTGACATCAGTAAAAGTGGGAATGGACACAAATGACCCCTGTCAAAGGGATATAAATTTGACAAAATACCCCAGATCTCAATGACAAACATACACATCTGTAGGTCACAGTCTTTCTCATTTATCAAGTTTTATGCAAGCAAGATCCCTGCCAGTGGCACTTTCCCAAAGAATCATAAACCCAGAAAAGCTAATCAGATTGTACCAAATGAAATAAACTTTACTTCTACAAGCCATGATCATAATGTCTATAAAGTTTCAACTTAATCAATTAAAGTTTCTGAGAGTATTTGCAGGATTCCAACATAAATGGAAATGCACAGAAGCATGCATACATGGATGGAAGTAAAGAAAATCTTACAGATGGTCAAACACAACACTAAAAGTCCCTGATTACAGTCTACTCCCATTGTTAACAAACAATAAACAAATGTCACCTTAAGACTGTATGGATTATTTGTATTTCTGTGCCAGACCACTGATCAGGATTGAAGTTTATCAGTCTTAAGATTACAATAACAACCCTTTACCTATGCACGGGGAGCATATCTAGCTATGCATTGTATAAGGTATAACATAAATCTCGGCTTTAACAGTAAGGCAAAACAGAAGTCATGTTGAATTAATAGATGGAAAACATGTTTACTGCAAGAATTCTGTATTCAGATGAAGATGTCAGAGTTGCAACATTAGACTGTTTTGTTAAACATGTAGTTTTAGGAAAGGGAAAAACTAAAATGTGTTAATAGAACACATATGCCCCACAACAATACCTGAAAAATGACCAAAACACAAACCTAATCAGGGTGTGACAGATAGACAGATGGACCATGATAACACTATATGTCGCATCACTGTCACAGTGGGGAATAAAACAATTAAATCAATCCACAAACAATGTTAAGTATTTTTTAATACATCTGGACTTACCCATTGTCCCATAGAATCCCCTTGGTCCACATGATCCCACTCCATACTTCCTCAAAGATTTAATAGATACTGCCTATAAGACAAATGCACAACAGTAGAGTTTAGCATAATTACATTTAAACCATTCCACCACCCTGAAATGAGACTACTCCCTAATAACAACCACATCTATTAATTCCATTAATTCTCTTTAAAGCATTAAAAAAATTATCCTCAGGAAAAAGACCAGCTTTTATTTCATAACTTCCTGCTTAAGTCCAAGCAGAGATCAAATTTACAAGTTTTTACTGTATTGTTTTTTTCTGTATTGTTTTTTCTGTATATTATTTTATGTTGCATGGTTCATACATATTTAGAGTTGTTTCTCAAGGACTTTTTAAAGACTCTGAAAAGTTTTTAAAGATTACTTTTTTCTTACTGAAATTTAACTTTCTCCATAGGCTACTTTGTTTATTGCTGAATAAATGGGTACTAAAGTCGAACACTAATGTGTCTAATTAGTGCACCAGTACAGCAATGGAATGCTATTCCATCTGGTAACAACCCGTGTCATGCATGATTTGATCCACCCAATTTTATCCCATTCATTTATTTGTTACTTTTAGAAAATAGCTAAATAACAACAATTCTGAATTTAAGTGATATATTTTATTCATATTTAATGTTCTGTATTCCTACAAATTAATTCAATGAGTTTTGTGATTAAAAAAGAAGTTTGTCAAGAAATTCAAGGACTTTTGAAGGGTAAAATCAACTTTTTTAAAATTTAAGTTTACAAGGATGCTTTAGATTCAAGGCTTTTTCAAGGTTGTATGAACCATTACATGGCAAAATGTCATGATATTCTGCTGCTGTACTGCACATGATACAATCATCCATGTAGTTAGTATATAATGAAACCTTTGTTTTTGATTCACTCAATACAGTAAAATCCTGGCAACAAAAACATTCAATCATCATTTAAAAACTCTGTTTTGCTCAAATGCCTTGCAAAATACTATACTTGTGATGTGGAGCCTTGAGCCAGGTGTCCATAACATGAATTGTGTCATTCTTTCTATGACTGCATGTCAAAATAAATGTCTGAAAATATCTCTAACACAATTAAAATTATAGTAATTTTGACCCATTGATCTCCTCCAATTAGCTCGAAGACAGGGCTCCAAAAATAGTGACCCTTTTTAACATTATTACCATATGGATAATTAATATACCATGTCCACGATTGTAGATGTCCATTCAGCAGACACACAAATGAATGAACAGATGGAGGATATTAAATCCCTGATGCCGGTTTTAAACTAGACATTTTTTCTTGAAGTACAAATGCCCGATTACATTGACCTAAATGCAAAACTTAACCAAATGGACATGCAGACAGACAGATGTATTGACAGAGAAGGTTAACAATCTATGTCCTTTCCACATTTATGGCAAGCCATAAAAAGAATGGGGAATGATCGCATAATAAGGATTATAACAAGTCCTTATTTATCTATGATATTTCCTTTACACATACCAAAATATGAATAGTAAGCCTACTCACGAACTACATAATTTCAAACCCACCTCAATGGATGCATCTCCAACCATGCCAAGGAAATTCAGGGTGGCCATATTGATGCATGATTTACCCCTGATGGTTACATACTTTTCTGCCTTGCTGGAATAAAAAATACAGTATCATATAAAATGCTTGTTAATGACAGAAATTTCAGAATCAGGCTAGAAGTCTGTAACAAAGCAGCACTATACCTACACTTTTCTCAGTTAATACTACCCCCTAAATACATGGAATTACATTTATATGCATCAGTATCCCCACCTTCTCAAGCTATGCAACCTGGGATGGATCATAAATTCCAAAATCTTTGTGCACATCTGCATACCACCCTCAATCATATCTCAAAGTCTGAAGTCTCTGTCTCAATCACTGTAGAGATGGGCAGGACAAAATAATCCCAACCTTTTTCTGAAAATCATGGGGATAATGATAACTCAGTAGGCTATCAGGAAATGAACTTTGTAGCCCTGATAAAATTCAGTAGCGCAGAGAAGGTACTTTACATGGAACTGTTTAAGACTTACCTTTCCCAATTTTATCAATCCTTACAAACTATTCTCTTTTGTTAAATATATTTTTATAACCTATATTTCGAGAAATTGTAGAACAAGTCATAATTTAATGTTATAGCCCACTCAGTGACCTGACTTCAATATATGATACCCCAAACCCACCATTCTGGTATCCACTGGCACAAAATCTGTTAAACCCTGTTTTCACTGTATGATAATTAAAACCTAAAAAATGCATAAAAGGTGAAGAAAAAAAAAGAAAATTATTTGATTATCAAACCCTGTAAATCCTTAAATACCAACACATCCAAATCCCATCACCAAAATCGATAAACTGTGCCATGCCTGTTCCATGTTATGCATTTGGGTTTTAACTTTGCCATCTCCATGTTATGCATTTGGGTTTTAACCTTGCCATCTCCATGTTATGCATTTGGGTTTTAACCTTGCCATCTCCATGTTATGCATTTGGGTTTTAACCTTGCCATCTCCATGTTATTATGCATTTGGGTTTCAACTGTGCCATCTCCATGTTATGCATTCCAGATGTTTGTATTGCCCAAGGAGTCTTCATCTTAAAAGTTGTCATGTCATAGTATTACAGTTGGGTGCATTCAAATATATATTTGTCTTTGCATGTGGTGGGGGAAAACATGTCACTAGTTTGACCTCAAATAATGGCTCGATTGATAGTGCTCCTGCCATGGAACAATAACGGGCTAAAACAACAGATGTTTGATATATTGCTATATTCTCATTATACTGTGGTTCTGTACATACTGCAATTCCCACTGTAACACTGTTCATTATATAACATCATCAGCAGTTATGAACCCTGACTATCGAGTTATAATGAGGGAGAGCTATACATATATGATGATCAGCATTGTACATTAAGCACAGGATAACAGGTTTCCTGCAATTTATGGCTCCATGTTCCCTAAATCTGGACCCCTGTGCATCCCTTGGGAATGCTTTTTACAATACAAACAATTATTTGTCCCTTGGAAAATGTTTTGTCACCCAGATTTGGGCGACAGGGGGACACATTGTCCTAGCTCACAGGATCCTAGGTGCAACACTAATCATGTATGTCTTTTACATTTTACAACAATGTTTCTATATGTAAAAGTTTTATTTCAAATGCGTTTAAATTTAAAATAATAAACAATTTCTACTACTTTTTTTGAATATCAAGCAGAATTGTAGAAAACCAAACATTACCAACATCATGGAGATTGGCAATAAATGGGAAAATAGATTTAGGTCAATATACACAGTTGGCTGATAAGTTTAGATATAACAATAATAAAAAGGATGGCTAAAATTGTATCATACAGTAACATACCTGTTTACCCTGACAGATGTCTATCAGCAGTTTGACAAATTTGTATCTGTAATTTTAGCCACATATCCATAGTTCACCCTCCTAAAACTGACAGCTGGTCTAACATTCAACTGCTTTGACAAACCTCACAAAGAATGCATGTGCCTGTTTCTTCTGTAGTTGATCCTCTATCAGCTAAGCACACACACCCCTCTCCTTTCTGCACCAACCATAGTTTGCATGAACTGGCTGATGCAAGTTCACAATCCTTGGTGCATACCTTGATTTCTATGAAGTTCAACTCATCAGTTACTCAGTGTGATCATAAAATCCAATTGCTTTATTTCACTTGCTAGTTCATTCACAACATCAAATTCACTGCCATTTCTTCACTCATCTTAAAGGTGCTTTGGTGTAGTGCAATAGAACATTCTCAAGTGCTTAAGAGATAATGTTGAAAAGCCTGCAGATGAACTCGGGAATGCTGCATATTTGAAGGTAAAACGATGTAGCCCTTAAAATCAATACTGTAAACAGCTCTGCAGTAACATCCAAGTATCATTATACCAGGTGATGTACAGTAATATCCAAATATCACTATACCAGGTGATGTACAGTACAAGGTGTCTCTTTGACCTCATAAAATGAGTCCCTAGCCCATAAATCCATGAAACTGCTTGGGTCTCTCTACTTTTTTGTAAAGTGTACTATTGAAGATTCTGTGACATTATGGCTCATTATGAAAATCCCTGATGTTTATTATGTACAAGCTGGGGATCATACAATGAACATTGTAATAGCTGATATATCATTGTATGCCATATTGTTCATGAGTTGAAAAAAAGTGTTCTGATGCCTTGGTCCCAGACCTTTTTGGAGAAATTTTGGTTCGGTCCAGCCTCAAAGTGGCTGGGTCTGGAATTGTCACTATGATTCAGCCTTTTTTGCGAGTGAACTTAACAAAGTGCTATTGTCATCTTCATTTGTGGGCCTTTTGAAAAACGTTATGAAGCTTGTGATGAGTTATTGTGGAATTTCCATATCACATATCGACCTAAATTGCATGTCATGGATCACTAGTTCCTAATGTTTCATAAGCTGAATTGCAAAAATGAGCTCATTATATATTGTACTGATATGAGCATTTGATCAACTGTGAGTATTAACCTCGGTAGTTCATATACGACACATTACTGCTCAATTGTAAAGCAATGAATCACTTTGCAAGACTCATTTGTGTGAGGTACAAGGTAGATTTGACTGTTTTTTTGTAAAGCACATTTGAAAATTGCATGCTTTATTGGAGTATGAACCCAAGGAATATTCTACATGTTCAGATTGGTAATAATATATAGGCACAAGCTGAGCCCAGCAGACTTTTATATGGAGAAACAGCAGAGTACCAAGTTCTAAATTTTGTCCGAGACCTAGGGCTTAGGGAATTTTCAGCCCTTGCTGTGATATCTGGAGTTTAATGTGATTTAAAGACTGATGAATTGAGGACCCAATGCAATGTGCAGCATAGGCAGTGAATCCAATTGTGTCATGGAATTGTTTCCTAATGATCCAATGTGATCTATGTTTGGATGTAAAGATCTTAAAAACATTTAGATTAACTAGTCCCACCAACCTCACCCACCAGGAGGTACCTGCCAAATTTTAAGTCAACTCAACTAGGCACTATCAATGAAGGAAGCATAAATTAGTGACTTATTTGTAAATTGGACAAAGTAAAATTTCCTGCTTCTGCAAACTCTCGTTTCTGGTTCCAAACCCGCAGTTTTCAAAATTAGGTCTGCAGTTTTCTATATACTGGACTCTCATTTTTTGAAGAAATGTTGGCCTAGATTTCAGTTTTCAAAACCCCAAAGATAGCTCTGAGAATTACTATCACCACCTTCACTACAACACTTAATGTATTTACTGTTTGTTTTTGAACAACAAAAATTATATGTCCCCCAAAAATGTTTATGCTTTGTTATTTTCGTACACTGATTCACAAGAATTTTATTTTTGTACTTATATTTTCAGACACAACAGCTGTATTTCTCCAATGAGAAGACAAGAGTGACAGATTAATGCTATTTTTTGAAAGTGGAGGAAAGGCTTTCTCATAATTGCAAATAGCCTTGACAAACTCATGCAAAATTAATGAAAACTGAGAGAACTACACTTCACTATTATTAAGTCGTTGAAACTCATAATGTAACAAAAAGACCATTTGTTTCCATGACAAAATTTATATACCTGTAAAAATCTCAATCATGTAAACATCAGAAGAAGTATATCACCCTTTATCAAAAGAAACAAATCATTACATTCATATCTATCATCATGAAAATGATGTTTAACACCTCAATTGTGAATAATACTAGAACCTTGTACCTGGTCACACTTATAGGAATTAATTTTACTAGAGAGTAACTTACTTTAAAAAATTTCTATAACAAAACAGATCCTTACTTTATGTGTGATATATAATACTAATTGAAATGTAACTACTTTAGTGAATTGTCTTTTATAAGGTCTGGTACAGGACCACATAAACTGAGATTGATTCATTAGTTTTGTTGGCAATATTTAGACTTTGAACAACCTTCAATTCTCATACACACTACCAAAACACATCGTTGCCTCTACTATATGGAAAGTTATAAATGGGATTTGTTTAAGTTTATTTATGTTTAATTTTTTTCCTAAATGACAAACTTTGAGAGTAATCTCCATAATAGCTATAAAGACATTCACAGATGGATGAGGACGGTGGTCAGTCACAACAAGGCAGATTTTCCTTCATGTGGTAAGTTGTGTTGTCTAATATGTTTGCATTTTCATGAAGACTAAAAATTAAAAAAAGTAATAACTATTTTCATTTATAATCTTACACTTAAAGTGTGATTAATTTGCAGTTTGACTTCAGGAGTAGCCCTATATCATAGGTACAGTACAGCTCATGCTATTTTTCATTTCTCCACACATTGTGGTAGGAGTGGAGAGGATTAAGGAAAAGTCCTTCCACCATCTCCCCAAGTGTTCTTACAGAGTTGCCGCAACTTCTCACAGAGAATATCTCTGCACACCACACTTTCTTGTGGAGTTGCATTCGACCACCATCACGGAGTGAACATGATCTCGATAAACTGGGTGTGATTTACTTAAAATTAAAAGGACACCTTTTTTTTTATTCTTCCAAATCAAATAATATATAACACTGACATTACCAGCTAAATGTCAAATGAAAATACAATGTATCAAATCATCTAATTGTTTTGCAAGACATAGAGAGAGGTGATGTGCTCATGACTGCTGAAGACATGTAAATCCACACTCATATTTGCACAATGCATGCATTTTTTCCCCAAAAAAACAATACAAACAATGCCATATAATTGATGAGGAAGTTTCATATGCAGCTTCTATTTTAAAAGAAAAAGGTGTCCTCAAAGTGATAAAATATGGTTCTCTTCACAAGCATGTCTGTCTGAAGCAGATGCATTTACATTAAAGTCCCACTGTTGGTGAAGATGTTCTTAGCTACATGTATATTAATATATTTAAATGGATATATATTTTTTTTTAAATAAACCATTGGCTCAAATTACAAAATGAAGATAGAGAGGGAAGAGAATAGGTTGTGAGCAGTCACTGATAAATGCATTGCAGGACACCGATTTACATATAAAAGTGAACATCATTATTTTAAATGAACCTTGACTGGGAAAATATGTCAACTTAAATTGTGAGAATAACAGAGAAAATAGAACAAATAATGAATGAGAGGATTAAAGTTGGAGGCTAAAGGATTGGGTGCGCATTGTCTCAACATCATAAAAAAAGAATATCAAATACATCAATTTCCTTATCAGTTAAAAGTCAACTGAAAATTCCATTTACTGAATCCTCATATTTCGTTAAGACAGAGGGCGAGTGAGTGCGAGAGAGAGAGACCTGTATGTAGAATTGCCGAAGACGATTACATGACTGCTCTTATTTTCACTAATACTGGATAAATGGTACATAAAACAATCCAGGATATTGGACTGGAAATTTATTTTTTCTTTGTTTGCTGAATTAAAAAGTATACATGATTTGACATATGTTTGGATTGGTATGGGGTTGTATAGCAAAGCAACACATGAATTCAAAGCTGGATTGGGCTGGTGGTCTAGCCACCCAACCTTCAAAACTGCTGACAATTTCAGGTGCCAAGGCAATTAGAGATGGTTTGCCTACTATGGTGTGTCCCTGCACAAGGCACTTCACATATTTCTTTGCATGAGATAAATGAACAAATTCAAATTTTAATATAGACAATGATCCACAATATAGTAGCTTATATAGTTACACATCTTTCATTTAAATAAGTAAACTACTGTAAATAAACCAGATTTAATGACTTAGCACTAAAGAGAGAGAGAGAGAGAGAGAAATTGAGATTTTGATTTTGTATACTGAGATCTGATAGTTTCGAACGTTGTATAATTTATGACAAAACAAGAAAATGCAAGCAGGCAAACTATAATTGATGGTGCAAGGTGTTTCACCGTTGTTGGAAAATAAAATCTGAAAATCTCTTGATTGCAAATTAACTATGGAGAGAGGGATTAATCTTTGAATCATGACAATTTTCTCATATCATTCTTCATTTAAGCAATAAATTTAATTCAATTTAATTGCAGACAATTAACAAACTTCTGCTGTTAATTGCTGGATTATAATTTAGGCTGTTAAATACAATGCTCAGATGAATTCATGTAATATAAATTACACCTTCCCAAGCCGAAAGTGACATATTCAGTTGATGCTAATTCTTGTCAATGTTTTATACCAGTGTTGACAATGGCTACTACTTTGATTTCTTTTAAAAAAATCAGCTAAAGTCAAGTCTCTCTTAGGGGCATATCATTCAATATTTAAGGGGAGGGGGGAAGGGATCAGGATTCTTTATGAAAAGCGTGAAAACAATTGTTTTGATCCAATTTGTGAGAGAAAAAAGACCTTACTCTGTACTTCATTTTACTTGAAAAAAAAAAGTATTTTGTAATGAAAGAAACAAAAAAAAATTCCTGGTCAGCAAGAAAATCCCAGTACCTACAACCCCCCCCCCCCCAATAATTAAATGGTAGATCCCTTACAGTACACATGCAGTAGGGAAGACTATATCACATTTCAGTGTTTTCTGTTCTTTCCTTTATTTTAAATAGTTCTCCCTCATTATAATGTGGTAATCGGGGTCCATCACCACTGACAGTGTTATGTACAGAACCATGTTATACTGAGTACCATGATATATATGGAACCACAATATACTGAGAATAACATATAATACGAAAATATGGTATAGCGGGCACTACCAATTTGTTTTTTTTAAATGCAGTTTTGAAAAGGAAATGAAGACTTAAGACTAAGTTTCACAGTTTTCTTTCAACCCTTATTGCTAAACATTGGTATGATTTGGTCATGGGGTCCATAGTAGTACCACGTTATATCCAGAATAGCGTTACAACGAGGTTGTCATTTGGAATATAACTATCCATATCTCAGAGGATTACTTTTCCTTTGTAACAATAGGATAAATTTATGCTGTTCAAGGTAAGCTGAAAGGTGTGCCTCTCATCAAGATGGTGTGTAAGATTGTTCAGATTTCTCTGAATAAAGTAAAAACATAAAATTCCTAGAAGTGTCCGTAATCTACTTTCCATGGATCATGCTGTAAACTTCTTGGGCTACATTGTTTAAACTGAATTGGGAATGCACATAAATTTTTTACATCAGCATTAACTGCAAACAGAATTACACTGCATAGAAGCCAATCAACCTTTTCTAAACACACACGTATTGAATACACAAGATTCTTTTGAAAAGATTTTTTAAATGTCAAGTATATTATAGACATAAAAACAAATGATTCTTCATATGGTATCCATGTGTAAATCACTCTGACATCTTAGGCTTTCCATGAGTGATCTCCATGCATTTGCTATTCAAATGTCATTGAGTAATGTCAACCAGCCCCCTCTGCAGTCGAGAAGCACAAGATGTGCCTGTTGAGTCATGATGATAATTTGTAGGTATTTACACCTCCACTGCGAGAGTTTCATCGCACATTGAGTGTGGAGGGGATTAACAGCCCCACCACTATCTGTGAAGAAATGAAAAATCACATGAGCTGTACTGTACTGATTTTGTTGCTTGGGCTTGGGTTTTTCTGTTTATAAATTTTTGGACACTAAATTATATTTTTGTTTGTTTTTGGACAGCAAAAAAAACCCCTATATTTTGCCATCTGATAACAAACTGAAAATATGGTATATTCATGTACATGTGATTACTTTGTCGAAAATAACTATACTGTACCAATATATACAGGAAATAAACATCTCATGACCAATGTTCACAGTTTAAAATAAAATTGTGTTTATCCTTATTACCCTGATATGATATTGTTGTTCATGGCCTGTAGGACTGGATGGTCATCAGGGACATCAGGGGCCAGGGGTTCTGGATGCCAGTCCTCAATAAGCGCCTCCTTTTCCTACAAAGAAAATGAGTATATACTAAAGTGTTAGAATCTGTTACAGGTATGAAAATACTGACAGAACTAGCACTCTTTCAAGTCAATTTCACATTGTTCATTTCATTTCATGGTTATCAACAGAGACTATTAATAGTAAAGCCCTGATATCACTAGCAAAAATAAAAGTGATGCAACTAAACAATAGGCAAAAATCAAGCATTGAAAAATTCTTCATTAGCCACTTGTCCTTGAGAGGACAAGTAACTTGGAACTTGAACTTGTCCCAAAGAAATTTTACTTCTCCGACACTTTGCACATCACTAAAATTGAAGACTTTTAAAGACTGGGCTTGGGCATATAAGAAGGATTGGTCAGCTGTGTCATTTTCTCTGAATAAGCACCTGATTAGCCAATTACAGTACGAGCCTTGTTTTGATAGCCTCAAATCTGTACAGGTACATGAAACAAGCACAGTTTTGAAATTCTGTCTAAAACTCTACTTGCCCTGCTGGAAAAACTTTATAAAAACATAACAATTTTTATTTTGTATGGTGCTATTTACTTTTGACATATCCCACTTTTCCGCTGATAGAAGAGATAATTATTACTTGTATCTGCCTGCCTATCAATGAAATACTTGAGAATGTCTGACATGCTTACAGATGATTAAAACTGACATTGATGGTCTATCAAGACTCAATACAATATTTTGAAAAATTCAGGTAACCTCCATCCCCAAATACTTGTTTCAACTGAAAGAGATATTTAACTTAGCAAACCAGTCTACAATCATATGCCTGGTAAAACTGCCCACTGTCCAGTACCTGACAACTGAAGAGAATATGGGTAAAGTTCCAGGTAACCAGTCACTATTTTTAAAACACTTCTGCCTTAAACATAGGGAAAATGTTAATTTATTCCTGATATCTCAAACGTTCATAAAAATCTGATTCAGATTATATGATTATGTTTAAAAGAGCTCTGATAAAGATTTAGTATAAAGGGATGGAGATGTCCCCACCTTAAAATATGGCTTTAAGTCAAACCCTCTTACTCTGTACCAGTTTATCATTATTCCTATCTATGACATTTTTGAAGCACCTTATCTATGTTTTAACACGAGTGAATATTCCCTATGGCCCTAGTGTGCAACAAATTCATAGCAGGGACCCACATATCACAAAGATACCCTCGGATCTGTCATTTGAAGCTGTGCTGATGAATGTAATTACCAGCTTATTCATCTACTGCCTTGCACATTTTTTTGTGGCAACATGACCTAATGAGACAGGATTAATTTGAGCAGAATATCACTGACCATAACTGTTTTATTCCAAATGACAATGTGTTGAAATACCCACAGAAATAGTCAGACATTTGTGTATTTGACTGTAGGGTAACATCCAAAGAATTCCAAATACGTCAACTTTATTTCTTTATTAGAATCAACAGTATGAACAGGTTATGGAATTATACACATAAAAAATACTTAAGTGACAATCAAACAAGTGAATAATGAAATAAAGAGATATATAAATTGTAATACTTTTGTAAAGCTATTATGAACAGGCTGCCTTTAAAACTTCTTTATAGGATATGTGTAGATATTGTTTGGATTACCTCAGTTTTGAACCAGTATCAGAAATGTACTTTTTCAAAAGACTGTACAGAACTGTATTTATACAATAAGTTCGCAGCAAAATAGGTTTAAATTTCAATATAATAATTATATATCTGGAAATGAAAATTATATTTACACTTTGTTTCTACCTCACTTCTCCCTGAAATTTTCCATTTTTCTGTCCCTAATTTGAATCCTGAAATAACATTATTTCGTCATCTTTATTTGGGAATTGGACTCAAAAACTGCACTAGTCTGATTTGACAAGCATCTTGAAAAAGTCACCGCCACTTGCAAATACCAGATGCAAAATTTTTAGACTTAAAACTACTTCACTCATTTACTTTCCTGGGTACTGATTTTCGTAGTTTTTCAAACAATGACATTTTTGTCATCTTGATAGATTGGAAGATAGTTTGGGTTGTCTGAAAGAACAGACAGCTCACTTATTCTGCCTGCCATGGCAAGGGGAACCAGAAAGCAGGTTTTATATGAGAGATGAGCTATTGAAGCTCCTGAAAGGGGTTCAAATAGAGTCTTGTTCAACCATGTCAGAACCCATGGTAGGTTCCATTTTGCACAGAAGGTCCTTGTTTTTACCTATGTCCTCCCTTCCATGATGCCTAAAAGTGTTCGATAATTTGGAACAATAGCCCTTGATGGTAATGGGGCCTAGCTTTCTCTCTTTGAATAAACAGAGACGGAAAGTAGCTATCTGTGAGTACTGAGGCTTTGAGAAAGTTGATGTGCTTTTGTTCACACAACTGGAAGAAAAGTCTCTAGTTGCCTTCATAGACTTTCAAAGTGGTGGGCTTTCGCTGAGATGTGACTTCATGTCATCCAAAACATCAACTGATCCAGTGGGAAGATCCTGGCTGCCACTGTGAAAGGAGGATCATTTGAAGTAGTCTCATAAAAAAAATCCTAGGATAATAAGGTCCACTGCCACGATGAGAAGGCCATGGAGGCGTAAAAAGGTTCAGACTGAGATGCAACTCTCTGAGCAAATTAAAGTCACTGTTGAGACGATGCTCAATGTATATAAAGGACAACAAGACACACAGTTCAAGAGGGTACTGAATTGACCTTTCCAAGTGAATGAAGTGTTGAGATTGGGTGAGACTGGATTTGTCCCTATTGACAAGGAATCCAAGACTGAGTAAAAGTGTTATGAGGAATTTCATAACTTGATGCAAAGATCAACTCACCTGATGTTGTTGCTGGATGTCATCCAGGTAGTTAGAGGTCATGGATGTGGAGTTGGCCAAGTAATGTAATATGTCAATGTCCATGATTCTAGTGAATACACAAGGGCTGATGTTCAAACCAAATGAGTAGCCAGAACTGGTATATGACATCCTTGTACATAAACCTCAGGAACTTCAGAGATAATATGTGCATCAGGACATATAGGTATGCATCTAGATGGTCTAATATGACAACGAAATCCCATTCCTGAATGGCACTGAGAATCGACCTTAGTGTCTCCATTCTGAAGCAAGGGGCCCACATAAATTGGTTGAGCAATCTGAAATCCATAACAGGCCAAAGGGTGATTTTGAACTTAGGAACAATAAAATGCCTTGAACAAAATTCTGGTGAACTTGTGTTGAGAATATATTTGACCGCACTTTTCAAGAGAAGAGTATTGCAGTATGTCTTTTTTGTGTGGGTCTCTTCGAATGTCTGTAGCAAATGGGGTCCTTTCTAAAGAGGGATGGGTGCTAAACGCAATTCGAAAGCCATCCATAGTGATCTGCTGGACCCATGAATGATCGTGGAACTCATGTTCCCATTCCACAGCCAAATGCTGAAGCCCTCCTCTCAACAGGATGTCTGAAAAAGGAAGCATGAGCAGGTCATCATTTTCTTTGAGATGGTTGTCAGAAAGAGGAATTGGTGCGAAACTGGTCTTTTTGTCCCTGGGGTCTGTTGTCAGTGAGCTTCGGAAATGAGTCCTTGATGAGCAAAAGGGCTTGGAGAAGGGTTTCCCTGAATGTTGTGGCTTCAAGGGTTCTTTCCTGTTTCTCGGGTCTCTCCTGGGAAAAGATTTCTGGAGTCTTTGACACTGAACCTGTGAGAGGTCTTCCTCTTTGGTGGCATGTCTCCTGGCTTCTTCAATCTGGCCATGGAAGAGAAGGCTTGATGAGAATGGCTGTGATTATCTAATGATGGTCCTTCAAGAGAGTAGAAGTTGCAGTGAATGCATCAATTTCTGCTAATTGCATGTTCAGGGAAAGCAGGTGTTGTTCTGGTCTTTTCAGGATGTGTGCCATTGGGGATACCGAATACCAGGCATGACTTTCAATAGAATTCTCTATTGGAAAGTTGAAGCTCTGTTCAGACTGCTTTAAAATGGCCACAGGGACTAAGTCAAGCACAGAATCAACCACTACAACATTTTATATCAGTTGCTGCATGTCTGAAAAGGACTTCCGGTCAATGTGTATGGAGGCTGGTTTATTCATTCCCAGTCCCACAAGTCCCTGTCTATCAATGAACTTCTCTTTGAAAGACTGATGAATGTGATCTGTCAAAGAATGGACTGAAATTGGATGGTAGATGGAACTGGGAGAAGGCCTGTTGATGTTTGGATCCTGGAGCTGGAACTATCTATCCAAGCAATGTAGGATATCTGTGACTCGTCCTGACTGGGTAGCTGCTTGAATGGCAGTTGGTCTCTCTTGGTCATGAGGTTGACGGATATGAGAATCTTGTGCAAGGCTATGGAAGGTGATGGGGGCAGTGAGAGACTTCAGGCAGAAGCAGGTGAAACACTTTTTCAGTTGATGCATGGAACACACAGTATTATCTTGCCATCTTCGAGTTGGCAAACAAAGATTGTGCCTGTAAGCTTGAAATTTCATTGTCAGATGAATGAGGGTGATATTGATGCCTCCTGTGATGGATGCAATGAGGGTGCTGTGGAATCCATTGAGTGGTGTGGAAAATGAGGTTATGAGTCTCTTGTTATTGGGATATGGTTATCTATAGGCATTTAATTCGAGCATCTTCCATTTTACTGTGTCCGTATATGGACTGGACTGTTGCCATAGCCAGAACTGGGGCAGTGATGGGTCAATTCCATGTTACAACATGAAGGCATCATGGGTCAACTGTAACCAGTAACACTCTTTATGGGAGGCAACCATATGAGTCTTAGTATGAGCCATCCAGTAAGGTCTGGGGATGGATTCTGGTACTAGCTGAGGGGGGAGGATTCACCATAACCAGTACCAGAAAAAGTTTTGTGTCTGGCCCAGCTAGGATTCTGTACCATGTCGGTTTCACTGTAAGTCTACCAGGGGCAAAAGTGGAGCAAGAACTGTGTGAAAGACCAGTGAAAATGGCACTGGACGATTTTTTTTCTTAACTGGGGAACTTTCTGAATTCAGAAACAGTCAAGAAAAAAATTGTCTTCTGAGCTGGAATGTGTGAAAATGCTAATCGAGTGTGAATTTCTAATCTTTCATTTCTTTGCTCATGCACTAGTCCAGGAGAGTTGCTTGGTGAAATGATTGCCCTTCTATCTTTCATCCATTGAGTACAAATATCACATATAAGATCTGAATTGCACGCTGTATAATTGAAGTGGGGTGAATATCCTTTGCCAGTTTAAACCACTTGCACTCACAGAACTAAGCTTTGCCAATTGCACCTGGCACCTGTAATTAGAGAGAGCAAAGAAAGACATATGCAGCACAGTGGTCCCCAATATACGGCCACAATCCCTTGGCACTGACGAGTTTGTGTTCAAAAGTACCCCTCATGGACAGCCACCCCTCTAACGTGACCAGCGGCCAGCATTTTAATGCAAAAATGGTCAAATTTACCCCTTGCGAGCAGCTACATAATGGTTGTTTACAGATTAAAATCTCGCTAATATTTTTTAATTTCTCAACTCAACACATTGACATTTTTGTTCCAACATGCCAATAAGTAACTTTAATCCATACAAAGAGGTAAGTAATCAGATTATCCTTATTGCCATGTGTTCCTTAGATGTAAGCCTTTGTCACTTTGATAATTACTGGCTATTATTACCACCGATAATTATCAAGATGACAAAAGCTAACCGCTGAGAAGCACAGCATTGTTCAGCTCAAGTCAGCGTGACATCCGGTCGCCAGATAGTAAAATGGTATTTTAGCCTTTCTGGCTTCCCTCTCTTAGATTATGAAATGTACATAACCGGGTACCAGACTGGGGAAGAAGAAAAAAAAGTCGATCACGTGACAGACTCACTTCTGTTGTAAACACTGTGCCTCTCGTGTGATTGCCCGTGAAGGAATAAGTTGTTGCAAAATATCGTCAGACATTCTTAGTTTAGAACGAAAAGTGAAAGCAATTAGATTAACAGAAAAGAGGGAGAGTCTTTTGATCACTACTGAGAAATTTTATGTCAGAAAGATTCAAATAAACATCGTCAATATACATTCAACTGCACTGAGTAGGAGACAGAATCGACGGATGTACAGGGATATTTACAACCAAATGTTTGTGCCCAGAATTTATTGACAAGGTGGTTTTGCACCATGATTCATGATTATTCACATTTTTTTAAAAATAACATTGATGTTAGTTTTATCACATTAAGTCCTTAACCAAACAATATTCCTGTGATTTTTAAATGAAAATACTAAATACATAAAAATTAGTTACATCTTTTATACTTTATATGTAGTTATTACTCACAACTGTGATCCCCCTCTAGATAGGCCACCCCTCTTATAAGGCCACTTTCTTGCTGCAAAAGGGGTGGCCTTATAGGAGGGGGACCACTGTAGTCAAGTGTCATGTAAGGTACCTATACAAGGGACACTAACACTGATGTAATAGTTCTGAATAATTAATGAACAGCAATAAATTCTGAACTGTAGATGAAACAAATTATGAATAATGGCAAATTATTAGCCAGGTTAAGAAGAAACCATGTCAGTACTGAAATGGTTTGTAAGTGCTCATGACCCCAGTGTAGGCAATTAAGCTGGCGCCAACTGAATCATAAATGAAGTTAACCAATGAGGCGATAAATTATTAATCAGGAAAGAACGTGGAGCAAGACAAAAGTAGAAAACAGATGGAGTATACTTCCCAGCAAAAAGGAAACTCCAATACTTGGCTCAAATATTGGAAAGGCACATTAAATGGAATTTGTGAGATCTTCATACAAAGAGTGCACAAGCAGAAGTGGAATTTGTGAGGTCCTCATACAAAGAGTGCACAAGCAGAAGTGGAATTTGTGAGGTCCTCATACAAAGAGTGCACAATCAGAAGTGGAATTTGTGAGGTCCTCATACAAAGAGTGCACAAGCAGAAGTGGAAATTGTGAGTTCCTCATACAAAGAGTGCACAATCAGAAGTGGAATTTGTGAGGTCCTCATACAAATAGCGCAGCGCACAAGCAGAAGTAATAACTGATAACTATAGGGTATGTGGTGCCAATCCCTATCCAATGAGGAGACTACTCATCTGACTTCCTCTCTAGGCAAGCAGACAACAGTTACTGCGCCATTGTTGCTAACTAAGCCAGAGATGGTTTTAACATCCTTTATTAATAGGAGGGAGGGAGGGGCTGTATTTACAAAGTAGTGGACATACTCCTAATGTATTCATTATGATCAGATAATGTATCTGAAAAAGAAATCAAAAAGTGTGTGGGTTTTGGGTCAGTTACTCCATTCTGCCACATGGCACATCTAGTGCACAAGGCATGCACAGATAAGACTGCCCATCACAACTCAGCATCTGATAATTACATCACTGACTGAGATATTGATTTTTCCTGACAAAGCCTGCATAACCAGAAAAACATGCGCAAGACATATACATTTCTGAAAAATGCTTTTTTTCAACATGATTTTAAACACAAGGAGACTACAATTTTGCACAATATTTTCAAACTTGCAGGAATCGCACAATCAGAAACCTTGATGCAACCCTGCTTGTGCAAATGAGAAGCATTTTCTGCCTTGTTTTCCTTAAAAAATTAAAATCTCTTGTTCACTTGTGATCATATGAAGAGCGGGTAGCTGACAATAAATCAGCAGGTTTTATCTTATTACATTTGTTATTTCTATATAATTTTTTAAAGTGCGGACATACCATCATAGGCAACCTTGAACAGAAAGACCATAAAGGCTCATTCTGTGGCATCCAAATAATTAAAAAGAATCTCATTGGATGAACAATGTTGTGCCCATATTTAAGTACAAAGTGCATTCTTATGTTAGGTAAGAAAATGTACAAGGGTATAAACTTCAGTACCTTTTCAGTCAGAACTGTTTTGCCTGGAGCATAGGACTTCGAAAAAATCAGCTTAATAATCCACAGTATCAGTAAAGCCTCAAATATCAGATGATATGTTGGAGCCTGTGAATAAGATATCAGCATATACAATATTACTTTTTCTACTCATATTTCTCAAAAATAAGATAATACTGTATTTAAAAAATAAAGCAAATTATGGCATGCAATGATTACAACTGGAACACATTTTTTACTAGATACATCAAAAATGTTGAATCTCTTTCATTGTCTCATTCTTAAATGCTTCAATACAAAATGTTCCTTGTAACAAAAAAGAAAAAACTGCTACATTTACTGCCAAAGACTTTTCTCAGCTCTAAATTATCCCATCAATTCCACTTATCACCTTCAAAAAGTCAACCCCTTATACTTTATCCATTCACAGGTTCAACTGAGTGAAACTTGTAACTGTAAACATTTCTGTATGTAATAAAACTTTATATTAGATAAAAATCGTATATAAATTCTAGACACCATAATTATGTACATAATTTTTCCAATACATTTTATTGATCTTTTAATGTATGAAGAATTATGGTTAAAAAAATTAACCTCAAATCCAATACATATATTATTAATGCTATAGCTGCATGGACACATTTCAGCTAAAAAATATTCAAAAAGTATCACTGTAATTGTAATTTTGGTATGTTGGATCTCTGTGGCCCAGCCAGGAACTCCAGGAAGGAGTCCCAGACAATTTGAGAACAGATGAAATGAAACTGATTCTATTTATAATAACTTGTATATGCTTGGTTTAATATGACTAAACATGGTATGATAGTCTTGGTCATGTAGGCGACCAACTGTACTTATTGAATATAAGTATTTGGTTAATTTAGACCAATCAGAGCTTTTGATAGTTCCCCAACAAATTATTGCACAAGATTAGAAATTCTCTGCCTTACTTGTTATGGATGCAGACAATGAAAAGCATACAGTACAGGAAATATGCCTGTCATTTATTTTTTATTGAGGTGGGGGGGGGGGACATGCAGATTGAACTTTTTGTGATATTTGTATTTTTTTAAAAACATGTTGGTTATTATGAACAACCAATTTTCATGACATGCTTTTTTCGTGAAACTTAACATTTTAAATTTAATTCAACCGTTATTATGGACCACTGTATGGTATAAGCATTGTGAATTACATGTTACTACTTCGCACTAGACGTTGCCTATAAATAAATCTCACGCATACTATAACAATTACTGGCCAATGGTAAGACAAACAAATCCAAACAGGCACGTTAATCAAAGGGGCTGAAAAAAAATGTAAATGGTGTTAAATCATTTATTTGAAGTTTAAGTGAGACCGAAAGTCGTATTAAATCTTTCTAAAACTGTATTCTGTGCAAAGTCCTTTGACCAGAATGACCTATGACACGCCTATGATTAGGTCAACGAACTTGACTGCTTAAGACAACATACTATCAAATTGATATATCCTACAGTAGTCCTGGAATTACGTCAGTAAATACATCTCTTCCATTTCGTGTTTCAAAATGTATCACCTGCAAAAAATTAAATATATCATACAGCCATATTAGCTGTTTCAAAATCTGACTCAACCTGAAAAACGGCCTGAAACATTTCAAACATATCCCAAGTGGCAGCAATGATCGCCATTTCGGCTAGATACTGCAAAGAGGAGTCAAGGGCAGCAACTGCGAGAAACTCGAGGACGTGCTTGAATCTTCTATTCTTTCAGCTATATTCGGACCACATTGACTTGAAGTTAATGTCTTTGTGTATATGATTATCCTTCATAAAAAAATTTTTTTAAATCACACATTGGCATTAATTTCAAGCCCTTGTGAATCAAACACCAAAAATAAATGTATCATGTAATCATTCTTTTTTACGCATTTTATAGCTTACCTTGACCTTTTGATAATTATTAAAAAATAAGTAACACCAACACGTAAACCTTTTGACCTTTTGAGAGAGATAGTCCATTAAGATTTATTCCGTTCATTTTATTTCAAATATCAATTATTTTACCAAAGCATGCCAGTAAAATGCCAATGATACGTTCTCCGATAGTCGTCTATACGTGTTTATAAACAGGCAATCCATTGTCGGATAGTTCGTGTTTTTTTTACGTCAAGTGGTTTGACGCACTTCCCATGTTTGACTACCATTACACTGTCGTAGATACAATCCGAGTAAAAACTATATGGCAAAATAATATCAATATCACATACAAAACGGAAATTTATTCACAAAATTACATAAAGAAACTTAATTTAGCTTTCCCAAAGCTGCTCTTATCATGATTTTGATTTTGGGAGAGTTTTCTTCGCAAAGATTAAATTAATCAAATTCTGGAAAATCATAATATTTTAATATTTAATATTTTAAGAATTTGTTCATTTTTATTTTATTTTATTTGTAATAAAAACAATATCAGAGTTAGGCTGGGAACCAATAAAAAATAACTTAAAATATGGGCATGCAAAACATTTATCTCTTGAATGTACTGTTTCGGAAATATAACCAAAAAAATGGCATTATACACAGCACGTTTGATTCTAAGTGCTAATATTCAGGGACACAATACATGAAGTATCAGGAAAAAGGTTTTGTTTTCAATTTCTTATCATTCTTACCACTACCCACAAATAAAAAGTACATAAAATATGTAAAAACGCGTTAAAAAATATCAAGATTTGTTTAATTAGGAACGCAAATTTTAAAAAAATAAGTAAAATTGCTACTTTACTTTCAGAGAGAATAGAGTAATACTTTGATAGAAATAAGGAAAAAAATAGAGGGATTTTAATTAACAATGTTAAATATGGCAAAAGTATGTTTTTCTTAAAAATATTCATCGATTTTTATAACAAAGATCTACAAAGCTCCACATGAAACTTCTTATTTCAGTACATTTTTATAAACATTGTAATTAATGCTGATGTCCAGTGTGAGTCACATTGCTCTCACATGCTCAGTGGCTGAATAGATGTCTGTTATGATGGGAAGTTAATTCGCCCCGTCAGAGTAGTTAGTAAGGATTTGTTTGAGGAATCATTAACTTGATGAAAAGAGCAATAGTCAAATGGAGTTATTTTCGTGGTATGAATATTTGATTTAGTTCATAAATATTAGTGACAGGATTTCCCAAAAGATTTTCTATCACCTGGATAAATTTTGACAAGTGTAAACAAATAGTGTAGCCATGACGCCATTGAAAGATGCGTTCACGTGGGTGCTGAGTTTTAAGAGACTGCGTCAAAACAAAGGTCATTCAAAACAGAAGACAATTTTTATTTATAGATGATGAAAGTCTGATTAAACTCGAGATATCGACATAACGGACTATTTCTTATAAGTAGATCTTGACTTTAAGCAGATTGTTTATCATAATGACGTCATCCATTTTTAGCATTATTTTCGTTATTAAGTCGCGATAAAATTATTATTCATCTTCGCTGTTTAGTTAAATCACATAAATTAAATGGCCGATTATAATTCTTAAATATTTATGGCATTTTGCATGAATAAACATTGGCATCTATTTTATTGTGTTATGTATGATGTTTATATACTTAACTTTTGTTAAGTTAACATTTAGGATTGTAAGTTGTATGGTTATTTGAAAATACATAATTAACTTTTGTCCAGTTTTTTACTGAGTATTTTCATAGACATTTCGCAATTAGACTTCTGTGACATATGTCAGGTATGCCAGTATTTTATCATTCGAAATACACATATTCTGGCGTGACGTAGGTCATGTAGGCATGTGTATTTATATACAGATTTTGGTAAACAAATTCATACCTATTCTAAAATTTCGGCTCTAAAAGATCAGTCTGTAGGGAATCTATTTTAGTTGTGTTGTTGAAATCAGATATAATTTGAGAGGAATTATTTCTTTACAATATTCATTGGAAATATAAAAGTGCACATTGACTTTTGGATTAATACATGATGTTGGGATTTATGTGAACTCATTCAATTACATTCCGGATTACATATTTGGGGTACATCATGACATTCAAGGCTATGTGAATTAATTCGGAAAATTCTATTATTTTGGACTTGTGATTCTATTATTTTGGACTTGTGATTATGACATTTAGGATTATTTGGAATTTAACTCACAAATTGTAAGTGTCTTTTGAATTTTCATTGTAATTGTCTGGAAATAAATTGCTTGTTGATTTTACTTACATTTTTGGTTTCACTTTCTTTCTGTTACATATTTTTAAGACCTAGAGTCGTAACAATGGTCTCGATAACATCTTTCTTTTTCTTTCTTCATTTTTTTTTATTATTGTCTCGCCGGCAAAACAGCCTTTGACGACCAAGTGACAATTTCGGTTGATTTGCTATGTTGCTAGTACTATGATGGAATTTTATATCTGCGTTGTACCCGAGAAGCCCGACTCTTTCCAGACAGATCACTATGACCTACTTTTATACTTTTATATTCTAGTTAATTGTGTTATGTCTCTGTGGCAGGGGTCATTTGTCAGTCACAGCTGCACTCACTGCGGTGAATTGATGAACACAGGAGTATTTATAGGGGCTGTATGGAACAAAAATGGCACTATGGATCTTATGGAACTTAACATTATGAAAATGGTAATATGGGACTTATGGGAATTTAACATTATATGGGAATTTTACACTGTCGGCACTATAGGTATTATCGTACATTAACATTGAGGGCCCCTATGGACCTTATGGGACTTTAACAAGGGGGGGGGGGACACTATGGGCCTTATGGGAATTTAACTTTAGGAGGGTACTATGAACATTAATGAATGGAATATAGGGTCTTATGGAAATTGTAACATTTTTGATGTTACTAAGAACCATAAGTAAATGGAAAGAATTTTTAAAAACAAACACGTATATCTACAAACAAAAGGATGAGAGAACAGTAGGCAATAGGGAGTGATGACTAGCACCAGCCATACTGACCAACATACAATCTTACTGGCCAACATATATCCTTACTCACCAACCCTCTCACAGACATACAAACTTATATATAAGGGGGATGTAAAGTATCGGGTAGAGTGATGAGGACTAACGCCTATTTTCTGACAGACTCACACATACAAACAAAACGAACAATGGAGAGAGGAGTTATGTGATGGTCACTAAAACACCTATTTACTATCCAACACCCACACCTACAAACAAACCGGATGAAGAAAAAAGGGAGTTATGAGATGACTACTAACACGCCTATCACTATCTAACGTACCATCACACATACAAAGGGAGGAGGAGGCTCATATAATTAGACTTACTATTCCACATGTTACAATATCTTTTGTTGGGATGCAGCTCCATCTCTTTCACCCGGTCTAGGAAGTGTTTGACCCTTTCTAAGTGCACCAATGCCACGGTTAGTCTGCTACTGATACTTGAACTCAAGGTTTAGTAGTCCACGATGAACGGCACAATTGGCGAGCTTGCCGCTGTATATGCTGGAGACATGGACGTGATGGAAATGGACCCTAGGTTTGGTACACGGAGGTGATAGAAAACATGAGTAGAGACGCGTACGTGATTGAAAACAGTCCCAGAGAGAGAGAGAGAGAGAGAGAGAGAGAGAGAGAGAGAGAGAGAGAATTAAAAGTTTAAAATATAATGATAACAGCAACATTGAATTCAAAATCAATAGTTTGATAAGCACCGCTTAACTGATTCATTGAACAATACCTACGTACTCACAGGAACAATAAACAGTATACAAAGTACAATACAAATACTATAAAAAAAGTTTAAACATGTACATATTTACAGGGTTGACAATGTTGGTAGGTAAGACCTGGGTTCCAATGGTCCATGACAGTTTCGTCTTCCCATCGATTTAAACTACGTGTTCGAGTTAATGAACAGAGGTAACCATAATGATTACGAAACCACCGTTCTACTTTTTCATCGTTTCAAGGAAAATATTGTCTAAAACAAGATGGTAAATTAGTGAGATGGAATCCAAGATTTCGCTGATGAAGAAAATACACGCAATATTGTCTTACACACGATGGAATATGATCCTTGTAATCTCACATTATTCAATTGGGTCGAAACAGCATTTCTTCTCATAAGGTTTATAATATCGTCTTCGATCGGGTGTAATCTATGCGAATCAAAATATTTCACCATATCGTCGTTCGAAAATAGACAGCCGCCCAATTTGTTCCTGGTCGATGGCCGTCGTCGGTGTCAATGACATAGGCTCGAACGTCATTAGGGTTTCCAGGATAAGTTCATCTTTGGCACAGACGACAGGACTCTATGGGTCAGTATACGAACTGTATGTGAGGATGTAATAAAGTTCCTAGGTATTCATTCTTAGACTACAGAGTTCACAGGTAATGATAGGCAACGCTTTCAAATTTGACTTTTTCTTTAAACTGACCCGTCAGGAACGTAGCGGTGAAGAAATGATTAGTGCTCTGGCGCAAGAGGGATTCGATGCGTTTCGTTGCGATGCTAGTCAATAAGGTTTGAGAATGGTGTCACAAGTCTTTATAGTTAAACCACTCGCTCAAAATTTTCTTTTCTTGGATGAGTGTTCCTGCTTCCTCCAGATAAGAATCAAAAGTTTATTCTTGACTCATCAATAAACATTTGTCGTGTTGTACTTTACTAGGATGATCGACTTGATATTCATAACAATGTTGTATGGTCAGTAGCGTGATTCTTTTGAAAATGTGTGGAGCAAAACATTTCACCAGGCTTTCTGTTGTTCGGACCATCATGCCAATACTGTTGCTTCTTCTCATCCGTGTCTTATTTTCCTCAGTATGCCTACACTTTGACTTTGTGACTGTGGTCCTCAGTATGCCTACACTTTGACTTTGTGACTGTGGTCCTCAGTATGCCTACACTTTGACTTTGTGACTGTGGTTCTCAGTATGCCTACACTTTGACTTTGTGACTGTGGCTGCCGTGGTTCGTGTTCTGGATTGTCTATGTATGTGGCTACTTTTTCCATATATTAGCTTTTAATAATCCAGGATCACTTCTATAAGTCAGTTGACTTCAAATGTGTTGTTAAATTCTGCAAACAAGATCACGCTCAGTGTGTTGTCGAGTGGTTGAATACACTGAAGTTCCACACGCAGTTGTCTTGGTTTCATAGAGTGGAAATGTCCCTCGTCACTGACTTGGTCTGGTGTGAAATCGAATCCCAACAAACAACAACCTCATGCACAGTCATTGTAGGAAATGCTGTGTATACTGTTGGTACTCAATTTCCCCGTAGCTTCAAAGTTAGGTTCATAGGGTCAGGTACACAACTTCTGGTCGTCTCGAGTGACTTATCTTGGAGACATTGTAGTAATGGAAGTGGATCAATGGTTCTGTTGAGGGCTGCATTGCTGACGATGCCAATGAAAAAACGTTTAGATATTTTACTCTGGAATACATCATCTTTGATCTTGGATCGGAGTCCATACGCAACGGTAAACGTTTTAACTTCCACTCGTCATATGGGATACTTGGCTGTGTTTCTGGTCAGAGATTGACTGATCTTGTTTTCTGCTCTATGTAAGACTCCTATACGTCACATATATTTCATCGCCGATCAAAACTTTGTCGGGTTTCCACTCTACAGAAGCATGTAAGTATGTGTCGTGGCTTCGTTTCAGTATGCCAGCAGATTATCAAGATAGTCTCGTTTTTGATGACTTTCTCTTTCAAGTACAAATTACTTTTATTCAGATCAACGAAGTCTTAGATTTGCTCTTTGGTTTCCAAACTCGATGTGAATTCTCGTTGTAATAGAAGACACTTGATAATATTTTATACACTGAGATTCATGCATCGTCATCGTCTTGATACATTCGCAAGGATCTTGATGCATTATCTTTGACTTTTTCAATTTAGTAATCAAAAATGTCCAAGTTTCTGACTGTTCTGCGTCTCTTTTTCTTGCCTGGTTGATGTTGTCTTAATGTTTTTCTACGTCTCTTCCAGTCTTGTCCTTGATGCTGAAAGGATGTAAGAGCAATTGTTTCGACATACGTGTGGTGTGGTTTTTTACACTGTCCAAAGAACACATTATCCAGACATTCAGTAATTTTGTTTGGTATTCTCTTGGTAGACAATGATGTTTTGTATGAGTTGTTCTCCTTGCAACAGACATGAAGTTTCAAAGCACGCATACTTTGGGGAGTAAAAAGGTTTCACGATAGGTGCCACAATATGAAAGAGCATTTTGAACATGCTCACGCAGAACATGTTTTCGAGCTGCTACTTGGTACACTGGATACATGAGTCACTCACTCGATAATCGTTGACGAAAATGAAGTTTCACCCTGACTTCTTTTAGGGAATAAAATATTTTGTGCGAAATCTCCTTTTTTACCAATATTCACACTGTCAAAATACGATTTACTGACGGGAAAATAGTGCGGTTGAACAATTATTCGGTGAACGTGATATGTGTTTCCTCCATCTTGATCATCACAGTTGGAAGTAGCAGAATCCACTTTAAAGGGAATGACTCTTAACAACAACGGATATATATTTCTGATCACATTGTATTGTACCACATCGGAGTACACAAATATCAAAATGAGTCCTACATTCATTTCGCTGGGGTATAGAAAATACTTGAAGAATCTGTTATTGTTGTTATCTTTGGAGAAAGGAGCTAGATCCAGGATTCCACCAAGAATAGCAAACAAAGTTGGAAAAAATTGATGGACAGCGTTTTGCTGTCTATAAAATCAATGCATAAACGATGAGAGGGTGCGTGGTAGTCGATAATAATACCTCTGTTGGTTTTGGTGAGTGCGTCGCGAAATTGATCATTGAAAGTATTCCTAACTGTATCGACGAAATATCGACCAATAAAATAATATCCTTCAGGAATTCTCATTTCATGCACATTCAATTTGGCACTGACTGCCGATGGTATTTTTTGTTCTTCGTACAAACCAGCATATTTTTGTCCAAATAATCTTTATACTTGTTTATCTAGTATTTCTGCGAGAAAGTGATATGTTCCCAGTGATTTGCAAGACTTGGGTGGGATGAATGAAAGCGATTTCCCAGTTGTATGGCCTGAGATAATTTCAATGTGTTGGTGGGAAACACATCCAAGAACTGTCGCTGAGTAAAGTGAAATAAAACTGATTGTTAATATTTCGATTGTTCTCGTCTCCGATTAGTCGCCCAGCTTTCAATGACTACTTCCAACTGTTCGAAGAGGTTACTGTGACTATGGTTGTTGCTGCTATAATGTCTAGTACTGGGACTGCCGTTACTACTACCGCTACTACTGTTGCCGTTGGTATATTTCAACGATGGATGGGGAGGAAGATATCCAGTACAACTGCTCACCAAAATATTACAATTCCTTATCCCCTTGTTGCAAACTTAAGTTTCGGATAGTAGCTCCAGTCACACAATACACCACAGCGATCTGTCAGAAGAAGACAATTTGATTTTGTGGAACGCGTTCTTCACACCACACCCACTAATGTTGTTGTTGTGCCTCTTGTTGTGACTATACCAAGGGTTCTAACACGAGGTTTAATGGCATTCTCGCGGATTCTTCTTTTCTTAATCGATGACTTGGGAGGCTGCAATCCAAGAAACAAAATTAGGTAAATAAGATTTACAATGTATTTTCACTTCTTTAATGCAACATTTTTCCATAGTGAGTGTTCTCTGATAAAGGCTCATTTTGGTGTCGTAGATGTCGTCGTCTTTCTTGATCACTCGTTGTAACTAGGGAAAGTAAAATGTTCTTTTCAATGTTTCTACGTTCATATCTTCCAATTTATAGGCGAATGGGTAACGTCCACGGACATGTCCCATCAAATGAAAGTATTCTGTCGTCCAGTTGGGTACATATCCTATGTCAAAAGTTTTTTTCGTTTTTCAAATGCGAACCCGATCACCTGTGTTTAACACCAAGGTAGGATGATGACTACAATCACTTTGGCTGTGATCACGTTATTTATTTATTTTTTAAATTTTAATTTATTTTTTCCCTCAGGGGTTCCAAGTAATCCATCAAATACTTTCACTTCCTTCTGGGTGGTCACTTGTTCTGATGCACATCCGATATTGCGATGTTACGATTGATTGTGAGCCTTCACAAGACGGGTAGCACGTCGATGTATTTGAGAGTGTGTTGATTTGAAAAGTATTTCCATGTGCTTTCATTCAGCGTTCTTTGAAAACGTTAAACGACATTCGCTTTGATTTCAGGATTTTCAGTAGTGAAGAAATTAATGTGTCGTTTCTTCATTTTGTTTTGAAATTGAGAAATTCAGTACCTTTGTCCCCTTGCCATTGCACATGGTGTGGACCAATTTGATTCAATGCTAGCACTAACTCAGAATCTGTTTTAAAGGACAGAGGTATAACTCAAGCAGATTTTGAAAATACACCAATCACGCAAAACAAATACTTGTACTCTCAATTTACGAAACCAAGTGGGAAACATTAGCAATATTGACTTGCCATTGATGATCGATCACTGCTATTCACGTTTGAATTGTAACGTGTGCGTCGATTTTTCTTGCAAGCATTGTCGCACGTCATGGAGACGTACACTTTTCAGTTTGGCTTCGGCAGCAGGATATAATTTTTTAATTCCTCAGCAGCCAGCAACATGTGTTGGGTTGTAGTTAATGCTAGTCAAAATTGTGTCCACGCTGCTCAATAAAGCAGCCAACTTGGTCTTCTGTTCTTGTGGTAATTTTGCTTGCGATGCTCTACGTGCACATCGTGGAATAGACGACAATGCCCTAACAGGTGTGATCAGTTCTTTTTTCATTATTTTCTTCACTTCCTTCTTTTCTGGTTCCAGTCAAGATTCTTTGGTCTTCGTCAAAAAGTTGATGTTTCTCTTTCGTTTACCGCTTTCTGGTGGAATGTTTGAAGACGTTGCAATAATTGTCCGTACCGTTATTATTTTTCCGTGTCTGACCAGTCTATTCGATTCGTAAAATATTGTAACACATTGAGATTAGGATTCGGTGGCAAGCAGGATATCCTACGCTTGTACCAACGGTGGATGTCCACTCACTGTTTGTTAAGGGCTAACGTTAATTGTTATCCTTCCATAAGATTAAGTGGTGTAATATTCTATGTCATTAGATAATGAACAGTCCTTTTAATTTCACCTAAATACTCCACGTAAAAGGAGACTTGTGGTCGCTCTTAACATGAGAGCTGCTACATTGGCTAACAACGGAACCATCAATATCAGAAGAAACCTTCTTCGCTGAGCGAGCATTTTTATCTTTTGACTGATTTGACTTGTCTTGTTCACCGTGTTTCAAAGAATCTGGTGATGTAGTTTGTTCTAGTCGCCTTTTCTGTGTATTTCGTCAAGGGAAAAATTCCTTTCAGCCCGTTGAAATAACATTCACATAATGCATCAATGATTTCTTTAACAATCTTTTGAATGGTCCGTTTTCGCATCGGTGCATTTGTTTTGATTGAGACCGACACCATCTAACGTTTGGCTAAATGAGGGGGGGGGGGGGTCATTATTTTCCGGTTCGTTTAAGAGTCTTATGACGACAAGGATGATGCTGTTAACGGCCATGCCATGAGATTTTGGGATTGCCATGGCGAAACATCTTTCTACAGGGACTCGTGTCCACTTCTAGTCAGTACGTCTTACAAGCTTTACCCTGGACACTTGACAACGAGAAAACGAAGGAGTTTTCAACGAATTGAATCGTGTGAGTTCTTGCTTTGACAGATCGATTAAACTTTGTAACATACTCCTTCTGTCTTCTACTTTTTCATAGGCTGTGCTACTTTCAGTTTTTGTTTTCAATATCAGCAGCCACAAAAGAAGACAAACGGGGAGAAGTAGCTTAGAAAGGGTGTCCATTTCTTCAACAAACTGGGAAACACTTTTTTAAATCAAGTTTCGCTAGCATCATCAAAATGGGAGGAGAGATGACTGCTGACGCCGTCGTGACTGCAGATCTCGGTTTCCGTGGGTACGTGCCTGTTCTAGTAGCAGTACCTCTATTTATTGGGATAGTGGTCGTGGTCTTCATCTTCCTCATCTCTACTTCTTTGTATTCTTTGAGCATGTGTGTGTGTGTGTGTGTGTGTGTGTGTGTGTGTGTGTGTGTGTGTGTGTGATAACAACAGCTCTATTGGTTGTCTTCTTCTTTATCGTTGTTTATTATCTTGCTTTTAACCTCTGGATGCTGTGTTGGGATCCCATCGTAAAAGCAAACGAATAATTACCCCTCCAAGAAATCCACTTCAACCTGGTTTCAAAGTAATTTGTTTCTTGGTTCGGATATCGATTCTTGGATCTACATGTCATGGACTTGTGTGCATAAAGTTGCAATTGTATTCCAATGTAAATATAGCGTGGGTCCTGTTGTCGCGTACCGTATTAAATGTTGTGTATGTTGTAGTTCTGTCGCACGATTGTGACATGTATAGTTTTACTCACATCGGTCGACAGACATACTATGGCATGTGCAAAGTGCTGGCAGCATGAACTCACTTATCTCATGTTTTCTGTCCATGGTACCCTCCACGTAGTATATAGTGTTTGAAATTTTCAGTTTAGTCTCATTGCTTAATGCCTTCCTTTCTTCTTTCTATCATCTGTATTTGATAGATATTTTGCTACGTTAGATGATTCGGAAATGTTTCCTAAATTTCCACTAGGTCAGACAAATTTAACATAACACAATGCTATCAGATTTAATAGTGTCTGTTTCAGTTTAGAGTCGTATTTTTTTTCTTCAATTGAAAAGATGGTTTGAATTATGAATGTTCGATATAGTATATCATGAGAAAGGTTATGGCTTTTCATAATCCCATATGATTATTCTTGATATAGATAGATTCATGCATGAATTTGGTTCTCATGTAATTCCATACAGTCGTACCTAATCTTTTGTATGCATGCATAACATGTATAGTGGTATTTGTACCCCAACATGCAAGATGTTTCTAGCCCATTTATTAAACGGTTCGGTTGTTTGTATTTCCAGCTGACTTCCCTGGCGCTAGTCCCAGTAATATTGGTCGTTGAACCAGCTGTAAGGAAGCCATGTGTGATCCGGTTCAATGTCATGTTCTCTGAGGGGTCAACGTAACAACAGCATGCTGCGGCCTTCGTCTGAACGGAAGTGAGACTCCGACGATATCTTTGGCAGATGTTGAGGAATGCCCTATGAGGGTTCATTCCTTGTGTTACGCACCATTACAGTGCGATTGGGCGACTTCAGGTCCGTAACCTGAACATGGTCATTTCATAATTTCATGTCTGTTACATGAACAGTACAAGAGCATAAGTTCATATATTCACATATGCTATATGAATAGTTCAGTATGACAATTTCATACATTCGTGTATATTATGTGAACAGCACAATTGCATAAATTAATGTCTCTTACGTGAATCGCATAGTTTCATAATTTTACGAAGAGAGCATAGTCTCACAATTGTATATCCATTCAGAGATCGGACCAGTTTCATATCTGTCAAGTGAACAGGACAGTTTCGTATATGTTATGCTAACAGAATAATATATTCGCTTTTGTTAAGTGCACAATATAATGCGTTTTGTTTGCATATGCAACATGAAACAAAATCACTTTTTCGTGAACAAAAATTTCGTATTGTTGATTATTGCCATGGGCATTATGTCAAAGTGAGTCCGCAGATCAAAAAAACATAGATATACAGTCACTAACACACGCACAACAGGTGATCCCAAATACAAAGTGGTATCATCCGATGGAATTCATTCTTCTAAAAGCACTTTGTAATCTTCTAAGGCTTTAATCTTTTGATTTACATTCTTCCACTAAATCCTATTGAAAACTGTATGCAGAAGTCTTGGCATCGAGAGTCTTATAACGTGTTCGTCTGTCTGAATGTCTGACCATTTTAACATTTTCACAGCAATCAAGCTTCTTACAACACACAGATACCAATGATTTAAAGGTATACGACTTTTATGATGTAATTGTTCTTTGAGTTTAACTAGACTCCATACAAAATAGTTGTCAATGTGTTCCTGCAACTGCAAAGAGAGATTCTGAATGTGATCTTCTAAAGTATCCATGAAAAGATCACTTGAGTACAGCTTTCCTCCACATATCTCCAGGATCACTTGAGTACAGCTCTCCTCCACAGTCGTTTTACGGTATGAAGATACCAACGGTTATCCATGTTATGCAGTTAGTGACATGTCTGACATGTCAAGAATCATAGTCTTTTGACCATTGGTTTTCGTAGGCCGATTTTTATGTTCCCATTTGTGGAGTTTCAAGGCACAACTGAAACACTGTTCTTTGTCTCCTTCTCCCATGTACACACATCCTGCTCTAGTCCTTTCAGATAGTTTGGCCATTTCATTTTAAACATGTTCAATCGACTTGCAAAATCAAAATAGCCAGCCAGAGTCAGGGGAAACGTAAATTCTGCTCTCATACATGATTCTTTGTAATAAGGCCTTGGTAATTTTGGAACGATCGGTTTCACTCTAGTTTGTGGTGTGAAGTGTGGGGTATAAACGAGATGATGATACTCTTCATGACATCCAGAGTTTGGCAAGGTATCCGCGTCTCTTTCTAAGGTAAGCAAGAACGTGCATCGACCTTATCTTAGCCCCCACCCCCCACCCCATCACATTCGTCATTTTTCTGTATAGAAAGCATCTTTGAGAGGAAAAAGATTGTTTTTCATATTTCAACGTCTTTGAACAAAACGATCTCCTCTCTTGAACTCTCCCTATTTTATATTTAATGGTAGCCATAAGGTACGGCGTTGTAATCTGGTAGTCGCACTCTTTTCACGTAGACAATTTGATAGACTTTCTCCAACAGTTTGGTGATCTGACAAACGTAATCTAGTGTGGATCATAGGTTTTGACAAAAAATGCCTTTATCTTTGTATAGCTTCAAGGCTTGCTGAATTCCGTAAAAGTTCACGACTTGACTGGAAGGATGGTTAAGTGTGTGTCCTTTCGCTTTTCATTTGGTGTGAAGTTGTCCTTTCTTATCACGGTACTGGTAACTGTAATTCTTGGATCCGCCACTGGCAAAACTGAAAATGGTATCTCCGGGATGTTCGCCTGTCCACACTCCTAAACATTCGCCATCAATGTGGGGGTGACAGCATCCAAGTCAATCGAGGTAATTGCAGCTGTCTGTGTCAAATATAAAGACCGCGGTCCCGTGGAGGTTCCAGAATCAAGTACAACTTCAAACGGGCGTTGGTTGTCACTTAAGGAGCAATATTCACGTTGGCAATCTCGTCGGGTTGGACAAGCTCAAACACTTCTTCGTAATTGACCATGATTCAATCTTCTCGTACGATTTCAATATGTTTGATGAGTTTTCATTGACTGTCTATCAACTGAAAGTATTGACTTGGATCTGTTAAGTATTCTGTCTTAGGTATTATCGGACGCTGAGCTAGTTTTCCGTGCAGACAACTGTGCATGACTTTGGCACAAGTCAGACTTCTTTCGGTGAGCTTCAAGTATGCCAATTCGATTTCCTCCACGAATTGGTACAATTGCTTAAATCTTTCTTTCTATTTCTAGGTCGGATGACCGCTAGCTTCTTGTTTCAATTTGAGAAACTCGTTGATGTATCGCGAAAAAATGCCTGCACTCGAATCATTATGTTGTTATTCTTCTGTGGTAGGGAAATGCCAGATTTCGTATACTTTTTACAACTGGTGTCAACGACCGAGAGCGTGGAACAATTCCACACTGATCCACGTTCCTGCCAAAGCGCGTTTTTCGTCGTCATGACGGCAGGATTCGTGTTCATTACTTGTTTCAGCACACGTGCGACACATTGGAAAAATTAGCTTTCTGTTGCGTTGATGAGGTAGCATGGGACGGTTCAAGTCCGTAGGTGGAAAAACTTTGCATTTAATTAAACCTTCGTTTTGACGAATGCATTCCAAGTCAATGTGTTCTGTCAGAATTTTAGTGTGGTACGTCGGGAATCGAGCATACTTACGGAACCAAGGGTACGCGAACACACAGGGATATACTTGATTTGTTCTCCTTGAGATTTGCCTGTATCGTACAACAGGCGCGTGACATTGGTTCGTCCTCGAAACAAACTGTCGCTAGGATTAATATGTTCGATATCCACCGCATCTTAATATTCGAAGACGCGTCGCAGTTCTGAGTCCGTTTTCATTAGCCAGTGATATTCGTGCTCCCACATTTCGACCACGCGTTATCCTTGGGCTTTACGTCTTGGCGTCGTTGGTGAGTTCTTCGTAAAAATCTTTAGTGGTAAACCCAGTATATGAAACTTTTTGTTCTCGTTTAGAATAACACGTGTCACATTGGTGCCATAGACATCCATGAATTTCTTCCACGATCTGTTGGTTTTCCAGATCATAACCATCAGGACGAATCTTCTTTTATCCGCGGTTTTTGGTATGTTTTATCCACTTGCTGTGCAACCATCGTGTTACTTTCAGCTCATATCGCCTCGGATTACTACTCTTAAAGGGGACATCCGGACTAAGGTAAAATATGTACCCAGTCGATAGAGTTCCGTTTATTTATTGCATCTTAAAAATTTTAGCATATTTGGCCCACCAGTTTAGGAGAAATCAGCCTAAAATGTATTCCTTTTTCCGACACATGCAGTTTCCTTGTGGATGGCGCTGTATATGTCACGTGTAACCAGTTTTTCCGATTTTTGCCGAGTTAGCGCTATCAGGTCTATTGAGCTCTACTCGATGGTCGTGTGTGTTTGAGAGAGAGAGAGAGAGAGAGAGAGAGAGAGAGAGAGAGAGAGAGAGAGAGAGAGCACGAGTGTATACTGGTATTGCAAGTGCGAGTAAGTGAGCTTTGCTGCATTTTCGGAAATTATCATATACATGGTTTTATAAAATAACAACAATATGTAAAGAATGAGCAACTGTTATCCACTAATTTCATCTAATTCATGATGCCTATGATCATAAAACTGAAGTCTGCCACGTGATCAATCTGTTCACCGAATTAGAGAGATAAGATTCAGCGTCTTGGATCGTAGACCTAATCGCACTAATAAAAGAAATAAAACATAGCGTCAATGGTATTTGTATATTTTTCATGTATAAATGAACTTATCTATTTCCAAGTCGCCGATATTTACAGGATTTCGATTGAGAAAAGTGAATCTTTTTTTGTTGATTTTGTATGATGTATGTGTGAAGAAGAATTGACTTATACAAAATATTCTTATGCATACATATTTGTGTTAATTAATATCCATCTTAATAAATATAATGCGCACAGATTTTAGGAAATGCAATAATACAGAAGCAGTGTGAGCAATGTAGAATGAAGACTCGATTCAAAACGTGTACATTACAACCATTATAACCAGCGATGTACTGGTATGTACCGGCGACAAAAGTAAATTGATTCATTTCGTCACGGAGTTGGCCTTTGTCTTGATCAACTGAATTGCCATAACTTTGAAAATTCATTCAATATCATAGAATTTAATGAAGGTTAACATAGTGATAACCAGCTTGAATTCCCGATTTCCCCTATAAGCCCATTTTTTCAGATGCCTGTTGTATGTTTTGAGTTATACACTACTCTCCGTGACATAATATTCAAATCTATAGATGACGTGAAGTGTTGAAAGTGGTCACGTGATAGTTTTCCAATAAAGAAAATGAAGTTATATTTATTTACGAATAAACTGTTTTGTTTTGATCATATCACAATCTCGGAAACTTATCGGTTCAACTTCGGAAAGAGATGGAATAAAATCGATGCCATGGTAATAGCATGTATTTTATATCACTGTCCTACGCTCTATGACCTTCGAGGACCAAAAAATGTTTAGAAAGGTGCAAGTTTTAAAAAAAATATTTTACACACAAAAAATACACATAGCTGGAAACATTGTGAATTATGTAATATATGAGTTTATTTACTCTACTACCCGTTGTTTACAATTTGTTTCTAACCAGAAACGCTTATCGTGCTCATGTTGTCAAAATTTAGCGCTGAGGTCTTTTCATCAATTGCGTAGTATGGTAATTCAAACTTCAAAAGTTCTGTGTTTTTAAAAACCAATCGCTTCCATTTTGGATGCACTAAACAATTTTGTATGATTGGCAAGGGTGGGGGTGGGGTGGGTAAATTGTAAGTACTAGGGGTATCAATAATTTATCCCAAAGTATGTTCATCATTATTAGCAAAGATGTCATAAATGTTTGTCCGTCTGTGGTAGGCCTTGTGAGTTTGTGATTAAGTTCAAGATCACAGTTGTTATGCGCGGCTGCCCAGCGAGAACAAACTCAATGTGTGCACCTGCCTAATAATCCTGCAAGTAAGTAATTTTGTGGAAAAAGGGTCCATTCATGGTCCACTTTTCTGTTGAGATTTTGCATATTTGTGTCTCTCTTCATAAGCCTTTACTGCTCTCATTTCCACGATTCGTTTTGTATTTATCTGAAATGGAATTTAAAATGTTGAGGTTTGCTGATCACTCACTGTTGGAGGGTGGGTGGGTGTGATAACAAATGGGTGAAGTAACCTAAAAAAAATGTTTGTCATGCAAATATTGTATTTACACAGTTTCTCCATCCTCTGAAGAGTATACAAATATATACATGCTGATTATTGCATTGTATTGTGTAGCAATGGGTGAGTTTTCATCCTGTGAGCATGGGCAATATTATATTGTACATAAACACGTTAACACAATTTTACGGAGACTTTTACTAAGTTCAAATTACAAAACAGACATTTATGAGTATGACTTTATTAAGTCATCACACACACACACACACAAACAATTATGAACTCTATTCTGAATACTACTTTGTTGGACTCTTTAACACACTTATATGTCCGCCAAGTTCGTCCACTGCATATGTCCACGCAACAGTTATTCCAGAAGTCGCTGCGCTGTGAATGAGTGTGCAGACGCTGTACCTTCAATGACGAATCATGTGGAATAAGTGACTTTTCTCTTCAAAGTATGAATTATCGATTTTTTTTGTAGTTTTAAGACGAAAATATGCACTTATGACTACACTTTTACATACGTACAAGGCAACAAAGACGATCTTTCTAGAATATCATACTGTAAAATAATTTGGAAAGATTAAGAAACTTTTTTTACAATACTTTTGTAAAAAGCACCAACAGACAATTCATGATTCTTGGCCTTCTTCAAAGACCCATTTCATAATGCCTGTACCGTTAGCTGATGCTGCTTTTTTACAGTTCAGTACGCTCTAGATGAAAATAACTGTATAGTTGAAACGTAGTACAAAACATTACAATAGATTGTTAGTATTCGCATACTGCCGTTGTTGATCAAATGCATACAGAGTAACATTTATAGGAAATACAAGTGTTCTCAACACAGACAGAATGAATTAATTTAAGGACATAATTAGACCAAATTATAATTAAATATCCAAATTATGAGCTTTAAATACATTATGTAGTCATTAATTTCTGAGAATATATTTATTTTACACATAATGTCATATTATCCCAAATTCCTTATGAAGACATTCCGGTAACTGTACAATTCCTGATATTGTAACGGCAAAATGAACATTTAGAATTTATCTGACCGTGCACTAGGTGTGAAACAAAATTGCTCTAGATCCAAAAACAATTGGTCCTCATTAATGGGATAATGGCCTACTTTCCTGCATGAAGTAATAAAACGTTGAAAACAATAATGGAGAGTATGAAAATATTAGGTGATATTAACATCCAGTGATGGGTCGAGGAAATAAAATTTTGCCCTTTGAGAAAGAAAATGTTGTTTTACTGTCTGGTACCTACAATACCTATTCCAGAATGATTTCCGGTACGTAGCACTTGTGAAAATATAGAGGGAAATGAGATGATGATCTGATCAACTCTTCCCATGATTAACTGGTTACTAGGATATATAAAATGTCACCAAATGATAGATGACACGATCACTTCGACGCGTGACCATAGTTCGGCTATTGGGAGCATTTTTATTTCGTTTTGTTTGTCTCTTTACCCTTCTTTCTCCTAACATGTATCTGGATAACTTGTTAGATTTGTTTCTTTAAAACGATCAAAAGTATTATATTTTAATCTCTTTCGACTCAATGGGTCGATGTCCAATCTATTATTTTTTTTCAAACCAGACCGTGTGAGTGAAGATGGGATTGACACAGATCATCTCTTCCGATTTGCTTTATCTAGAACAGCAAAGGAGATGTTTCCACGGGACTAATACTAGATGTATGTTAGCCACTGAAAACACATTTTAAAAAATGCGAAACATACCCTCTGAACATGAAATAGCAAATCACCAAAAAAAATTCTTCAATCATTTAAAATGATCAACTTCATTATTGAAAATCATGGATAATTTTCAACTATTGTAACGTGTGTGGTTAAAGGCACACATATATCAACAACAAAGCAACCGGTACGCATTTTAATTGCAATCAGTGTTTAACAAATCTATTATTTCCATATGGCCTTCAGATATTTTGTTGAAATTTAAAGCAAACCAACACTTTACGTAGATAGATGTAAGCCTAATTCGAATGACAACAATTCCAGTGATATATCTAATTCCATTGGATGTCATGTAGTCATCTTTCAGTTCATTTTGTAAAATGTCCAAGTTGTCGATTGGAAGAAGTTTGCTGATCAATGATGGTACATGATAAATTAAAACATCTAAAAATGATTTGGAGATTTTTCAGTTCTGGCATTCACAAATATTTCATATGACTCTTATGTATTTATTACTCTTTCTCATCCATATTTCCCATCTATTTTTCAGTCAACTTTTTACTGGTTATCTCTTTGTATGTTCTATTTGTTGTCGTTATATTCTATTCTCGTTTGTACTCTTCAATTTCAGTTACTGTTCCAGAATAAATGGATTTCTTTTTGTCTTCGATATATCCCAGTCCAACTGTGACTTATCCATTTATATCTCTATTTAAATAATATCCATTTATGTCTCTATTTAAATAATATCAATTTATATCTCTATTTAAATAATATCCATTTATATCTCTATTTAAATAATATCCATTTATGTCTCTATTTAAATAATATATATTTATGTCTCTATTTAAATAATATCCATTTATATCTCTATTTAAATAATATCCATTTATGTCTCTATTTAAATAATATCCATTTATATCTCTATTTAAATAATATCCATTTATGTCTCTATTTAAATAATATCCATTTAGGTCTCTATTTAAATAATATCCATTTATGTCTCTATTTAAATAATATATATTTATATCTCTATTTAAATAATATCCATTTATGTCCCTATTTAAATAAATTAAAAAAATGACTGAAGGTGGTGAAGATTTTGAACTGAAAAAACTTGAAAATCCTGAATATTAATATGATGATGTCTGGACGGTAGATGCGCGACTTGAAATAGCAATTGATGATCTTGTAAATTATGCTAGTGGTTTTGAAATTCAATATACCGTAAGAGTTGATGCTACAGAACAAGCTATAAAATAAATTAAAGTCACATTTACGAGACTATTAAGACATTATGGGCATAAAGTTAACTCAGACTTTGTAGGAAAATGTGTAAGATGTATGCATGGAGATAGTAATCGTGAACTATATATCAGTCCATATACATATTTGTTAATACATTTGATTTAAAGATCACTTCAGAGCCTTGTTTAATGCTTTTATCACTTAGTACAATAGCGATAAAACCCTTGTTGTTAGTTATTAAAAGATACATGTTATGCAACGAACAACTAGATCGTACTTCCTCCCTAGAACATGAATTTGTGATGAGATTACGTAGACTTAGATTTTTTTTTTGTCAGGATGGGGTCTAAATTACTATGTGTCTTTTGAATCGAACAGAGTTAGCAGATGTGCGATGCACAACATCATCCTAGTCCTTCTTTTCTACATAAATTTACCCACTTTGTCTTCATGTTTGTCCTATACAGTTTATGCCTTAATGTCGCTTGTTGTTTATCAGCTTTTGGAATACCTCTCTTAGTTATCTCGGTCTTGATGGTAAGGTTTAACCCCAGTTTAGAAGAGTCACTGGATATATGCGAATTGTTGTTACATCCAACTATGCTACCAATTACCATTACCATTCCACTCAGCAACAAAAAGATACCGTCACCTCCAACGACATAGTCCAATTTCACTTTTGAATCTGGTATATGCTGTTTAAATTTTGTCATGATGTTTTCATTTGTGTTATAATCATGCTCTCCTACAATTAATAACTCCAACTTTTAACGGTGTATAATAACCGTCGCAACGGACTGCGGAATAGATGTTCCGTTTTGAACCTGTGCGCCTAATACTAGTATGAATAGTACGTGTAGTCTGATACTTTGACTCAATCTAGATATTCCTTCATCAATCAAGTCATCACTCTCTTGCAAAAGAGTGCGTCCAGCCTGTTTGCTCTTCTTTGTCTATAATTCATTTCCTTATTTGACAATGTTTTCTAATCCATCACAGTACCGTTCCCATGGTTATATTAATGTTGGTGTACAGCTTTATGTTCTTCTTGCCCATTATCTATCAAGTACTTGATTTTGACCTTGATGTATCTCCAGTCATGCCATGGTGGAATTTTGAAATTCTTTCAGATCAGATTAAATTGTTTTAAGTTACTGTTTATGTTATTTGATTTGAGCTCATCATCATCAGGCAGAGGTATTTTACATTCAGACAGAAACTTTCTTATCTGGAAAAAAAGTGAAATTTCTATACTGATTTCGCTAACTCATAAATAGAACCTGATACAGATCCTGGTACATATTTGTCAATCAAATGCTAGTATGAAATACCACAACCAGATATACTCCTCAGGTTAGTTGCTTCTGCCACAATTTGATATCACACTGTGTTTTGTATCGTTCCATTGATTCATAAAAATTCACAAAAATACTTTGAAAGTATAATGTATCTACCTGAAGAGCAACGATGATGATGATGATGATGCGAAAGCGCTTGAAGAAGTAAAGGATGAACATAATTGATATCCTGTTGAATTTACACACAACATATATATATATATATATATATATATATATATATATATATATATATATATATATATATATATATATATATATATGTATATACGAATAAATAATGTTATCATACAGGTTAGTTGCTGCCGCTATATAATGTGAAATGAAATGTATATATGTCTCGCTACATTGTTTCTGTTAAGCCGTGTAATATGGGTTTCATGGCTGAACTAGATGGAGTCCACCGAGTTACCTCAATGCGTGGCAAAAGCAGGGCAAAAGACGTGGGAGCAGTGATAAATAAAACTAACAATTTTTTTTTTAAAATGGGGCAAAATTTTACACATCTTTTAATAAAAATTGGCAATAAAATATGTTTTAGTATTATTTAAACCCATTAAAGAATGAAAAAAATATTATTAATTTTGCTCAATCTGAGCAAAATACCCCCAGTCCACTTTAAGTCTCTGTATTTCTGCCATACTTTGTTCCGAATGACCGGTCACGTGACCTTATTACGTGTGCAAAACATATTTGTGTTGTTGAAACTTTGTTATGTTGAAAATTATTATCTTTTAAATTCTTAGTTACTTCATGTTTAATAGTCGGTATAATAAAGCTCATTACAGCGTGTGTCTTATTTTTAATAATAACTTGACTTGTGGAACATCTCGCAAGAGCGTTGTATTCCGGAACGCTCAAGAATGGGACTACTTTTATTCTTCTCAATCCTTTAACAAGTGCGCCTATCAATGGCTTGCTTGACTTCAAATAAAGCCGGCCGTCTACCACCCAAACTTAGCTCTGAGATGTAGCAAAAAGAACCTGTTCAAGATCTGCAAATTTGCAAGATGAGTTGGGAAAACAAGTTTTCTACTGTGCTTCGAGAAACGGATGCAAATTTATCTCGTGTAAAGGTGAGTTACAGTTGGTACCAACGGCAATAACTCTGCAAGAATGTAACATTGATGACATGTCTGATCATGCAATTTTTTTTCACAAGCTCTTCTTAATAAATTGACGTCACCTTGATACCTATCCCATATTTATTTTCAGTTTCGTAAAAGTTCAAACAAAAAGGAAAGCTGTTAAAGCCACCAGTACGATTGATTGTAAACGTCTTATTTTTTATATTTAAAAAAAAAAACTTATTAAAGTTCAATTATGTTTATGTTCAAATATATATTTGGACAGATATTTTGAGGTGTAAGGTCAGAGCGTATTCGCATCAGAATCATTACACTTCAATATAATTGTAAAAATATCAAAAACGGGTTGGGAAAGGTTCTAGGAAACTCTTGACTAATCTAAACATGCTAAATAATACTCCTGTCAAGAGTGTTTAGGAGTATCAGGCAGATACAAATATCAACACCTCTTTGTAGAGATTACATGTGTGCAGATGATCAGAGCATGGCACTGTACAAAATGTCTCAGTAAGAATATAAATACTTATTGTATTATGGCAGCTTTCTCATGTTCTAAATTCTGGTAAATCATGATTAGGGTACCATTGACTGATATTCCATGGATGGGCATTACTAAATGGAATATTGATTCATGATGTCAGATGCTGTCTCATGTAACTGATTGAATAGATCTGCATCACAATGAGAGATAGAATTTTCTAAATCTAAGCATTTAACATGAATGATGGACATTAACAAATGCTGATATTTATCATGCTATCCTATATATGAACAATTAAAGAAAGCATTAAATTGCTAAAATAAAAGACTGAATCAACCTGAGGACAAATCTAGATTACAATGAGACGGGGAGTGAGCATGAATAGATTTTCAAAACGGATGCTGAGAATAAAATGAAATGACAGACATTGAAAATTGATTGTATTTATTGTGCCATCCTTTCAATGAACAACGAAAGAAAACATCAAATTACAAAAAGATGAATCAATGTGAGGAAATAAAACAACAAAAACACAAACCTTCTTAGCCATTGCTCCACGAATTAAATCAAGAAATATAACATAATATTGTCATTCATATATTCAATTTGACATGTTTTGGCAATAGTTTGCAGGTATAAATTCTGCAAAACTCATTCTAACACAGTATGACTGTGTTCGAGAAAATAAAGTATCGTATATACTCGATTATAAGTCGACCCCCCCCCCCTCCTTTTTAGGGCTGCAAAAATTGAATTTCTCTTTGACCCTCCTATAAGGTAGGGTGTATTTTGCAAGTCAGATCCGTCTGAAGGGGTGACTTCTTAGTGAGTCAGAATTGCACCTTGGAAATATAAACAAGCCAAACTGGATAGATAGATAGATAAGAAAAATAAAGACAAAACCAGTGTAAAATACAATTATATTATTGAGTGAAATATGTCACAAATAAATTGACCACTTACAATTTTTCCATCTTTGTGTAATAAAGTCCATTGAAATCCATAATGCTTGACATTTTAAATCCATTTATATGATAAATCCATGACATCAATTATAGGTCACATACCGGTATAAAAATAGAAGTTCAGAATGATCCAATTCACAATATCCTGTAATATGTTAATTCCACATGTACAAATAAACAATGAAAGTTAATTCTACTTTTTTGTGATTCACTGTATCCTATAAATGTCACTATCTAATGTCATCTGGTTCAAAGTCCAAGAATTAATCCTCGTCTGATAAAGTTCTGAAATCATACATTGTCGTCTAGTCATTGTAAATCGTCGTTTAGTCATCGTAAATCTCGTCTGACTCCGATTCCTCTGCTTTACTGTCATGTGGATGCTTATGCAGAGACTGAGCTTGAGCTCTGTAAGTAACACTTTGATCATAAAGTCAGAAATCTATTAAAGGCTGCAACTGAACACATGTCAATTGTGCGGCAAGATCACAGGGAGTTCAAATAACTACCCTTTGTTACTTGGCACTGAACAAGTATCAAACTCGCGGCTTGATCGAAGGGTTGTCATGTGGGAAAACAAAGAGTGTGGTGCCTTTACAAGCTAAGGGATTAAGGTTAAAGTATATGCACAGGAAGTTGTAGAACTCTACTTGGCACTGAACAAGTATTAGATTCGTGGCTCAATCAAAAGGATTGTCAACTTGAAAACAAAGTGAGTGCCTTTACAAGCCCAAGGCTTATCGGCCTACGTTCACTGTCAGATAACTTGTGAAATATCACTTGGGAATTAAATCCGATTTGTGGAAAAGGAAAATACAAATTAAATCAAAACTTTTATTGCATCAAGCACAGTCTTTATACAGCAAAACACAAATATTAATACAAATACAGGTTGTTCGGACTTCCACGAAAATGGAAGCAATATACTTACTAGTAAACACCCACGGTAAACATTGACGGAGACTTCACTTTGCAGTAGGTAGTATTTAAATTACCGGTAATATAAAAAATTATTAAAATCCAAATAACTGTAGATACAAGTATTGTGTAATGAGTACCGTCATGAAACGGATAAACACAGTGCATACCATATATGCATTACTGCATAGGAATAGTGGCATGAAAACATAAAAATATATGAATTGACAGTATTTTTATGTACTGCAAACATCTAGAGTTTCCAACATTACCACAAGATTTATAATTTTTTTAATGTCATGCTTATAAGACGACCCCTACTCTGCATGAATCAAATTTTTAAGTAAAAAAATGTCGACTTATAAGCGAGTATATACGGTAGTGTAATATGTCCAGGTAAATTTAGGTTGGACTGTTTCCCTTTGAAGTTTTTCTTCAGGAGATAAAATAATGGCAGTTTTCCTTCAGCCACAAAAAGTTATAAAGAAGCAGTCAAATTTACATATACAACTGTCCACAAATGTTCCTTTTTCCGCTTAAGAAGGTCTGTAGTAAAGTTAATGTTTTCACTTTCTGCCCTGCCTTCAAAATGGTACAAGACATTTGACATAATGATGGAGAATAGTCTATTTTCAACATCACAGCACTGTGCAATGGACATGTAGAAATGATGAATGTTGGCGATTTGAAAGAGACATGAGAACAATTGGCTACATATATTTTAATAAATAATGCAACATTTTTAAAAAAACTGTAATGTGTGGGAAAGACACGCATACTGGAAAGAAGTGCCATCCATGAAAAAAAAGAGTTGATCATATAAAAATCAGAAAGAAAGCTGTGATTATACTTTAAATTAGTTAGACAATATTTTCTCGTGTGATGCCAGTGATATCATAGGGTAGAGGGACCCAAAGAGTATTGGCAGAGAAAACTCAGGCGCTAAAGCACCCTAGATTTCTCTACCAATACCCTTTTCGTTACTGCACCATATAGTATCTCTAGTATCCCACTCTTGCATATCATCTAATGAATACAGAGAACATCCATCCTCCCCTTTTTAAAAAGATAAAAGAATACCACCACCCTCAACTAACTGTGCTGATGAGAAATAGGGGAATGTTCTCAATTTTTTACATTTGAATAGGACAGTTTATTAAATGCAGGTATTTTCATGTAATTCCTTATTAGATTAAAGTGAATACTAGTCTGTATCGTTAATCATAGTCTTACACATAAATAATGTTTAAAACATATGAAAACTAATTTATATAAAACTTTCAACATTAGTATTCAGATTCGTGGAGTACAATCACTTGCTTTCTTCCTCAAAGTTGCTGTCCTGTGGACTGGGGGATGTAGAATACATCCTATGTATCCTCCAGCATGTTGATAGAGACCACTAATGCAGGCAGCCTTTTTGCCCTAGGATGTGAGAAGGTCTTGGACTTTCTAAAAGTGTGCAGCTTATATAAAAAATTAGACTTTGAATTTTAAGGATTTTGCCCTTTTTGTGCTTTTACTTTTGTTATTTATGCATTTCTGGGGATACCTAAACTTAATTGGCACTGTATAGCCTTTACATACATACATACATACATACATACATACATACATACATACATACATACATACATACATACATACATACATACATACATACATACATACACACACATACACACACACACACACACACACATACATACATACATACTCATTTGACCCTTGACACCAAAATCTCAAAGAGTCGAAATGAAAATTTCAAGAGTCAAAACTGAAATCTCAATTGTCATTAGTTTTTGACAGTCATGAGTTCATAGCTGGAATTGTTCATTATTCATGCAGCAAACTGATGCTTAAGATTTCTTACAACTTTAGGAAATTTATTCTCCTTCCCATCACAATTGTTACTGACTTTTTGTTTCTTTGGAGTCAGAGGGTCGGAATGATCATCATTGGCAGGTAGTTTCTGAGACTGAGACAGAAAAGAAAATATACTTCTTTGTGCCATTGTGATTAATTAATACGAGCCAGTGTATGAGAATTCAATGAAGAAGGAAGAGGTGTATATCTCATAGTTCACTGCCATTAGATTTTTAAAAATAAAATCCACAAGCATTTTTAGTTTACTTCACAAGATCACCGACTGGTGACCACTGATGACATTAATTGTGATTATTAAGTTTCACACTTAGCAGGTTCTCAATAGTTTTCTGGCCCAGATTTCCCCTTGAATCGTTTTATTTTTGCGAAGAATGGAGAATGTCTTTCTCTGTGTCAGCATTAGAATGTGACAATGACAAAACAACCAGGCTGAGCCTGCAAGAAATTTCAAACTTCAGTTTTCCTGTGGCTGGGTTTTTAAGGTTGCTGACTCCTCTCCATTACTCCTCGAAGCCAAGTTCATCCTGAGGAGAAAGTTTCTGAGTTGGACATGAGATGTTTTCCTGAGTTACTTATTTCTTTGCCAGTGTTTTTTTAGCATTGGGAGAAAGCTTATATTTTGTAATTTTTACATGAATTGAACTAAAACATGTATCAACTGCCCTTAAATAATCCTCTAGAAACATCTTGAGCAATGCAAGAACAATTAAACAGTACAAAAAATCAAAGGTCAGCCAATATTTAGTAAAAGACTTAAAAGCCATCATGGACAAACGTTGTTCCCTTTATTACATATGACACCTCATAGAACATCCTACAACTACCACTTTTTTGCCCAACAGTAATTCTATGTTGTATTTTAGTAATATCTCCATTAAGTATTCGATACAATTTCATATATACCCCTAATATGCAGAAATCAAAGATTCACTAAACTAATGACATTAAAATAACGTGTTTTACAGTATTTATTTATAACTTTCTGTTTTTTCTTATTGTAATAACTAAACATTTTGTCCACAAAAAATTTTGTGTTAAGCAATTACAGCAAGATTATGATCTTTATTTTCTGTCAGATTTTTGGCAACAAGAGTTTGTCATAATTTGGCCAGAAATGTTCTACTACTCATGGCATACTCACACTTATGACACACCACACTGATTTGTGTGCTACTATCTTGCCTTGCCATAAACTTTTTATTTCTGTAAGTGATGATGGGTATGAGTAGATAACGACGTAGGTTTTGGATATAGTCCATAGAGGAAGAGGTGTTTGCAGTCAAAGGTCACATTTTCGTAGGTAATATCACACACTTTCAGTACACATTAGTTTTTATACCCTTTGGGATGAGGGTAAATGAGGTATAAGGTTATTAAGTATTACCATGTTTTGCAAGTGATAGGACATGCAGTAGTCATTATAGACTTGGTCGTTACTAGACAGATATTGACCATGTCAATGATCTACTTGACATTTAGTATGTATTATTTTTTATCACTGATGTACTGGTCTAATTTATCAGATGTATTATAATGAAAATCAGCAGGAAACAACATCTCACTTGTATGTAGACATGAATTGTATAATTTGGTGCACTTTTTAAGACTATTAACAAGTGACAAGTATGAAATTTCTGAAGCAGCCTTACCTCTGGGTTGCAAATTCAGTACATAATTAGACTTCCTGATCAGAATGTAGTGTACAATTTTCAGTTGCAATACATTTACCCCCTTTCTTGTTAACTCTTCCATCAACACCACTTGAAGGAAAATGATAATATTTGGTGTGATGTTTGGCAAGGATGAGTAGATGACATTGATGGTTTTAAATATCAGAAGCAGCCATCAGGAGAGGAGAGGATGAGGGGTCAAATGTCACATTTTCGTAGGTGACAGGGACTCTTGTAACCTAAACTAATCCACACCAATTGAGGACTGGTTGTCCAATTTGGTATGTTTCTTGGGGATACAGGGATTTTTCTGGGGCTGTTTTGGGGTCGAAAATTGGTCCATTTTTCCAAATTTGAGTGTAAAAAATTCACAAGCAGAACTTTAAAAAAAAATCCAATGCAGTTTGCCTAGAAAATTATCATAATGAATGTAGCAAGGGATATAAAGACTCAAAGTAACCAAGGCTGTTGAAATATTTCAATGTTCAAGAATCATGTCCTTGTAAATTTTTGTTGATTAACAGTGTGTAAAAACAATTCAAAATTTACCATTTTCACCTTTTTATGTATAAAAATTCCCATTTCTGTGGATTCTAGGCCCCATTTTGAAAATGGTAGAAAAATCCATAGGATAAATATATGACAATAGATAACAGTAGTATATGACAATCCATGATAATGATGCATATGGAGATATTTGTGATGGCTTGCATTTTTATTTTTTATCTCTTTAATGAAATGTATCTGTATTGTTTTAGATTTTCTTTTGAATCATCAGGTAACATAAGATATCTAGAAGTATTTAATCGATGAATGATGAGTGTTCTTATGTCTTACAGCAGAAGTTTCATCCTGCATCATCAGGGGCCTCAAGAGGATGTAAGTATACAATATACATAGTCTTTTGACACGTAAGTATACAATATACAGTCTTTTGACATGTACATGTAAGTATACAATATACACAGTCTTTTGACATGTAAATATACAATATAGTCTTTTGACATGTAAGTATACAATATACATAGTCTTTGACATGTAAGTATACAATATACAGTCTTTTGACATGTAAGTATACAATATACAGTCTTTTGACATGTAAGTATACCATATACATAGTCATTTGACATGTAAGTATACAATATACATAGTCTTTTGACATGTAAATATACAGTATACAGTCTTTTGACATGTAAGTATATAATATACAGTCTTTTGACATGTAAGTACACAATATACAGTCTTTTGACATGTAAGTATACAATATACAGTCTTTTGACATGTAAGTATACAATATACACAGTTTTTTGACATGGAAGTATACAATATACAGTCTTTTGACATGGAAGTATACAATTTACAATCTTTTGTCAGACATGTAAGTATACAATATACAGTCTTTTGACATGTAAGTATACAATATACAGTCTTTTGACATGTAAGTATACAATATACACAGTCTTTTGACATGGAAGTATACAATATACACAGTCTTTTGAAATGGAAGTATACAATATACAGTCTTTTGACATGTAAGTATACAATATACACAGTCTTTTGACATGGAAGTATACAATATACACAGTCTTTTGACATGTAAGTATACAATATACACAGTCTTTTGACATGGAAGTATACAATGTACACAGTCTTTTGACATGGAAGTATACAATATACCCAGTCTTTTGACATGTAAGTATACAATATACACAGTCTTTTGACCATCCAACATTTGTGCTTGTTTAGAGTGTTGTTATGTGTTATTCCAGTGATCTCCCCAAAAAGTTTGGATAACATCTGGGTAAGTGTGCATTAGTATCATAAAATGTTTTCAAAAATGCATGTTATCATTATTAAAGTGAAACAGTTAATATCAGTGAAATATAAAAGTACATATATTTACATAGTATTCTTTATTTCCCTAAGTTATAACATGATTTAATGTCAAAACTCATTAGTCTTTGAATTTATATAAATGATATCCTTTGTTTCTTCACTTCCCCATATATTTTCACTGTTACATTAAAATTAAAGTCTTTTAGGCAAAGTCCTATGTGCTAATTGTCACAAGGTAATTGAGCAGTCTTTGCAACTGCCTGTTCCTTAATAAACTATGGATCCTGTTCATTATAGAAAATGACCTTTCAGTCTTGAAGAAAATGAAACATGAAATTTATTAACAGATGTACAGAAAGATACAAAAGTACCTGAATCCTGAATTACCAAGGACAAATTCTTCAAAAGTCAAGACAGTGGTGTGTTTTCAAATAATCATGACAGAATAACTAATATAACATATATTACTTTCCGTTAAGAACAATTTATTAGTGTTTTTATCATGGTTTAATTTCTGCATTGAATCAATGTCAGAGAGCTAAAATATTGTTTACAACTTTAAAGTGTTTTATTTACCAGCTGTAGACACAGTTAGTACTAAGGCAGCCCGGGTAATAGTTTGAAAGAAGTGGGTACAACTCCTCATGAGAGGCAGTATTTTCCTGAAAATAACAAGAACAACTGTACAACAATCACAAATACAACAACAATTTCTACTAAAATACTACTGTAAAAACAAAAATAAAAGGCCTGTAATAGTGCCCTAGGAACTGTACACCATCATCCCCACCATCCCACCCACCACCACCACAATCTCACCCATTGGTAACTAAGTAGATCAAAACCAAAATTTAGCAATATGAAAGACTTACCATCTGATCCAGTTATTTCCACCCATGGATATAAAATCTTCCATTCAGTGTTGAAACCTGTCTTTAATTTCTTATGATCTTTCTTTGGGGAAATCCCTCTGTCTGAATCAGAATCACAAATCTCTAATCTTCGTAACCAGGCCAGCATTGGGCTAGCCAGGTGCTGGGTAATTTAGCATTTTGTGAAGATATGTCCATTTTTCAGAATGAGCATTAAGAATCTGCTTAATTTAAAATGTAATATATGTACGTGTCACACTTCTTGAGCTGGTAGTGGAAATGACTGAAATATATGACACACACTATCAGTAGACTCCATCATCGCTGGCCGATCCTGTGACTATGTCAGTACCAAAATAAAACCAGCATCAAAGGTCACACACTGGCACTCGGGTCTAGACAGGTACAAAAGATAATGGCTAAGTGAGTGAGCAATTATCATGAATTATCTTAATCACAATCCCAAGAACAGGTGTTATTAAAATGATAGGACTTTGAATTAGGTGACAGGATGTTTATTTAATAGATTAATTTTTGAAGGATAGCAGGAAACATGAAAGCATATTGGCACTGGTGCATTGCGTATTAGTGGGCACTAAAGCATTGCAGGCTGAAATGATAGTGTCTGGACCGCTATGGTAAGTGCAGTTTTTATACTGGTAGCACTACACTCAAGTTAGCTGCAGTGATTTATCCAGGATTTTCTACACAGAGGGGAGATTCCCCCTCTGACATTTTTTTAAGGGGCAGGGTACAAGAAAACCACTCGTCCTCTCTGGGTAAAAATTCGCTAAGCCAAGTAAAACTTTACTACGTACTTGTCCCTGGGCTGAGTAGATGCATATGTGCATCTCAAGAAATCTGAGTTCATTTTCTACCCTTTACATGCACCAAAAATTCAACATCACTTAAACATTTAGCATGCATCATTTACATATTACTTTTATCTAATTTTTGCCTGCTTGTTATCAGTCAATAAGATGTCGCAAACATGGCTGGCTTTGTTTTTTACACAGGCATCTAATGTAAGCTTTATGCTAAAATGGGTGAAAATCATGAACATATTATGTTGCAGTTTCATACCTAGTCCTCGATTTCTCAATGGTATTCGTATTAACACTGACAGTTTTCAATGATTTAGGCATCATTTGTATGTAGAGAAAATTTCCCTTTTAATGAGCTATCAAACATCTTTGTGAGTCATACCTCTGAGAAGTTAAGAGACAAAGAAGGTCATACTTTTGTGATTTTTTTGTCTGATCAGATAATGTTACAGTTGCCCCAGGTTACCAGTATTTTCAAGACTTAAGGTTTTATTGATATATTGTCATGCCAAAGAGAAGATGCAACCAGATAGTTCTATAAGTATGTAATTACTTTTCACAAGAGAATGTTTCCAGCTACATTGGGAATAAGTATTTTAAGTCTCTCAGCTGATTTCCACCAACTTTCATACAATGCATGCCATTGTAATCTATTTATGAAGCACATATATAATTGTTGTCATGACCTAGAAACATTCCAATTCTTTTTGCCAATCAGAAATGTTCCCTTTAATGGCACCCTTGAGTAGCTCTTTAGAAGTTGCGACACACTCACCCCAGGGATGAGTGCTTGGAAATCATGATGGCAAGTCAGTTGTTGCAATTTAAATAAAATTTATTTTAGTTTTTAAAAATTAATTTTCATATCTATATGCTATAAATATTCTATTTATATTCAATACTTTACATTTATATCAGGGATTTTCATCTTATTTTCAAAATGAGGTCTGGACCCTTGCAATTGGGAAAATTTGTGCATGCACAAGATAAATCAGGAATTTTCAGAATATAAGAAAAACAAGACTGCAGATGTGTCAGTATGTTTTAATTGCATCAGCAGTCAGTAAACAGTGTCATAATTTAAGCACACTGATTTGTCATTAGGGAGTTTAAACAATCCATCACAGAAAATTATGTCTACTTTCCCAAATACAGATTGTTAGCTTTTCTTAGTTCTTTCTCATTTTTCACCTAGTAGTTCAAGAAGGGAACATAGATTTTGTTATTTGACCTGTTATCTGAATATCCAACCTAGCTTCTGTATTAATGCTGTATTTAACACTGTATATGACATATCCAGCTGAAACAGGATAGAACCAGATATGCAATCACATAATGTTCTAACAGACCTGGGTTAAGACTGTTTGTTTAAAGTCATCGGAAGAAAAATCACTTGACCCAGATCTGCATGTGCATTATGCGATTTGGGTTTATGCTGTTAACATTTATTTAGATACATGTTTTAGGCAAGTAAATATAGTAATAGCGTGCCAGTACTTTTTGTTCTTACAGCAACACTTGTGAGACCTGGCCTCATAATCTCGAAACTTTGTAAGTACAAAACTCAACCTCAGTCTCACAGTCTGAAAACTTTCATACTCTATAACTGTGCTTCATAAACTGTCTCAAGTCTGAGTAAAACCTCAGCCAAAATTTCACATGTTAATTATTGTCGAGCATGCGTTATTGGGAAAGCAAGATACAGAAGTAACTTTTCCATCATCATCAACAATTATGTTTACAGTTTTTCATTTTCAAATATCTCCTAAAGCCCTTGATAGATTATCATCATACTCTGGATGAATTATTATGAAGCTAAGACAATTCATTCTGCAACATACCCACTCGCCATTTTTAACTTTGGGGTCAAGGTCACAGTTACTGTAATAGAAAATTTCCATTAAGGTTTTGGTTCAGATATTTTCATTTGCTTAGTCCTAATCACCTTGATGGGTTTTGTTCATACTTTGGGGCCCCCTGCAGGCTCAGAGTTGTAAAACAAGTCCAGTGCTCCCTTCCACATGTCAAAAGAGGCAGTTGAATGGAGGCAACCCATTTGCTATGGGTTGTGTCTATGTGCCAGTGGAGGAGAGTATCTTGGTAGTTGAGTAGAGGAGGGGCCAGTTGTTGCCAGTCAGATACAACAGGCTACTTTAGCCACAACTTCATCTAGATGGGGGTGGTCAGAAGGGCCTGATCTGATCAATCTTCTAGTCACACCAATCTTCAGAGGCTCTGTTAAAGTCAGATTCAGTTTCACTGATCTCCATACTTTTACAGGTCATCCATGTGATAAAGAATTTTATTACATACCCATTTAATCTTACATACTTGATCTGGCGTTCAATACAGCTTTTCAATCCATATTTCTGTATCACACACCCAGTTTCAAATTACTTAGGTGCTTCTTTGATGTTCACATGTATATATTTTTGGACACAGTGATTTGAACTTTCATAAAATCTTATTCATTTTGAATTTCATTTATACAATAAAGTTAAAAATATTGACGAAGCGTAAAAGAGGGGCTATGTAATAAATACAAAACAGCATTCATGTTTTGTATGATACAGCTAAGAAATACATCTTAGCCTGATCGCCTCGACATATCCCTGCACTGTATCAAACTCGTTCTTTCCGCTGACAAAACACGAATGCAGTTTTGTTTACCGTATATACTCGATTATAAGTTGACTTTACTATAAGTCACCCCCCCCCCCCCTTTTTAGGGCTGCAAAAAGTGATTTTCTCTTTGACCCTTCTATAAGTCGGGGTGTATTTTGGAAGTCAGATCCATCTGAAGGGGTGACTTCTTAGTGAGTCAGAAACGCACTTTGGAAATATAAACAAGCCAAACTGGATAGATAAGAAAAATAAAGACAAAACCAGTGTAAAATTCAATTATATTATTGAGTGAAATATGTCACAAATAAATTGCCAACTTACAATTTGTCCATCTTTGTGTAATAAAGTCCACTGAAATCCATAATGCTTGACATTTTAAATCCATTTATATGATAATCCACGAATTCAATTATAGGTCACATACCGGTATAAAAATAGAAGTTCAGAATGATCCGATTCACAATATCCCATAATATGTTAATTCCACACATCGTACAAATAAACAATGAAAGTTAATTCCACTTTTTTGTGATTCACGGTATCCTATAAATGTCACTATCTAATGTCATCTGGTACAAAGTCCAAGAATTAATCCTCATTGTCTGATAAAGTTCTGAAATCCTACATCGTCGTCTAGTTATTGTAAATCGTCGTCGTCTAGTCATCGTAAATCTCGTCCGACTCCGATTCTCAGCTTTACTGTCATATGCGGGTGCTTATGCAAAGACTGAGCTTGGGCTCTGTGAGTAACACTTTGATCATAAAGTCAGAAATCTATTAAAGGCTGCAACTGAACACATGTCAATTGTGCGGCAAGATCACAGGGAGTTCAAATAGCCACCCTCTGTTACTTGGCACTGAACATGTATAAAACTCGCAGCTCGATCAAAGGGTTGTCACATGGGAAAACAAAGAGTGTGGTGCCTTTACAAGCAAAGGGATTAAGGTCAAAGTATATGCACAGGAAGTTGTAGAACTCTACTTGGCATTGAACAAGAATAGATTGGCGGCTCAATCAAAAGGATTGTCAACTTGAAAACAAAGCGAGTCCATTTACAAGCCAAAGGCTTATGCCGATATGCCACGTGCACTGGCAGATAACTTGGGAAATATCACTTGGGAATTAAATCTGACTTGTGGAAAAGGAAAATACAAATTAAATCAAAACTTTTATTGCATCAAGCACAGTCTTTATACAGCAAAACACAAATATTAATACAAATACAGGTTGTTCGGACTTGCACGAAAATGGAGGCAATATACTTACTAGTAAACACCTACGGCTAACATTGACGGACACTTAATCTTGCGGTAGGTAGTATTTAATTTACCGGTAATATTTTCAAATTAATAAAATCCATATAACTGTAGATACATGTATTGTGTAATGAATACCGTCATGAAATGGATAAACACAGTGCATACCATATATGCATTACTGCATAGGAATAGTGGCATGAAAACGTAAAAATATATGAATTTTGACAGTATTTTTATGTACTGCAAACATCTAGAGTTTCCAACATTACCCCAAGATTTTTTTATTTTTTTAATGTCGCGCTTATAAGACGACCCCTACTCTGCATGAGTCGAATTCTAAGTAAAAAACGTCGACTTTTAAGCGAGTATATATGGTGTATACTGTTGTGCTTGGAACATTACAAAGGACACAACCTCTAAGGGTGGTGGCAAGGGTCAAATTAAATTACTTCAGATACTACATGGAAGTTAGGCATAATAAATTACCTGTTTAACCTAGGTCTAAGGGGCCAAGTACTTTTTATATCCAGTTTTTGAAAGATAGACTTTTCAGAGTTACAATTGGTGCCACCCTTTCTAAAAGCTATCCTCAGGATGCGGGTTGTACCTTGACAGCATATTTTTAGTCATCCTTTCCGATATCACAATTAGCAACATACTGAAATGCCTAATTAACCCACAGTATTGACTGCTTATTATATGTCGATGACTTTTTGATCTGCTACAGATCAAAGGGTCTACATACTATTAAGAGTCAGTTATAGATATGGTTAAATAGAGTTCGGATATGTGAAGAAGAAAATGGCTTAAAATGTTTGGAATCTAAAACTGTTTGTATGCACTTCAGCCGATTACATCAAAGTCATGCTGACCCAAAGCTCTATCTTGACTGTTGTTTTATTCTTGTTGTGGAAGAGACCAGACTTTTAGGACGACTGTAAACTGACTTCTTTCCACAGATACCTCAGGAAGAAATGTAAAAAAGCCCCATCAAAAGCAAACAGATTGGGGAGCAGATTGAAAGGTCTTGCTCCAGTTATACATGTTTTTAGTAAGATCTGAACTTGACTGTGGTACATTTGTGTACAGATCAGCTTATAAATCTTATAATGGTTGATCAAATACACAATCAGGTTCTTGTTGAGGCAAAGAAACCATTACTTTATCTGAGACAAAATGAAATTGGCTACGCTATCAAACTATCTACTAATCCATCTAATCCTGCATATGATGTAGTATTTATGCCCAAATACCAAATCTTGTACACTCAGAAATTAAATTTAATTCCACCTGTTGGCATACAAATTTGTCCTCACCATCTTAACTATCAACCCCAACCCCCCAATAATATTTGATCTCTCCTTTTTCAAAGTAAATTTAGTGAAATCAGAGCCTCTTAAAATGGCCGTACATCCCTATATATATATGTACAGATGGTTTGAAAGATGGAGACAGTGTTGAAGCTGCCATTGCAAAACCCAGTGGCACCATCTCAAGCCAATTACCAGATAAAGAATACATTTTTAGAGCAAAAATTACAGCTGTACTCAAATCATTGAACTATATTGAAAAAACACATTTCATCATGTTTTTGGATTCTATTTCCACACTGAGAGCCTTGAAAACCTGAAATTTGACAACCCATTAATATCCCAAATCTGACAGAAACATGATTTGGTCATACAATCTGGAAAAAGTATTCTCTTTTTAACTGTTGGCTGCCTTAAGTCACATTGGTATTAAGGGTAATGAAAAAGCAGATAAAGCAATCAAAGCTGCCCTGCAGTCACCCATTTCCAACAGGAAGATTCCATATAGTCTTCAAATATATAAATCAGCATATTCTTCATGCTTGGCAAGATATTTGGAATGAAACCACCACAAACAAGATTCAGAACATCAAACACATCATTGGAGAGTGGCATCCCTTATACAAAACAAATTGTAGAGATGATGTGATATTGCACCGAACATGTATCGAACACACATACTTGATTCATGCATACCTCCTGAAGGGTGAACCTTGACTAGAGTCCATACCCTTCCAGTGTCCACTGTCAGTGGAACACATTCTTGTTGAGTTTGTTGACTTCCACCCGATGATGTGAACTTGAAGAAGAAACTTTATGATTATGCACGAAAAGAGAAACTCATAGACTTTTTGAGGAAATGAGGTTCATAAAGTAAATTTTGACCATATATTTTAGTGGTTTTACATTTTTGTACCCTTATCTTTTATTTATATACTTTTTACGGAATTGTAACATCTTTACCTTTCAACTGTTATCATTTACTACTTCATGTTTATTTTAGTTTCTTTTGCAATTCTTTATGTTTACATTTTTTTAATTTTAATTGGTAACAAAAAGGCAGTATTGTGCTGACATGCCATTAAACCTTACTGCATACATACATCATACTTTGGAATGAATCATTATGAAACCAAGACAATTAATTCTGCAACATGTTTAACTCGCCCCTTTTACCTTGGTGTCTAGGTCACATCCATAGAAAAATTTCATTAAGGTTTTAGTTCAGATATTTACCGTTGTTTATATTTCCTAAACCCCTTGATGGATTTTGTTCTTACTTCGAATGATTCATTATGAAGCTAAACCAATTCACTCGGTGACATGCTTGTTTGCCCCTGTGACATTGGTGTCAAGGTCACATTGATAAAAAAATTTCATTAAGGTTTTGGGTAAAGTTGTTTTTATTTGCTTCTTTTTCCTAAATCCCTTGATGGATTTTGAATCTCTATGAAGCTAATCAATTCAATCTGTGGCATGCTTGCTCAACCATTTGACTTTGAGGTCAAGGTCACACATTTTATAATGTTGCTTTGATTATAGGCTCAACATGCAGGCCCTGGACTTGTTTATAAATTGTGATGTGATAATTCCATTCAACTAATGTTTCAAAGAAAGCTGGCTATATTTAAATAGGACTTTATATTTGAGTTAAATAATACACCATAAAACACTGAGCTAGAGTGAGATTTAGTTTTCACTGTCATCCAATCAGAAATGAATTTTCAGAACTAACGTCATTTGTGATTAGTTGAAAAAAAAACTCTCAAGTTCAAAACTCAAGCTTAAGAGTTTTATGATTTCCAAGTCATTTGCAAAAGTTTATTGAAGTGTAATTTACTGGCAACTACATGGGCTCAGGCTCATTGATTAAACCTACAGGTATTCTTGGTTTATTAGCTGTACTTGTCATAGACCAAAGAGCTTATTGGATGGCTTGTTGTCCATAATCTGACATGCATCAGTCCATTATGATGGCTACTCAACCAGAATGGATGGTCATATCAACATGGGGTTTTGACTGAAATACTTCTTATGATGGCTTGTTGGTCCTAAATGAAAATGGTGCCGATCTGACATCCAATATGGCCACCACAGCAGTCATCTTAAAAGTCTTGTTATTGCTACTCTTTCTGAATGGGAAGTCAAATCAGCAAGATTGGAAGACTTCTTATGGTGTCTGGTTGGTCTTAAATAAAAATTGTGCTGATCTGATATCCAATATGGCTGCTTCAGTGACCATCTTGAAAATCATATCGCTACTCCCAGATGGTAAGTCATATCAACATTGGGTTTTCACCAGAAGACTTCTTATGATATCATAGTTGGTACTAAATGAAAATGATGCTGATCTGACATCCAGTATGGCCACTATAGCAGCCATCTTAAAGATCTTGTTATTGCTACTGCTCCTAAATGGAAAGTCATATCAACATGGGGTTTTCAAAAGAAGAATAATTATGATATCTAGTTGATTCTGAATCAAATGGGAATGATTTTGATCTCAGATATGGCTGAAACAATGAACTTATTGAAATTCTTGTTACTAATTCACCTGAATGGATGGTCATATCAACATGGGGTTTTCAAAAAGTCTTCTTATTGTGTCTAGTTTGCCCTAAATGAAATTGGTGCCAATCTTACATCCAGAAATCATTTTGTTCAAGAATATTAGAGATGGTTTCAAGACTCAACAGTTAAAAGAAAGAAATGGTCTAATCTTGAATTCCTGAAAATGCTTTTCAGACAGTAGAGCATCAGACCCTTTGAGGGACTCTTGTTTATGAAGGTGTTTCCTTTTGCTTGGAGATAAGTTTATTGTTTCTTCACTCAATGTTTATTTATTATTCAGATTTTCAAGAAGTATGACAAATAAATTTTCTTATGATTTCAGAGATTTTTTTATGATGAGATCATGTGCCACAGTGTGCTGAACCATAATGCTTGAATGTACATAGAGTGTTTATTCTAGGCTCAAAAATGGCAGTTAATTGCATTTTTCCATTGTTCAATATACTCAGTGATACAGTCTCATTAATCCAGAACAAATTGTTCCTGTTGCAAGTGAAGAAGAAACCAGACTACTAGATTAACAAATATGTTTTTAGCGCATAATGTACTGGCAGATCAGGGTCTCTTTTTTTGTTCTACTCATTGCTCCGAACAAACTGCAGAGACCCAGCTCTGCAGCACATTATGCAATGACAGATATGGATCTCTGCAGTTCGCTGTTAGATCCGACTTATAAGCAAGTATATATGGTAGGTTTTGTGCTTAAGTTGTTCCAAATCATGTGCAGATGGGGTTTGTGGAATGTTCCGATTAATCAATTTGTTCCAACATTGGTCAACTGCAGTGAAATGACCAGTAAATCAATTATGATTAATGTGATTGATCTTGGTTAAAATTCAGTTCTGCATCATTCCCGCTGTTTCAGACTTCAGGTTGTTTGAAAAATACCCCTGGTTTTAGTAAGAAAACATGGATAAATTAATAGATCGAACATTGATCATCAATCATTTAGCAGAAACTGATCAGTCATGAAATTTCTTCTGATTCCCAACACTTAGACACCACATTCTGCAGAACCCTGGTAATATACTTCATTAAATTGTTCCGGTTCAGTTAAATGTTTTTTTCTGTCATATGAAATCTAAATTTGTTCATCTATTGTCTCCTCTACCATCTCTATTTTTTGTGGAAATTGAAAATATTGAATATCTTTAGCAAATACATCGACAATCATTTCAATTTAATGCTAATAATAGAGAGGTCATTTTTGTGTTTTTTAGGAGAAACTATTATTTATCTTGATGAATAAATAAAATGGGTAATCAGTTAGTTGAAGTTTAACATTGCACTGTATTTTTTGTTTTTCACACATAGTTCCCAGCTCAATGCAGAAGGCTTCATCCTTACTGGACCTTTCCCAGTCTTCCACTTACGGTGCTGGCAGGTATAGTTATATGTATCGGAATGGCTTGAACCAGCCATTACAAGGGCCGCTTGCACAACCATTACTCCCCGGTGCTATGTATAATGGTCACCTGACCAATCTACCCCCAATGCCACTTGCTCAGAGCAACTACCCCCTCACTGCCAACAGCAACTTACCCGAGAGAATCGAGCAACAAGGCAGAGTAAGTATACTTGATTATTGCAAATTTCCAGAATTTTGAATTAATGCATACATTTTTGTCTTTTTCTTTGCAACAGATGACCATTTCCCAAATAGCAGAACTTAACCATATCCACCTCTCCATCTTGTATCCACAGTGGATTAGTTTTAGACTTTTACTTTAAGCACATTGAATAAATTTACAAGCAGCTAAAAGTAAGCGTGTTATTTATTCAGTTTTGGAAAATTTGTTTCAGCACATAAGTATGTTTCAAGCTGATTCTGAATCGACTTCTTACCCAGAAATGTAAATGAAAAATCCAATGCAAGCAATCAGTTTTTGTATAAATGCATGGCACTTTAGGCCTAAGTCTGTAAGATCATCACAGTTTTTGAATAAATGCATGGTACTTTAGGCCTAACTCTGTAATATCATCACAGTGTTTGAATAAATGCATGGCACTTTAGGCCTAAGTCTGTAATATCATCACAGTGTTTGAATAAATGCATGGTACTTTAGGCCTAAGTCTGTAAGATCATCACAGTTTTTGAATAAATGCATGGCACTTTAGGCCTAAGTCTGTAAGATCATCACAGTTTTTGAATAAATGCATGGTACTTTAGGCCTAAGTCTGTAAGATCATCATAGTTTTTGAATAAATGCATGGCACTTTAGGCCTAAGTCCGTAAGATCATCACAGTCTTTGAATAAATGCATGGCACTTTAGGCCTAAGATCATCACAGTTGAAAATGTTTGTCTCAGCTGGTGCTAAATGCACATTATAGTTTATGTACTACAGCTCTCCAACATTATAACAGCATGTGAGGTCTGTAATTGGTGACTTCTTTTTATTCTTTTGATTTGACAGTGTTCTTAATGCCCTAATCATTAGACACAAAACTCACTAGTGTGTCAGTGTAAACATTTATATGCTAGTTATATTCATCAATTTCTATTTTATTCGCAATAATAACGAAAGATATCAAAAGATAATCAGACATTTTACCCTTTAAAATGTGTCAGTATTGGATGATCAGTATGATTGTCTTTTTGCATAACAGTCTTTCTTTGTCGTTGTCTATTTCTTAATTTTTGTTACTAACTTTAACAAAATAGGTGATCCATAAATCTTATCTTGTTATAAGTGGGTTCGTGAGTTATCTGGGCATGGATTAACGAGGGGGCAGTGTACTTGGATCATTATATGTAAATAATAAATTAATTTTGTCTAAAAAAATATTCCTTCCTTAAATGTATCAAGTCCATTTGACCTGATTCTCAAGACTGGCACAGTTTTCATGGATGTAGTTCCTTGAACTTCAACATAGTAACTGTGAAAGTGCAATACTTTAAAGGCATTTTTAAACCTCTTTATAAACTTTGAAATTATCAGGCTTGTCAATTTGTACAATATGTTATTTGTACAAGGAAAGAATTGCAAAGTGAAAGATCATCAGTAATGGAATTATCTGGCCATAAGTTTGGATAATGCAGCTATGTCCATGAAGTGCCATTGGGATAAATTTTTGAAATTTGTCTCAGATTTAATTTGAATCCTATTTAGGCCTTGTAAATGATTCGGTTTTCTTTTTCAGACAATAGATCAACTCTCCGCAATGGTTCATAGGCTGGAAATGGATCGTAGCAACTATCAACAGCAAGTTATTGATCTTAGAAGTAAGTTTAGATTCTGTCAAATGAATGGCTTAATCACTTTTTATCATCGCCTTGGGAAGCATGATGCACAGTGTTACCTCCTGATAATGCTATTGGAATGTCTTGAGGCTTTTCTGCAGAAAACCTATTTCAGAAATACTTTAAGGGAATGATACATCATAGAAAGAGAGAAATTGCCAGAAAATGGTGGAGAACACAGTGTAAAATAGTACTTTACATGAAGCATCATGGTTACTTTATGCAATTATTCACACAAGTGAAAAGAAAGTTTTCTAATTGGCTCAAACTTAAAAAGAGAAACTTCTAAATGTTTCAGCCAAGATGAAATCACCTTAGTCAGTGAAAGGCCTTGATGAATGCTTTTAATGATGCTTGATGTTACATGATGCCATTTAGTAAATAATGTACATGTGTATGCATGTGTATTTCCAAGGTGTTTTTTTGATTATTTATGGAAAAGCCAAAGTGTTTTCCAGTTGCATGATAAAAGTGTTGATGAAGCCATACAGTGTATCAGAGTATATTGAGGCCACCCTTTGCTGAAGTATGTATCATTAGTAACATTAGTATTATAATAATAATACTTTATTTATAGAAGGTAACTCAGTTAGTACAATACTACTCTCCTTTGAGGCCTTCTGCTTAAAATGTGGAAAAATTATATACAATGTTTACAACATAATATAAAGTGTCTGTGTATTATGACAATAATCAGATGTTGTTAAACATCTAAGAAAAGCACTTTTTTTAAAATAACTTTAGATTATCACTCTTATTGATGTTTTGAGGAATACTGTTCCATATGAAAGCACCTGAATATTGCATAGACTTTTTGAAGGTTTCTAACTTTGGCTTGGGAAGTCGAAAATTCCCATCATGAACAGATTAATCCATATTCAGATGAGTTTGTTACAAATAATTCCTGAAGATATTGTGGAGCAATTCCTTGTACACTAAAATGCTTTTTTGGTAATCAATCTTTCTAGATAAATCCAGCCATTTCAATTCATGGAAGAGGGGCTTTCTTGGTGCATCAAATGGTTTTTCAAGTATAATTCGTTCTGCTCTTTTTTGTAGTTTTGAAAGTCTGTCAGTATTGTGTTTGGAATAATTTCCCAGATAGTGACACCGTAGTCAAAGAGTGGCAAAATATAAGCAAAAAGAGAATCCTTGTTTCCACAGGAAGATATTTCTTTATCTTAGAAAGTAAAGTAATTTTTCAATTATCAGCTTTATATACTTTGTCAACTTGATTATTCCATTGTAGAAATCTGTCCACACGAAGACCTAAAAGTTTATGACTTGCTACATTCTCAACTTCACATCCTTTTATGGTTAAATCTAAATGTGTTTGGCCTAATTGTGCCTGTCATTGTGAAGTTGTTATCAGCATATATTTTGTTTTATTTCCATTTATATGCATATCATTTTTATGCCGCCAATCTTCAATTTTTTGAAGTCATTGCATAAGTTTGATTGCACAACATTTATGGAGAATCCATATGAATGAAGCATAGAATCAGCAGCAAAAAGGTCAACATTTGATACACTTGTAATGAAGGGTAGATCATTTATGAAAACAAGAAATAACAGAGGTCCAAGGACTGATCCTTGGGGAACACTGGCATTGATACTTTCTGGTTGCAATGTTGCACTTCCTATGCACACTTGCTGTGTTTTCTTTTGCAGATATGAAGCTAACCTCTGGATAGTGTTGTCATGAAACTTATAGCATTTCAATTTTGACAGTAAGATGGAATGATTAACAAGAGCAAATACCTTTTTCAAATCCAAGTCAACAATTTCAGTTAGGTTTCCTTTGTTCATTTCGCCCAACAATACATCTGTAATTTTAGTTAGAGCTGTTTGACAGGAGTGTGCATGTCAAAATCCTGACTGTTCCTTATGTATAAGCATATTTTGGTTTAAATAAGAATATATAGAATTTGTTACATGTTTTTCTATTACTTTAGAAAGAGTTGGTCTGTAATTTTCTGGATTTTCCCTGGCACATTTCTTAAATATAGGTGTCACTTTTGCAATTTTAAGGTCTTGATATTCATTTGTTGCAATACTGATGTTCATTATTGAGTAATTGATTTGATTACCACAGGTGCAGACAGTTTAAGTATTCTGGGTCCAATTTTATCTAATCCTCTAGCCTTGTTTACATTTAGGTTTTCCAATGTTTTATAAACTTCATGCTCTATAACATAGTCCAATGTAAATGCTTCTATATTTTGTAGTTTCTCATTTAGGTTCTCATTTACAACAGTAGGATCAAAGTTTTCACTTTTTATTTGAAATTCACCAGAGACAATACTAAAATACTTGCTGATTGAATCTACAATATCATGCATAGAAGTCGCTGTATGACCATTTTATTTGATGTTACTGGGAGGAACAGGTGACTTTTTGGAATTTAGTTCATTTAAATATTTCCACACATTACTAGATTTTTAATTTTCCTCAATGGCTTGTTTGTAGTATGTCTGTTTGGCTATTCCAATCATATATGTAACTGCATTCCTCCATTTCCTGTAGTTTTTCCAGTCTTTGAGTTTATGAAGTTTGTCTCTTGTGTGCATAGCATTCATGATTTTAGATGAAAGCCAGTTCTGTTTCATTTGCCGTTTTTCTCACTTTGTTTTTAGTGGTGCGTGACAATTCACAATTTTGTTGACGAGATTATGGTTCTTGTTTATGTTTTTTGTACCACTGCAGTACATGGCAATGGACACACTGGATATTGGTCACTAATGGCATTTATTGGCACCTGTATTTCTGATATATTTGCAGGTCTATTTTATAAATGTAATCAATAAGGATTTCAGAGTCAGTAGTGATATGTGTTGCCAAGATAACCTGTTCAAACTTGTATATTTCATAAAGATCTTTCCATTTTGAGGTTGTGATATCAGAAAGTCTAGGTTCACATCTCCAGCAATAATGATTTCATTATTTTCCCAGCTGTTTGCACTCACCACTTCAGTTTCGAACTATTCAATCCAGTCATTTTTTTAATTTGGTGGTCTGTACAATGAACAGAATAGGATAGGCTTTGAGTGTGGTAAATTGATTTGGATCCAAATGCTTTCAACTTCTCCTGTTTCTAGATCATGTTGTCTTGCACAGTTCATAGCATTTGATACATAGATGAGGATACCTCCACCTTCTCCTGTCTGTCTGTCATGTCTCTCAGAAGGAAATCCATCTATAGGGTTTATCATCATCTGTTCTTTCATTCATAAAAGTTTCTCAAGTCCCCAAAATATCAATGGATCTTTTTCCTTTAAGAATATATTTTAGTTCATCAAGTTTAGGTAGAATGTGCCTGATGTGTAGGTTACCTATTCTCAACCCCCTTTTAACTGCCTGATGTTTAGGTTACCTATTCTCAACCCCCTTTGAACTAGACCAAATGTTGTACAGTTACTATAGTCTGAATCAGACCGGGTGTCATTTTCATTTTGTATAGTAGAATGTAGATGATGAGACTTGGAACTAATGTTATCTCTTCCATGTTCACTTGTATGCCTTAATCCAGCACAAGTATGTATACACATAGAATCTTTTTAACAATTTGAAACATTTTTACTTTAACAATATTTGGTAATATTGATGATATTAGTAGTTGACAGATCACTGTTTGGTTCATTTACATCAGGAAACAAGCGTAATTTAATGGCATTATCCTCTTTGCCACACCATCAGTTGTATAATGGCATTATCCTCTTTGCCACACCATCAATTGTATAATGAGCAGAACTTTTGTTTGTGTCCATTTTGTCCACAGTGAAAACATTCTACTGGTTTCCCATGTTTGCATACACTGGATATATGGTTGTGTTCCCCACAGAGACTACAGTATGAGTTATTGCTTGATTTAAGAATGCTCACATAATAGTCGATGTTTTTTCAAAAGACAACAGTTCCTTTGTAAGTCAGATGTATACTATCTCAGTCGAATAGGTTTTCTCGTATCTCACTATTTTGTGAATAGTAGTAAGCATAGAGTTCTATAAAATATAAATTGTGATATTCACATACACATGTATCTTTCAATAGTTTATTCAGTGGTCTAACATCCACATCAGACATTGGTGGTATTCCTGACATGATTATGTTTGTACCAAAATCAGTTTTGTCATGCATCTCGTATATGAACCTGTTGTAGTCATGTTCAATTTCCTGCAGAGAGTGCCCATCACTATAATCAATACCTCCAACATGTACTATGATATTTGAATATTGTGGCAGATTCATTTTGCTATTCCTGAATGGTCTTTATTCTTGCACCTCTGTGTCTGAACATGAGCATTTTGTAGTCCTCTAATTTTGATTCCTTTCAGTATGGATGATCCAATCAGAATGTTTTGTTTATCTTTCTGGTTCTTCTTTGATTCTCTGGAACTTCTGTTGTGTTGCTCTTGGAATCATATGCAGATCCTGTGGTTTGAATTCTTGTGTTATGAGATTTTCAGGTTTTTCATCATAATCATTGCTACAATGCAAAGCTCCTACAGCTCTAGATTCTTGGGTTGCTGGACTTGCAGATTATTCAACATCACAGTCATTTTGGGTGTTTTTTTCTGAACATGTTGTGTATATTTCCTTGGCATTGTTATGACTAACCTTGTCCCTGATTTCTGATGGGGGTCATGTCACATTGGATCTCACATTGTTTTCTTCTCTTAGTGGGTTTAGGTACTGTTTGAGTTTCTACAGATGTAGCATTTGTTGTTGGAATTGTCTATGATAAACGTCGTAGTATAATAAGGTATGTTAAAGATGATAACTTGTTTAGTGTTGGAGTATTTTACTTTTTGAAATTGCTTTATTTTGACATAACTTTGAGTCCAAGCAATTCAAAAATAAAGAACTTTTTGAAATTGTTTTATTTTGACATAACTTTGAGTCCAAGCAATTCAAAAATAAACAACTTTTTGAAATTGTTTTATTTTGACATAACTTTGAGTCTAAGCAATTCAAAAATAAACAAAAAATGTATAGGTTGGTGTGCACTTTCTCATTGTAATATTGTTTGAATATCTGTCCCCAATTAAAGGCCATTACATAGAAAAGTATGGCAAAAAGTACCATCACTAACTGCTGAATGAATACAGATTTCCCTCATTATAATATGATTCCAGATATAATGCGGTATCTTTGTTTCCTTTTTTAATTAAAAAATTTCTTTTTTTTAATTATTATTTGACAAAATTAATTAAGTTTGACTGGTATTTTGTTTATTCACATCCTCCCCTGACACACATTCATCAAAGTTTTAATCATTTTTGCTATACTGCTATGGACCCTGTGACCAAAATTATAAATTTAATAGCAGCAATACATTTACCCATCACTATTATATAGCTTTATTCCTTTTTCGTGTCGAAAAACTCGTCCGTTCGATGTGAAAACATTCTCCCACTTAAAGTGGAGAATTTGTCAACAAGCCACGTCACGCCCGTGCATCTGTCTGCGCCTGCGCAAACATTCATCTTTTTCATGGACGCCATACCTGGTGGTTGTGTCGCAAAAACGTAACCTGAGGAAATTGTCTGCTGCGGTTTTTCAACTACATTTTGGACTTCCCTCCTTCTAAATTCATCTGTGTTACAGTTGTCCGTCTCGGCTATATGTGTTTTATGCCACTATTCGTCAGTGTTTAGTTCTAGGAAGAGTTTTTCTAGTTCTCCACGTGTACTCTACCCTTAGAGGGGTTAGGGTAAACAATATGTCTTGTTTCTTTTCAGGTACACGGTAAGTCGTCTATGTCATTACAACACGACATAGAACAACTGTGATAGCGCCGCAATTAACAGGCGCATAATTTTACAGAATTAATATTTCATTTATATATTATTCTCCTACTATTTCAATTGTTTCTTTATTATCTACGCGTGTCGCGTCGCATGCTTTTCTTGTACTTTCCTGAGACCAATAAAGCTTGTCAAGTGAACTAGCTTCTAATATCTCTTGGGAAGAACATATATATGTATATTGTTTACCTGTAGAACTAACCACTGTGGTGCAGATAGCCCGCAAAGTATATGGTGAACGGGTATGTATAGAGTACGCGACTTACCAAAAAAAGGTGAGTTTTCTACGTGTAGATTTTAAAGGTGAGTTTATACGTTGTTATTATTATTGATTGATACTTCAATAATAACTATTTCAGATAATATTTATTTCAGATAAAAGAAACAATGTCAGCAAATCAGTCTGTAGGTAAGTGTGGCCATAAGAAGGCCGCATGGGATACACACTCAGACTGTCTTACCTGTTCCAAGTGTAAGCGGAACAGTCGCTGCAATATTTGTACAAATTGGACCAATGAAACCTGGAATCTTGCTGATTCCAGGCGTACTTATAGAGGGCGAAAAAAAAAAAAAAAAAATAGTTAAATCCCCCTCATCGTCTGATTTCTCTGGATTTTCTTTTACAGGTACTCAGACTAAGGCAACATACAGCAAGAAAACCACTCTAGTTCACAAGAACATTCCGGGGCCCCAAAAGCCTGCACCAGCCTCCCCGGACATAGTTGAGGTCCCTCCTGTAGGGGCTTGTGAACGCTCCAAGAGTAAATCGCATCTCCCGGGAAGGGAGAAGACGAAAAAGAGCAGTAGTGTGTTACTTCCTTCCACCAGGAAGGAAGTGTACCACTCCAAACATTCCCAAAGTAGCGTGTCGCACCCTCTCGAGGAGGGGCTACACCGCACCTTGGGTAGTAATGAAGACAGACGGACATCTGAGATGTCGTCTGACCGGTCACTGACCGGTGACCGGTCCGGTCACCGGTCAGTGTCGGGTGACCGGTCTTCCGGTCACCGGTCAATGTCTTCTGACCGGTGACCGGTCCGGTCACCGGTCAGTGTCGGGTGACCGGTCCACCGGTCACCGGTCAATGTCTTGTGGCCGGTCACTGGCCGGTGACCGGTCCGGTCACCGGTCAATGTCGGGTGACCGGTCACCGGTCACCGGGTGCCCGGTACCGGTCACCGGTACCCGGTACCGGTCACCGGTCTTTGGTTGATCACCGGTCACCGGTCACCGGGTACCCGGTACCGGTCACCGGTCACCGAGTGCCCGGTACCGGTCACCGGTCACCGGTCTTTGGTTGATCACCGGTCACCGGTCACATCGTTCCGGTGACCGGTCATCCAAAACCGGTCACCGGTCATAGGCCACCGGTCTTCTCATACCGGTCATCGACGTCACACTGATCAACAATCAGAGGCCTCGTCGTACGGAAGGTCGCAGACCAGGGAAGGGGATCGGATCGGTGTCCCCCCCTTCCCTATTATACCAATGAATCCATACGGGATGTGGGGACCAACATCTCATAATAATTGGCCCCTTATGCCCCCTTGGGCTACTGGACCCTGGACTCTGAGTAGAAACGATGTTGCGGCTCGTGCTCCGCCATCGCCTCCTCGCCAGGTAGCATCCACTAGTAGATCCCGACGCCTAGCATCATCCGCGAAAGGCAAGCGCTCTCGTCTTTCTCCTGAAAGATCTAGAACACCTAGAGCCCCTACTCAGCAAGTACGGGAAATGGCGCATAGTGCGCCTCTGTTACCTTCTCCAAAGGACATTGTGTCGCCCGGCCACCCTCCTGCTCGGAGTGTTCTAGATGATGATGCTGTATCTATCATCGTCGATTCCAACGAGTACGAACTGGAACCGACTGATAGACCCAGCTTCCCTCAACCAGAGGAAGCGGAAGAGATATGGTCTTTTGATAAGGCGGTAAATGAAGTTTACCGCCTACTACCTACGGATTTGTGCCCGAAACCGTCTGGTTCACAGTCCAAGAAGATCCTCTCCAGTTTGGAAAGGATCTCCGGGGCTCAACCATAATCAGATCTTCTGCTCCTTCCGCATTCCTCTACAATTGAGGAAATATCACAGAGGTTCTCCTCAGGCCAGGACATCGCTAGACGGCGCAAAGGGTGGGCTGTCCCAGCCTCTACTTTAAGACCTATGGTCTCTGCCTCTAGTTACCGGGTACATTCCCCGAAGTGGCCCGTTAAACCTCCTCAATTGGATGCAGATGCATCTCAAGTCGGCTTGACAACGGGAACCTGGGCACGCCTTCCTATTAAGACGATCGAAGCCATTGAGCAGAAGGTCCGTCTTCTGACCACCATAGCTTCTCATGCGGACCTCTTCTCAGCTACGTCGTTTAGTATGCTGAGGGAGGCCTCTCTGAATCCAGCCGCATTACAGCGTGTGCTGGAAGCTGTTGCCAAGACATCTCGGCATTCACTCGCTATTGCAATGGCCCTTTCAGCGGAACTCCTACACATCCGTCGTGATGTTGCACTGGACTCCTCGAGGGTCTTACTTAGCCACAGTAAAGACCTTCTAAGGGCTGCTCCCTTGGAAGCTGAGAGTCTCTTCGGAGGTCTCATTCCCACTGTGGCCTCACAAGATTTGAAGGACCATCAACATAGGTCCTTCACAACTGCACCTGGCCCATCGCAATCGGCCAGGAAGCGTTCTAATGTGCATCGACCTCAGGGGCCACCTGCTAAATTCTTTAAGCAGGTACAGCCCCAATATAGTGCACAACCTCAATATAGTGCACAACCTCAAGTGAGACTTCCTCGTCAGTCAGGTCCTAGGCGTGGACCTAGACGCCGAGGAGCCCCTAGGAAGAAGTTCTACAACCCACCTTCCTTTCCCAAGAAAGGAGGGGGGGGACGGCCCTAGGGACTCGCACCCTCTCCTGCCATCCATTCCTCTCCCAAACATCCCCGTAGGGGCTCGCCTAGGCCTCTTTTCAGAGGCTTGGGCAAGTATCACGGACGATGGGTGGGTCCTTTCTCTTGTAAGCGAGGGTTACCGTATTCAGTTTCAGGAACAACCTCCACTATCAAGGACTCCCGTATTCTTTCATCAGTTTTATCTGGTGAAACTAAGGGAAGAGGTAAATACCCTTTTACAAAAAGGGGCAGTCGAGAGGGTCCTGAACGATCAGTCCCCTGCATTCTACTCCCGAATCTTCCTGGTCACCAAGAAAAGTGGGAAATTTCGCCTTATTATCGATCTCTCCCCCTTAAACCGTTTTCTTTTGGAGGAACATTTCAAGATGGAGACCACCTCCTCAATCCGGAATGCGATGCGGCCATCGGATTGGGCGGTCTCCATCGACCTTCAAGATGCATATCTTCACATTCCGATTTTTCCACCTCATCGGAAATATCTCCGGTTTTGCTTGGACCAGGAAGTTTTTCAATTCCGGGTTCTACCGTTCGGAATAGCTTCCGCACCCAGAGTTTTCACCCGAGTTATGGGAGTAATAGCGTCTTATCTACGAGTACGGGGAACTCCGATCCTCCAATACTTCGACGACTGGTTAATCCACAACGTTCAGGTTCAGTCCCTCCATCAGGATCTGTTCCGTTGTTGGTCCACAGTAACTCGATTGGGTCTTTTACCCAACCTCGAGAAGTCAGAACTGATTCCATCCCAAGACTTCGTTTATGTAGGAATCAACTTCCTCACAAACCAGAACTTAGTCCGGGTTCCCTGAGAGCGTATAGATCGAATCCTGGCACTCTTAGAGACACTACGAGTAAAAACCGTGTTGTCTGCTCGCCTTTACCTATCCCTACTGGGAACCTTGAACGCCGCTGCAGATCTGGTTCCCTTAGGACGGCTCCATATGCGCCCTCTACAGTTTCTCCTACTCGCAAGGTGGAAACCACACAAGGATTCTCTATCAGCTCCGATTCCTCTAGGACCAGATTTCCATCATCAGGTCTGGAACCTCCTCCGCTGGGCTACCTCGGAGAACATCTCCCTCCGAGTTCGCCACATCCCAGGGAAAAAGAACATCTTAGCGGACAGTCTGTCCAGGCCAGGCAAATCAGTTCTCACAGAATGGACTCTTCACCGCGAAGTGACAGAGTCCCTTTTCTCACTATGGGGAAGGCCCCTCGTGGACTTGTTTGCGACCAGGCTCAACAACAGACTCCCCTTTTACGTCTCCCCAGTCCCGGACCAGAGAGCATGGGCAGTGGACGCGTTCAGCTTCCAGTGGGATCGTCTGTTCGCATACGCCTTCCCACCGTTCCAATTGCTTCCCCAAGTTCTGCAAAAAGTAAGAACTTCCACTCCCCGGATCATTCTCATAGCTCCGTTATGGCCCCAACGATCGTGGTTCAACGATCTTCTAGATCTATTGATAGATCAACCCAGATCTCTCGCTCAACGGAGGGATCTTCTGTCACAACACAGAGGCTCCCTCCTACACAACAGCCCACACATTCTCCACCTTCACGCTTGGTTCATCTCAAGCGATCTATCCGCCAGAACAAGTTTTCGGGCCGGGTTGCCAGTTGCATCATTCAGGCCAGGAGAGCTTCTACATCCAAGGTCTATGATGCCAGGTGGAGAATCTTTTGTGATTGGTGCAGTAGGAAACGTGTTGATCCCAGCTGTTCCTCTATAACTGCCATTGCTGATTTCCTTTTGTTCCTTTTCGAGAACAAAAGATGTTCAGTATCTACTATCAAGGGCTATAGAGCCGCCATTTCTAACACACTTAAATTCTCTCAGGGCTCGGAGATTGGTTCAGATCCACACCTTGCCGATCTCATTAAGTATTTTGAGCTACAGAGACCTGTCACTCGCTCTCTGACGCCTAGATGGAATCTATCATGTGTTTTATGGTCCTTAACAAAAACCCCCTATGAACCATTGGGTGAGGCATCCTTTCAGGATATCACACTCAAGACGGTATTTTTACTCGCTTTGGCGTCTGCGAGAAGACGTAGCGAGATTCATGCATTGTCGGTGGACACTGGCTGTCTCCGTTTTAATGGCAATTTTGAATCCGTTTCCCTCCTCTGTCAGCCAGGATTTTTAGCCAAAAATCAATTACCTGCGGTTGCTCCATCACCTATAGAGATCCCCAGTCTTAGTCGAATCTGTGCTGGGGATGATCAAGATAGGCTCTTATGCCCAGTTAGGGCACTGCGTTTCTATCTAAATGCTTCAAAAGTGAAAAGAAAGGGCAGGAAACGTCTTTTCCTTCCTCTTAAGGGCTCCGTTGATATTTCGGACTCCACGATTTCAAGGTGGATTGTCACCACAATTAAAAGCTTACCAGTCCCTTACTGATAGAGACCTCTCCTTTATGAAACTAAAAGCCCATGAGTTTCGAGCCGTCGCTGCCTCATGGGCCTATCTAAATCACTCTTCTCTGGAGGACGTCATGAAGGCAGCATTTTGGCGATCCCATACTACCTTTTCGTCCTTCTACCTCCGCTCATTAGCACATCAAAGCGCAGGTATATTTTCTCTGGGTCCCATAGTTGCGGCACAACATGTGGCCCAGAAGGACTCCAGCAAATAGTAAAGTGGACATCTCCCCTCAAATGGTGAGTAGTTTACATTTTTCCTCTGTTTTTGATCAGTTTAACATCAGCCGACCCACCTAACTGACAAATTCAGCTATATAATAGTGATGGGTAAATGTATTGCTGCTATTAAAATGTAGTTTTTTGGGGGGTAAAACTAATTTTAATTATGCAATACTTACCCATCACTATTATCAAATGCCCGCCTCCCACCCCGCTCTGATGCCCTGGCGTAATTTCGTCTATGAAAAAGATGAATGTTTGCGCAGGCGCAGACAGATGCACGGGCGTGACGTGGCTTGTTGACAAATTCTCCACTTTAAGTGGGAGAATGTTTTCACATCGAACGGACGAGTTTTTCGACACGAAAAAGGAATAAAGCTATATAATAGTGATGGGTAAGTATTGCATAATTAAAATTAGTTTTACCCCCCAAAAAACTACATACTTAAAAAGACATCTAAAAGCTGAAAAATGTACATGAAAACCAATGTAATTAATTTGGTCTATCAGATGTATGATAATATGGGTTAAAAGAAAGCAACATCAAGTTTAGTATTATATATTTGTTTACTTTTTAAAAGATTATTGTTTCACAAAATTAAATGTTTGGTGTTTTCTTTATTCCCACCCCACCCTCGACAAACATACATTCATGAAATTTGTTATCATTCTCGCTATACCACAGTACAGTACATAACACGGTCAGCAATTATGGACCACAACTACCCTGTTATAACAAGCATGAGCTGTATTAAACAATTCATCAGATTTGCACAGATTCAAGATCATAGACTCCTCCCCAATACACAAAGAACGGGGTATGTTGGTGAGTGATTTGTTTCAGTATGACTCGGTTATTGAGATGACGGTTTTCCGCAAGTGAAAGCATGCACAGCCGATTTATGGCAGGTTGTATATCATTAAAGATTTCCAAAGGTCTCATATACTTTTCTGTGACTTTTTATTTTCTTTCACAGGACTATTGATTGGATTATTAAAATTGTATTAGAATTTGTATTTTTCATTATTTAATAAGAGGCAGAAGTTACAACTGTGTTATTTTATGTCCATTTTCTCCCAGAGTTCATAGCGGTATGATTCAACTAGCTAAAAAGTGACATCATATCAATACGTTATAATGTAAAGATCACTTCATTTTTCAAAGCTATGCAGTAAGCATTGATTTTACAAAAGTAGACTACCTTAGTAGAAAACCCAAAAAATTGGGTATTTAATGATGTAACAGAACATTTTGACTGGTTCTCTTCAGACAAGAACTTAAATTAAGTGAAATAAAAATAAGTAGTATCTTTGACTTATGGGATCCATGCTCATACCCCTTTTTTATGAGGATTCACATTATATTGTTTGATGCCTTTTGTCGGTTGTTGAAGGTTTCCGTACTCAGATATTCTAGCAGGCACATAAATCATTTGGATTTTCTTCAAATACTACAATACTAGAATAGTGCCATGCATCATAAACAAAATGTGGGGACTGTGATCTTGTCCATATGTGTTTGCTTTCAGGCTTTCAGTGAAGCATTATTCAGAAATCCGCTTTTCATCTCAATCCAACAGATTTTTTAAATTCTACCAGTCTTTTCACTAAATACCAGATTCATAAAGTCAGGGTGAATTTCATGGTGAGATATCTTACAAATGGCCAAAACTGAATTTCAGATGAATTTCTACAGCTGTCAGACCGAGCCTCAGACACCCGTCCAGGCTCACAGCTGGAGCGTCGAATTGAAAATGTTAAGCGAGAGTTACTATGTGAAATCCAGCTTCTTCAGTCTCAGCTCCAGCTTCACAAGGCAAAGGGCACAGGTTCGAATATGTCTGAGAGCCAGATCCTATCACTCAACAAAGATCTTCTAGAACTGTAAGGTTTTTATTAACCTAGTAACTTTACAATTTGTATTGCAGTAGAATTTGTTGATAGAGTTTAAGTTAAGTTTCATTTTTTAACATTTTACAGAATAAATTAACTCACTAAATGTTTATTAATGTTAACATTCCTACAGTCTTATCTTAGATGCAAAACACAGTTAAATTGTTGTTCCTGATTATTTTTCTTCCTTTTCTTTTTCAGATTAGATCAGTTTTGTGCTTTTTAAGCAAGAATTAAATTGGACATTTTTTTTATTTTATTTAACTATATTGTATGAAACTTCATCTTCTTTTATTGAACAGAAATTTCTTGATACAAGTTATTTACTTCCTGTTTTGCATCTATTTTTAGAATGTTTGATTTTTTTTCATTTTAATCTCATTTTCATATTACACTTTATTGATACTTTCCTAGAAAATGAAGTCACTTTTTTTCTTTACTAGATTGTAAATTGTTATGTTGAAATATTGCAGCTCATAAGTGTATAATCATGGCTATCCATTTTCACATTTTACCAATTTATAGAGAATCTTTTAATTTCAAGACATTGAAACAAAAGCAATGTGCATCTTTTTTTCTCCTGATTTCCTGTACATAAATACAATTGCACTTCTCTCACCCTTTATTTCTTATCCATTCTCCCACTCTACTAACCTCTTGTAATGTAATTTTTTGCCTATAGTTAAATCTGCAAATTTGGTTTGTAGATATATTTTATCAACATTTAAATCTTTTCTTACTCTAAATTTTGAGTCTTAAAATTCATTTTGTCTTTTTCTTTCAAGCTCCAGAAAAGTTTTCATATTAAATTATTTTACTGCAAGAATGTCCTGATTTTTGTGACATTAACTGGTTTATTGCAAGAATTTCCTGATATCTGCCACCAGTCTCAAAGATTTGTTTTCTTTCACTACATCACAGTCATTAACATAAATTTGTAAACATTTGTATCTGCAGTTTCAGAGAACCTGGAATTTCTAGTTGATCTATGCATGTGGTAAAAATTGTGTTAACTTTGAGGTGAAGTACTCATCAAAGATGCATAGCACATCAGCCATTTATATTGTTCATTTCAAGATTCTAGCCTGTCAAGACTGGTATCTTGCTGCAGTGCATAGGCAGCAATCAGTCTAAGGAACAGAAACTTGTTGACATTGACACCAGCATAGAAAAGAATAGAAGGTTGGTGTGTCATGCATCTTTGAGTGTTTCATGGGAAAGTTAGCACTGTTTTAACCACAGGCTTAGTAAATGCATTTTTATGCCCCTTCTTCTCCTCATCTCCCCCCATATGCATCTGGTGCATTTTGATTTAAATATGTCCATTTGTCTGTACATCCGTTCAGCTGTCCATCCCAAATAACTTGTTAGCAAGATTGCATAAAATCATTCACAATTATGCTGGCATAATTGTATGCATATATACATGACCTGATCAGAGTTTCAGGCCAGTAGAAGAGTTTTTCCATTTTTTACACAATTTGGACTTAGTCTCTTTTGTCAGAAACCTTATTGGCACAATTAAGCAAACACCACTTGAGGTACACAATTAAGCAAAAACCGCTTGAGGTACACAATTAAGCAAAAACCGCTTGAGGTACACAATTAAGCAAAAACCGCTTGAGGTACACAATTAAGCAAAAACCGCTTGAGGTACACAATTAAGCAAAAACCGCTTGAGATACACAAATGAAATTTGATAGGGATATTGTCTTCATATGTAGATGACCTGATTAGATTTACAGGCTATTAAGTAATCATGATTAAAGCATTTCTTAAATTTTTTACAATTTATAAATTTCTTGGAACTAAAGATTTTTTTGTCTGCATGTTTGCTAGTGAAAAATAATTAAAATAAATGCTAATTCTGTTAAGTTTCTTTTTCACAAAATGAATGCAATGAGCATGTTTTAGAAAATAAATATATTATAAGTCATTTATTTGAACTGCTCAGGGCACATAAAACATTCAGATACAAAGTATAAATGAGAGGTTGTATCTGAACTGCTCAGGGCACATAAAAAACATTAAAATACAAAGTATAAATGAGAGGTTTTATTCGAACTGCTCAGGGCACATAAAAAACATTAAAATACAAAGTATAAATGAGAGGTTGTATTCGAACTGCTCAGGGCACATAAAAAACATTAAAATACAAAGTATAAATGAGAGGTTGTATTCGAACTGCTCAGGGCACATAAAAAACATTAAAATACAAAGTATAAATGAGATTTGAACTGCTCAGGGCACATAAAAAACATTAAAATACAAAGTATAAATGAGAGGTTGTATTCGAACTGCTCAGGGCACATTAAAAAAACATTCAAATACAAAGTATAAATGAGAGGTTGTATTCGAACTGCTCAGGGCACATAAAAAACATTAAAATACAAAGTATAAATGAGAGGTTTTATTCGAACTGCTCAGGGCACATAAAAAACATTAAAATACAAAGTATAAATGAGAGGTTGTATTCGAACTGCTCAGGGCACATAAAAAAACATTAAAATACAAAGTATAAATGAGAGGTTGTATCTGAACTGCTCAGGGCACATAAAAAACATTAAAATACAAAGTATAAATGAGAGGTTGTATTTGAACTGCTCAGGGCACATAAAAAACATTAAAATACAAAGTATAAATGAGAGGTTGTATTCGAACTGCTCAGGGCACATAAAAAACATTAAAATACAAAGTATAAATGAGAGGTTGTATCTGAACTGCTCAGGGCACATTAAAAAACATTAAAATACAAAGTATAAATGAGAGGTTGTATTTGAACTGCTCAGGGCACATTAAAAAACATTCAAATACAAAGTATAAATGAGAGGTTGTATTTGAACTGCTCAGGGCACATAAAAAACATTAAAATACAAAGTATAAATGAGAGGTTGTATTTGAACTGCTCAGGGCACATAAAAAACATCAAATACAAAGTATAAATGAGATTTGAACTGCTCAGGGCACATAAAAAACATCAAATACAAAGTATAAATGAGAGATTGTATTTTAACTGCTCAGGGCATATAAAAAACATTCAAATACAAAGTATAAATGAGGTTGTATCGGAACTGCTCATGACACATTAAAAAACATTCAAATACAAAGTATAAATAAGAGGTTATATTTGAACCGCACAGGGCATATATAAAAAATTCAGATACAAAGTATAAATGAGAGGTTGTATGAGTGAGTTCCAGTTATGCCAAATCTGTACATTTTGGGATGTACATATGGTTTGTACAAACCAATAATCAAATCTGTACATTTAGGGATGTACATATGGTTTGTATAAACCAATAATCAAATCTGTACATTTAGGGATGTTCATATGGTTTGTATAAACCAATAATCAAATCTGTACATTTAGGGATGTACATATGGTTTGTATAAACCAATAATCAAATCTGTACATTTAGGGATGTACATATGGTTTGTATAAACCAATAATCAAATCTGTACATTTAGGGATGTACATATGGTTTGTATAAACCAATAATCAAATCTGTACATTTAGGGATGTACATATGGTTTGTATAAACCAATAATCAAATCTGTACATTTAGGGATGTACATATGGTTTGTACAAACCAATCATCAAATCTGTACATTTAGGGATATACATATGGTTTGTACAAACCAATAATCAAATCTGTACATTTAGGGATGTACATATGGTTTGTACAAACCAATAATCAAATCTGTACATTTAGGGATGTACATATGGTTTGTACAAACCAATAATCAAATCTGTACATTTAGGGATGTACATATGGTTTGTACAAACCAATAATCAAATCTGTACATTTAGGGATGTACATATGGTTTGTACAAACCAATAATCAAATCTGTACATTTAGGGATGTACATATGGTTTGTACAAACCAATAGTCCAACTGAATGAGTTTAGGATAATCAAGAGTCACAGTCGCTGACAGAAACCAGAAATTTTCTTTTGTGCAATTTTGAGTAGAAACTGGGATTTTAATTGAATTAGTGAATGTTTTCAGTACAATAATTGAAACAAGGTTAAGAAGTTTGATTTTTGTGTGTGGATAAAATGAATGCAAAGAGGATGTTTTAGAGAACAATATCATTGTTAGAAAACAATGGAGCTTAAGCATTTTTATTTTAGATTTTAGATTGCACATAGATTTATTTTACTAACATGCCATACTTTTTAATTTCACATTTTGTGATAGTAGCTCTGGGTTTACACTGTTCTTTATAAAATTACTATCAGACATCAGTGTTTTCTCCAGGACACAGGATTGCATGAATCCTCTAAATTTAGTGAATCTGAACCCTTAAAAATGAGTGAGCATCTGAAAATCACCCAGTTGATTTGCCATGAGCATAGCAAAACATGTAACATCCATTGATATTAACAGTGCTCAGTCTGATAATGTAAGCACCTGACTTCTAGATCAACTACCATAATCAAGCTCTTACTGAGTGACCTTAAGCAACAAGACTCTTCTATTAATTATCTAGTTATTAAAAGCATTTTACCAACTGCACCTAACAAGGTTGTACAATAGCAGACATGCAATTTTCAGTACATGGTGGTAATGTCTCTGCTGTTACAAGCAGTTCTAATGCATATGACATAGTGCCATTGGTCATAACACAGTAGGTGCCACTGTGCTGATAATGAAGATAAACAACTGGAAATTTTATCTTTATTCATTAAATATTTTTATCACACACACATCTTTTGTTGAAAAATAATATAAGGGGTCTATTCATAGATACTCTGTTGTTATACAACCCCCCCCCCTTTTAAAAATGTATAATTCCTCTTAAAAAAAATGCCAGAAGGAGCATTTTGCCTCTGTGTGAATCCTGGAGAAATAACTGAGTCAGCTTGGACCCAGACCTGTCAGCACATTTTGTATTTTCTGCATATAATTGTAAGCAGACAATATAGACCCTGATCTGCCAATACATTTTGTGACAGCATATCTAGGTGTACACTGTTTAGCATTTGGTGTACATTGTAGTTGGATAAATATGGTTTTTAAATATTAAAGTTTGTATATTCAAGGAATGAAATTTTGATGTATTCAGATTTAGAAAAATAATTTCATCTTAATAGTTTTCTGCTGAAAAACAATTTAATTGTATGTAAAGAACAGCTTTCATTTCAAATGAACCTATTTTCTTCCCCTTCAGTCTGTACATTTTTGTTTTTCCAGTAAGCATGCTTATAGGGATGAGCTAGAGCAACTTAGACGGGATATGGAAATTCTTAGATCAAGAGTGGGTAGGTGACTATCTTCTGTTACTAACATTTATTGCAGGCATAAACAAGGTGTAACATTATTTCTTCCACAAAATTTTCATATCATCATCACCACCATCATCATCATCATCACCATCTTCTTCTTCATTAATTGAATTACATATGACCAAGTATTCTCATAATGGTGCAGTGTGCAGATGCATCATTATAAAACCTGTAGGTTACAGAATGTAAAAAGCAAATAAGAAAAAACTTGGTGCTATATTACAGAACCTGAAACACAACGGATAACAGGATACAGAAATGTAAAGCTTTACTGTTAAAGAGAAGCTTGAAGCCCTGGGCAGGATTAAGTCCGGAGTTAAGCAAATGCATTTTGTGATTTGTCTCAAGTTTGAGCCTCAGATACAGCTTAACAATGAACTTGATACAGATGAGATTAATTTGGTATAATCACCTGTAGGTATAGTTTTCAAATTAAATCATATTTGGTGTTTGTAATTGATAACCAGGTAGAAGTGCTACCTTAAAATATGAAGAAAAAAATTCGTAATGAACAAAAGGCCAACTTTAAGGTGTATATCTCCATAAATATCTGAGATATTGATAATATGAGCTCAGATTCAGATTCCCCAGGTCACAAATATGCAGTATAGTCAATTTCAGCCTGATATCTGTTATTAGCATTTGAAAACCTTCTGTTGTAAAATGATGAATTTGCAAGTGAAAAAACTATGCTACTTCTCCCCACTTCAATCGGCCATAACTTCATAAGTAAGTGGAATTTTTTACTGAAATTTTGCATGCGGCCATAATTTTCATAGATATTCACCTGGAAAAATTTCATGGAATTCAGGGATTGTCACCCGGGGATCTTGGGGTGACTTGGCATGGAATTACCCTTTTGTTTACACTCTGGTCTAATGTGGAAGCAGACAACAAAATTCTGGAAATAAACCAATCATGTGTACTGAAGTGTGCTTGCTTGCTATTTATGGCACACTTTATCATTTCAAAGGCTGTGAAGACACTTTCTTGGTTACGAATGTAAACCATGACCATGCATGATGTGATGTCCAAATGTTTTGATTTAGCCACAGTAGCTCAGTTTGTAGAACATTGGACTCGTAATCCAAGGTTCGCGGGTTTGATACCCGTCTAGGCCAGCCCAGGTCAGCAACCTCGATGTGTCCTTGGGAAAGGCACTTGGCTTCCATTTCTTCAACATGGTATAAAGTTCCATTATAACCCCAGAAAAACCCTTTTCTTTTGCAACTAAGCAACTTTTCAGGCGGAAAGACCAATCTCTCGCATCATTCATTGCACTACTCGGCATTCACCTCTGTCAATATCTCATGGACTGTGTAGTGTATAATCAATGAACTGGATGTACATCTCGTGCTAGAAAAGACCTCAGATGTAGATGTAGTCATTTTGAACTGCTCTCAAGCCCATCATTGTTATTACATCATAAAAATTTTATTGATGTTATAACAACTTGACACGTCATCACTAGCAGCAACATGCTGATTTGGAAAGTGTTGCTTAGATTACCTCCAGATCTCTTTCATATACATGTAGTTGTTATTCAGCTCACATTGGAAAGAGATGATTTTCTGATTGCATATCAGAAACATATTTATGTAACTTGACGTGTATACTTTAGTTTACACCTCCACAAAATAGTTCATTGAATATTTAGTTACAAATATTTTTCAACTGTTGAAAAATATTTTTAAGATGCACACATTAATAGGCAAGAATGAAATAAGTCGACAAGAATACCAACTGTAGATGCAAATCTTTTAGTTTCTATTTTATGAGATTCTTTTTAAAAACTGAGACATTGATAGAGATAAATGTAGAGTAGTGCAGTGAATGTTGGGAGAGGTTAAAGACAAACACAAAAGTGGGCTAAGAGTGGGAGATGGGCTTACATGTAGTTTAGGTGATCATGCACTTGCCAGATGGTGTGTGTGCAAAATGGGTCTTTCTTTCAGCATGGGCTTATCATCTGAGAAAAAACACTCTCTTATTACTGCTTCCATGATGCTCTTTTGTTGTTACCTAGAGATTCATCTAATTCATGTCTAAATGGAGTCCAGGCATAAGTTGGGTTTTTTTTGTTGTTTGTTTTTAAATGAGACCTTTTAAATGAAAAATAAAATGAATAAATCTGAGGAGATATCCAAAATTTCAGCTTTTCTTTGAAGGTAGATACATAGATAGATTCATAAATAGATAGAAAAAAAGAGAAATTATTCAGTGTTTATAACAGTATTTGAAAATTTATATTCCACCTATTAGTATAATGGACCCTCATCTATTGAAAAACAATAATGATAAAAACAACAAATGATAGATAGCAAATTAAAAAAGCACACACTTTTTAAGTTTAATGGTTGAATCCAATATAGAATGTAATAAAAAAAAAAATTCAAACCTGATTTACACTAAATTTTACAGATCACCACGTTGGAAATGTGTTCATTTATGGCTTTATGATGTAATGCTACAACTTGTTCTGCTTGAATACTCTTGTTTTACCTTGTTTTGTATTGTTTTACCTTGTTTTGTATTGTTTTATCTTGTTTTGTATTGTTTTACCTGTTTTTGTATTGTTTTACCTTGTTTTGTATTGTTTTTGCTAGCATTCATTCAGTGCTACTGTACATGTACTTCAGACCCTAAAATGAGTAATTTTATCAAATCTGCATTTTGTTTGCATTTCATTTGTGTTCCATTTGCATGCCATTCATGTATACATTTCATTTTTCATCTCATTTTTCATTTGTGGTCTTAGAAATGCTTCCAGATTGTGCATCTATCATTTTCATCCATCGTTTCCTTTCATTTTCACTCATTTGGAACAAATTAGAAATGCCTTTACAAAATTGTATTTGCTAGTTTTGAGAGTTAAAAGCAGAGAACTATAGCTTTTGTATCTTGTCTTATTAAAAATGTACTTGAATGAAATAGCAAATGCATAAAATGCAAAAGACAGCATTGAAGTTATGATAAATTAAAATATAACTGCGACTGCAATAATTGTAAAAATATAGTTGTAGATTATTTGTCAGCAAATTTTTTGTTTCTTATTTTGTTTTGTTCCAATAAAAGTAGTACAGATTCAACCAACAATGATGATGTTATCACTTCAGTGTTGGTTGTTGATGTCTTCCTTGACAAGAACAATGTCAGGACTTGTAAGGGGTGTAAAATTGTCTGTCAGTGTAAAGAATCAGATCCTGGATTATCATATGAAAGGGCACTTGACTGTGGAGCAGCAACTCAAAAATAATCTATTCAAGAAATGCACTGGTGTTTCATTCTGTTTTTTTTTTTTTTATCATTCATCATTCTGTCTGTTGAATTTGCACTCTCCTTTTTCTTCAAAATGCATTCATCATTTCGTTTTCATTCATTCTGCATTTCATTTAGTTTGCACTAATTCTGCAATTCTGCATTTTGTTCGCATTCATTCTGCATTCCATTTTAATTTAACTTGTGAAATTACCTATTTCAATGTCTTTAGTACATAATAATATTAATCAATGCCCTCCTGATTTGACAGCATGCATTCACATATACTAAACAATAAATATAACTTAGCTTTCAAAAGTAGTTATGAAAAAGGTGGAATTTCTGTCACACACAGAGACATTTTTTAAATTTCAAAAATTACACTTAACTGCAGCTTCTTTTATTGATTTTTCTCAAATGTTTCAAACAAAAACTCCTGTGTGCCAAAAACGCTCATTTTCATAACTACATAAATGATAAACAGTCCTAAGTAAATGATCATACATGATCTTGTGAAAATTTACATTGACAATGACAAGCTTATTCGAATTTGTCATCTATTTAATAGGGATCTGTTTTAGTCTATGTACATTCTCACATATTCAATCAACTTTTCGTGCCATCACTGGTTAATTGACTTTGCTCATGTGTTTAATGATTCATTTGCCTTTTCAACAGTGTTTGAATGATTTACTTATTTCTGGCTGCTCACTGCTTAACTCTAATTCATCTTCAAGATTTTCCACTTCATTCATTGAGTACAACAATGCTTCAACCAAAACATTACATCCATGTGTTTATAAATCAGTAGGTATGTTTTAAGCTTTGTACCAGGTGTAGAAGTGATGTATTCTAGCCTCTTCTTTCAAAATTTGCAGCAAATCCATATCAGGCAAATATTTAACAATCGCACATGTTTACTGTGCTCAAAAGAGCATAGTAAAGGTTATAGCTTTTGGCATATCCATTTACTAAACTCTAAATAGTACAGTAGAATGAAGATTTTCACTTAAGCATAAAAAAACATGTACCATCCAATTTTCAAATAATTTCCTCACTTACGCATAAAAAACATGTACCAACCAATTTTCAAATCGTTTCCTCACTTAAGCAAAAAAAACATGTACCATCCAATTTTCAAATAATTTCATTTCAATCTTATTCAAGATTTTTTCAAGATTTTTTTTTTTAAAAAGGCCATATATAATCTGTAATCATAGTTTGAATTGTTTGTGATATATATAGCATCATCAGGATCACTATCTACTGATTTATTAGTTATTTCATTTTCATCTTGTCCTTTTGTCCCTTTTCCGTTTGCCTTCACCTGTGTACTCTGAGGTGCATTTGCATCACCCACAGCTAGGTTCGACATAGGTGTGCAGTACTTTTGCTTTTCGGTGATACAACAGAATGTTTAATTTTAACATTTTTAGGATACCTAAATGTTGATGATATATCAAACTTTGTGATAAGTCCTGTCAAATATAGTATTCACCTTAAACCACAAAACTCAGTATGCAATTTACCTGGCAGTTCATCTTTGAAAACTCTCTGTATCTTTCTGTTTCCCTGTGGTATGTTCAACACATTGTCATTCATATAATCACTTGTGTCATAAATTTTATGCTTTCTTTCATGTCCCTGTAAAAATTGTGAGTTTCAACAATTAATCTGTATTTTGTCATAAATACCTTCATTTTGTTTTGATATGAATTTTTCAATTTGTCATAGTAGAATTTATACATCAACCACTTTCATAGCTCTGACACTATAAATTCATTGTAAATTGGTCTGGATAATTTGATTCTTCTTTAGCTCTACTGTTCATAGACCACAAGAGCTTATGGAATGGCCTGTACCTCATTGTCTGTTGTCAATCCAACATCCATCTGTCCAAAAGCACTTGTTTGCTATTGCTACTCCTCCTAAACTACCTGGAGGATTACCATGAACTTTACACACACTTTCATCCCAAGGTCTGGTTGGTCCTAAATGAAAATGGTGCTGCTAGGACAATCAGTATGGCTGGCCATCTTGAAAATCTTATCTCTACTCCTCCTGAATGGATGGTCATATTAATGTGGAGTTTTCAATAAAAGACTCCTTATGATATCTAGTTGCTCCTAAATGAGAATGATGCTGATCTGACATCCAATATGGCCTCCAGGCTAGCCATCTTGAAAATTTTATTGCTACTACTCCTGAACGGAAAGTCATATCAGCATGAGGTATTCACCAGAAGACTTCTTATGATGCCCAGTTGGTCCTTAATGAAAATGGTACCACTCGAACAGCCAATATGGCCATCATGGCAGCCATATTGAAAATCTTGTTATTGCTACTCCTCCAGAATGGATGGTCATATCAACATGCGGTTTTCACTAAAGACTTCTTAAGATGTTATGTTCTCCATAAATTAAATGTTGCTGATCTGACATCCAATATGGCCACCATGGCAGCCATCTTGAAAATCTTGTTATCACTACTCCTCCTAAACAGAAAGTCATATCAACATGGAGTTTTCACCAGAAGACTTCTTATGATGTCTAGTTGGTCCTAAATGAAAATGCTGCCACTTGGACATTTATTATGGCAGCCAGAATGGCAAACTTAAAAGTCTTGTTATTGCCACTTCTCCGGAATGGACGGTCATATCAACATGAGGTTTTCACTAAGAGACTTTTCATGATGTCTAGTTGGTCATAAATGAAAATGGTGCCGATGTGACATCCAATATGACCACCAAGGCCACCATCTGGGGTTTTCACCAGAAGACTTTTTATGATGTCCAGTTGGCCCTAAATCAAAATGGTACGATCTGATGTCCAATATGGCCACCACACCACAGCAGCCATTTTGAAAATCTTGTTATTGCTACTACTCCTGAATGGAAAGTCATATCAGCATGGGTTTTCGCTGGAAGACTTCTTATGATGGCTAGTTGCTCTTAAATGAAAATTGTGCTGATCTGAAAGCCAGTATGACAGTGGCCATCTTGAAAATCATATTATCGCTAGTCTTCCTAAATGTGCTTTCACCAAAAGACTTCTTATGATGTCTAGTTGGTCCCAGATGAAAATGGTGCCAATCTGATATCCAATATGGCCACCATAGCAGCCATCTTGAAAATCTTGTTGGTTGCACTCCACAGTTTCGCACTTTGCATAGGGTTTGATTTTTAAAGAAAAAGAATTTCCCAGGTTTTCCTCACTGGTTATTCTGGTTATTTAAAACAGACCTTGTATATCTTAGGTATTGTTAACATAACTTTTAATTCCCTTTATTTTGGTGTATGATTGGTGGGTGTAATTTGGGTTATAGAGTATACAGCTTGGCCTTACTTCAGATGTGCACCTCTCAAAAGACTACTAGCTCCACTTGGTCATTTTCACTTCCTAGACTTCAAAGGTAAATTGGAAAAAAAATCAAGCTGATAACTTTTTTTTGTGTTTATATATTTTGTAATTCATTCATTGCACTTTGAGAAGCTGGTATTGTCTAATCTGGCAAAATTCATTTCCCTATTTTAGTAACTGCTAAAGTTTGTGTACTTTGGACTAGTTCAGGCTTGTTTCTTGAGCACATGGGAGCAGCCATTTTATCAGCTGTCTGCTTTAGATAGTGCATAGTTTCCATAATGACCACATGTAAAGAAATTTCAGTCACAGTACATGAAAGTAGCATAGAGGTATGCCAACATTCTCTCCATTGTGCATGTTGCCAATGCAAGCAACTTCACCTTATACCGGTCCCTAACTCAGAAGTACATACTAACTGTAGAGCGCTACCTGTTATTGTTACTCCTTCAAAACAGGAAGTCATATCAGCATGAGATTTTCACCAGAAAACTTCTTAAGATGTCTTGATGGTCCTAAATTAAAATGGTGCCAATCTGAAGTCCAATATAGCCACCATGGTGGCCATCTTGAAAATCTTGTTATCACTACTCCTCCTAAATGGAAGTCATTTTGACATGTTGTTTTCATCTTATGGTGTCAAGTTGGTCCTAAATGAAGATGATGCAAACTGATCCTAAGTATGTTCACCATGATGGTCATTTTTAAAATATTGTTATCGCTATTCCTCCCAATGGATGGCCATATGAACATGGGGTTTTCAGTAATAGATTTCTTATGATACCTAGATGATCCTAAATGAAAATGTTCCCAGTCATACATCCAGAATGGCTGCCATGACAGCTGTCTTGACAATCTTGTTGTCACTACTTCTCTTGAATGGATAGTTATATTGATATAGGGTTTTCACCAGAAGACTTCTAGTGATGTTTTCTTGGTCCTAAATTAAAAGTGTACTAATCTGACATCCAATATTTCCACCACAGCAGCTAATTTGAAATCTTGTTATTGCTAAAGAATATCGGAGATACTTTCAACACTCAGCAGTTAAAAGGAAGAAATAGTTTTATCTTGAATTCCTGGAAATTCTTTTTGGCCAGTAGAGTGTTAGACCCTTCAAGGGACTCTTGTTTTAGCTCATCATTGTCTCATTGTTGATCATGTAATTCTTCTTGTCAACATTGTCTTTGATATTGTGCTTTGCTGAAGCTATTGCAATATTTTTCATTTTTAAAATACTTTTCAAACTTTCAACCATTATCCTTAGCTGCTAAATCCTATGATTTATGTAGTGAACGTTGTTTCAATTTATTTGAGATAGAATTGTTCAAGCTTTCAACTATATTATCAGTAGCTATTAAATCTCTTGATTTGTATAGTGAAAGTTGTTTCAGTTTATTTGCAAAATAGTTTTCATAATTTCAGCCGTATATTATCCACTTTATCTGTAGCTGTTAAATCTCCTGATTTATGTAGCGGAAATTATTTAACATTTATTTGTGGAAGAAGTTTTCGAACTTTTAACTGTTTCATCCATCAAAAATTATTTTTTTCAGTATTGCTACAAAAGAATTCATTACCATCTGAAATGTGAAGTCCAACAGTTTCAGTATTGCTACAAAAGAATTCATTAACATTTGAAATATGAAGTCCAACAGTTTCAGTATTGGTGCAAAGGAATTCATTAACATTTGGAATATGAAGTCCAACAGTTTCAGTATTGGTACAAAAGATTTCATTAACATGTGAAATATGAAGTCCAACAGTTTCAGTATTAAATATGGTTTAATTTAATCCAATTATTTTCTCAGACATTTTTTTAAAAAGTGTAACTTTGATTTCAAGTGTGTTCTCATTAAATATAGTTGTAATGATTTCCACATTTACACTTAATTGCTGTTTTTTCTTTTGGCATCCCACTTATCCTATGTCATTCTGCCTCCTGTTTGTTTGACCAAGTTTTGCATATCTTCCATCCATCATTACTTTCAAAAAATTCACCTGGAAGTTTTGTATCAACAGCCATTTTGATTTATTTATTTAGCAGAAATTTTCAAAATGTTTAACAAAATAGTGCATGAAAGTGACTACCTAAAATAGCTGATAGTGAGTACCTAAAAGTACCTATTAATGATTCTAGTGACTGAAAGTGACTTTTAGTACCTACATAGGCTACTTTTAGGGACACCTATTTAGTGACTTTTGGTGCCTATCAAAATGACCTACTTTTTCCCTACTTAAATAGATAGAATGCCTCAAGAGTGCCAATATTACACTCACTTCTCGAGGAATATGTGGAATAACTCACAACAGTGCCAATATTACACTCACTTGTCAAGGAATATGTGGAATAACTCACAACAGTGCAAATATTACACTCACTTGTCAAGGAATATGTGGAATATCTCACAACAGTGCCAATATTACACTCACTTGTCAAGGAATATGTGGAATTACTCACAACAGTGCCAATAATACACGCACTTGTCAAGGAATGTGTGGAATATCTCACAACAGTGCTAATATTACACTCGTCAAGGAATATGTGCAATAACTCACAACAGTGCCAATATTACACTCACTAAGGAATATGTGGAATAACTCATAACAGTGCCAATATTTACTCACTTGTCAAGGAATATGTGGAATATCTCACAACAGTGCCAATATTACACTCACTTGTCAAGGAATATGTAGAATAACTCACAACAGTGCCAATATTTACTCACTTGTCAAAAAATATGTGGAATATCTCACAACAGTGCCAATATTATACTTGTCAAGGAATATGTGGAATAACTACAACAGTGCCAATATTACACTCACTTGTCAAGTAATATGTGGAATATCTCACAACAGTGCTAATATTACACTCACTTGTCAAGGAATATGTGCAATAACTCACAACAGTGCTAATATTACACTCACTTGTCAAGGAATATGTGGAATAACTCACAACAGTGCCAATATTACACTCACTTGTCAAGGAATATGTGCAATAACTCACAACAGTGCCAATATTACATACTTGTCAAGGAATATGTGGAATATCTCACAACAGTGCTAATATTACACTCGTCAAGGAATATGTGCAATAACTCACAACAGTGCTAATATTACACTCACTTGTCAAGGAATATGTGGAATATCTCAGCATGTTAAAACCGAACATCCTAACAAGATCAATGAATTCAGCTCACAGGAATCAAAGCCTTAAGTAGATGAAAGACCAAAGGACAATATTCAACAACTAGAGTTAAAAAATGTTGTTCTGGAAAGTCGTGCAAAAGTAGATTTAAAAAATACAACAGAAGAGGCCTTCAATTTACTGTCTAACAAATTGAAATTTCAGAGAGAAAAATTAGACATTCTGTTCAGAAAGCTACAACAAATAGAAAATGTTTAAACAGATTATTTTGCAAGAGATCAAGGATAAAGCGTGGAACAAATGAAGGAGGACAAAAAAGAAATGGAGAATTAATTACTTGGTTTCACAGAAGGAAGAGAAATAAAAGGACAATTATTTATCTTAGATCATTAATGATATAAAATTTCCTGTTGATTGCTGATATTGTTTACATCATTTCCAAACTTGGGATATGACCAAAGTTTGTGCAAAATCACTTTGAAGTACAGCTAAAAACAAGAAAGCAATAGTGAAGCCTGTGCCTTCATTGCTGGAGGTGAGGTGTCTCAGAGGACAGCAGCATGCAGAGTGTACAGAACAACTGTAGAGCAAAATAATCAATTTCACATCCCTGAAATGTTATAGTATTATATATGCATGAACACAGCTAATAACTCTAAGCTTAGCAGTACTCTTTCAGCATATCTTTGAATTGAAAAAGAGTGTGTGTAGCAATTAATTACATAGATGTAAAAGGTACAAGGAGACTGCATACATGTTGTAAGCAGCCTTGTATACTTCATTCAAATGGATAGAAAGATGACAATAAAATGTCAGCTTATATCAGAGACATTTAGTTCATGTTTCATTCTACTGTCATCCTGTATTAATAAGTTAGAATCTGTATTGTGATACACTATCACCAGAGTAAATATCGTGATACAATGATGCACAGGGATATCCAGCCACCTCTATTATTTTGGCACAATTAAAAGTCTATTTTTGTATACTTTTAAACTACTTCAATACACTATTGTACATATTTTTTGATAAAATTTTGAAGCCTTTGGAAAATCTTGAGGATGAATTAGAGCTGAGCAGATGGAAATAATTGAATCATGTGACCATAACATAGTTGAAAAGGCAAGTGAATCGTTGAACACATTGGCAAAGTCAAAAGAACCAGCTAACAAGAGATGCCACATAATGTTCTTTGGCTAAATAAAACTGTACATAGACCAAAACAGATCACTATTAAATAGACAAAATATTCTTTCATCATAACACATTTTCTGAAAATCATGTGTCTTCATCATTTCAGTCATTTAGGTACTGTAGATTGTGTGAAGTATAGACCATGAGAGTTTCCGGCACACTGGAGTTTTAGTGTGAAGTATAGACCATGAGAGTTTCTGGCACACTTGTGTTTTAGTGTGAAGTATAGACCATGAGAGTTTCCGGCATGCTGGAGTTTTAGTTTGTGAATAAATCAATTTAAAAAGATATAAAATGAAGCAAAATCGCTGATATGTGTACATTTTTGAAATTTTAAAAAATTCCCCCATGTGCTAGAACTCTTATGGTGTATACTACTTTTACATTATCCATTTTTTACAGTTTCAGCTCAGATTCATGTGATAGTATGTAAAACAATAAGTAGAATGCAGTGGTTCAGTAGCAAGCTTAGATTTTTGCTCTGTACATGCTTTGTTACTGCATACTTGGTAACTATTGAATGGATGTAGATTTCTGGGCCAAAAGTAGTACTTTCTATATAACAGTTACCCTTCTGCTTAGTTTTCACATTAGTCATCCATTTATATGCCTTTCATTTTCTGAAAATAAGCTTTTGTCAAAGATTTCTGTCTGACTTATAAAAATATAAAAAATGTTTGTTTATAGACATATAACAGGAGGATATATTATAAAAATATTTTAACTGCTTGTTGGTATTTTAGAAAGTATGTATACTGGTTTTCACAAATGTTTCCAGTTATATTGTGTATTGCGTTTGTTTTTTACTTCGTCTCAGTAAAATATTTTTTGCACTTATATCTTCGAGTCTTGAACACTTGTTTCATCTAACAATTTTTTTTTCTTTTGTGGTCATTTTCCATTTCTTTCACCATATTGTTTGGATTTCATGGCAGACATCTTTGTTGTAAGTTCTTTTTATCCAGAGATAAAATAATAACATGTTTGTGATGCCATTCTATGACATTTGTTACGACTCTGGGTCTTAAAAATAAGTAACAGAAAGAAAGTGAAACCAACAATTTAGTGTATATAATATCAACAAGCAATTTATTTCCCTATAATACAAAAATGAAAATTCAAAAGACACTTTCAGTTTGTGAATTAAATTCCAAATAATCCTAAATGTTGTATCACAAGTCCAAAAATATAGAATGTTCCAAATGAATTCCAGTAGTCTTGAATGTCCTGATATACCATGATGATAAATCTTGAATGCCTTTGAATGCATTCACAAAAGTCCAAAGTAATATATATTAATCCAAAAGTCAATGAGCACTTAGTAATTCCAATGAATGTTTAAATAAATAATTCTTCTCGAATGATATCTGAGTTTAATGGCACAATGTAAAATCTTATCACAAAAGGATTCCCAGACTGATCTTAAAACCTGAATGAAGTTAATGCATGTCAAGTATCTATTATATACCTCTTTTTTAATGACCTACATCATAACAGGACATGAGTCATTCTATGGAAAAAAATCAGCCTTATAGCAATAAGACCGGCCTTGGACTCAAATGCTGGTCAACATCCTGTTGACAAGTAACCGTATTGTTACGGACATATTGTGTTAACCTTGTCTATTAGTGTGTCTGTCCAGTTGTCTGCTAACCTGTCACACCTTGGTTTATAAGGTTTGCATTTAGGTCATTTCAAGTGCAATGGAGGTGCATTCATGTTCCAAGAACACATTTCTAGTCTTATAACTGATAAAAAAAAACCTGTACATTTAAGTATTATTTTAATATCATCTTTTATTCAGAGGAGGGGCATGTGGTGATGATGGGAGTGGGAGTGGTGGTGGAATGGTTATGAGGAACTATTAAAAACCTTTTGACAGGGTATGATGGCATTGAAGAGATCTTTGAAAATTATTGAAAGGATGGTAAACAAAGCCTTTATAGATTTTGAAAAACCATCTTATATGGCACTGTGCCATGTGTAGTGTGAGGTGTGTCAGTTATAAAATGAATGCATTAGGTCTGTATGTCTGCATTTCAGGTTTTCATCACCTTATTCTATTTCCATCATAGAATATAAATCAGGACAATAATCAAGGATAGAAATTCATTAGAAACATTGAAGTGAAAAATTAATATTGTTTTGCTGGTAACTCTAATAGATGAATAAGTATAATGTACATGACAGTGAAACCCCTCAAACCCCAAAACCCTTGGGATCAGATTGGTTTTTGAGAGGTTTCCGGCTTACGCAGGGTATCACAAACATGAGTAAATATGCCTTTTTATATATTTAAATAGTTGTTGAAGCACATCATCATCAATGCCTGGCTTAATTTTTAAGCAAAAAAACCATAAATTTTTAAAACCAAAAACATCTGTGTTTTTCATATGATTTGAGGGAGACAGAGAATATGTTCATGTGTGCATATGTGAGATCGGGAAAGCACTTATGCAGCTTGAGAGAGAGAGAATGTAATTGTGAGAGACCATATGTCTCTGTGTGTGTGTGTGTGTCTGTGTGTGTAAGAGTGCAAACAATTAAATGCAAAAACTTGTTTGCTTTTTCAACATTTTGGTCTCCACCGGCAAAGTTTCAGATAATTTATACAAACAAATCACACCAATCACGATCAAATAATAAGCAGACAATCAGATAATAAGCAGATAAACATGATCTTTCTTAATAGGCTTTTCTACCAGCATTTAGTTATTAATAATTTACCTTAAAAGCTGGTTCTTCTTTAAGGTGCAATGACATCAGATTTAGCCTATCTTCAACCTTAATCTGTATTAAGTATTTTTGTACCTGACATGCCATTAGTACATTTCCAAGCCACTGACTAACTGATAACCCTGCTACAGTATTTGCTAACTATGCATAATCTGGCTTAGTGTGTGTCAAGTGTGTGATTTACCTAACACATGACCACAGGTTATTTCTGGGCCATAATTATCAATGTTTTATAGAATTTAGTAGCTAAAATACATCTCCAAGTTTAAAGTGGGTTTGGGTTTTAAAGGGGGCGGGGGAGTAGGGTAAAATACAAAATTTGGAACCAAAAATTTGTTTCGGTTTTCAGAGTAGATGGATTTTGGTTTACTGGGGAAAAAATGATGATATTAATGAAGGAAAAATTCAAGACCAAATAAAAATTTTGATTTTTTAGGGGATTTTTATATACCAGGGGTTCGGTTTTGAGATGTTTCACTGTATATACCTTTTCTCTTCTCAAACATTCATTTTAATGCCCCTATCTCAAATATGGCTGTGAGCATAAACATGTAACATTTATTATACTTGTCCATCTGTCTCTTCATATATTACCAACTTTCACATTCGTATGTTCAGTGGTTCCTCATGGGAACCATGATGGCTTATTGGTTAGCATGCTGGACTTGTGACCAAAAGGGTGTGGGTTTGAATCCTACCATCAGATCAACCAAGGCTGGCTACTGTGGTGTGTCCTTGGGCAAGGCACTTTACTCCAATTGCCTCTACACAAAATAACCTACTGTGTTGCTATGCCATAAAACACCAAACCAAATCAATATAGAGCATGAAGAGGAACCATAAAAGTGTACTACATTATATTCATGCTCACCTTATATGGGGTTGGGTGGGTTACATTGTGTACAATGCTGAGTATGATAGTGTATGTTTTATGTGAAATCACATCAGATATAGTAAGCCAAGAAATACAATTAAATGAAAGAAGTAACAAATAAACAGAAATTAACTTAATATAATGAGATCCATTACTGTTGCCAATGTTGTAAGAGGAACCACAAGATGTATTCTATTGAGGCTCTGCTATATTGTTCAAGTTAAAAGAATTTTCACAATACAATCTTGATAGTTTCAATATAACTTTTCTTTTGTAGTAAAAATTGAGATGGAGCTTTCCAATTTCATTTCGAATAGGAGAGAACTTGAAAGACGGCAAGATCAGCTGGATAGAGTGAGTATTCAACAGATCAGTTTCATAACCTCTAATAATTTTCATCTTTTATCCCTCAAATAAAAAAATAAAGATAGAAAACAAGTTATTTCAAACCATTAATCTTAGGAAATACCTGGAACCCCCGGCAGGCATGGGCATGTGGAATAGGCGGGATACACTCTCCTGCCTGTTGTAAGAGGCCAATAATAAAGGCAGGAACCACAGTGGCTCAGTGGTTAGCATACTGGACTCGTGACAAAACGGGTGATGATGTGAATCATAGCATCGGATCAGCCCGGGTTGGCTACTGTGGTATGTCCTTGGGCAAAGCACTTTACTCCAACTGCCTTGGCACTAAATAACCTACTTGCATTGCTGTGCCATAAAACACCAAACCAAACCTGAAAAAGTTCAAGAGTTGGAACATTTGGATTGGATCTGGTAAGGAACTTGTATAAACAAAAATAATTTTTACAAATTCCTTTCATTGTAAATCCAATTCTTATAGTCAAAAAAATGTCTAAGCATAAAAATGTAATCAATATTCATATGTAGAGCATGTGTTGTAATTATGCAAATTTCTTGATTTTTACTCAGAATTAAGTATTTTCAAAGTTGAGAAGAGTTCATATTTTTGCTTAACATGATATTGAATATGGAAACTGGCTTACTGATCATTATACATGTACTGTACATTGCATAAGTTTATTGATATTGTGTTTCATAATGAACTCAATTCATGCTTATGTTACAGCACATGATTATATACTATAACACTATGACATTACACATGATATAAGCATAATGTTCATGGCATCCAAATATAATTCATGTCATACATTTCATTGTTTTAAGCAGTGTATTGAAAATACAACAATGTTTTTTTTGTTAGGAAATTTTTAACATCCTGAATAAGTAAACATTTTGTATTAAATACATAAAACTTGTCAGTTAATTTTCATGATGTTAGGCAGGGTCTATTCTAGAACTGAACATCGGTGAAGGGGAACTTTAGAAAAGAAATAATAGTAGGATTTTAAATGTGATGTGTGATTTTCATGCATTCAATGGATTTTTCAGCACATATTTTTTAGAAATTAGCATGAATTCGACAATCACACATCCAAGAATAAACCCTGTTTAAGGTAGCAAAGGATGACATAACAGAACTTCTTTGACATTCAATAAATTTAGAACTTCTTTGACATTCAATAAATTTAGAACTTCTTTGACATTCAATAAATTTAGAACTTCTTTGACATTCAATAAATTTAATGCTAGAACTTCTATATATTACCCTACAGTAGTTATGTCATGTCTGCCTCTGACAGCTATTGAGTTGATTGATTGAATAATTTTATGACTATTGTCTGGTGTGTACCTGACCTTATTCTTTCATTATCACAGACAGTTCAGACAATTTCACTTAGTCCTAGTAAATTCTCACCTCACCTGGCTGGAAATACATCACTTCTTACGTCACCCAGACAGTATGACAGGCAGGAAACATCAGATCTCAGGTAACCAAATAAATAAATAAATAACAAAACAAAGAAACAATTGTTTAGAACAGTATATTAACATATTATAATATTTGCAGTTTAAATATTTATTAACTGGTTTACAAAATGTATGTCTATATTGTATTTTTTAAATTTCACGTTTTATCTACTTTCAAATTGTATGTCTATATTTTATTTTATACATTTCACATTTTATCTACTTTCATATAAATATTAATTTGGCTACTGTAGTATACTTAAGAATTACAGGATATCATGTAACACCATTGCATACCATTAATAAATCAATAGATCAAGGGAGACCAGTCAAATCCAATGCATATATGGTGAAAATCAGGACCTCTACAGTAAAAGGACATGCAGATAATTTGTAATGACTATTATTTGCAGAAGATTGTAGTTTCTGCTACATTTCCTAGTTTACAGCATATTTATGACCCTGTTGAGAAGTGAAATGAAACTCCTGTTATGGGAAGAATTGTGAAACCCTACAGTTAATAATGGAAAATACTTATAGAGAGGAACCAATTACAGTTTAGTTAACTTGCTTGTTAATTTTTTACCATGTCTTATCCTTCATCATGCTTCTTCTTGGAATTAAAAAAATGCATTCTGTCAAAAAATACAATATTACAACATTTCAGGACAGTTTTTTTTATATACCTACCATAAGGTGGAGCTTAATATGTTATGCTGTTGTCTGTTCGTTCTTCTTTCTGTTCCCTATTTTGTTTCTGCACCATCTACAGTTATGAGACTTTGTAGGTGGCTTACATTTGGTGTAAGGAAGAAGCCTATCGATTTCTGGGTCTAAAGGTGAAAGGTCAAGGTCACTGACTGAAACAGAGAACATCATTTCTGCACAATAACAATAGATCTACACCACAAACCTGGACCAAACTTTGTGGATGGCTTGCACTTGAGGTAAGGAAAAAACCTGTCAATTTTCCAGTCAGAAGGACAAAGGACAGGGTCACTGTGACTGAAATAAGAAACGTGGTTCCTTCACAATATTAGTTCTACATCACAGACTTGGATCAAACTTTGTACATGATTTCTTCACAATAATATTAGTTCTGCATCACAGATCTGGACCAAATATTGTGGATGGCTTGCATTGGGAGTAAGAAAGAAACCTATTAATTTTGTGATCAAAAGCCACAGGTCAAAATCAGTGTTACTGAAAGAAGAAAAATGGTTTGTGCGTAACAACTTTAGTTTTAGACTATGTAGCTTGACCAAAGTTTGTGGATGGCTTGCTTTTAAGGTATGGAAGAGGTCTGTTGATTTTGGGGACAAAAGTCAAAGTCATTATGGCTGAAAGAAAAATGGGTTTTGCGAAATAACTTTTTTCTAGAGTAAGTTTCTTTGACCAAGCTCTGTGGATGGCTTGTGCTTAGTGTAATAAAGAAACTTTACATTCTTGGGTCTAAAGGTCAATGGTCACTTTCATGGTATGTCTGATAAGAAAATAATCATTTCTGCAGAGTAAGTTTAGTTCAAGAGTTCATACCTTGACCAAGGTCCAAGTCATTGAGACCCATTGGTCAATAATCTCCAGAGTCATCCATGCCTTAATAGTTCCTACATACAGGCCTATTAAACACTGGGCTGACATATAATGTGCAATTTGCAGTACTCTTGTTTTCCTTGTCTGAAGATTTTATAACCCTTCTTGTTGAAATTTTGCAGGTCTATGATGATGGATTTAAAGTGCAAGATGGATTTGATGGAGTCTCTGATGAAAAGAAAAACAACTGCCTCATTGAAGCCCAAAATTAATGGTGAAATGTCTAGATAGATAGATAGATAGATAGATAGATCGATGGATAGATAGATAGATATGCCAGTTGACTGTTGTGGGATTTACAATTTTGTGGATTTCATTCTTGCTACAAATCAAAAATTTATTGACCTAATAAACAATGATTGTTCTATACATTAAGACCTCTTTCCCCAATCCATAAAAAAAGTGCCAACAACAATTTCATTGTTTTGCAAAACCACAAAAATTAACATCCATGAAAATAGATGAATTTACAGTAGATAGATGGAACAATACTGAGTACAAATCTCTGACATTATTTTTTTGTTTTTAGAGGTTTTCACTTTACTGAGATTCTTTATTTGTCTGTTGAATATATTAACCAATCATGTTAATGTTATGAATTAACACCTGCTACCTCCTAAATCCAACACTTCCAGAAGGACGAAAAAAATGTGTCTTTCCCATCTATATACAGGTATTATATAGATGCTAAAAATAGTATTGATTTGAAATAACTCTTCCAAGATACTATTATAATTACCTCATGTCACCACTAGGTGGCTACCCATATACCAGATGTTCTTCAGTTTAAGCTTTTGCTTAGTAGATTGTAACATCATACCAGGATACCTCCCAAAACCCATTGGAGTTTCTGTGGGTTTTTTTCAGTATTTTTGTATTATCTTTGCTTCAGGAATTGGGAGTTTTATTTTCTGTTTTTCATCAGTATATTTTGCATATTTTTTGATGTCATTTTTTTTATCTTTTTGCTGTTTTTATGCCATTATAACATTGTTATATAGCATGCACTGTTGAATATCTTTACATTTTCATAAGTTATAACTTTGTTGCATTAAATGGTGTACGGTTTGCACCTTTTGTCATTCATTACATGACTTAGTCATTTTTCATTGTTGTTACAGGTATGCAATGACAACTAGATGCACCAAGTTAAAAGGTTAAAGGTTTCAGAGAACACAAACAAGATGTGCCTCTGGTGTACTGAATTTAAATCTTACATTGCTTGCACAAGTTGGTCAGAAGCGAAGTGGTCCACTGTTAGCAGTAAAAATGAAAGGCATGGAAAAATGCTCGAGATCAAAGTCTTCAGATGTCAGAATCCTGAGCCTTCATTCCAACACTGGGTCAGTTGCCAGTATAATTTTGGATGACCTGTGGCCACACTGCATCCCAAGATTGCTTGGAAATTGCAATTGGCAACAATTAATTCTGGACAGCTGGAGGAGGAAGAGTAGGATATTATGAATTTGAATGTTTGGCACCTTCACTGCTTGAATCTCAAATGGAAAGATTGATATAAGATATTACATCACAGATATTGGCTTCAGGGGATTTTTTTTCTCACCTGTCATCCTGATTTTTGACTAATCACATGGGCATGATGTGAAATCTTGCTCTCCTTTTGGGCACTCCTGTCCCCCTGCTGACCAGAAAAGGGCCATAGTGCCTATAAATCTCAGCACATGGTTTTTTCTGCCAACCTGAACTGAGTTTTCCATGCTCTGCAGCAGCTATCTATGCTGTCTTCTACCATCCTGGTTCCTGACCAGTCCGTCCAGCCAGCCGTGTTTGATGTCCATGGCCACTCGGATCAAAGGTCAGTTATAACAACAAGTGAGACTGCAAACCAACCTACAATTCTGTCATCTATGACTTGCTACAGTTATCTGCTCAGTTGATCAGCCCTGGCCAACTGTCTCAGCATTCTGAACTCACCTAGCTGCCCATCTGTCGTTTCAGACAACAGATCTGCAATTGATGGTTTATCCTGTGGGCAGGTACCAGAACATGCCCATTACCAATGCCTCTTCATCCCTGCCACCCATTGTGATTTACACTGAGACATGGAAGGCTTTTGAGATGAGAACAAGCCCCCAAGTGAATGCTGAGACAACCTCAATCATCTTCTGAACCCAAATCCTACTGTGGAGAGGGCTGAGTTTAGCTTTAAAGCTGCGATCAAAGAGATCTATCAGATCTTATCTCCGGCCATGTGCCTGCCAGTACTGTCATCAAACCAAGCATACAAGGTGCCACTGCTGTCATCGAACCAAGCATACAAGGTCAGTTCCTTTGTGGGAGCGGATGATGAGGATGACCATCCCTCCTTCCATTTGCTCCCACAATCTCACAAGATCAAGGAGATTACCAATCATCTTTCCAACATGTTTTAGACTCCAATAACCCCAAACCTTCTTTTCAGAGCCAGCTGTCAGTGTATTGTTCTGCCCACTGGTATATATGCACTCAGACACTTGCCACATTGATGTGCCGAGTTTGGACATAAAAAAAAATAGCAGTGAAACTGTCTGCCCTGCTTTTCAATAAAACTTGACCTTCGAATATTTCAGACAACAACATAGTTGGTGAGAAATATAATAGCAACCTCATCTTTGCTTGACTTGTTTTCACTTGCAATCTTCAGACTTTTAGGTCTTTTCTGCTGTTTGGATGATGTGAGGAAGCAGGCTGCACAAGAATTGCCTCCTCAACTTGCCTTTGCCTCTGTCAGTCACAGCCCAAAAGGTGAGTTGACCATCATCAGAAGGACAGAAGGATGAACTCTGATCAGCTGAAGTTGTTTCACCCACAACTGCATTTTAGATGGCAGCAATCTTCACAGTACCTAAAACAGTCCAATAAATGGGAGAATGAGCCCACTTTCTTCTCCACCAAATCTCCTAATAAATGACATTGTCTCTCTGTTCTAGCCACCTGCCAACAGTACCCCTGTAGTCATCTGACTTCTTTATTTTCATCTAACTTCGATTGACTTATTTCCAGACAACAAATGGGTGATCGAAGTTGTTTAGGAGGGGCTTCAGATTTTGTTCATCTAGTCCCCTCCACTTTCATCTTTCCTTTCTCCAAGGTGTCAGTTTTGCTGAAGGAGATCCAGACTTTGCTCAGCAACTGGGCGATGGAGATAGTTTGCAAAACAAACTCTCCAGGCTTTTATTCATATCTTTTCCTGGTGTCATAAGCAAACGGAAAGCTCCAGCTGCTGATGACTTGAGCTGGCTGAACAAAATTTATAGCTGTACCATTCTTGAGGATGGAGACAGCATGGTCAGAACAGCTTTCTGTAAATAGGGATCATTCGTGACTTTACAGACACTTGCTTTCATATCCTGATTCATTCATCTTTATGTAAGTTTCTCTGGTTTATATTCCAAGGTACAGTGTATTGGTTTCAGGCATTCCTGTTCAGACTCAACCTCAGTCTGTGGACCTTCACCAAGACAGTAGACTGCATTGTCACTCACTTTTGTCCACCTCAAGAATGGCAACTGTGGCATAAAGGGACAACATCTTACAGATAACACATGTTAAGATTGACTCAGATATTAACAATTTACTCTCCCTCTTCTCTCAGCTGAGTTTTCTAGAGAATGAGAAGTCAGATTTCTTTTTTTCCTAGCATTTTGTTCATCATAGTATGGAGTTCTTGACTCATCTCAAGTTAGTTTGATTTCCTACCAGATGCATTTCATGGATTTCTTTAATGGATTTCAAATGCACTGAGTCAGTTTCCAAGTGGAATCTCTCGTGGGTTCTCATATGACTCAATTGCTCAAAGTTTTAGCCCCTACCTCTGTACATAATGTTGCTGGAGCTGCTGTTATACAAGGCATGCATCCTTATATCCTTAGCTGCAGCTTGCAGGGTGAGTTTCAGTTCAACTCAGATCGTTTTGTGGTTCTAATGATGTAACCAGGATTTGTGGCCAAGAACCATTTGACATCCACAGATAATCAGAAAGTGTTCGTTCTCTTGCTTTCCTTACTTGACCCTTCATTAGAGGTGATATTCCAGGACCCACTTAGTGCTTGCAGGTGCTACCTGAAACACACTGAAAGCATTAATTGGGTCAAAGAAAGACTTTTCCTCCTGATGAAGGAGGAAAAGTAAGACATCACTTCAAGTGGGTGATTTGCTTATCATATTTTAAGATCTTACAGAATCGGATATGCCACATGAAAATATTGCCTTATATACATTTCTTTTTTCTCTTTTTCTAAAGCTTCATGGTACATATTGCTAGCTATTATCCTGGTTGTGCTGCCTTTCATTAGGAGAGTGGTTTTATCTTTCACATGAGGACCCATACCATAACATCCTCTGAAGGGTGATCAAGGTAGAGGTTGGATTCTCATGCATTTCCTTTTCCACTGCCCTTTTATCCTAACATTAATGTGATTAGGTAATGTATTTGAAAGAGAAAAGGAAATTTTTTATCGTAAATTATGCTTCTCAATGAGAATAATTATACCCAATCACATTACAATTAAGCCATTCACCACCTCTCGACAGATGTGAGCATCTTTATTGATGTATTGCTAAGATTAAAAACTTAAGAACATCTGGTATACGAGTAGCCACCTAGTGGTGACAAGGGAATTCTAGCAACTGTATTGTATATAGGAAGGAAAGATGCATTTTTTCATCTTTCCAGGAGTGCTGGATTTGGAAGTTAGTGGAAGTTAATTCCTGATATTGGCCTGAAAGATTAAGTATTCTCAGAGAAGCAATTTACAATCATTACTGACAAAATTTTGTCTACTAATGGAATTTTGTTTGTGGGAACCTAGCTCAATACATACAGTACATGATATTATCTTATATCATTGACTTTAGAATTATTTTTTGTCTTAAAATTTAGTTACCATGTTTAATTCATAAAAATGTTGTGCTTGTGAAGATTTTGATAATTACAGTAACATGTCAGACTAAAAATCAGAACATGTTCACAGTTTGAAATATGTTACAGGCATGAGGCTTCAGGTCACTATGAAATATGTTACAGGCATGAGGCTTCAGGTAACTATGAAATATGTTACAGGCATGAGGCTTCAGGTCACTATGAAATATGTTACAGGCATGAGGCTTCAGGTAACTTTGAAATATGTTATGGGCATGAGGCTTCCGGTCACTATGAGGCTTCAGGTAACTATGAAAATTGAAGGATTTTCTGAGGGGGATACATAGTATCAGGGGAATTCACACAAACATAAGGGAAGTTTGATATTTGTCATGCCTGATGTTTTCACAGAGTTACTTTTTTATCTGTAATTTAATATAATCTCCGATTTTTCAAACCACAATCAAGTTGGATCTGACTTATAAGCAGGTATATATGGTAATATTTTTACCTATTGTGACTATTTGTTATCTCAAAACATTTAATGATGAGTGTAATTTTCTATGGCTTTCATTATAAGCGTAGGGCTTTACAAAGAACTCCTTTTTTTAATTTTCACAGGACATAAACCAGCGTTAAGCTCAGTCCAGAATGGACTGGGATCTCTTGAGGAAGAACTGGATCTTTCTGACACAGACAGCTCGGATTTTACTGATTTTCAGGCAAAGATTTTGATGAAAAAGGGCAACTTCAAGAAAAATCCAGACCTTTATACAGGCAAGTTTTTGTTCTTGATCCAATTGTCTGTATTCAAGATAATGTAACAGTTGATCAATATAATTGTTATGCAGGATGGCCTATCTTTCATCAAAATAATGATCTCATGACTGTACAGTAAAACTTTTGTTTTCATTTATCCAAATTCACCAAAAGGACATGAGAATGATTGAGATAATTGGTTGTTTTCTTTATATTGGGTAAGCTGTGAGTGGCAAGATGTGTTAGTTTGGACGTAGCTGAGGATGTCTTAATGCTAAATGTCAATCTTTCATTTTTTTTTTTTATTTAGGATGTTGGATGTTTATGCTAAGGTCCATGATGTTTAAAAGTTTTTTTTGGGAATTCCAGATTAATCAGATCTGGAAGTTTTTGATCCAATAAAATTGTTCAGATAAGATGCATCAGTAAGAAATTTCACATGCACCCAGCTATGTTCTTAAACCTTATTTTTTCATTTCCATGGTTTGAGGAATTCTTGATTTTTTATTTATTTTCCTTTGCAACTGAATGAACCAGTGAGTCAAGCTTTGTAATTAAGCTAGCCAAATTTTGTTTTGCATATCTCACACATCTTTAATATTTTTTGCAAGGGCATTAAACCCTGTCCATCCTCCTCTTGATACTGCAGATGTGTTAAGAAATGTTTGCACTCTACAGGTCAGATTTTGATTAGATTTGGTATGTAAGCTCATGTCATCAAGATCTCATGTGAGTTTGATTATACATCCAGATATATTATTAAGGTGATCTTGCATCTGATTGGCAGAGCGTGTGAACATGCTAGGCCATATTTGGTATGTAAACTTATATAATTGACATATCAGATGAGTTTGGTTACGAGCAGCATCCTCATGTATTAATGAGATAAAATTCTTGCATCTGATTGGCTAAGTTTGTCAACATTCTATAGGCCATATTTCTGATCAGGTTTTGACCATATTTGGTGTGTAAGCTGATATCATCAAGATATCAAACAAATTCGATTATGATCAGCATCTTCATGTATTAATGAGATAAAAATCTTGCATCTGATTGGCCAAGCTTGTGAACACTCTAGAGGCCATATTTCTTATCAGATATTGATCAGATTTTGTATGTTATGTAAGTTTATATCATCAAGATCTCAGGTGAGTTCAGTTATGAGCAACATCCATGCATATTGATGAGGTGATCTGGCAAATGATTGACTGAGCTTGTGAACACTCTAGAGATCATATTTCTGATTAGATTCTGATCAGATTTGGTATATAAGCTTGTATCATTAAAATCTCAGATGAGTTCATTTATGAGTGGGAGCCATATTAATGAAGATCCAGGATGATCAGATGATAGGAATCAAACCTTCAACCTTCTGGTCACCACTGAGCCACTGCAGCTCCCTTGGGTGGGGATCTCAATGTTTCCAGATTATGATATCCAGGGGTTTAAGAACAGACCCTGGAATCCATGCAGACTGCACAGATTAACTCCCCTTATGATGTCAAATAGGTGTATGTACTTTAATGGTGGGACTGTGAACACCCAGGGGCAGCAAGAAATTCAGGCTACAATACTTATTGTATAACTGACTTGTCCAAATTATTTTAAGAAAGTGATCCTATATGAGCACAGACCACTAATTCAGACCTTAATGTTAATATATGGCCAAATTACTTTACCTTTGTGGTAAGACCAGAAAATCATGTTTACATCCTATGAACTATGTATCCAAGAGGAAACTTTCAAAACAAGGAAAACGATATTCTGCGCAGCTTGTTTTGAGGAAAACTTCCCCAGTAGGTGCCCACTATAAAAGTCCAGCAGGGTGAGATATCCCCATTTAGATCCAGTAGTATCTGTGCAGTGACTATAATAAAATGAAAATGGTTTTAGGTTGAAGCCTACTATTGCATAAAATTACCCATACATAGGCTGCTTATTATGTTATTTTTTGTGATAATTATTTACAGCCAATCAGCGACCTTCATTCTTTAACATATGGTATTTTATATATGACCACAAATAGGCTAGTTTTATAGCTGATAAAATAGGTAGTTGTCTCTGACCATATATATGGTCTTGGAAGGAAGGGAAATGACACCAATATTAATAGACATTGTAGCAAGCTTTTCTTTCACCTCTACAGTCTCATTACATGTGTGAATGTGTATTCACAAGATTACATGTCAGCTACCCAGGTGACCTATATCAGGCCCTTGTGGGCCTCTTGTTTGGTAGTGCATTGTATTTGCACAACTCTTTTGTATTCGAAACTCCAGATTTTAGCAACCTGGAATCTTATTTTAAAAATTTGTACATCGTCGAACCTAACACTGTCATCAAATGGCCAAAAACAAAAGTTACAAGTTCAGTTTTCAGCGCTAAGGCATCCTCAGTTTGGATGAACCATAAATTTTCATAATCAAGGTGCAGATAATCAGAGCTTTACTGTTCTGGAAGGTTGAAGGCATACTAATAATTTAGGAAATCTTGATACATTCTTTGTAAGATGATTTGAAGAATGTGTCTGGGTAATATCTACTTTTCAGTATTTTTGGTAAGGTATGAGGTAATCATATAACTGTTAAGTTTATAATATCAACTTTTCTGTCCTTGTAATATAGTTGAGGTAAAAAATTAATTACTGAAGTGCTCCCTCTTATAACACTGTTCATAGGAGTCATAAAATTGACCTGCGCTTTAAGTGAGGGAGCCTTGTACAGGGTGATCTTACAACAAGGCTGTTTTATAATAGTGCATAAAAACACAAAATATAGGGTATTTAATGATGTGAAATGACATTATCAGTTGGTTCTTATTAGCCAAAAACTATAAAGTGAGATCAAGTAGGAATGATAAAATAAAATTCAAACAATTTTAATGGGATCCATGTACCCATGTTATATGAGGGTCAGCAGTATTCTGAGTGGTTTTATAGTGAGGAATCATTGTAGTGTAGTTTGATAATGAGGATGATAATCTATCTGCCATAAACGATCAGTCCAACATCATTGATGCTTTCCTCATGAAGTTCAGTAGACAAGCTTATTGTTAAACTATTTCAGTTAGAAACACTTCAAAAAGAATGTGTAATATTTTGTACCATATGTACTCACTTATAAGTAGTGTCCAACTGCAAACTTCACAGACCCAGATCTGCCATTGCATAATGCACCGGCAGATCTAGGTCTATGCTGTTTGTTAGGAGTAATCAGTAGAACAAACAACATAGACTCTGATCTTCTGGTGCATTATGTGGCAGCAGATAAAGGTCTATGTTGTTTGCAGTTGGACTTGACTCATAAGTGAGTATATACGGTATTTGTAAAACTATACTATGTGGGTAAACTTTTAGAGCAAATACAATCATCTTTGCTGTTTCAGGGTAGATGGGATAGTGCCATAGAAAATTATCTATAGAGAATTAGTAGTTTAGACTCTTCATACTTTGCAAGTGATCTCCATATATCCTACCAAAAAAACATATTGGTAAAACTGTTACCTGTCATCACTTGCAAATATGTTCCAGTTTTGATTCCTGATGTTAACTCATACAAGGATCATTTGTTGCTCATTTGTAAATTTTTATGTATTTCTTCTTGAGTTCCATGATACAAAATCTTGGAAACATTTAATCTTGTCGTCAGAATTTTAAGAAAAAGAACTAATAAGAGTTATTTCAAGCTGGATTGAACCATGCCATTAGACATTAGTGAACATAAAATAACTTCTCAGATCATTAGTGAACATAAAATACCTTCTCAGATCATTAGTGAACATAAAATACCTTCTCAGATCATTAGTGAACATAAAATACCTTCTCAGACCATTAGTGAACATAAAATACCTTCTCAGACCATTAATGAACATAAAATACCTTCTCAGACCATTAGTGAACTTAAAATACCTTCTCCGAACATTAGTTAACATAAAATACCTTCTCAGACCATTAGTGAACATAAAATACCTTCTCAGATCATTAGTGAACATAAAATACCTTCTCAGACCATTAGTGAACATAAAATACCTTCTCAGATCATTAGTGAACATAAAATACCTTCTCAGATCATTAGTGAACATTACATACCTTCTCATACCATTAGTGAACATAAAATACCTTCTCAGATCATTAGTGAACATAAAATACCTTCTCAGATCATTAGTGAACATAAAATACCTTCTCAGATCATTAGTGAACATAAAATACCTTCTCAGATCATTAGTGAACATAAAATACCTTCTCAGATCATTAGTTAACATAAAATACCTTCTCAGATCATTAGTGAACATAAAATACCTTCTCAGATCATTAGGGAACATAAAATACCTTCTCAGACCATTAGTGAACATTAAATACCTTCTCAGACCATTAGTGAACATAAAATACCTTCTCATACCATTACTGAACATAAAATTCCTTCTCAGACCATTAAGGAACATAAAATACCTTCTCAGATCATTAGTGAACATAAAATACCTTCTCAGACCATTAATGAACATAAAATACCTTCTCAGACCATTAGTGAACATAAAATACCTTCTCAGATCATTAATGAACATAAAATACCTTCTCAGACCATTAGTGAACATAAAATACCTTCTCAGACCATTAATGAACATAAAATACCTTCTCAGACCATTAATGAACATAAAATACCTTCTCAGACCATTAGTGAACTTAAAATACCTTCTCCGAACATTAGTTAACATAAAATACCTTCTCAGACCATAAGTGAACATAAAATACCTTCTCAGATCATTAGTGAACATAAAATACCTTCTCAGACCATTAGTGAACATAAAATACCTTCTCAGGCCATTAGTGAACTTAAAATACCTTCTCAGATCATTAGTGAACATTACATACCTTCTCATACCATTAGTGAACAGTACATACCTTCTCAGACCATTAGTGAACATTACATACCTTCTCATACCATTAGTGAACTTAAAATACCTTCACAGATCATTAGTGAACATAAAATACCTTCTCAGACCATTAGTGAACATAAAATACCTTCTCAGACCATTAGTGAACATTACATACCTTCTCATACCATTAGTGAACATTAAATACCTTCTCAGACCATTAGTGAACATAAAATACCTTCTAAGACCATTAGTGAACATTAAATACCTTCTCATACCATTAGTGAACATTAAATACCTTCTCATACCAATAGTGAACATAAAATACCTTCTCAGACCATTAGTGAACATAAAATACCTTCTCATACCATTAGTGAACATAAAATACCTTCTCATACCATTAGTGAACATTAAATACCTTCTCATACCATTAGTGAACATTAAATACCTTCTCATACCATTAGTGAACATAAAATACCTTCTCATACCATTAGTGAACATAAAATACCTACTCATACCATTAGTGAACATTAAATACCTTCTCATACCATTAGTGAACATTAAATACCTTCTCATACCATTAGTGAACATTAAATACCTTCTCATACCATTAATGAACATTAAATACCTTCTCATACCATTAGTGAACATAAAATACCTTATCAGACCATTAATGAACATTAAATACCTTCTCATACCATTAGTGAACATTAAATACCTTCTCATACCATTAGTGAACATAAAATACCTTCTCATACCATTAGTGAACATTAAATACCTTCTCATACCATTAGTGAACATTAAATACCTTCTCATACCATTAGTGAACATTAAATACCTTCTCATACCATTAGTGAACATTAAATACCTTCTCATACCATTAGTGAACATAAAATACCTTCTCAGACCATTAGTGAACATAAAATACCTTCTCATACCATTAGTGAACTTAAAATACCTTCTCAGATCATTAGTGAACATAAAATACCTTCTCATACCATTAGTGAACATTAAATACCTTATCAGACCACCTTTACATGTGTAAATGAGGAGACTCATGGGTTTCATTACAACCAATGTTTCACTTTACAAAATGATTGATATGAACAAGAAATTGTTCTTTTTAGCAAAGGAATGATGTTACATGAAAAGGTAATTATCATTGTTATCATGTAATTTAAATGGATAATTTAATTATTTGCACACATGGCTGTAAGGTCAATTTAGCTTATGGTATGGCCCTTCGTCTGCCATACATGGTTGGACATCCGATCAGCATGTGTCAACAATATCAGCTTTTTCTCAGAAACCTTAAAACCAATTTTAACCAAAACATGGCACAGTGCATCATGGCATACAGGCCTTTACATTTTTTTACAAATGATGCCAATCTGCCATCAGATATGGCTGCCATTACTAAAAATAGAAAAACCATTAAATGACTTATACTCCAAAACTGCTAAACAGAATATGATCAAATTTGACAGAAAGCATCTTGTCATGAAGGCCTTTCAAATTTGTAAAAAAAATTGCCAAGCAGCGATGAAATATGGCCACTGTTACTAAAAATAGAAAAACCTATCAACAACTTTAATTTTGTAAAAATTATGCCAATCTGCCATCAGATATGGCTACCATTACTAAATAATAGAAAAATCTTTAAATGACTTCTACTCCAAAACTGCTGAATAAAAGTTGACCAAACTTGACAGAAAGCATCCTGGCATGAAGACCTTTCAAATTTTTACAAATCATGCCAAAATGCAATCAAATGTGGCCAGTTACTAAAAATAGAAAAACATTTAAATAACCTGTCCAAAACCACTATAAAGAATTTGACCAAACTTGACAGAAAGCATCATGTTTTTACAAATTATGCCAATCTGCCATCAAATATGGCTGCAGTTATTAAAAATACAAAAATCTTCAATAACTACTTCTAAATAACTGCTGAACAGAATTTGACCAAATTGACAGTCCTACCTTGAATGTCTTTCAGATTTATACAAAAGATGACATTATACTGGCAAATATGGCTGCCATTTCTAAAAGTAGAAAGACATTTACACAGCTTTTAAAAAAATGCTGAAGAAAATTTGATCAAATTTGACACAGAGCATCCTGGCATAGGGGCCTTTTAATATTGGTCAATTGATGTTTATGTGCCATCAAGTAGGGATGAAGATACAGAAATGAGAAACCTGGAAACATTTATTTTCATAACATAAAGAATCAACAGCACTGGAGAAATTTCAACGGAAAGCATCATACTGACCCAGATTTCTTGGCCAACTGCTCTTGCATTTGGCTATGAGGCAGATATTAGGTGAACAATCTGAGGCCAACTTGGGCCTCTTGTTTTTTATATGGGTTCTGTCATTCATTCTCTCTGTCCATCATCACACTTTCATTTCCAGAGCATAACTCAGCAGCCATTCAGGATAGATCTCATACTAGGCTAGCAATTCAGACATTCCTTTTGCTGTTCACAATTATTCAGATTCAATACTTTTTTGGTTTTTTGTCTGTTTCTTCATCCATCCATTCATCATTGACACTTTTGTTTCTGGAGTACTACTCCAAAATCGTTCAGGATATCTGATTGAAACTTTATACACATATTAGTGTTCTAGATGTGCCTTTGGCAGTCGGCAATTCTTAAGTTTCAATAATTTTTAGATTTGTATCTATTGGTCTCTCCATCCACCCATCATTCACAGTTTTGTTTCTGGAGCAAAAGTCCAAAACCAGGAAATATATACCTATGACACTTGGTATATTTACATCAGACTAGTAATCAAAATGTTCCTTTTGCTATTAAGAAATTGTCTGCTTTAATGTCTTTAGGAATCTGTCTGTCCATCCAGCCAGCCATCATACAAACTTCCAATTCAGGAGCAAAAATCCAAAACTGTTCAAGATATCCTAATGAAACTTTATATATGCCGTACATATCAGATCCATGGTCAAGATGTGCCTCATGATGTCTATCACTTCTCTGTATACTTGTAAATACAGACTTCCTGTATATTATATCTATCACTTCCCTGTATATTTTGTAAATATAGACTTCCTGTATATGATACCTGTCACTTCCCTGTATACTTTGTAAATATAGACTTCCTGTATATGATACCTGTCACTTCCTAGTATACTTTGTAAATACAGACTTCCTGTATATGATACCTATCACTTTGCTGTAAGCTTTGTAAAAATAGACTTCCTGTAAATGATACCTATCACTTCCCTGTATACTTTGTAAATACAGACTTCCTGTATATGATACCTATCACTTTGCTGTAAACTTTGTAAATACAGACTTCCTGTAAATGATACCTATCACTTCGCTGTATACTTTGTAAATACAGACTTCCTGTATATGATACCTATCACTTCACTGTATACTTTGTAAATACAGACTTCCTGTATATAATATCTATCACTTCCCTGTATACTTTGTAAATACAGACTTCCTGTACCTGATGTATGAAATCTTCAACAAATCCTTCTGTCTCATAACAGACATTTTGGCAGGGTGTGGAATATAGATGATTCCGTTGTCTTGTGTTTATCTTTTATAGGTAAAGAAATGAGGTAACAATAAATTTTAGTGAATGTGAATGTTTCCCTTTTTATGAACTAGACTGTACTTTTTATACAGCAATAAATGTACTTACCATTTATTGTATTTGTTTGCAGTGAATGTGGATGATGATCTGGAATTAGATGACCTTAACTTGAGTGATGATGATGATCATGATGAAGATGATATTATATTATCAGAAAATTCCATTAGTGATCCATTGGAGAATGAAGACATGTAACCTCTAACAGTATTTTCTATCACCTCTCCAGATGGCTGTGGCTTCCAACCAATGAATTTAAGTACAAAGCTCCCATGCAACTTTTGTAACTCAGGTGCCAAAACTAAATATAGCAGAACCTGTTTAATCTGGCCTCCAGAGTATTCAGGATCTCTGCCCATTGTGACTGCAAAGAGTAGTTCATCTGAGCCACCTTATGGACATGACACTGAGTTTCGGCAATTTATTGTCTAATGCAGCAAACATTTTTGGTTCTCCTCATGACAGGTTTATACTGATTTCATTGTACTGTAATACCTCCTCTATGCGCTTGAGAACTTATTTTGGTACATTTCATGAGTTTTAATTTAATCATAATCATTGAACACCAACGACAACATAATCAGTCTCCATCTCATGTACTTACATCCTAGAAGAGTATGTTGGGCAATTTTCACATGGAAGTGCATTATCTCCCAAAATATGGTCGCAATGAATAAAGCATGTAAGGTTCATTTTTATATGCCTGCCACAAGGCGGTGCATTTCATGTTATGGTGTTGTTCATCTGTCTGTCTGTTTATTACCAATTATTTTGTTTGTGCACAATAACTTGAGTTCTTCACCATCTACAGTCACCAAACTTTGTGGATGGCTTGGGGTATGGAAGAACCCTATTGATTTCAGCATCAAAAGCTGAAAAGTCAAGGTCACTGAGACTGAAAGAAGAAAAATGGTTTCTGCACAATAACTTGAGTTCTCCACCATCTACAGTTACCAAACTTTCTGAATGGTTTTGCACTTGGACTAAGGAAAAACCCTATTGATTTTTGGATCAAAGAGTAAAGGTCAAGGTCACTATGACTGAAAGAATAAAAATGGTTTCAGCACCATAACTCAAGTTTTCCATGGTCTACAGTTTCCAAACTTTGTGGATGGTTTGCGCTTGGGGTAAGGAAGAACTATTGTTTTTGGGGTCAAAATCTAAAAAGTCAAAGTCACTGTGATTGAAAGAGGAAGACTGGCTTCCACACAATAACTTACGTTTTCCATCATCTGTGATTACCAGACTTTGTGACTGGTTTGCACTTGGGGTTAGGAAGATGTCTATTGATTTTGGGTTCAAAAGGCCAAGGTTACTGCAACTGACAGAAAAATGGTTTCTGTACAATAACATTAGTTCTACATCACAGACCTGGACCAAACTTTGTGGATGGTTTACACTTTGGCTAAGGAAGAAGCATATTGATTTTAGGGTCAAAAGGTTAAAGGTCAAGGTCACAAAATTTCAGTTATTTACATAGCAGACTATTATACATGGGGCCAATGTATAATGTACTCTTCTTTATCTGATTTTACCCATTAAGTGGTAATAAGACATCAGACAGTGGTAAGTTCCAAGAAAATCATGGTGCTCTAGGTTGGTTTTAGTAGCCACTTCCCTCGCATGAGGCATGCTTGGAGTGACAAACTTGTCCTCAGTAAGGAAATCTTTTTGCAAGTTTGACAAAAAAGAAGGGTGTGCGCTTAATAAGCATGTATGGGTATTACAGTACTGTCTATAATCGCTTATAAGTCGGATTCAACTGCAAACTACATAGACCCAGATCTGCCATCATATATTGTGCCAGCAAATCTGGGTCTATGGAGTTTGTTAGGATTAATCAGTAGAACAAACAACATAGACCCTGATATGCCAGCACATTATGCAATGGCAGATCCAGGTCTATGTTTTTGCAGTTGGACCCAACTTATAAGCGAGTATAGATGGTATTTCAAATTATAGATTATCATGCTAGTCCAATACTAGTTATGTATCTGCTATCTATGATAGTGTAAGTTATTTTCTCTACATTTCTTAGTCATTCTAAGCTTTTCGTTACTAATAATAAATCTTGCTTTTCATTCTTTTAATGTATTTAGTATGCACTTTAAGCACAAGCTCAAAATCAAATGATTTTGACATTCTTCAATTTGATGAATAAATTTAGAAACTTTCAGGACTATCTTAACTCTAGTTCTTTTCCATGCATGCTTAATTCTAGTAATGTCATTCTATTCAGGTCCATGCATGCTTAATGTTTTGCAAAAGATTAGTTGGCAGGGCATTTGTGTTCTGTTGAATAGTTAACTTTTAATATAGGAAAAGACTCATTGACCTTTTATAGACAGTAAGAAACTTTTGATTAAAGGAGGGCTAACTGTACAATTGTTACAGCCCTGTATCTGCATCATGTCATCTTCTATAAAATTTTATTTTACACTCTGGATGGTATGTTGATAATAGTGATGAAACTTACTTGGTCAATGTCATTTGTACTTGAGAATAAGTGAAATCCACCAATTTGTTTTATTATTTCACTGAATCAACATTGGAGTTTGAATTTCAGTAATATTCAAGCTTAAGTTCAAAAGACTTTAACAGTAATAAAATCAGTAGAACATTAGTGTGTGAATCAGATGATATTGGGTCTCTTTCACTGAACTTGTTACCACTGTAGCCCATTTAATATCCCCAAAATGATAAAATAAGTGTCCCCTGTCCCACCCACCCCAACACCCTTTTGAATTAAGATATCAAAAGGAACCAAATTAAAAAATTAAGACTAATAATTGTCTGTCTCAGAATGATTTACTTCTTTTTTTGCCACTATAATAAAATTAATATAATAATACAGTTAAAACATTGATTATCCATGAAAGAATTATCCAGATTTTTCACTTATCCAAACCAATGAAATGCCCACTAGACCTACTGTTGTATTATGTTTTAAATGGATGTTTTCATGTTGGCCTTGTTATACATGTAGATCCAAGGTCAGTAACGTTTGGCCCAATATTGTATTGGCCTGAGGTAGTGCCAAGGGAGTATGTGATCAGACAGTGGCCAATATTACTGACCAAGGACCTGTAACAAGGCCAATGTGAAAACACTCATTTCATGACATTTTTATTAATCAACTTTCATCTTTGTATATTGTATCAATACTTTCATCTTTGTATACTGTATCAATACTTTCATCTTTGTATACTGTATCAATACTTTATCTTTGTATATTGTGTGAATACTTTCATCTTTGTATACTGTATCAATACTTTCGTCTTTGTACACTGTATCAATACTTTCGTCTTTGTATACTGTATCAGTCCTTTCATCTTTGTGTACTGTATCAATACTTTTGTCTTTGTATACTGTATCAATACTTTCATCTTTGTATACTGTATCAATACTTTCATCTTTGTGTACTGTATCAATACTTTTGTCTTTGTATATTGTATCAATACTTTCATCTTTGTATACTGTATCAATAATTTCATCTTTGTATAATGTATCAATACTTTCATTTTTTTATACTGTATCAATACTTTCATCTTTGTGTACTGTATCAATACTTTCATCTTCGTATACTGTATCAATACTTTCAACTTCATATTCTGTTTATACCATCATCCTTAATTCATGTTACTATGGAATTCAGGTTTTTATGACCTGTTAAAAAATGAAGGAGAAAGGCCATATTTATACAGTGCATGTTTGTGTGTGTTCACTGATGTGAACATTAATATTTCTATGCATATTAAATCCCTATATCTGAGTTAGAACAAGTTTATAAATGAAACAAATTATGACATGAGGATCAACATTAAATAGAAAGACATTACATGTAATGAAAATTTTATTTCTCCAGTTTGCACAATGTTATAAAACCCAAGTTCTTCTTTCTTACATCTACCTAGTAATTTAAGCATTGTTTGACTTGTAAATGAATTGAAAAACAGCTACCCGTGGCAAGACAGGATTTATGCAGGGCTTTATATGGGACTCTACGTAGGGCCTTATACAGGGCCTAAATGGCTCTACCAACTATCCATTTTAGGTTGAGTCCTGTATAAAGTCCTTATTAAGCCCTCTATAAAGCCTACTTTTCCATGATATGATATGGGCAGTTTTTGATGTAATACACTTTTTTTATTAATAATTTATATTATTATTATTATTTATCATGATTACCATTTACCATATATGGACAAAATCTGTGTCACCCAAAGAATCTGGATAATCAGTGTTTGACTCTATAGGGTATTTTTGAAAGTTACCATATTTCTGCTAAATCTTTTAAAGATGACCCACAGAGCTCTTTGTCACTATAATATTGATAAATTTGTATGTAGAATTCAGGCTCACTTTAGAAAGCTTTATTTGAACTTATGAAAATATTTTGTGTAATAATATTACTATTTCAGATGCATTGTATGATGACTGGATAACTTAATTTTAAGGATATACTATAGTTATTTACATGATAATGCTAGAAATTATCTTTTCTGTCTCGGAGAACAGGTTTTTTTTATCAACATGTTTTTGCTGGGATAGTTTATAATGGCATAATATACATGTATGTCATAAACATCATGTATATCATATCCAGGATAAGAATGTAATAATTTAGTATATATTTAAGTGAGAAATATAGAAAATTATTGGCAAAATATTTTTGATATTTTGTTCATTCCTGTATTTTCACATGTGAAAAATATATCCTTATATTTTCACATGTGAAAATACAAGATTTTCCTTCATGCCATGTGATGCATGATTGTGTGTTCCTACAGAAATGATACTTGCAGCAAGAAAAATGAGCACTTTGTGAGCTAGAATAAGTAAATGGAAACCTGCATTACCTTCCAGGATTGAAAATTATTTTTTGCTTAAGAAATTTTACTCAGTGTGACTCTACAAAGTTGTTTCCCCTGTACTACCTTGAAAACAGTGTTAAAAACCTGGTGTGATGTATTTGCTGAATCAAACTTAGTTTGTGGTCAGATTTGGTTAAATAGTTTACAGAATGTCAAAAATGTAATTTATGGCAATAGTAGGTCATTTCAAACGTACCACTCTCTTAATGAACAGCCTGTGAATTTGGTTGAAAGTGAGGTGAAGTTACAAATTGGGGGTTGGGGGCACTGAAGGGTGGGTTTTAATCTTCTAATCTTTGATTCAGGAGCAAGTTTGGTAATTAATAAAAAGAATTTTTTTTCTTTTCTTGTGTAAATACCAGATATATTTCATCTTGTGGTACAAAAACCACTACATTTTAACTCGTGGCTTTGCCACTTGTTAAAATATCATGTTTTATTTGTACCACACGATGAAACATATCCGGTATTAACATGGGTAAAGAAAATATCCTTTATATATAATGTGGTGAATATTAAATAATGAGAATTTTTTATTTTTGTGGGTGGCAGTTTTTGTGGTTTTGCAAGTAATAAAATTTTTTTTGTACTTAAATTTATAGATAAGTTTTTTTATGAGGAAGTGATCCTACTGAGTTTTTTTTCAACAATTGATACCCAATGAATAGAAGTAAATTCAGAGTATTCCTTTTTTATTTATATGTTTCACAATAATTTTGATGAAAAAGTAAAAGTCAAATCTGGCCTCAATTTCACTAACACAAGTCTTAAGTTAAGTTTAGACTTAAAGCATCTGATTGGTCAATTTAAGTCAAACTAAAATTTCAGCTAATCAGATTGCTGGATTCTAAACTGAAGTTAAATATAGACTTAAGTTCTGTTGGTGAAATTCAGGCCTTGTCCTGTGTTCTTGAAAGTTTTTGAGTAAGAAACTCAAGCTCAAAGTTTGTAAATTGTTACTCACCATAAATTTCATTAGAGTAAAGCAAAGAGCATAAAATTTATAACTTCCACAGCACTCCCTCACTATAAGGCCATTTATTATAAAGTGATTCCTGTTATAAGGCAAGATTGGTAATGGATCCCATTTCATTAAGTGGTAATAAATTTATAAGTTTCATGTAATTCATTATAAGGCGGTCAAATAATAAGGTGATATATACTATGAATCCCATGGACAGCTTTATAATGAAAGATTACTGCATTTCTCTACTTGCATGCTTAATTTTAATGATGCAGATTTACTCCAAGTACCATATCATAATTTGGGACTTGAGCTTGAGTTTAAGAATATGGACCCTGCATTATCTAGGCCATGAACATTTAGTCAGACTTAATTAAGTCAATTTAGTCTTGCCTTGTATTCACTTTAATGAAAGTTTATATTTATTACTGTATTGCTTTGTTATGTATTTAAAGTTATTTGATTCTTGTTTTGTACATGAGTATTAAGTTCATGTTGTTTGAGTTAATTGTTGGTGTATGTTAACTTTATAATTACTTGTGTACAGCTGTTGTGTGAAAGTTAGTGTTGTTTGAGATAACTTGCAGCACATGTCTTAAAGTATAGGTGTATATAGCACTCCCTCACATTAAGGCCCTTCATTGTAACACCATTCCAGTTATGTATGGTCATGGATCCCATTTCATTAAGTGGTAGTAAAATTATATGTATTTCATTATAAGGCAATCTCACTATAAGGTGGTATACTATATGGCTCCAATTGGCAGTGTTATAATGAGGGAGTGTTGTATATATCATACTGTCACATAGGTTGGTGATTTGCATTATGGTACCATCTGTACAAAAAAGTAAATTCCATATGTTGGATGCAATCCTTAGTGTAAGAAATTACAGAATATCCAAATAAACAGCTTTTTGGGTGTTAATGAATATCCAAATAAACAGCTTTTTGGGTGTTAATGAATATCCAAATAAACAACTTTTTGGGTGTTTCAGTATAGCTTTTCCTTATGATATTGAGGGTTGAGCATAACTAGGAACATTTGTCAGAAGGATAGAATACTAAAATTAAAAATAAAAAAATAATATATGAAATTCTTTTCATGCATTTTATTATAATTCCTTGAGTTTTAAATCCAGGTTTGACAGCTTCTAAATAAACAGTAATTTTTTTTTCTTCTTCTAATTTACATGTCGACTTTACAAAAGTTTCAAGTACAGTATTTCACCCACTTAAATTTTTCTTAATAATGAAATATATGCAGCCTTTCAAACTAGCATTTTATTTTCAGATACTATTTCAGCATTGTAGCAGACATTTATTTTGTAGAATGAAAGATGGTAATATATATTTTTTCTGTTAGAGTTGTAAAAGATTCTGAAATGCATATTATATATCAAAAAGTGTCTAATTATTCCTTTAAAGCACAATCAGTGACATGTTGGGTTTTTTTGTGCATCAGTTATGCAGGTTTGCAGTTAAAGTATGAGGCCATAGTACTCTTACCAATTACTAAATGTGATAAAACATCGTAAATGTCTTCTCAGATCTCGGGGTGATATAGAATCTGGATTATTACAATTCCCTGACTATGGTACTATGGAACTAATATTTGTCTATCATGAATTGTATTTAGCACTGTTCTTCATAGGCCAGAAGAGCTTATGGGGTGGCCTGTTGTCTTTTGTCTGACATCCGTCAGTCCATTAGCACAAGTTTGTTATCACTACTCCTAAACTGCTTGGAGGATTTCCATGTAAATTTACACACATATTTATCACAAGGTCTACTTGGTCCTACATGAAAATGGTGCTCCTCAGACATCAAATATGGCCAGCATAGTGGCCATCTTGAAAAACTTGTTATCGCTTCTCCTGGTGATATCAATATGGGTTTTTCACTAAGATACTTTTTATGATGTCTAGTTGGTCCTAAAAGAAAATGGTGCCTATCTGACATCCAGTAAGTCCACCATGCAGCCATCTTGAAAATCTTGTTATTGCTACTTCTCCGGAACAGGAAGTCATATTGACATGGGGTTTTCAACAGAAGACTTCTTATGATATCTAGTTGGTCCAAAATGAAAATGGTGCCAATCTGACCTCACAATGGCCACCAGAGTGGCCATCTTGAAAATCTTATTATTACTACTTCTCCTAGATGGATGGTCATATCAACATGGAGTTTTCATCAAAAGTCTTTTTGTGATACCTAGTTGTGCCTAAATAAAAATGGTGCTGATCTGAGATCCAATATGGCCACCATAACTGCTCTCTTGAAAATCTTTTTATCACTATTCCTCAACAAAAAGTCAAATTGACATGGTGTTTCACCAAAAGAATTCTTATGTCTAGTTGGTTCTGAATCATAATGGTGCTGATCTTACTTCCAGTATGGCCACCATGGTGGTCATCTGGAAAATTTAGTTATTGCTTCTCATTATAGATGAATGGTCATATCAATATAGGGTTTTCACCAAAAGACTTCTTATGATTAGTTGGTCCTAAATAAAAATGGTGCTGATCTGACATCCAATATAGCCACCATGAGTCATCTTGAACATCTTGTTATTGCTACTCCTCCTGAATGGATAATCATTGGATTTTCACCAAAAGACTTTGAATTATGTCTGATTGGTCCTAAATGGAAATGGTGCCATTCTTAGATCCAATATGGCAACTTTGAAACTCTTGTTATTGCTCAGAAATATCAGAGATAGTTTCAACACTGAGCAAGTTAAAAAGAAAAAATGGTCTTATCTTGAATTCCTGGAAATTCTTTTCACCAGTGGAACATCAACCCTTTCGAGGGACTCTTGTTTTCACTGGGGATAGACACATGACAGATCCACTGGGGACAGGCACATGACAGATCCACAGTTATACATAAATTCATAAAATTTATCTGTTTTTATCATCAGAGGAAGCCATTTATAATTTTAAGATATGAAATTTTGACATTGTAAGAAAAACAACATGGTGTCTACCATTTCATATACAGCAGCTACATTTAATAAATTCAGCGTTAAAGAAGTCAGATATACCCTGCCATCATCTCCACAGTCATAAAATAACAGGATACCATATTTTCTTGTGTATTTAGCAAAACATTGTAGACTCAGATTTATTGTCACACAGTGTACCAGCTGATTCTATATTTATTCAGTGATTTCAAGCAGTGGATATAGACCTTAATTTGTGGGTGCAATATGTGATGGCAGATCTTGTTCTGTGCTTTTCACAGCTGGAAACTTTCTGTGTATTAGTCAGTATGGTAAACCTTATGAATCTTTCTTATTGTGTCCTTCCATTACCTTATATGTTTTTGGAAAGTGCATTCAGTATTTACAAAAGTAATTTTACTTTGCATCAGGAACAGATAATTTTTGTAACTCAAGACAAATAAAATCATACAAAAGAACCTGATTCATCCCTACCTTGTTCTTTCCAATCATCAATTTATCTGATTCTTCATTCAGAGCCACAGTGGCTCAGTGGTTAGCATCAAAGCCACAGTGGCTTAGTGGTTAGCATCAAAGCCACAGTGGCTTAGTGGTTAGCATCAAAGCCATGGTGACTCAGTGGTTAGCATCAAAGCCACAGTGGCTCAGTGGTTAGCATCAAAGCCATGGTGGCTCAGTGGTTAGCATCAAAGCCACAGGGGCTCAGTGGTTAGCATCAAAGCCAGTGTGGCTCAGTGGTCAGCATACCAGACTCACTACCAGAAGAGTCCATGTTAAAATCCTGCCCTCAGATCAGCCTTGGTTAGCTGCCAGAACTTGACTCCAGTTGCCTCAGCATGATATAACCTTCATGTGTTGATATGCCATAAAACACCAAACAACCTTCATGTGTTGATATGCCATAAAACACCAAACAACCTTCATGTGTTGATATGCCATAAAACACCAAACAACCTTCATGTGTTGATATGCCATAAAACACCAAACAACCTTCATGTGTTGATATGCCATAAAACACCAAACAACCTTCATGTGTTGATATGCCATAAAACACCAAACAAGCAAACATATAAATAATTCAGATTATGAATAAGTTTGTCAGACATATTAAAAAAATTAATGTGTGGATTATACAGAACACAGAACTGATTTATTTGATCTTCCATTTATCCAGACAGTTTTGTGTCCCTTAAGAAGATCAAAAGACGAATTTCTATTATAGTGGCCTATTGCAAAATTTTAACATTTTGGCTGTTATGTCATTTTCTGTATTATCTGTGAACACATTTTATAAGTTTGATATCAGGCAATTACTGTATTTAATGATATATTTTCATAGTTAACTGATGAAAGTTGGACAAAAGAGATGTCAGCAATTGCCATTTTCATCTCACTTGTGTATGGTGATATATATGTACATTTATCACTTTTCCAGCAATGCCAGAATTCTATCACAACAATTGTCCACAGCATTTATCTCATGAAGTTAGGTGTTTCAGTTAATGTATCACTGGGTCACCATGATGTATATAAGGTTTGTTTTCAACCTGTCAATCATTGTCTGTTCAAATAATGCAATTATAGTTATCTGTGATATTGAATTGCCAGCCACTTTTTCCCATCCTGATGCAATTGAAATATTAGCCAGATGTGTTTCAAAAATTGTCCTATTTATACAGTATATATGTGTGTCTTTCAAAACAGTATTACAGTCCATTTATTTTGTATATGCATAAAAGACAAATAAATTGTATTTTGTCATAACTTTTTGTATGTATCATTAAATTTTGACTTTGTTCTTACAAGTATGAAGCTAAGAGTTGGACAAGGTAATTCAGTCTTGTACGTTTTGGATACTTGTCAAGGGAGATCAATCTTGGTAGCAGAGACTGCAGGATTTTAAGAAACTTGGAATGAAAATGCTAACAAGAAATTAGACATACGCACTTAGAATAAAATAATTTTAAAAATAAAAAATTAGGTGAATAAAGGTGACAGAGAGCCCAAACATGTCCCAGAATTTAGCATATATCTTTCATGTGTAATGTGTTGTGTAATGTGTTTTGCATTTTGTCATCAACAAATGTCATTTTCTACTTCATAGATGCTTTAAAGGCAGTTTTGACCACAATTTTACATGGAGAATTCCTGCATCAGTGACTTTAGCATTTGAACCAATAGTAGAAATTTACAAGCAAAATTTACTTGAAATGGGTTCTCAGATGGGGGGTTGGGGGGGGGGGGTAAATTAATCTTGCTGAAGGCCATGTGTGGGATTATGGTATGGCCCTACATCCATCATTGGCTGTCATGCATTGCTCATAGTGCATCATGTATCTGCCAACCTGTAGCAGATTTTTTGCATCTTCAAAACTGCTTTGTCAATATTGATCAAACATTGCTGGATCGTCCATGTGCTGTGATATCAAACATTGTAGATCAATCCGTATGCTGTGATATCAAACATAGCAGGATTGTTCCATATGCTTTCATATCAAAGTTGCATTTTTTATTATTTCCACAGCAACTGTTTTGGTTTCCATAGATACCAAAGTAAACCTTAGTTTTCTCATTAACTCCAAAAGAAAGAATGAACCCGTTCAGATCAAACTTAGAACAAATGTTTCTTATTGCATATTCTACAATAATTATGGTGTGGTTGTCTCTGTAGTAACAGTTTGATTTCCAGTGCACGCAGGTGGAATATGTATTTTTGACATTTAAAAAAAGAAGAAAAAAACGGGTCAGTGTGAATCAAAACTTTTAAGGAATGTTCCTTGTGACATGTTCATTATTGTGTGTGTGTTTGTGTGGTGGCCTCCGTAGCAACAGTTTAGTTCGCTTAGGAAGCAAGTAGAAAACGTGTATGACATCTCCAAAATCACTTTAGTTAGTTTTGATCAGACTAAATGGAAATATGTTAAACCCAAATTATGTTTTTGGTGGGCATTTTAGAAACCGTTTGGCTTCCATAGCAATTAGGTGGAAAACGTATTTTGAACCTCTAAAAACAAGCAAATACTGCCAATTTGGATCAAGCTTGGAACCCAAGTTTAGAATGACAAAATCTGCCAAAGTGTTTTTTTTCAAGCCTTTTTTTACTTTGGCTTCTATTGTAAACCGGGATAAAATGTATTTTTCATATATAAGAATACATTGGACAAAGTGGAGCCATACTTTGTTGGAATGTTCCTTATAAAAAATTTTTTTTTTTTTTTTTTTTTCGCTGGGCTCTAAGCAACTCCTTGCCTTTCTTAGCAAGTTTTGTCATATTTTTTACTTTAAAAACTGCAAGGCTGATAGCAATCCTCATTTGAATTTTCAAATTTAACCGAAAGTGAGTACTAGGAGGTGGAAGGGAGGTTGGGGGTTGGGAGCATGTTTTATCTCACCTGGACGAAGGTCACGAATTTATGGCATAATCCTGCAACCATCGTGATTCAAGTGTTGTCCTTGGTGCGTCGTGTGTCTTTCAATGTTTAGCACATTTTTTTAAACTTCTTGTCCAAAGTCTGTAGAGCCAATATTGATCAGACTTTGCGAGATTGCCAACATTGTAATTTTTGTGGCCTCCCCATCAATTATTTATCTGCCAACAAATCAAGGTGGAACTTGTATTTTTGACATTGCCTTATAAACTTATGGCCCAATTAGATTCAAACTTTGTACAAATGTTTCTCATGACATGTTATCTCAAAGTTTGGGGGGTGGGGGATTGTTTGTCAAGCAAGCGGTCGTCTTCCATAGCATTGTATGGAGACTGGTTAATCGACATTCTATTTTCTTGTGGGCAAAGCGATGTTTGTTGCGGGAGTAGAAATGAAAACGTATATCACGGCATTGGTTTTTTTTATTTTTTTTTTTTTTTTTTTTAGTTTTTTTAAATTCATAGTTTCCTATTTACACCAATATCTTATACGTTTTCGATAAAGATCTGACAAGTGGACATAACAGAGGTTACGTTAGTAATTCGTATGTCCTTTAAAATATTATAACATGTACATTAATCATGAAAATGAAGCTACCTGTCTAAAGTTTCGGCTTTTACGTATATTAAAGAATTAGAAAGTATGCGGAAAACACGTGAAGGAAGAATAACACTGACAGTAAAATGTAATATACAATGAATTTATATGAAAAGTTATTCACCGGTTATCAAATTTCAAGACATGGTTTCTTCGTTGGATATTTAAGACTTTTATGTGGAGTAGCTAAGTGTTTTTGATGGGTTTGCTATGGGTTTTTTTTGTGTACAAATTTATCAATATATAAATAAATGACGTGATTTCACGAATCTACATACCATGCTTCATATACTTGGGGAACCTGATTTACTTACAAACTTACCAAGCAACAAAGTAATCAACTAAATGAACAATAATGACCATCCCTTTGGTCAAATTGAAGCAAAATGTCAAAACCTATTTCAGCTTGTAAGAGGGTAATCCAAGTATTTCTCTCTATCCTGTCTTTTCCTTTGAGCTAGAAATGTTGGTTACAGTACCAAAACCTTAAAATTTTCAACACCTATAAATTATCGTGTACATCACAAAATTGCAAACAATCGATAAGTAGGAACAGTTTTGTAAGATGCGACATAGGATACTCCTTCTAAAATGCAAAATGGCAACCAAAATTAAGAATCACGTTCAAGATTTTGATATAGAATTGTTAATTTGGATTAATAGTACTATTAATACATGTATCACACTACAGCTTTGGGTTCCCTGGGACTTTGCGACTTAATTTGAACCCCAAAGCTATACTTTATAAATGCAAAAGTACAAATTTACAATACACAATATTTTTACCATTGAATCGTCGGCGTAACTTTAAATAAGGAGCATGGCATGGTGAAAATTTAATAACTTGTACTGTCATACTTGCAGCAGCTATCGAGATTTATTCATGCGAAATCACTGCTTACTATTTCATGAAACATTTTTGTTTCACATTAAACGTGGAAAGATTTAAATTTCAGTTTAAATAAGCAAACATTTTATTGTATTCATTGTACAGTATATACTGCATCACTGTAATAAATAACGTTCATACAAATGAATGTGTAATCAATATGACAAACAATTTGTTAGATTTTTTGTAGTTAGAAAAAAGTTCTACCTCACCCCAAACAACTCCATACCTTTGCCCACATAAAAAAGAAAAGGTTTGTCTTCCATATAGTGAACATGCACATAATTTGCTGTTGTTGCCAATAGAAATCCCGTGTCGCAAAATAATAATGGAATCAGAAAGTAACATTTCATTTTAAAAACTTTATTTTAAATACAAAATACATATGTACACACAGAATAAATGTTTTGCTTCAATAATGCATATCCTGAACTTATTTTCAACTCTTCATGGTTGACCAATTGAGCTGTCATATCAGAGGTGGGATTTTTTCTGTTTATATTTTTCTTTCTGTGTTTTAAAAACAGTTTTCTAATATTTTACTTGAATATCACGAAAAATAGACCCAAATTGTATTTACTGGTTTTCATAAACACCTCAGATGGAAAGTCATCAACTTTTCATTTATTAAAAAGCCATTCTGTTTAAATCACGAAATGCTTTCCATTTACATCCGATATACGTCATTTACACCGTAGAATACATCAAACAATCAAACTGAGAAAAAGAAAAGTTGTCACAAACCATTGTCCTTACATACTATTTAGTGAAACAGGAATCAGCCATTGAGAACTCTTCGAAAGCATTGTTGACAGCGAAAGTATTTTTATACTCGTGTCGTACGCTATGAACGGGTATACAGAGTTATCCTTTTTCGTCGGTGCGCTCTCTCTTATGTTACGAATTTTGTTGCCGTTCAACAACTTTTGAATGACTTCTTATAGAAATTAAATTTATCCTTAGGATCAAGAAGACTAGGGTACAAATTTGATTTTTACGCTTTTCCGTCAAATTTTATTGCGGTTTGGCTCATGTTCGTCTTTGAAGGCTGCTCTGGCATTGTGAGTTTTGGTTTGTGCTCGATAACCTTTGAACAACTCCATGAAATGAATCCGAATATTTTAAAAGGTTTTAATATAAAGATACTCACCTTCGAATTTCACCCTATTCCTGTTTAAACTGATGACCTATCTTTGACTTAGAAGTTTTTCCTTGCATTTTGGATTAAGGTTTCTTCAATTATATGATATTAGTTTTAACAGACATACGTTTGTAATCTTCTTTTCTTTTTTTTTAAATCAGTTTTACAATTTTTAGTTTCTTTGAAAAAGGATTTTCAGTAATTAATAATAATAATAATAATAATAATATTATTATTATTATTATTATTATTATATTATTATTATTATTATTATTATTATTATTATTATTATTATTATTATTATTATTCAGCATTTTCTATTAGTAAGAGTTGCATCGGGTTAGTTTTAGAATGTACATATACTTTTATTCCTCTTGACCCCTCCTTTGATCAGCATATATACAGTGAAACCTCTCAAGACGAAAACTCTCAGGACCATATACAAATTACGGTTTTGAGATATTTTGGATTTACTGAGGTTCTCTATTTTATCCAAAGTTCAAACAATAGCCACCTCTTTTGGAGGCCAGCGTGTGTCACCAACAGTGCACAGCCGATGGTTGAATGAGATGCTCGCATGCTGTAGTAATAGTCAAAAGAGTAAAAAAAACAAAAAAACAAGCCGAATTTTGTTTATTTGTCATGTTAGAATCGATATAAAGACTTGAAAAAGGTATCTATTTCAAAACATAAATACCCGTTATCCGCCTGGCCAGCCCGGGGCGGCTGCCTGGTTGTGTCAGCGGGAAGGAACTTAGCTCCCATTTCCTCGGCATAATATAGCCAATAATGTGTTCAAGGTGCTGTTAAAACGAACCAGCAACAACACCAATGTTGCATTTTTTTTTTTTTTTTTTTTTTTTTTTTACACAATCCCTTTGGTGCTTCTTTTCAAGTCATTATTTCTTAAATAAGATGTAATCACCTGTGTCCAACTGTACCTGTATGTACATGTGCATCTTTTATCAACACCTGATTTAATTGTATGCCATATAGTGCGTATCCTTCGGTTGACATTTATACAGCACTATATATATGTTTGAATTTTGTTTATATATATATATATATATATATATATATATATATATATATATATATATATATATATATATATATATATATAAACACACACACACCCCTATGTATACAAGAGTTAATGTTTTATAGCCTTAGGCTAATTTTATTGACTATCGGCTGGCCACGTATTCACACACAAAAATCGGTTTAGCGGGGTTGATTTTAGTGTCATAATATTTGGAACCGAAAGGTTATTTCGGTTTTAAGAGTAAAGGGGTTTGGTTTACCGAGTTACTTTGAATTGACATAAAAGAATGAAAAATTGGAGGCCAGAAAAAAAATATTTCAGCTTTTAAGAGGATTTTGGCTTACTGAGATTTTGGTCTTGAGAAGTTTCACTGTATTTAGGAAGTACACTTTGCTCTATTCTCTTACTGTGTGAAAGCTTTCACAGTAAAATTTATATAATCCATACCATTATCAGATAAGCATAATGCAACTTTAAATTCCTGACACACCACTGTTTGCAGTCATTTCGTGTCTCAGATAGATTGGTCGATATGTACAAAACAATAGGACATACAAGAGAGATGAAAAAAATTATATAAATTGTTAAGTCACCATTCAGGTACCAATGGTGCAAAATTGTTAGAGGAAACTGTAAATTCAGAAATTACTGCTAGAGAGAAATTAATGCGAAATGTGTGACTCATTTACAATTTTAATTTCGCCAAAACTTACATGACTTACAGTCATTATACATCAAATGATCTAATGACCCCACTGACCTGTCGCATTAATTTCAGCTTTTCAACTCGCATTGATGTCAGAGTTTACAGTATATTTCTTTTATGATACAGATAGTAAGAAATCGTACGACTGGTCTATTTGCATATAATTTCAACATACGTGTATAAAACAATGAATCTACCAGCGTTTCATTACACATCTAAGGTTGTTCATTAAATATAATATAGTAAATCCTTCCAGTTAAGACCACTGAGACTGAGAATAAGATATCTTAATTGGGAGATGGTCTCATTTCAGAGAATAAGCTTAAATCCTCTACTTAATAAATTGGACTTAACAAAAGTTGTTGCTATTGGTAAGTGGTCATTATTCGCAGGTGGTCGTAATTGGATGCTTTACTGTGTAATATGTCATAATGTATACATTGGTTGATTTAAAATTAAATAAAATATCACTGCAAATTATTTACACAAGCGCCAGCGCCTATATGATACTATATACAATTTTGAAAAAGATTCGTTTCAACAATTGTATTGCCGTTATATATAGAAGAGCAATGGGATTCAACCACAATGTTTCCCAACTTATCAAGGGTCCACTCTCTTAGAAGTATTATAATACATAGACATCTAAGTACAAGAGCTGGCACTAAGCATATAGTGATAAAAATATCATATAAAAAAGCAAAAAAGAAAAACATGTCACAATACCCAAAAAATTGCTGAGCAACAAAATTCAAAACAACAAAACAAAAACAATAACATAAAAATAAGAAGAGGAACGAAAAGAAAAAGAAGGGAAAATGAATGGTTGCCGGAAAAAACAGAACCCTTAGAGTCTTAGAGTTGGCCGTAAACAAAAGTAAATTTACACGAATCAGTTGAATCTATGAGTTCCTGAATAAAAATTTGAGTTTGTTGCAGGATAAATTCATTATCAGTGGAAAAATTATCAGTTATAACAAGATTCGAACATTGGTGATAACAAACTTGAAAGAATATCTCAAACTAAATGCATGTCTATTTTTTTTTTTTTTTTTTTTACTTTTAAAATATAAACACAACATAAAATAAACAGGAAACGGACATAAAATTATTCAGTAATTGTCAACATTCTGATTTGGTTTAAAAGTGGAGGTTATCAGGGTCTTACTGGCGGCCTAGGCGCCCCCTCCCTCCCGCGGGAAATCGCTGACAATTTCACCTCTTGGTGAACCCCAGGAGGCACCCAAATCTCGAGGTGCCACTGGAAACCCTCGGTATTCCGGCGGGTCATCCCGACCCAGGATGTTATCAATTATGTCCTAATGAAGATAAATTACTAAAAAGCTCAATACATTTATTACACTAGGTTCTTTGTCCATCAATAATGGGTCATAGCTATCAAAATCATAAATAATGGGTCGTAGCTATCAAAGTCATAAATAATGGGTCGTAGCTATCAAAGTCATAAATAATGGGTCGTAGCTATCAAAGTCATAAATAATGGGTCGTAGCTATCAAAGTCATCAATAATGGGTCGTAGCTATCAAAGTCATAAATAATGGGTCATAGCTATCAAAGTCATAAATAATGGGTCATAGCTATCAAAGTCATAAATAATGGGTCATAGCTATCAAAGTCATAAATAATGGGTCGTAGCTATCAAAGTCATAAATAATGGGTCGTAGCTATCAAAGTCATAAATAATGGGTCATAGCTATCAAAATCATAAATAATGGGTCATAGCTATCAAAGTCATAAATAATGGGTCGTAGCTATCAAAGTCATAAATAATGGGTCGTAGCTATCAAAGTCATAAATAATGGGTCATAGCTATCAAAGTCATAAATAATGGGTCATAGCTATCAAAGTCATAAATAATGGGTCATAGCTATCAAAATCATCAATAATGGGTCGTAGCTATCAAAGTCATAAATAATGGGTCATAGCTATCAAAGTCATAAATAATGGGTCGTAGCTATCAAAGTCATAAATAATGGGTCATAGCTATCAAAATCATAAATAATGGGTCATAGCTATCAAAGTCATAAATAATGGGTCGTAGCTATCAAAGTCATAAATAATGGGTCGTAGCTATCAAAATCATAAATAATGGGTCGTAGCTATCAAAATCATAAATAATGGGTCGTAGCTATCAAAGTCATAAATAATGGGTCGTAGCTATCAAAATCATAAATAATGGGTCGTAGCTATCAAAGTCACTTTTAAATTTGTTATTGCAATGTAATATTTAGTTTTTGTAACCAAATCTTAATGTCGTTGGAGCAAATGGGCCATTTAAGCATGATATCTGTTTTGTTAAAGGCTTCACATAAGTTTCTCGCATTCCTCGTTTTATTTTTTTTAAAATCTTTTTTCTAAATAAAATCTTGAAATTGCCTCCATATTACCATTATTTGACTGATGCTTGTTTGTTTATTTTCCTAAAATATTGGCATATTAGTTTATAGTTTTTCGGCCATACTATCCATTGCAGGTTAAATTTAGTTTCCGACAAATGTAATAAAAACAAGTTTTGCATTCTTCACTCCTCCCCTCTCCTCCCCCTCCCGATTTTCACTAACATATTAAAAAAAAATAACATATACATGAGTAAATGTCAAATTGGGGTCGACGTACAGGGCTACAATCATATCAGTATGCTCATGGTTTTCAAATAAGGAAAAATAAACATACAAACTCCAGTTGCAGTTTCTCACGTGCCATTTAGTGAGGAAGATCCTTTGTGGTATTCATCGAACGTATCTGAAAAGAAAGATATCACACTAATTTCAATCAAGACATTGAATTGTTAATAATGCCGATGCAGCTTTACATTGACATATGAGATTCACCGCAAGAAAAGGAACAGTCAAGGTATATTTTATGGATTTGGGGATTTTTTTACATATTTAGAAAGAACATTGATGGAGATTTAAAATACGTTTTGTTTCATTGGGCAACGAACACTGATATTGAGAAAAACGTTTAGTCACCTCTGTTATGTATGATGTTAATATAATATTATAAATATTTTAGGAAATTATAAATGTTTCTAGACTTTAATATTTGCTCAAACCTTAATGTTATGTATCAGGTTTACATGTTTAGCTATTGTCCTTGAAGTAGGTTGTTTACTTAGTATTTGAGTTCAAGGACGGTTTTGGTAAACAAGTTGTTTATTTAATTTGAGGTCAGGGTTGATTTTGTTTACATATAATACTAGAATTTCCTTTAGAGTTGTGTGTTAAAAGTCACTTACACCATATAATTTTCTAGAACATTCTGTCATGTGACCTATCTTTATATATACCATGTTTAGTGGACAGTTTTCAGTTTTCAAACTTACCATCAGTCTAAAAAGAGTCATTTCAGTTGTGAAAAATCATTCCAATTTCAGAGAGAGGAATTATTTAAAATATTCATTAGATTATAAAAGTGTTCATAGACTTTTGGATTTTGGATTTTGAATTGATGATTCTGGGATTTATGTGAACTTATTAAAAGATATTCTGGAGATTTAATTTAGGCACATCAGCATATTAAAAACTATTGGCACATCAGCACATTCAAGGATACAGCAATTCATTCAAAAGATTCTATATTTAGGACTTGTGATTAGGACACTTAGGATTATTGGATTATTTTTTAATTTACGTTACTGTAAGTGTCTTTTGATTTTAATTTTAATTATCTAGAAATAAATTGCTTGTTGATTTTTACTTGATTTGTTGGTTCCACTTTCTTTTTGTTACATTTTTCTTAGACCATAGAGTCGTAACGCCTCTTATCAAAGTAAGAACACGCTGGTCTGGATAATCAGCTGTTAAACGAATACAGGACATATTGCATAACAATTACAACGTTTGTTAACAGTAAGGTAAATGGCGGCACCCTGTACGGACACTGTAAATCTCTAGAATGTAAAGGTTTGAAAGCATTATGCATCAAATCATAGGACGCACGAAACGCTTAAGTGAACGAACTCTCAGATTCACATGGTAACCTTTTAGTATCTATTTGTGGCGAATAGAGTACAGTTTGAAGGTCCATCCTCGATGATTAAGTCCTTGCTTAAAATTTTTTGTTAAAATAATATTTTCTGTTCCCTTAAAGCCATTTGGAGGTGAGTCATGTACCATAGAAACAGTGAAAGTGGTTCAGGGGGTCAGGGAGATGCAATACTACGGCTCAAAATCCGTTATGACGTCTTACACAACAATTTGGGGCAACATAAATACAAGGAATCACACTGTAAGAAGTGAGAAATTTAACACTAGTAGCAAACAGACTCCTCCTAACTCCCAAATATTATTTTCCATCTTAATTATACAACATAGTTTAGTTGTCAGCCCTTTGATGTTTACTTAGACATATCATGACTACGCACTGTATATTGCTGAACATAATACAGAACTGAAGTATACCAAACTAAATTCAGTTTTTTTAACAATATGTTGTATTTCGTCACTGTTTCTACTGTTACTGTTGTCTTCGTTATTATTATTATTATTATTATTATTATTATTATTATTATTATTATTATTATTCATAATCATTATTATTATTATTATTATTATTATTATTATTATTATTATTATTATTATTATTATTAACATAATTATCATCCGTAATGACTACTGGATTTTCGTTAACGCACATGACGCATGATGTTATTTTCCTATGAACCCCAGAGTGCAGGAGGATTTTCTATGAACCCCAGAGTGCAGGAGGATTTTCCCATTCAGAATCTTTAAGACGAGTTATAGTAAGTGTTGATAGTCAATAACCAGATGGCAATAAGTTATCCTTTTCTCTGTATTTCTTCGCGGGTCAGGGTAATTTGATTACATATTTATTCCTTTAAAACAGTCTTACCAAAACCAAATTGTATTCAGAAAACTGTTATGTCTAAGAAAGTAGTACACATCAACATGCATCCGTTTCTCGCTGTAGTTTTCAAAGATGATCGTGGCTGGTTGTGCAATTCTATAAACGATTTCAAAAAGTCTTCTTTTCCCTCATACTTATCGTTCTTTCTCCATATTATTGTGGTCAGTTCAATATTAAAATTGAATACTTGATATATATGAATTTAATAAAATGCAAAGTAAATCGAAAAAAGAAAAAGAAAAAAACAACAACAGAAATTGTCTGTTTACCGTACAGTTAATGTGGTGATTTACACTCAAACCTCTATAATCCGTATGGAAAAGTGTGTGTGTGTGTGTGTGTGTGTGTGTGTGTGTGTGTGTGTGTGTGTGTGTGTGTGTGTGTGTTTTGGGGAGGGGGATCACTCATGTGACCTACCTATCCGTTTACACAGAGTCATAGTTTCTCACTTGCTAGAAGTTGGTAAGCATCCGCGTTCTAAATTGAGTGAGAAAGGGTCTATAGAGCAAAAGTCGTTGGCAATATTATGGGGAAATAGAAAATGTTGTGCAAACATGGAGTGAAATTTTATTTGGGTTTTTCTGATTAAAAGGTCTAAAAGAGCGTCGTTTCCTAGTCAGTTCAGGTCTAAAAGAGCGTCGTTTCCTAGTCAGTTCAGGGTTTAGTCCGTTCCCTTTGATGTGGTTTCACTAGATAATATGTAAATATAAGCAGTGGGAACGTCGTTAATCCATTCATGCGCGTCACTAATTAGATGACGAGAAACTGCATAATATTTAGCAAGTGCCAGTTGTCGAGTTCTTAACATTTTTTTTTACACTATAAAATTATACTTCTGGGGGAGAAAAGGTTGTAATGATAATCGTGAAATCACTAAATATGGGATAATTTTCAGCAGGGAAACCTTCGTGAAACTGAACAATAATGGGCAGTAATATAGGCAGAAAATCACGAGTAGATTTATTACAAAAAAGGGGGTGGGGACAAACATGAGTATCAAATTCTGGCAAGAGTGAATCCGCTTGGCATCCCGTCAAACTCAAACCATTACTATATCATTAATGATAAGCTTAAGCTCCATGGCTTTACGTAAACGCCACTAGTTACGTCCCTTCTACATTGTTAACTAACTTGTGATAATTAAGGGGATGTATAATGTTTTATTGATTTTTATTTCACAACCTAAAAAGAACAAAAATCATTAAGACGATCATTAGTAGTGAATATATTAACAGTTCTGGCTCACAGTGAAACTGAATATAGTACAAGTTATTTTCGCGTGGGTTGAGAACATAAAAGCTTGTATTAATGCAAACAACACGGATTATAAATGTTTCATTTATGCTATTTCATCATATTTGAATATACACAGAAATATTATCAGAGGCCATCAAAATACAACTTGGATAGATACAGTCATTGGTTTAAACAATGTCGGGAAAAAAATATAAACTATTAAAAAATTTGAAATATCTGTAAATGTTTAGGAAATGGTTTAACTCTGCTACATGGTTTAGAATAACTAAAGTAGAAACAGAAAGACTTCTTAACATGTTAATCTGATTTCAATATGATGGTCATAAAGACTACACAGATGGAAGCTACCATTATGTTGGAATAATTTTTTTCCAGATTTATATCTTCACAGATATTTTTTGTGATTTGAGAGTATCATCGTGCCAGAGGCAACGTGTCCCGTAGGCATGCCTTTGGTAATCGGACACAAAGTGTCTGATACACTCGTATCGCAGGCAGAGACTTGTACTCAGCAGTCTACATATGTAGGACAACCAAAACAGGCAAACACATTCCATCAGGGTTATGTTTGTATGTTAAATAAATCCACATAAATCAATCCACAAGAGATACAAACCAATAGTTCACAGAGGAACGGACGGTACCGAAGTAATTTACCTAGCCTGGAGTAAAATCGTAAAAGTAGTGTATGAAGAGTGAGGACAGAAAAACACATAACCTCTGGTGTTTACAGAGGAAGATGAAAAACGTTTTAATTAAAAAATACATGTCAAATCTGTGAGAATATCTATGAGAATAAATATTTTTAAGACAAAGTTTACGATCTCAGTCACTTAACATATAAATATAGAGATAACGTACACATTGGATGCAATTATGAATTTTAAATATCCAAAATAATATCATTCTTTATTAAAAACGTGCCTGGTTATGACAGCCACTTATGAATCAAAAACACTGGCTAAAAGTGATCTAGATGAAACGGTAAATATCATACCACACAATGGTGAAAATTATATTTCTTAAGCAAAGATGTTGTAGTTGATAGGTTCATGAAGAAGAAAAAGAAATAGCAGCTAGAAGGACAATCAGGTTTGTATATAGCGTTAGATTCACTGGACAATGTATAGAACAATTAGCGAAAAACCTTAACGATGACAAATTTACAGAAACACTGAAACAGTTTACAAATATCGTGCATGATTCAGTGTGTACCAATGGTACAATGTCACCTGAATTTTTGAGGAAAGGTATTAACCTGAAAGAATACACGGATATTTTGGAAAGATTCAACGAAACTTAACGATTTAAACATAACAAATGACGATCACCAAAATGTTAAAATGTCGTGGAATATTCTAACCTCAGTCACTTGGAGATCTACATGAATATTATGTCATGAAATATAATTTATTGTTGTGTGACGTATTTGAAGAGTTCGTAATGTCTGTGTGAAAAGCTACAATCTAGACCCTGAACATTATTACAGTGCACAAGGACTAGTACATGATACAAGTCTAAAGATACCATGTTTTCAATTAGATCTGTAGACAGATTATGCTATGTTTCTGATGAATGAGAGTGGAATACGAGCTGGATGTAGCTTGATACCATATAGATATGCTGAAGCAAATTGTGAATACTATTTGGTAAGGCAGAAAGATTAGAAAGTGAAAGGTCAAGGTCAGTGTCATTCGTTGTGTACCTAAATGCTTGCAACCTCTATGGATTGGCAATGAACCAGTACATGCCGGTAAAACTTTAGATAGGCAACTGACGGACAAATTAGAAGGATCGCAAAGACAGTACAATGCAAGATAAGAGGAAATCTATTCCAAATATCAGGTGACAATGATCTAGTTACATTTTAAAAGCGGGATTTTAGATTCTGTTGCATTTACATCGCTATTTTAAGGATTATCCCGCTAGCTCCAGAAAAATTAATCCAGACGAAAATTATTCGTCTGAGTTAGAGAACGTAGTAAATGAGTACAAAGGTACAAAACCCATTTTACGGTAGATTTACAGTGCTAAATTTAAGTAAGTGGTTGAAGTATGAATTCGAATACAATAAGTTGAAAACAAATACAGTGATAGAATGAGAAAACTAATGAATGATACGGATTTATTGTTTATCTATGTTGAGACAGAAAACTTTTACAATGACGTGGGGGGAAAAAAAGTTTTACGACACTAGTGGCCACCCAAATAAGAACACATCTGGGTTATCACTAATGAATAAGAAAGATGCAAAGTTAAATGGTGTTCCTATTTGAGAGCTTTGTGGGTTAAGGTCTAACCTTTACTCATTCGCAACGAACAAAGATGAAATGATAATGTCTAAAGAAATAAAGAAATGTGTAGTCAAACAAAATTTAAACTTCGAAATGCACAAAGATTGCTTACTTAATCATACGGAAAATTACCAGGAAACAAATTTACTCAGATCATACAACTATGAAATGTATAAGCGTGTCATTGCTTACAACGTCAACACAATACCTTACGGACACGTAAGCATGTTCAATGCAATGTCTATTGCACAACTTTGTGCTTCAGGTCTTTTGCTAGCCTTGATTTCATTTTCATTGTTACTTTATTCATCCTCCGTTTATTTGTAATGAAATTTTGATAAATCTGAATTGGAACAAATTGGAACTCCTCATCAACCTCAATCTTATCATGCTCCTACTTATCAAGCTCCTACTCCAAGTAAATCATTGTTTGGCAAAATAAAAAATGGTTTCAAGTCTTTAGTCATGTATTTGCTTGAGTCAGCGATAAAAGTAGCAGTAGCTATACCTGTTATTATTTATCATTGCTGGTCTAATAAGTTAATCATTTAAGAATGCCAGTCAAATCGCTTCTCTTCTAGCTGATAACGTCATATTACTTGTTTGACATTAGTGGGTTTGTTCTTTAAATTGTAGATCAAAGGTGTAAACAAAGCAACCAGAAAAACTGAGGGAAGCCCGCGTGCATAGCACGATTGTGCTTTACACACCTTTAAAGCATGATCGCACTTGATCCGTATTTCGTAACCTATTTGAAAAGTAAACTTTAGCAGCTCCTGTAACCATTAGTATCAATATAAATTATTATTTGTTTATTTGATGGTAAACATTGTTTTTTAAAGTTTCTAGATCGACATGTGTCATCGTAGGGACATCATCATCATAGTCCTTATAGATACATACTTTTTACTCACTTTGTCCTTTTGTGTCCCCTTCAATTTCTTTTCGTACTGTCACAGACTGTTTATCGGCCTTTGAAATACATTTCGTTTTTACATCGGTATTAATGGTATGGTTTAACCCCAGTTTGAACGATGTAACAGATGTTGAAAAAACAGTGCATTAGACGGCGAAGGAGTTTAAACATGTGTGGCATGCGACTTTGTAGTGATCACAAAACCAGAGGGAAAAAAGAAAGTCTATCCAAAACTACTACCAGTAAATAACAAAATGGTACATATATATGAAGAACTTGATAAAGCAACTACAATGTAGATAATGTATTAGTGGGGTAATAAATGATATTTATAAAATGAAAATAGACAACATTCAAAAATATATTATTCGAAAAAATGGATAAATTAATGGATGCCATATTTACGAAACCAGCAATCAGTGCTCCTCATCTTTGTCTTGCAGTTCAATTTGATGCTTTCTACCCAGACTTCCCATATATACGTAAAGATTTATAAAACGTATTTAACGAGACAAAAATACATTATACTGAAAGTAAATTTGTTGCATACAAACCAATAAACATGTTTGATAATTACACTTTAATTTGGCAGTGATGACTCTGTCAACAGATACAAAGTATAGTGTGACACAAAATATTTGCAGAATCAACTTAATTGAGCAGTATGGATAGTAACATCTGGTTGTGGGATTTCATACTGACATTTTCAGGTATAAATATACCAGAATTAGTCAAATCAGTTTACAGATTTCACATATACTTTCACATATGAAAACCGCTGTATGAATGTGCTATTTCATTACTTGGTGTACAATCTTTTAATGCAAACAATAACAGCATAAATCACAAACAATTTAACACAGTACGCAACAATTTTAGCATTCCTCATAATCATGAATGGAGCTACATCATGGCGAAAAAAACACAAAACAACAACATATCAGTATTGTAGGATGGCAGGACTTACTGAGTTCCGATAGCTCCAGAGTTATCCAGTGACGCGAGACACCAAACAGAGTCTAAGCGATTGAGTGGATTTACTCGAGAGTTTGAGATGAACAAGTCGAATGATTTTGCAACGAGATGGAAAAGAAGGTCGGGCACACTTCCTCCACAGAAAAATAATAGTCTCAAAGAAGAATGTATTGCAAGATTGTGTGAAATTATCGTGAGTTATCTACTCTATATCTTAGAAGCACAGTTCAAAACATAAAATCTATTTGACAGTCCGTTTTCACAGCGTTGCCATAAAGTTAATGAAACTGTTGATTTTAGGTCCACAAAGTTACGACACAGATGAAAATATAGCTATAAAATTTCGACAGTACGTAACAGATTCAAAAGTGAAATTGGTATATCTTGCTGGTGGTGACAGTGCATTTTTGTTACCTACTGTCATGATTATGAAAATGGTTAGTATTGTTGAATGCAAGAAGAATTTACAGCACATTCCTATTTCTTTGGTATCACAATCTCGCATAGAGACTGAATATGATTAAAAATCATATTAAAATCATTAGCGCAATCAAATGGTGTTAAGCCCTACCATTAATACCGATGTAGAAGCATCACAGGCCGTGAAAGACTGCAGTCTCTGGAGAACTTTTTTCGGAAAGAAATCGGAAGTGGCGCCCAAACGATTCAACAATCAAGGATAGGCGACAGGTGACAGGTGTCTAGTCGATACAGTTTGGGAGTTAGGAGTGTCCGTTTTCTACTAGTGTTTAATGTCTTACTTCCTTCAGCGTGATTCGTAGTATTTACTTTGTTCCAAAATCTTTGTGAAAGTCGTTGTAACTGATTTTGAACCGTCCCTTACGTAATTGCTTTTCCGTGTTCCCTTGAAGCAATTCTACTGTTTCTAAGATATATGACATACCTCTAAATGGCTTAAAAGAAACAGGAAAGATGATTTTTAATGAAATATCACAGGATTGAAAATAAAAGACGTCAGACTTATGACAAAAACCATATCTTGATTACATCTTCATAAGAAAAGAAGAACTTAATTCTGAAAGAATTGGCAGTTTAAGAAAATTTAGCATATCTGATGCTGCACATAATAATCCATGTTATTGCAACGGAATTCGAGCAGTGGATCTGTGATATCATATAAATATATATGTGATTCTACCAGCGAGAATAATTACACGTGTTGGAAGACCTGTTGTGCGAGTTGCTGTGGATTAATATTTCTATCATTTCTTTTCACCCCAGTGAATGTTTTCTTTCCTTTCTCAGTGCCTTCTTTTTTTGCATATCTGCCCGCCTGTCATTCTGTCCGACTGTCTCTCTGTCCAAGAGTCATGTCCTCGCCAAATAAATTATTCACATATTACTATATCCAGTTTACATCCTACCCCTACAGATGGTTATGAATCAGGAAAAATTTAATAGATTTTTATCTCGTTAAATATGTTAGATACATTTTTAAGTATATGTCGCCTAACTGTTGATACAAAATTTCTGCATTAAAACTAAAAACGTCTTTAAAAATTAAGCTGATCTAAGACTATTTATAGACTACCTTATATTTTGATTGGTATAAAAACAAAAGCCATAGAAAACGTGACGTAACTCCAGATTAAAACAAAAATAACAGAGATTGATTCCAGCTATTTTTATTTTTATCTCACTGTAAATAATCATAACAAGGTAATAAGTTCAATTATTCAGAGCTATGCCTTCTTTTCAGTATAATGTTATAATGTACAGTTTTAGCATCAAGTGGGAAGAGTTGTTTTCCGATTTGAATTTGACTAAGTGGCAAAAGGTTCCTTTACCAGGAATGCATGTAGCGGCCTAATGGGAGCAGTTAATCGATGTTTAATTTAGCAATATTCTTTAAAAAAAAACTTTAACAAAAAAACAACAAACATATTAAATCGATTTGAACTGATTTAACCCAAAAATAAAAATATCTTATCCGAGCAAATGCTCAGTGCGATTTGAGTCAAAGAGCACTCTAATAGAAAAAAAACCGGCATTTACAATTGTCTGCGTCGACGTTTGCATTGAATCCGAAGGTACTTTTTCTCATTGATGCGACTTTCACACACACACACACACACACACACACACACACACACACACACACACACACACACACTATATATATATATATATATATATATATATATATATATATATATATATATATATATATATAACACTTATATATATATATATATATATAATAAAACAGAGAATAATAGCTACGGTGCACAGATCTCAAAGTTCTCGGGGTTAAGCTTCTTGACTGTGGCAAAGTATTTGACAAGAGGAGTGTGGAGGGACATTGTGTCCAACAAGGTCCTCAGTCCAACACTGTCAACATTTCTTTAATAGTATAAAACTATCATAACCAGTAACTCAGCATTCTAGTGTACTGACACAATGACCCACTGTAGTCAGCGCCTCAGTTTACGGAGCAATAATGTGCAAAATAGAAAGTTGACACTCTAATTTTGTTTTAGTACATTAGACTTTGTGAAAATTTATTAGTCAACTTCCAGCTCAAAAATCCAGTATAAGGAATGAAAAAACATAGGCCATATATTAATGTATCAAAGTTGTAAAAAATTAAATTTGCTATTTGTTTGCCAAATTATAGTTATGTATTTCAATGGGTATTAGAGCTATGCCAGTTTCCAGTCGCCCTCTCGCAGCTTTGAACTGCGAGATTAAAACAAGGAAAAGACAGACAATTTCTTTGCAAGTCCCCATCAACGGCATCAGCGGAATTAAATGAGTTAAAATAGGCAATGAGAATTTTTATATAAATAAAATGTATTCTATTTTTGAGAGAGAGAAAAATACATAGGATGTCGATAACAAATGGAAGATACTAGCTTCCCACCCCACCTGTCACATACCCTGGTTTTAACTTCGAAATTGGCGTTTGATATACAAGATACAACACAATGACATTCGGGTCAGACTCTCTGATTAAATATGACTTGTTGAAAGCAAAACGCCCATAAACACAAACACAAATACACCTAAAGGACAAAACCCGAAAGAAATTCGACTCCGGGTGAAGTCACTGTCACGTAGCTAATACAAAATATATTTGATTTAATAGCAATAATAATAATAATAATAATAATAATAATAATAATAATAATAATAATAATAATAATACCTTGATGTATCCAGATGAGAGTGAGGCTGAGCAAACTGATAGGAAAGACATAGACGCATTGTTGGTTAAACAGAGCACTTACGGACTATAGTTTTTCGTTTAAGCCAAATTCACAATGTGTTTGCAACTGCAGTCTCCAATACTTCTCTTTTTGGCCACGTTCATTGTCAGTTTATCTTTGCTAGGAATAACTGGCAGCATTTCGCGGGACCGGATAGAGTGTCCAGCTGAGTTTAAATGGTTGGTGAATTTTGTGTTGACCTTGTTTCTGATACGGCTTTTGTGATTGTTTGCTCTTTTTCTAAAGTGTACTGTTTCGCCAACATATTGGATGGCACAAATCTTGCAAGTCAGGACATAAATGACATTTTTACTGACTCATCCTAACCTTTGATTGACATTGTAAGATCTGCTGATGAACTCACGAAGGTAGTAGTCTCGTATTAATATTATTATTATTACTGCGTCTTTCCACCACCTTCCCTTGTAATGTAAATGCATTCGTATCTTTGTTTCTTATAGTGGAAATTATATCCGGGATGAAAAGCTACAAGCGAAAAAAAAAAGCACCGCTACAAACAGCGCCCTACCAAACACGATCTTCTCTTGATGTCATGGATAAATAACTCGCGCCAAGTAGCAATGTGCTGAGGGCTTGCATCCAAACATTTTCTGGTTTCTCTTCACACGAAAATGAATCTTTCTCTCTGGTTTCTCTACACATCCAAGGACCATTCCACGAGTCAACCAAAACCAAAAGCCTTATAGGCAAAGCACTTTAAAGAGGACTATGCCTAACCAAACCAGATTGTTGCACGTGTCTTGCAAAAGACACACACCAATAATTGCCTTATTCACAGATACTAGGTCCCTTTCTAGACATGTAGTTATTTCATCTGTTATTTTGTTGTATTTTCTTTAGTTCTCACCGTTTCATTATTCTCGATAGTTTAACTTCGCTGCACCAAATGTAAATGTTTATTATTACGCGCGCTTGTGTGTGTGTGTTTGTGTGTGTGTGTGTGTACGTCTGCCTGTTACTTATTGTTCCCCAAGGAAAACCTTGTTTTAGGTCGACACGTAGAGAAACCTTTTTTGTCAAAGAAATTTGACAATGGGTGGTGCCACTTTTTTGGCCAGGGGGCTGGGAACCACTTAGGCCTCCAGCTCCTGTCTGGATCCATATATACGATTCTCTGAGTCTGTTTTGTGCAATGATGAGAGTTTGTCAGTGATACGTACCAACAGCATGATAGTGAGGTCAGGTGTTAAAGGATCTACTATTTAGATATATGTATTTATGTATGTAGGGGTTTAATCAAACTGAACCAAACATATCTATGTGGTTTTTGTGTAATTATGCATTCATGCGTTAACACTGACTTGGAGGATACATACACCCGAAATGCACCGTGACAACAGAATCAAGAAGGGTGCAGGTTCAAATCCTACCCAGGACAAGTCCGTTTCGACTGCCATGGTGTATCTCTTGGCTAGACATTTCCGACTGACTCAATACGATAAAAACCTTTCATGTGTCCACGTGCCGTTAAGCACCAAACTATACATCATCCTTTCAACTCACGTTCATTTTGTAGCGGAGCAATTGGAACGACAGCAAGTGTCGTGACTCTTCTAGATTATAAATACCTGACTTAGCTCAGTGATAGAAAGGACTTGAAGCTGAAAATAGTGTCGTATTTCTAATTGAATATAGGCTGTGCCTAGGATACTTTGAACGTTCATGTATTAAACGTCCATTGCACAGCAAGTTCTTCAACCTTCACGACGTGCTCTTGAGGGCTCAGAGGTCTGCATAATGAAACCCTGGAGGTGGAAAGAAACCCACATAGAACTTGTAGAAATCCTCCACCTTGGACTGACGTCTACTACTTAACCTTGCACACTTGAATGGTTATATCGTTGTGTAAAATCTCTTGCCAATTAAACTGACCCACAACGGCGGTCGACGCTGCCTGGCCTTTGTAGGATTTGCCCTCTGGTCACGAGTCCGGCAAACTAACCACTGCGCCACAGCGGCTTCCTCGGCACTATCCGGGTGCCAATCTCTGTGTTGTGATTCTGAGTTACACTTGTCAAAGTGCCGAAGTAGCATGTGAACAGCACTTACCACTACCATCTGGCGTATTCGGTTGGTTGACTTTGTTTTGGCGTAGAACGTCTGTCATTCTCGGGATGCACTTTGTTTCCGGCCTCTCCACTTTTCTTAGTAATGACCACGGCAAACACGATCAAAAGAAGCTGAAAAGAGATTTAATTTGTTATGAATTAATTATCTAAGCATAGCAGAAGAGGGCGCCTATTCTTTGTCCATTAGTTTTACCCGTTAATAGGAGAGAGATCTGAGTTATTTGGATTAGAACTATTATGTGGAATATTTGAAATTCATTTTATTTGCATCTTGTTTAGCCGCAAGTGTCTGAAACCAGAACGATTACATATTATACATATATAAGAGGGTATCCTTTATTTTAACACGATGAATGTACAAAAATAAGATATGCATGTGAGAACATTCCTTATTGGAAGCATAGGAATGACTTATGGGTCTTTTATTTGTCCAATTTGTCAAACATTCTTTCATTCCGACCTGGGAAAAATTAATTATCATGCTTCACCTTTAACTTCATGACAAAAAAAAAACAAATATGAAATGCACATAATATGTTAAGCATCAGCGGGCATGCTGACCATACATAATTGTCGCTCTTTGAGGTGTGAGTGCCTTCATCCGAGTTGGTTAGAAGGTTGGTCTTGGTCTGATTCCGGTAGTTGTGGAGCCGTGCCTCCTGACAATTATGTTACCTTTATGCTTTATTAGAAAATAAACTTTCTAGAAAATCATCATTATCATCAACAATAAGAAAAACAAAAATCCTTGGTTCTCACAGGCTTTCATGGATGCAGGTAGGAAATACACTTATTTAAAGAAACTATTATTTACAGAAGCTATTAGCTCTGACATGTCAATCAAACTTATTTGAATTTCCTTTTCTTATTACATTCATCCAATAAGAAAGCTACTATCACATACATGGTGCGAGTTACATAACATTTGTAATGCAGATTGGCTTATTGTAACTTTCTTCCACATACTAAACAAAAACATTGGACATATATAGTAACTTAATGCTAAAATATTTCGGAACGATTATTTTGATATTTATCAAATTTTGAGATTCGTTTACATTTTAAGAAATAGGTCTTTACAAATTTCAAACATTTAAATACATTATAAGCAAAAAAATCTTATGCTGATTTTGAAATTATTAGTTTTTGTTTGAACTTTTTTATCCGTTTGAATTTGATATCGTTTATGATTCTATTTATCGAACATTTTTTAATTTGCAATACAGTACTGAGTGAAGTGTCTGACTTGAACCAATACCATATGTAAAATATCCTTCGTTATCAGTGCTTGCAATGGATTGAGAGACCTAACTTTTTCGCACTGTCATTTCGGTTTATGAAAATTTATTCTCGAGCTCTTGCTTTGAAGACACAGTCCTAGGTTTTAAATACGGTGCTTACATTGCTATACTCTTAACAACTAAAGTAACTTTTCTCATTAAAACTAACTGTTACTTGTACATTGCACTTCTATTCGATATGATGGACATATGTAGGTCCTACCTTCTGATACCTGAGAAGACTTTTTTTCTTTCCAAAACTGAAGAGTAGCTAACTGCAACAACACGTATAGCAGGATGATGAAGCATTACTTAAAGAAGTAATGCAGGCTTTAATGTGTGGTCGAAAAATATCGCATGTCGATACAACAGCTGCGATGATATTAAGTCATTCAAAGGCAACGATGTCAACGAATCTGATCAAAAATGCAAACCTCACATGAGCGTAAATTATTAGATGAAAAAACTGAAGTTTGTTAGTAACAAAAGAACTATTCAAAAGCTGTCGAAAAACGTTTTTACCTGTTTTGGCCTATCTTCGAACAAATTTGATAAGTTTCTGCCATACGTTTCTTGAAATGTTAATCGTTAAAATCAAACAAAGTTGTAGGTTTATGTAATAACAATAACCTTTATTTTTTTTATTTTTTTTATATTCTTTTTAATTATTTCTTTTCTTCCTTTCCTGATTTAATAACAATAATTTTTATCGAAATTATGTAAAATATTCAGATCCATAATCGGTAAGTTCTTTATTAGTGAACAGTACGTCAGTGCATTTCCTCAAAGTACTCCCCATGCACATTTACACACTTTCTCAGACTGATATACCAATTATTTAATGCTATTTTGTATTCACTTTTTGGTATGTTGTTCATACAATAGAAAAAAATACACTTCCAACTGCATGGCGGCTTTCAAATTGTCTGCCCCTCGGCGAATCTTTGATAACGGGATTCAACGAAACTCACTTGAAGCTAAATCAGGGCCGTATGGAGGATGTGGCAAAAAGTTTGGATGCTGTTCTCCTTCAGGAAGTCTGTTACGAAGGCGGATTTATGCGCCGGTGTGTTGTCATGGAGTAGATGGATACATCGGGTACCGGAGCGCGGACGGGTGGTTCAGTAGTGTTGCACAACTTTTGGCAACACTTTGGAGGCATAACAATGTCCAGCGACACTATCAGAGTCGGGCACAGGTACCTGGACGACCGGGCCTTTTGCCTCGAAAAATAGTGCGTATAAAACTCTCTTGACAGTCCGACTAGGCTGAGAGATTTGTGGTCTCTGCACATATTCTCCTATCCAAACTTTATTATTTTCTCTTGAGATAGGTTTGACAAAGTGAATCCTGTGACAATTTCATTCAGATGTCTCTGGTCACGCTTTTTATATTTAGCGAGTAACTGTTTGGTGATTTCAACAAATGCGGGACTCATCTTGCTCAAACCTTTCTGACTTAAAATGATTCTTCAATATGTTAAAAACAGCTGATGAATTAATGCCAGTGATAATAGAAATATATTCCATTGTGAATTGAGTATCTTCATCAACTTCCTCCTTCACAGCAACCACTTCTAACTCACCAATCGCAGACAACGGTCTAGCAGAACGTGGGTCATCTTCCATGGATTCGCAAACATCTTAAAAACTTTTAAACCACCTCAAAATTGTAGGATATGCCAGAGAATTACATCCGTAAACTTTATCCAAGTCGGCCTGTATATCAGTCGGAGAGTAACCATAGAGCAATCGGATTTTACAGTATGCTTTTTGCTCAGTAACATAATTCCTTCTCCGACATTTTCACCTCACTGTCATTTACTTTATGGTACGTCACACGCATATATCTGCAGCTGTCCGGCGTACTCACGTGTAGCTGCAGATCATTTTATAGAACGTTATTTTGTCAATCGATCGGCATTCAATTTTTTGACAGGTTAAAGAAACTTAAAAGTCTTTTATATTTATACTTTGGACTAAACAAATCTCGAAAATATTTAAAAACAAGAATGGAGAAAAATAAGAATGAATAAGGAAAGTAAATATAAAATGATATATAATAACAAAAGTATTGATTTTAAATATTTTATATGTATCCCTACATCAGTTAAAAGTAGTGGTAAAACATGAGTTTGACTAACCCCTACCCCAAGGGGGTGGGGGAGGGCAATAAAGTTGCGGAAAACCTTTCAACTGTTGTTTTAGACGGCCCCAACCCCCAACCCCCATCCCATTGTCCGGGCCCAAATTTTTAGGAACTTATACTGCTGTTGTTTTTACCCCACCATACCACAGAAGTGGACCGAAACTTTTAAGGGCTTAAACTGTTGTTTTTGGACCGTCCCCGCCCGCTGGGATGGGCGTAACATTTGTTAGGAGCTTCCGCCTCTCATTTGGTGGGAAAAGGTGTAAAGGGCAACACCATTGCGGCTGGCTTGCCATTTATAACCATTTTGCGTGTTACTTGACCTTCTCCGTAGATGGGCCAGTCCAGCCGGTCTTTCCAAGTAGGGGTCATCGTCTCTGAGCTCCTTATCCAATTCCTCCTTGGTATGTGGAAAGAACGAGCGCAGCATTTCCCTGGTGGGTTCTAGGTGGGAGGAACGTCACTCAGCAACATTGCCCCTACCGTCACATTACCCCCAACAGAAGGCATACAAATTACTTCCTGTTGCTCCCATGGCCCGATGGTAGCGCTTGATGACCAGCGAGAAGAAATTCTCAAATAACTTGTCCTTCTCAGTCGCAGAAACAGCGGGCTCGTTCCGCCTAGTCCCGAAAACAGCAGACTCACCAAGCACGAGCTCGGAAAGGAGACTATCATAGTCCTCATCTTCGCCCTGCCCAGTCTCGGGAACAACATACCCGCCAAGCACGGGCTCGACAAGGGTACTATCATCGCCCGAGGTAGGAGATCTGATGGTAAACGTCATGTTGCTAAGCTGTGTATCGCAATTAATACTTAGGTAACCTCTTGCATGTAGGTGGGTATCTAGGTATCTTTAAATGAAATATTTTACTCAAGAATCTCTGCGAGACGCTTGTACATGTAATAGAACGAAGTCTCTTTTTAAGGCGTGCCGTTAACGCCGCGGCCCCGCATCACTTGTAGCGAGCAAATTTAGTCTTGACCCCAACGCCGCACTTGGTGCAAGCAAGGGTGCCCACCCCCACCCCTTGCGTGGCCTTTGCAGGTGGACTTTGCAATACTCACGGAAACAACTTTTTCCGCACTTTTCAGTGCATCCCACAAGTAGCCAGCCACACATGCTCTCACCTCGAGTCATCTTCTGTACACTAATGTATACTCTTCTAAATCGATGGGCATCGGGTGGGCTTTTGATCTAAAGAAATCTGGGTAATGTGTTATAGTTCTTGGTTATTGTTTGTTGTTCCGGGGGATAGACATGGCGTTTCGAGGCAAAAACAAGTGTTCGTGGCTGAAACTAAGAAGTAAAGAGGTGTGTGGGAAAAGCTACGTTTGTGAGTGTTGGAGTACGCATATGGCGTAGTTTAGAAGAAGACATAGAGTCTATGCATGCTGGAAGTGTGGTACTGGAACACGGACCGATTACAGGATATATGTGGGTTGTGGTGGTAATAATGCGGCAAGAGACACGGATAGAGTAGAGAACAGAACAAGGAGGCATTATAATAAAGTGGTCTAGGAGCTACAAGTAAAACAGAATTGTGGATGTTATATATATATATATATATATATATATATATATATATATATATATATATATATATATATATATATATAAAGCTTGGCAATAGCACAGCATTATGTCTACCATCACTTGCTTGAACGGGCTACTCCGAAGAGGGCAGCTAATATAAAGTGAATATGATGACGCGTTGGACGCACTACTGGCGAGCGGAATTCGTCAGCGAGCCCGACGTCCAGTTCCCGGCATTTAGGCTCAAGATTGAGCCTCCTGTTCCGGCTCTTAGGCGCAACGTTAAGTCGACAGTTCTGGCTCATAAGCAGACGAGGCGTCTGGTCGAGCCTACTGTCAAAGTCACGCACGATAGTATTGACAACTTGATGAGCTGCTTAAAGGCTTTACTCCGCAGGGCGAGCTGCCGGCCTTTATAGAGCGGCAGGTCAGAGCGGACGCGATTGGCATTCTTAATTTCACTGCACCTAGTGCACGTGACGTCATTGGCAGGGAGCTCAGGAAACTTGGCGGCCTGAAGTTTAGCCTCATGTTGACTGCACAGCAGGACGGCATCATTAAGGTTACAGTGTATTTCAGAAGCGTCGCCACTGCCGTACTGCGCACTGACGAAATCGAGCGGCTGGTCGCCGAAGCTAACGCCACTATTTAGCGGGCAAACCTAGGCGTACATGCTGGCGTTGACTTTCCAATCAAGATGAGCGACTTTGGAAAGTTTGAGCATCGCAACCTGGGAATCGCAGTTAGCGTCTTGGCTGGGACAAGGACCTCTACCCGCTACACATCAGCGAGGCAGTAAGACCACACACTGTGGACCTATTGCTGCGAAAGAGCCACTATGTTTGGATAAAGAACCTAAGTCGCATGGTATGGCATCACAAAATTCTGGCATTGGAGAACACGGCGGTCAAGGAGGTGACGGCGGATAACACTCACATCCCTCCTGTGCGCGAGAATTCCTTGACCTAAACAAGTCACTTCAGACGTACCGTAGCGCGCTTGCCGATACCCAGGCTAAGATTGTTAAGATCAGCAATTACCTGGGGGGGGGGGGGAGAGGGGCTTTGGAAAGCCTGGATGAATCGCAAGATGAATAGGAGCGATACCGGGCATCCTTATCAAATTAATATCGACATTGGTGCTTATCGCCATATTGTCGTCTGCTATAAGAAACTCGTTATCCGCCTCATATGTGCCAACTTTGAGTTCCATGTCAGTTGGGATCATGTAGAGGCCGCCCCCAGCAACGTAATCTAGCTTGCTTTTGGCGTGTCCAAGCAATGACTGGTACTTATTCAACAGATTGTGGGTGGAGCTTCTCAGCTTGGCCGGCCATATATTCGACATTTGAAAGAAACTGTTTTTGTACATTAAAAACCTTTTCTGGCCCAACTATCGAGGCAAGCATGTGAGCCCAGAATTGTCCGAACGTATACTAGAACGCTTTCATTGAGACTCTCTACCCTGACTTAGGTAAAGCCTTGTGACTTGTCCAGCACTACCACCCTTTGCACTCAGAAACAGTAACGACTCTATCACCGTCCCAGGCGCCGGGTTTTACTTCACTAATCTCCACGGAAGTCGTGGTGACGGAACGTGGGCATCGCTTTCAATCCATGTAAATGGGGCTTTAATGGCACATAATGGCAGTACTGCCATTCCGGCTAACGCTTCATACGAAAGCCTTACAACTAGCTTTGCCTCTACATTTGCCGTCGGAGACAGTATTTGGTGCAGGGGTCTCAATGCCAACGCGAAGCCGACGGGATTTTCAGCCACTTTAACCATATTTGGCCTGCTCTTGATGAGCAATTGGAACTAGCGTAGCTTAAAACAAATACCACTGGGGAGCAACCAGACATAGAACACGAATCATTGGTGCCGCCTGCCAATCCTGACGACGGAATATTGGCGCAGCTGGCAAAACAAGTTGACATTGTCAGGAAATACCAACTAATGGTGGAAGAGTATCTGCGCCAACATGGGGTTGACACGCACCGGTTCACATTAAGATGGAACGAGGATGCAAAGCAGATCGACATGGAGTACTGGGACCACCCAAACACCCTAAGCCGTCCCGCGGTCAGCTAGGGGTAATTGAGCTTTCAATGACGGAACAAAAGTACAGCTCTTTGGAGGCCGCGGGCGCGATTTCTACTACAATGACAAAGTGGTATTTGGCGAAGCGCTTTTCACAAATACCTCGGCGGCAATAACCCTTCCTTCTGGGTATGTAACGCCTTCTATCACACGGCTCACCAGACTAAAAAATCGTGTGATCTTCGAAAGAGATATGTTCTGTCGCATTACAGTGATCGGACAGAAAAACAAGCAATCACTAAGTCTGCGAACAGACGGCACGCTGGTAGCGACTCTCGGCGAGCGTGTTGGCAAGCTTGTGAAGAGCGAATTATTTCCACATCTAGTGATATCAAGCAAAAAACGAATTAATAGTCCGCAGAAAGCAGAAGCCCGTGAAGAGATCGTGAAAAATATCCCTGGGAATTCGTGGTTAGTTGTGTGGTGTCATTAAAAATAGCAGAACCGTCAAAACAACAGCTTTCTTGTTCTCTTGCATAAGAGCAAAGCATGAGGTCTACCCTTAGCGCTCCTCCGCCATACGATACTGATCTTTAATAACGGATAAAATGGAACACCAAAGGTGTCTATTTTTGCGCCTGCTTTTTTAGCACATTTGAAAGAACCGTAGCTGCCACATGAGCTATCAACTTATTCGGTATGGCCTGCATGTTTGCAGTAAAAGATTGCGAACTATCAATAATGCTATTAACATTTTGGTTTAAAAGGGGCGCATTATACCCAACCCCACCACAACCACTTTTCAACCAAAGTTGTCAAAGGCAAGAAGGCATCAAAAAGAAAGAACCAGTGCACATTTTAACTAATGGGTACAACACATCTAAATAATCTCCGGCAAATAAGATCAAAATTATAATGGAAAAAATACATCTGCTAGCCATTATCTGTCAAGCCTAGGCAAATTAATGCACTTAGACCAACCCGAACAGAATTCATTTCGTTTTCCGACGGTTGTTGCCGTAACTGATTAAATATGTGTTTGAATTCAACCCCATTGGAGTTGCCAGTGCGGAACCGATATGAATTTCGAGGTAATGCAAACTATACACACCATCACGTGTTGAATTCAACCCCGTGGGTTTCCTAGGGCGAAAAGAAACGCTAGGGATCGCAAGTAATTCAACACTATTTATAGCAGTTACTCCCAGAATATACAGTGCACGGTAATTGCTTGTGTATATGTAATCAGTTTCGACTCAAGAACAGTCTGCAATCGACATTCATACAAGAGAATGAGTTAATAATGGCTAAAAGTTGTCCCGAGGTAATAAAAAAGAGTTTAGTCCATATGTGTGGTTCGACCACACAGTAGGTTGTAAGCAAGCCTCTGATTTAGTTTCCAGCTCGTATATCATCACTGCTAACAACTCACTTAGCAAAGGGCTGACTCGACTAACAGGCCGCTCAAAATTTACCTGTACAAAAGTAAAATATTAATTTTTAACAAAACCTGTCTCTCTGTTTCTTCGTACGTCCCAGTGTGGATAATATCGTCTAATTTTAAACCATATATTCCCCACGCTGGGAGAAGATCTAATTCTTTTACAGTGGATTTTAGTACATACAGTGAAATTTCTCTGGGATGTGGACTATTTCCCGATATGACTCAAACCCAACCATTCATATAGATCAGGTGACAAAGAGAGCTCTGAATTTACTAGGGCCAAACATCCCTTAAAAATTGGTTATACTGCAAGGTTGTGCATACATGGTGTTGGCCTATTTGTATGGGCCCTGTTTTTTCATCAAAATCTTCTAAATGCCTGCATATCGTTTTTTAAATATTAGCACACGTAATGTTTTGTACATACAAAATATTTACATGCGGTTTAATACTATAGCATACAGCTATACAATATTTAAACCTTACGTGTTTAGCTAAGCGAGTCGCTATTTATAAATTTATTATAAACAGGTTTGACTTTATCGATTGATAGTTTTGGAATGTGGTGAGCGACTGGTTCAAAAATCATTGGTGTGCTGTATAGTGGGGCGTGTGTAACAGTTTTGGCGGGAACAAAAGAATACATTGCGATGCGTTGGAGGCAGTTGATACCCCAACGCTGGCAACGTTATTCACGGTAAGAAAGACCATATCGTGGTAAGACCTTTGTTAGGAGTGACACTCTAATGGTGCCACCACTAAAGCCAGTGAATCAAGAAGTAAAGTCAGAAATAAAGTCTTTCTGATTTGGCTTGTACTCTGCTTCCATCTTTGCAATGTTTCACAAATGCATGGATATATCCTAAGCTTTATACATAGGGGTGGGTGGTGAGTTCAAACTCATCATCATCATCTTTATTTCCTTCCGTAGAAGATTGCATGATATAACAATAAATCATCTGAATACAATCAATAAATAAGTACCAGAATAAAGAAATGAATACAAAAAAAAAAAAAAAAAAAAAAACTGTGAATCCGGGGCGCCGTAGAACCAACATCAATTACTTCGTACATACAATAATGTCAAGAGATCTATAGTGTGAATATCATAACATTGTTCGTCTATGATATAAAATAGAATACTAGAACATAGATTCATACAGTATATCCATCATTAAAGTGTTCCTCAGCTGCATAAGTTGCAAGTTTAAGTACCTTATTTGCAGAAGATAGCTGCACACTGCATGACAAAGTATGCTGCATACAGGGCGAATAACTTGGAGTTTTCTTTGTCGATTACACCTGCTGGTAACCTTTTACCTAGAAGATATTGCAGTAGCAGCTCATCTTCTGCATTAAATAACGAAATATGCAGGCTCAGTGGAAAGTTATCAGTCAGGAAATCCCAGAAAGAGTTTCTGAAATCCGACATATAAGGACAAGCAACACAACAATGAAGTATCAAGTCTGTATAAACATTCCCACATCGAATACACATATCGAGCTGTGTTTGAGGAACAGCAGCCCATAGTTTAGCTACATATGTAAATACCTTAGTGTGCTGTCTGGTCTTAGCAGACTGCCATACTGAGGCAGGTCGCAAGGATTCGTGTATCGAAGAGAATCTATCAAAATCTGCTTGATTAGACATACGAACTCTCCAGAGGCTATTTTCAAGACCAGCAATTTTTGACCTTACAATTTCTTTCCAATTTTGTTTATCTGGAATTTCGGAATGCTGCAAATAATCAGTTAGATACTCAAGCAAGTCAAACTTCTTTAACGTATAATATAGATTTGAAATTAACCCGTAGCTTGACATGCATCCGCTCAAAATGAAGTGAAATAACGCAACATTAAACACACGTTTAGTATGTACGTTATTAGGCATCAAACACAATCTGTGTAAAAACATCAATTTTCTTCTATCAATTTCGGACTGAGCTGATGTCCATCCTAACATTCCCAGAGCGATGTTTGATCTTGTATGTGTTGGGAAGCCTTGTAAATGTTTGGCAACATACCTCAGAGTTTTATCCAATGAAGAGAGGTCACTTTTTGAAATATTAAACCATAATTCACTTCCATAAAACATTGAAGGAAAAATTACCTTTTTGATCACATTTGCAGCAACCAAAGGATTTAAACCATTAGGTTTAATGCCAATACCAAACAGACCGTGAAAAGATTTTTTCCCTTTCTTGCATGCATCGAGTATTGCGTCATGCGACGTCAGCTTTGAGTTAATCCGGTGTCCCAGGTGTGTTGCCGAATCAGTAACCGGCAAACATGACGGCCCAAGATACCATTTCATATTGACATAATTCTTGTATTGGGGACCGAAAATGATAATGTATGACTTTGTGACACTAAGCTCAAATCGCCACTTATTGCTGTAGGCGTATGCTATATCTAACAGCTTTTGTAGATTGCTAGGATATATAGCCAAAAGTGAAATGTCATCACCTACCTGCTTGGATATAAATAAGCGCTACCTGCATGGGTATACATACAACCTACCTGCATATATATATATATATATATATATATATATATATATATATATATATATATATATATATATATATATATATATATAACCTTCATGCATAGTGTGCGTATGACCTACCTGTTTGGATGTGCAGAATACCTACTTCCATACATTTCAATGCACATAAGACCTTCCAGTATCAATGTCAATACGTAAGACCTACCTTTATGGATGTACATGAGACCTAGTTGCTAGTGCATAGATCTACGCAAGTCCTACTTGGATGTATATCAGTGTACATAAGACCAGCTTGCATGGATGTACATAAAACCTTCCTGCATAGATGTATATAAGACCTACCTTCATTGGTGTACGTAAAAAGACCCACATGCAGGATGTATGTAAGATCTACCTATGTGGATGTACATAAGACCTACATGCATGGATGTACATAAGATCTAGATGCATGGATGTACGTAAAATTAACTGCATGGATGTACGTAAGGCCTACATGCATGGATGTTCATATGACATTCCTGGATAGCTGTATGTTAGACCTGCCTGTATGATTGTGTATAAGATCCACCTGCATGGAGAGACATTTAACTGAATTCCATTTATTTTTATTTAATAATATTTCTGCCTCAAACATAAATGCTGAAAAGCGCCATAATGTTTTATTATTCTATATCAGACATGTGCAATTGACGGCCCGCATGCCGGACCAGGCCCGCGACCTGGTTTTATCCGCTTATATACATTATAGGGCGTGGCTTTAAAAATCGCTTATCCGGCCCGGGCCCTGGAGGAAGTTGCACATGCCTGTTCTATATAGATCAGACGTTTTTCTGCCGAGAAAATGTTAACACTATGAAAGCTCAGCATCTAGTACTTACTTGTGCTAGGAAAAGGCCAACAAGGATCCCTATAACAATCCCCTTGTAGTCCAAAATAGCTTGCCACAGTTTGTCAAGACAGCCCTTAATAATAATAATAATAATAATAATAATAATAATAATTATAATAACTTAATCTACTTGCAAATTTCCAAAGCTTCTTTATTACATTATTCCCTCTCCCACCCCCACAACAACCGCGACCCCCGCTCCAGAGCGTGATCCAAGGATGGTAACCACAAATATGTTACATATATTATGTATGCTTCTTCTTCGATTCCATGAACAAAGTTGGGTCAAAAATATTTAAAAAAATGTTTCTGTAGTTGCAATTTATGTGTTTTACATATGATCAACTCCCACTGACCCCAAGGAAGGGGCCCAACAGTCATACCCATTTTGCAGATGGTCACATGGGCAACATATGTACGAAGCTTGGTGAATTTTTCCACCTGCTGATTTAGGAGGAGCTGTGGTTACGGACAGACCGACGTACAGACGGGCAGACAAAGGGTATCACAATATCCCCTCGCTTACGCGTGTGGAATAATAATAATAATAATAATAATAATAATAATAATAATAATGATAATAATAATAATAACAACAACAACAACAACATTTACAACAACAACTACATGTACGACTAATACTACTATTACCAGTACTAATATTGATGCTAGTACTACTGCTGATACAACTACTGCGACTACAACTACATGTTGACAGCGCTATTATGGTCAACGGCCAACGTTTACAGACAGGGAAGAGTTGTTATGTCAGAGTAGAAACAGGGGAGGCAGACAGGCTATGGGCATTAAAAACACAATATGTTAAATATCACTTATTGGCCCAATAATTGTCATGTATTGGATTTGCATTTCATTTAACTTAATTTCTATGACTATGCCAAGCTAAAAGTGTTGATAAAGGATGGCATGTGGCGACCGAGCCTCCTAATTTCAAGTGGAAGGTTCAATATTGGGTATTATGGATATGTCTAAGTGTGTTTGAAACTACTAGAAAAACAAACAAACCAACAAAACAAACATATATATAGTTTTCAGCAATATTTCAATCACAAAGGACCCCGATTGCGAAAGTATGATGCATGATGCAGCTCTCGTGAAACCTTAACAACATCTTTAACTATAATTGCTCACTAATGGGATTCGCCCTCAGTTTGTTTTTGAAATTTTCAAGGTGTATGAAAGTATTTTGAAAGAGGCCTGTTTCATTTAAAGGGCATAGAAATTTTTTTAACCAATCAATTTTTGCTGCCTATCAATTTCTTTTATATAACTAATGCATTATATATAAAATTTTACATCGTACTACTACTGTTATGTATATTGAATTTATAATATGTGTCTATTAGGTAAGTTGTACTTTAGTCATTTTGTAAACAACATATTTACTACATTTGAGTTCAAGGTCAGACTTGTTTAAATAGCATTTAATACTTCGATTGGAATTTTCCATGGCTTATGTGAGAAAAGTCACGTACGCAGAGGAAATTTTCCATTAGAGATACTCGTATTCTAGAACATTCTGTCACGTGACTTATGTTTATATAGAGAGATTTTAGTGGACAATATTTTATTCTTGTTCAAATGGTCAGTCTATGAAGAATCATTTTAATAATCAGATGTTTATAGTTGTGTTGTGAAAATTCAGAGAGAGGAATTATTTATTTGAAATATTCATTGGAATTACCAAAAGTACTCATTCTCATAGTGGATTAATACTTGACTTTGGGATTTATGTGAATTTATTCAGAGGTATTCAGGATTGCACCATTCAGGCATATCCAGAATATTCAAGACTACCGACACATTAGGACACTCAAGGCTACTGGAATTCATTCGGAACATTCTATATTTAGGACTTGTGATTAGGACTCTTAGGATTATTGGATTATTTGGATTTTAATTCACGGTACTGTAAGTGTCTTTTGAATTTTCACTTGAATTGTCTAGAAATAAATTGCTTGTTGATTTTACTTACATTGTTGGTTTGACTTTCTTCCTGTTACATTATTTTAAGACCTAGAGTCGTAACACTACTACAACCATCACCTCAGTCACTCCATCACTCTTCAAACTACTAGTACTAGTTCTACACTGTTGCTTCTGCTACTACCACGACTACCACTAAATCACTCCTCCTATTACTACTACTCCCATCACCTAAATCACATCTCATCTTACTTCCACTACTACTACTACTACTATGTGTGTGTCGTGTGCGTGACAGATCTGAGAGAAAGAGAGTGTCAAACCTTGTCAAAATTGTTTAGATTCGAGTCGAAGACATTAGCACATGTGAAGCTATTAGTTTGAGGTAGGTTTTTGCAGCAAGCGAGTGGCATCTTTATTTGGGTCGGGGCATTATTGCCCCACCAGGCAGTACTGGAAAAATCTTTGTAATCCTGCACTCCGCAGCACTGGAACTGGAAACAAAAAAAAAACAAAAATATGGTGAAACGATATAGAATTCTTTACAGAGGATATCATGGGTACAGATGTGATTTTCACGTATCAGTAGATTCCCCGAGATTATACGTTAGGAACAACTAACGCCAGTACGAGTGCCGTCACAAATGCCTAAAGTATAAATCGTCAGAACGTATAGTACTGTAAATCTGATATAGAATTTGTACAGTTAATACTTACACACTGATAGTGTCTAAGCTTGATGCGACCTCCCTAAACCCTTTGTTTATGCACAGAGCCTGAAGACCTCATTACTTTAGGAAAGAATGTGCAAAATCCAAATTTCAGAAAGAGCAATTGTTCCAGAGAAAGTTTCGAGAGGTCATTTAACAGATCTTGGACGTGGTCTGATTTCAGTTGAGGCAAATATATTTTGTTTACTCAGAAAAAAGTTGATACAAAGTTTTCTTGGCTGGTACGTAAAATGCTAAGAGCAATACAGAATTGTCGTCTGCTTGATTACAGACGTTAGATTAAGCCAGAGAGAATATTCTGGGTATTACTATTTCCCGAAACGGCACAGTGCCATTGAGTTTTAATTTTATTAAAAACCCATTTAATCTTGCACGGTTGATCTGGTGATCGATACGGGTTTTCAATCCACATTTCCGTATCGTACTCACTGGCTAGAGCTATTTGGTGTTTTCACTGACGTCCGCGCGTCGACATTCTTCCCACCGTATCGAACTTTTATAAATTCTAAATTTGCCTTGAATTCAATTTACGCTATATAGCTAATTATATCTGTAAAGCTTAAAAATAAAACAAAAAACGGGCTATGCAATAAATTCAAAACCACATTCGTGTTTTGTTCCGAGTCGGGGCCAAGAACTCGTTTGATATGGCGTATAAATACGCCATATTAAACTAGTTCTCCTCGTCGACTCTGAACAAAACTCGTATGTACTTTACCTGACCTTGGAACGATATAGTCTCTATCGAGATCCACCGGCCTCTTTATAGTCGGTCTTTATCGCTCACAGTGGATTTTTTGACAGCAGTAAAGACCGAATATAAAGATGCCGGTAAATCTTAATATAGACTAGGTGATGCAGACCGTTCGCATTGCGCATTTCATTTTTTTTTTCTTCTTTAGATTAAATATATGATTTTAAATTGATTTTAAAATGCCTATGAACTGGCACATCTATTAACCTCACAGTGACGTTAACTATCTATAATTTCCCATGACGAATTAGATTATAACATTCTTTAGCTCACTTAGATAGACCGATATAAAAATCACAGGTGTCAGTTCATGATTATATAGGGTTTACACGAAACTAAACTATTTTTACATATAAAGAGCGTAAGCAAGCTACCACTTTTGAAACGGCGGGATGCAGAACGATCCGCAACATCAAAACCATGTAAAGTTGCGAAAAAGAAAGTGTCATTTCGGAACGATGTAAAAGTGGCGAAACAGCACCGGACCATTCACTGACAACTTCGTCACACTGCCGGTGCTCATGGGACCGCAGATAACTAACATCCTCCATCTTAGTGAAAGTACGGAATCTCCGTACATTTTTCCCATGATGCACCGCGCCCAATAGTCTGGTTTCCCTCTTCGTATGTTCCCTGCTACGCACTCGGCTACGCAAATGACTAATCGGGAGACACGAATACTACTTGTTACAGGCCTAAGATATTCGTTTGCCAATTTAGGCCGGGTACCAGCAAACACCGGGCTTTTAATCTTGCTAAGCAACGGTCGCCGATCCACTTAGTTCCACATGGAGCGGTGACCCTTGGTTAGCGAAGATTTGAGCCGCTTTAATATGAAGCCGATCGCGAAAGGGCTCTAAACAGGACCAATACTCTAGTTTCTTAAGTGGTACTGTGTCCTTAAACTCTGCTTAAAATAATGAATTGACTTTGATTTTATACAATACAAATAGTGAAGTTTGAAATGAAACAAAACCGCAGATAACGAAGCAGAAGCGAGTAGGTTTTGTTCTGATTGGATCCCTGGCTCTATTTCCGGGCCCATTATGTTCATATGTACTTTGTCACCCAAACACGGTAGAATATTTCCTCTGAGCTCTCCGATTTACTCCACATTAAAGATCACATCACGTCAATGTGTGACCCATCAAAGGCGCGTCTTAGAAGTTGCGAAATCTTTGTTAAAGAAATACATAATCTTTACTTTTTTAATTTTTTTAAAACATGCTTTAAAATAAATCGAATGCATGGTGGTACTAAGCGATGATTTGTATAGATGGATTGTTCTTAAGGGAACCTCTTACAATAATGGTTAATTCCTCCAAAAGAATGTGTCCACTCTAAACCATTTTTGGGATACACTAGTCCTGGAACTCCTTCTAGAAATTAAAATAATCAAGAAATTAGTTGAATAACTAAAAAGAACATTAATCAATGTATACTTTGACATGCTTTTTACATTGATCAATGTATACTTTGACATGCTTTTTACATTGATCAATGTATACTTTGACATGCTTTTTACATTGATCAATGTATACTTTGACATACTTTTTACATTGAGCAATGTTCTTTTTAGTTATTCAACTAATTTCAGGATTATTGCAATTTTCATAATTTGGTAACTTTAAGGGATGGTAGCAAGAAGCAAATTAATCGTCGTAAAATCAAGTCATGATGGCAAGCACCTGTCTGTCATGTCAGGCATACTGCTGCCGCCATACCTTAATGGCCTGGGGAACGTCTTGCAGGTTATTGGCTTCTTACCGTCTGCATTATGAAGTTCCACGTGACCGAGGCAAGGTTGGTTCCGTTCAGTCCTTGAAAATCTTTCAGCGTACTTTGCAAGGGGGGCTTGATAAATCCCTTGGCCTTTGTTTGAAAGAGGGGTAGAAAGATAAAAGAGTGAAACGTTTAACAGAAGAAATATGAAATAAATGGGATAAACTCAAGAAAACCGTCAAATTTATTTTCTAAAAAATAAAAATTCAAATTATAATAGAAACCGGACACAAACAGTTAATCCATCAACTGAAAAAGTAAGGTTACATATTGAATATAATATATACAGCCAAAAACAAACATAAAATAATGTATTTAATTGTTGTGTGTGTGTGTGCGTGTGTGTGAGAGAGAGAGAGAGAGAGAGAGAGAGAGAGAGATTTCACTATGGCTGGTATTTACTGCAATTAATTTTTTTAACACATTAGGTCAGGTGTATCTAGTGGTGATAATCTATCAAAGGCATCGAGAGCTTCCATAACTATCACAAATACAACCTTTGTAAGAATGTGCTTTTAAGTTATCACAGACAGAATAAGAAATTAAGAAATCCATCATGAACAAATAACTAATGCGGCCTTACAAAAAAGGCGGGGGCATCTCCATGGGTGGAAATTCACGTTGGTTTCTCAGCGTTGAAAGATTCTTTTTACATAAAGACCCGTGGTATCATGTATACTTTTGAGATGCTTTTTACATAAAGACCCGTGGTAACATATATACTTCTCAGATCCTTTTTACATAAAGACCCGTGGTAACATGTATACTTTGATATGCTTTTTACATAAAGACCCGCGGTAACATGTATACTTTTTACGTGCTTTTTACATAAAGACCCGTGGTAACATGTATACTTTTGAGATGCTTTTTACGTAAAGACCCGTGATAACATGTATACTTTTGAGATGCTTTTTACGTAAAGACCCGTGATAACATGTATACTTTTGAGATGCTTTTTACGTAAAGACCCGTGGTAACATGTGTACTTTTGACATGCTTTTTACATTAAAACCCGTGGTAACATGTATACTTTGAGATGCTTTTTACATAAAGACCCGTGGTAACATGTATACTTTTGAGATGCTTTTTACATAAAGACCCGTGGTAACATGTATACTTTTTAGGTCCTTTTTACATAAAGACCCGTGGTAACATGTATACTTTTGAGATGCTTTTTACATAAAGACCCGTGGTAACATATATACTTTTGACATGCTTTTTACATAAAGACCCGTGGTAACATGTATACTTTTGACATGCTTTTTACTCACCGTTTCTGTGGCTGCGAACAGTATGATGATGAATGTAACTTGTGCCGCAAGGATGAGAGATACGATAACCGCATACTGAAAAGTTTAAATAAAATAAAAGAGAAAAAATCAATGTTTTAACGGAACCGCTGTGGTTTAGTGGATAGCGTGCCGGACTCACGAGTTTAAATCCCACCCAATTCAGACCGGATTGGCCACCGTGGTATGTCTCTCGGCAAGACATTTAACTCCAATTGCCTCAACACTATATAACCTTTCACGTGTTGATGTGCCGTTACATACGAACAAACAAAAACAACAACTCAATTATTAGTAAGATCATAAGAAGTTCAACGGTCAAACCTGTCAATATTCGAATCTGTTTAATAAGCCGAAGCGGGAAATAATTCAGATTGAATTGCATGTAAATATATATATATATATATATATATATATATATATATATATATATATATATATATATATATATATATATATAAGAAATTAATTTGTGTGATGGAGTTTAATGTTCCTCTATTCGAACACTTCAGGTTTATATATATACATATATATATATATATATATATATATATATATATATATATATATATATATATATATATAGAGAGAGAGAGAGAGAGAGAGAGAGAGAGAGAGAGAGAGAGAGAGAGCAGGTGTTAATAGTGGCAAGTGAACATGATCATACTTGGTTATGTTCTGTTAATATCAAAATCTTTATGGCAATGAAAATGTGCTAAATAATTACATGCACATTTCTTGAACATATTAGGAGAGCTGGGAGCACCAAAACCCACTAGGGAATCAAAGTCAAAACCATATAAAAACATATATCTTTATTGTTTGCAAAGGTATATTTGTATACTGTAGCGTACTAACGGGGGGGGGGGGGGGGCGGACGTTGCGGTTTCCCCGGCCGCCAGAGGTCTTGGGGCGCTAAAACAGCTGATGCAAATTCGGGCCTCGTATTCTGGCCCATTGGGCGCCATTTACCCTTAGTACGCCACTGTATACCAGCTTTGACACATGAGAACAAGAATTTGTCTGTCATAGCTCGTGCCTATAATACATGGTAATGAACTAAACAATGGTGGAAATTCAAGCCTTTTTACATTGAAAAGCATCACTGTGAGCAATATATATATATATATATATATATATATATATATATATATATATATATATATATATATATATAAAATGAACAGTTTGCCTCAGAATAATAGGTATTCTTCATTGAGAATTACCGCTCAGATTTTCACTGATACCAATCAAGAGAGAGAGAGAGAGAGATGGAGACTTACAAATATGAGCAAGCATCTTGCTTCGCAGCAAGCTCCGCACATACCACAGAACGATACAACCATCAAAACTGCCCCAATTACTATCATGATAATGGCGAAACTCTCCAAGTAACTACCCAGGTCAAAATTATCAGCAGAAAAGGAGCTTGCTCCACCTGAATAAGACAGGGATAGAAAATAAACAATCTTATTAATGCAAAGAGTACCACAAATATTATATTGTCTTTGCTTCTAAAAATATTTATCCAATAATCATATCTCTGTACTCACTGGCGACGTTATTCAAAAATGGTCAGCAAACCCGTATCTTGTAAATTTGTTCTCTACCTTTTGACTTAATGGATAAGCGTAAAAAGTATAACTGCATATTAATCCTCAAACGTTCATAGAAAAACGTTATGATTATTGTGATAAGTTCCGTCAGTGTGACCATTTATTTGTCTGTCCGTCCGACACTCTTCAACAGCTTTGGACAGATTAACATCAAAATGTATAATCTACTTGAAAAAAAATTCAAAGACTAATTATAGCAGAAATTGTTGTTGAAAAACATGAAAAGAAACCGCGTAAGGTATGTGGCACTATTTTGCATGTGATCCAAGAGTTGTGTCCCTGGCGTGATGTAATTGGGGATCAAGGGATGAAAGAGAATTAAACAAAAATTAACCACATTTATGTTATGTCATCAAGATAATGTTATCACAGAAAGACATTCTTAACATTGGAAGTTTTATCGCAACCTAAAAATTTATATGACTCTTTCGTGTATATATATATATATATATATATATATATATATATATATATATATATATATATATATATATATATATATATATATATATATATATATATATATCCCAATTACTTTCTGTTGTTACATTTCTCTTAGTGTGGACTTGGCCTTTGAGGTGTGTACGTTGTGTGTGTGTGTGGGGGGGGGGTAGACTGGTATACTGCACACTGTCTAGCCATTATGTATATATAGGGACAAGTATGGACAAGGAATGATGCAATCTGGACAAGGAACATATATAGATTTTCCCTTACCATGACCTTGAAGTTGAGATGGAGGCGTAAATGTGGCTCGTTACACACATATGTATATCGAATAAAGTTTCATAAACAGGTCATTAATCAGTGGTTCAAAATTTGAAGACCGGACAAAAAAGCGAGTCATCAAACAGTTACATTTTCTCTTACCTTGACCCTGACCTTAAGGTAAGCATTGTGGTTGTGGTACGCGAGCCATCGTGTAGTCATAAGTAATATCCTGGTAACGTTTTATGAATATATATTCCTTCCTCTCCTCCTCTTCCTCCTTCTCGTCGTCATCATCATAGTTGAAGTAGTAGTGACATGTTTGATACAATACATGTTGTAGTAGTAGTGACATGTTTGATACAATACATGTTGTAGTAGTAGTGACATGTTTGATACAATACATGTTGTAGTAGTAGTGACATGTTTGATTCAATACATGTTGTAGTAGTAGTGACATGTTTGATACAATACATGTAGTAGTAGTGACATGTTTGATACAATACTTGTAGTAGTAGTGACATGTTCGATACAATACATGTCGAAAACTTGATAAAATAATATTGACACGTTGAAAGGGATACAACTATATAAACCTAATCAGCGATTGAACTGTCAGTACAGTCAGAAAATTATTGCATAACAGAGGTTGATATTATCATTCAAAGATTTATGCTGCAGATATAAAATTTAATTTAATTTTAGAAGTTGGTATCCGATTCAGTTTACTTCACGTATTTATGGGCATATTTAGTGAAAATTATCTCGGCCTTTATTAGCTGTTTTAATTAAATGTTATTGCTTTTACATATGTATATCACGCATACTAAACTTGCAGTAATGTATTCATTGTATCTCTAATTTAGCACTTGTCGGAAGAACACCAGGTAAAGTATTTGCTTTAATCTCTTTCTTTTAATTGGAAGTATATGTAACAACAAAGCTCGGTTTTGTAATTGTGCTTGATTAGACCTATTAATATCATACACATAAATGCACGCAATATGACGGACTCATGTGCTTTTTAACTCCAGATAAAAAAATTACATACGCTTAATGGATGAGAGGTTTACCACAGGAAACAGAGGAAATATAATCATGTTCTGGTATAAGATGAAAAAAGAACACATACAAACAAAATAACAATACAGAATTTATTTACTTATCAGACGGTGAATTTTTACACAGCAATCGGGCCACTTGTCGATGCCAACCACACCACTTTCATGTCTTTTGTGATTCGGATCATATATGATACTTTAAATATTAAATAATTTAATAATAATTCCGTTTTTAGTGTTTATTTTCCTGAATTTCTCCAATGTATCTCTAAAACTGAAGGATCTATCAATGTCTACATATTATTGGGCTTCTATCTACATGTGCAGTAGAACGAACATGCATCATTCAATATCTGGTGAAAAGTTATGCTTCACAAGACCATGGCAACGCTGAAGGACTGATTGAAATTCTCTCGGTAAATGGGAAATCATTCCCCATTTCATTTGGAGTTGAATCCATGGGTCACGGCACCGTCTGAAAAAACGTTCTACTAGCGATGACTTCTTGTCTTATACCATTGAAACATAATAATAATCTGAAATAATGCAGACCATATAAGTCTCGTACAAATGTAAGCAATTTGCTTGGAATATTCCGAATTTTAGATCTATGGCATCACCATTATAAGTGAGCAAAGAATATTCCAGACCATATTTCCCCCTCGTTTAATTATAAACAGTGTATTCGGAATATTCCATGCTGCAGATTAGGCCAACTAAAGTTGAAGAATATTCCATGCTGCAGATTAGGCCAACTAAAGTTGAAGAATATTCCATGCTGCAGATTAGGCCAACTAAAGTTGAAGAATATTCCATGCTGCAGATTAGGCCAACTAAAGTTGAAGAATATTCCATGCTGCAGATTAGGCCAACTAAAGTTGAAGAATATTCCATGCTGCAGATTAGGCCAACTAAAGTTGAAGAATATTCCAAATATAAGCTTCTTTTCCAGTTGTAAATATTTAAACAATCATGGATGAAATTGTAAAGACATGCCAACATTGTTAAAAATGAGAAAAACAAAATTTGTAAAATGAAAAAATAATGCTGAATAAACAAAATAACGTGTTGCAAATACGACCGACGTATGCACTTAACTGAGTCACCATCTTACGAAGAGAATTGCAGAAAAAATCACAAACCTGTTAGTCGCATTCTTTCTTGTACAGTGTACGAACTCATATTATATATATGTTGAAATTACCATGTCGACTGCCTCTATAATATTAAATATGCAGTAAAAATATTTGTGATAGGAAAATCACCCAAAAAATCGTACTTCCCGGGTATTTTAATGAAAATTTTCAATGCTGATTACTGCATTATCTCTTAGTCAAGGCATCACATCCAGTAAACTACAACACAACTATTTACTCTTGCATACTTTGTATGGCAAGTTGCTTCCATCTTCCCCTCCCCCTCTGACTTTTGTTTCTGACAAGAAGTAATGTAAAACGACGTAATGTGCAATGAAAATTCTGAAGGTACCCTGAGCCATTCTTTTTAATGCCAGATTTACATTCACCGTGTAGTGGAACAATGCATACTATAATAAAAAGTCCAACCGAAATTTCTGGTATCATTGCTGAATGTCCCTTATGGCCTGCAACTTAATGTTTCAATACTTAGCATGAATCAAAATTCTGAACTCTCTAGGACTTATCCATTACACGAAGGATAAACGCAAAATTGATACATGTACATAGAAAGCGGAAGCACCTTTTATTTTCGATAATTTTATTTTTTAGTTTATTCTTTCAATACATCTTTATGAATGAGTCAAGACATATGACAATGACTTTTGCGAGGAAAGCATTTGTTAACCGTGCTCCTCTCTCTCCCTAATACCCGCCCACATTTTACATTAATTATATTGGATGTAAATGTATCTTCAAGGTTTGGTTTCGGTTTGGTTTTGTTGGTTTTAATGTCACTTTTATCATGCCAAGAGGAAATTGGAACTAAGTGCCAAGGTCACACAGGGGCAGCCTGAGCAGGGATCGATCGATCCGACGCTCTACCAACTGAGCTACCTCGACTCCCCAAGCCAAGCAATCTTCGTGCGTTAACAGTAACTGAACTTCGTAAGTCTCACACTTCCATTTGTATCGGATTGTAAAAGTAGTCCTACATCACATTCGGTAAGTTGACCGATGGCAATGTATGGCCGAAATACCTATAATATTACGTGGTTATCTGTTCAAATATGGCGATCGCAAACTGTCTTATATAATGCAGACGAAAACATATTTTTTAGTCCGTAAGACGTACATAAATGCACAAGTTCTCTCCTCATGACGTGTCGCGTTGTAACGAATAATTCGAGTCGAGAAAAAGCGGGAAATAATGTAGCCTTCTGTACTAAGAAATAGCTATGAAGTGATTGAAGGTAAAACCCGATCTTAAGACTTTATGTCACCATATTAAGCCTCATTTATTTCTAAACCATTGTATATTACATAACATCTTATAATGTTCCCCACTTTTTTTTCGATATTATCATTATGGCCATTTGATATTATCATTATGGCCATTTGATATTATCATTATGGCCATTGATATTATCATTATGGCCATTTGTTACTGAGACTCTTAAGAATAATATGAATGTTAAGACAGGAGGAAACCAAACGATTTAGTCTACCGGAAATAGAACATTGAGCCCTTTTATCAATATCATGAATACTGTTTTGTCTACCGGAAATAGAACATTGAGCCCTTTTATCAATATCATGAATACTGTTTTGTCTACCGGAAATAGAACATTGAGCCCTTTTATCAATATCATGAATACTGTTTTGTCTACCGGAAATAGAACATTGAGCCCTTTTATCAATATCATGAATACTGTTTTGTCTACCGGAAATAGAACATTGAGCCGTTTTATCAATATCATGAATACTGTTTTGTCTACCGGAAATAGAACATTGAGCCCTTTTATCAATATCATGAATACTGGAGAGAAAATATGACAAAGATCTTACCTAGACCTGTACTTGAGACGCCTGCTTTAATTTTATTGAGTATTTCTTGCTGGTACTGCTTTATTACATCCTTTCCAAATCTGACGAATAAACCAGCAGCCAGCAATGCCATGGAAACAATCTGAAATAAATATGAACACTTATGGACAGGAAAAAAACAGTTTTTAGTCGTCTAGCGTAAGATCAAACAAGCAAATTTCAAGAACTATTGTCCTCCGCTTTTCATCGGAAGTCGGGGAGTGATGTAGAGGAAATGGCCAAGTGACGGTGGATGTATAGTAAATGAACTAAATTAGACTTCTAAAGGAAGATACAACTGATGATGTGAAACACTGACAATTGAACTTATGTGAGGACTCATCAATATAAAGCTACCTACAATATTTGCTTCAGACGAAAATATGATTAAGGGAGTGATTAAGCTGAAAAAAAGAGTATTTGGGTCTCTGTGGCAAAGTAGGAATATTGCCCTCGGGCGCCTCGGTAGGGGCGCCACTAATGAAAATTGCCCCCTGGGCACCTCGAACCCTCGCGTCGCCACTGATTGGGCCAAGATTTATCGTCCATAACTACACTAAATGACGACGTAGTAAGCTGAGAATCAAATTTCTCTGAATATATATCAATACAGAGCTGCGAATGTGTCACATAAAGTTGCATACCAAATTTGGTTAAAATCAAATAGGAATCAAAGGAGTTATTGAGCATAAAGGAACGTGAGTGGGTCAGAGAATCCGGAGCAATAATTCCACTAAAAGATGATGTTGCATGCTTAACATGTAACTCGGCAGCATTGACAATCAAACCAACCCAACGCCTCGCCAGTATCACGCTGACTACTAAATTTGTTTGAAATCAAATAGGGGAATTATTGTGCAGAAATGATAGTGAATGGGTTTGACAACCAAGGCCCATAACTGTTCTAAATAATTACACAGAATGCTGATAATCCAACTCAGCCAAGGGCTTATAGATATCAAGCTGTCTATCAAACTTGGTTGGACTCCATTCATAAAAAAGCGAGTTATGTGAAAATGCAAGTTTGTATGTCCAATAGTCAGGGCTATAACTCCGCTAAATGTTGATGCAGAATACTGACAATCAAACTCAGCGGATGCCTCATCAGTATCTATCTGCCTATAAAAGTTAGTTTATATAAAGGGAGTTTTGTGTGGAAACGAAAATGGGTAAGTCTGACAATCATGGGCTATAACTCTGCTAAACAATGAGCAAAGTTAGGCAGTCTCATCAATATCAATCTGCATACATGGTTGAAAGACAATAATGATTAAGGGATGTATTATGCAGCAACGAAAATGGATGGGTATAAATATCAGTCTGTACCGCCGCTAAACGATGACGTAGAGTGCTGATAATCAAACTCTTACAAGGTCTTATCAGAATCAATCTCCTTATCAAAGTTGCTTCAAATACAATTATAATTAAGTGAGTTATGATGCAGAAAAGAAAGTGGATGGGTCTGACAAACAGGAGTAACAACTCCGCTCAAATATGACACTGAATGTTGACAATCGAATTTGTCTGAGGTCCCATCAATATCAAGCTGCATACTAAATGTGTTTGAAATGCAAATAAAATTAAGAGGTTATTGCGCGGAAATAAAAGTGAGTGGATCTGATAATCAGGGGCTACAACTCCGCTAAAGGATGACGTAGACCGCTTACATTCGAACTCAAGCAAAATGTCACCAGTATCAAGCTGCATGCTCAATTTTGTTAAAATGTAATGGGATGGACCGACTGAAAGAGGAAAAGACGGAATGATGGACAGTCCTTATCTAATATTCTCTGTTTTCTAACAAAGACAGGGGCAATCAGGGTAGGATGAAGTCAATTTCCAGTTCTTTCAATGTCTAAAATGTTTGGAATATCGTAATGGTGAGTCAGAACGGCGACAATGTCCATTCGTTCTTACGTCCTTCTGAGGCAAGTCAGAATGGCGGCAAGGTCCATCCGTTCGTACGTCCTTGTAGCCAGCAAGTCAGAACGGTGACAATATTCAGTCGTTCGTACGTCCTTCTGACCAGCACCTTTCGTTTCGTTTTTGACTATATGTCATGTCACGATTTGAAAATCGTCAATTAACTGGCAACTAAGACATTAACAGCCAAGGTCACAAGGGCCATTCGCAAGCGACAGTCTTTGTAGGCAAGACCCTAAATTCGAACTTATGTTGTAACAAAGAGAGAGAGAGAGAGAGAGAGAGTATGTGTGTGTCTGTGTGTAGTAGTGGTAGTAGCACTTTTACAAATTATATGTGTAATGCTACTATGAGAGTTTAGTAAGTTTATAATTCTATTTACTGTAAAAATCAGAAAGTTTTTATTCTTCCATTCCATTAATATTCTTTTTTAATTAAAGGATGTCAAAAAAAATATAAAAAAATTGAATGGTTAGTGAGGTTCTCTTGCATGGAATATTTTTCCCCGTTTCTTCTAATTATAATTTTCATCACGATCACAACGATTAGCTCAGCCATGATGATCATCATCATTAATATCATCTTATATATTTGCATTGTATGAGCAATAACAATGAGGTTATTATTATTGTTATTATTATTATTATTATTATTATTATTATTATTATTAATATTGCTGTTTTTACAGCTGTTGTTATCATCATTTTTTCTTGTAGCGGTGGTGTTGTAGTATTATCAGCAATATTGTTATCATTGTTTTTGTTGTTTACATCGTCATTATCATCATCATCATTATCATCATCATCAGTATTTCAGATAAGAATATTTATAATAAAATGAATACATTGGGGTTAATATTCATGTGAATATTCCAGATAAAAAATTTAACCAGGAGTAAACATTTGATGAGTGACAAGTTATATGATTCCGATAAAAATGGAAGTCAAATTGGTATATTATTTTCTGTTTTTCTGTCATGCCTTAAAGGTGATTCTTTCTATGTGAAAAAGGCGTTGTTACATGCTGACAAATACACGACATCATCATGGTAACATTCGTATTCAAATGGCAGCTTTTTATTCTGGGGTCTTGTTTCTTCCCTCTGCTCTTTGAACATAATTCTCAGCTTACTACTTTTTAAGGTCACCCTTTTATACAAACTGCTCGTGCCTTTACAGAGTGCTTGATATTGAGTTTGATTGTTATCAAATCAAAATTGATGTTACAAAAGTAAAATTACTTGTGATCTGTCGAGCACTGACCTCAAGTCAAAACTCAGGCTCTGTAGTTTTATGATCTCCAAGCCTGACGTGTTGTACAAGATGTCAATCATTATTTCACAGATTAGTTCAAACATATTTATTTCTTTATTTCTATGAATATCATAATGATCAGTACAAAATGAGAAATTAGGAACGAACATCAACGGCATAAACAGTTCTTCTCCTTTAAATATGCAATACAACAATTGTAAACATAGAGCGGAGTAAATTATACAATACACGTAGTTCAACAGTTGAATACTGGAGATATCAAAGTTTACAATCAGTTTATTCAACGTTTGCGTTATGACAAGAAAACTATAGAACATGAAAAAATAAAATCAAGTGTAACGGTTGAATGAGAGAATAAAGGGAGAAAAAGGCAAAAATTAATAGTAAGTTAGTTGATAGGATATAAATTGAGAATGCTGCTTCTCACAGATTCCTGATAAAGATAACAGGGTGATACTTTTTTTTAAACAGGAATCGCGTTAAAAGTATATATTTAATTGAATACCACTCAGTGACAAAAATGAACTAATGAATTTTGAAAAAGGCTTTTTCAAACTCATGAATAAATCTGCTCTTGGTAAACAGATGAAAACTCTCAGTAAAATATGAGCGGATGAAAACAAGATTTAGAAATAACAGAAAGATCTATCATTTGCAAGCAGAACAATCATAGATTAAGATTTAGCGTTAGTCAGTTATAAAAATAAATATATCGTATTAACCAAATCCATTTGTGGAGGATTTACAGTATTAGAGTTATCCAAGTGGTTAACGTGCGAATTTCACTACAACAAGGTAAACACGCAAATCCCCCACCCCCAAAATAAAAATAAAAACAATACCGATAAAAAAATAATAATAAAAAAACAGACACAAAAACAAACAAAACCAACCAACCAAACAAAAAACCATATAGTGAGAGCATGAGGTTGTTAACGACAGACACAGATTCGTTATGTATTCATGCAGAGACAGATAACTTTTACAATGACATAATTGATAACATCCAGTTTTATTACCCACGCGATTACATGAAAGATAACATAGTTGGTGTCTTTGAAATGAATAAGGAAGTTCGAGGCCTTCTTAAAAGAATGAATTAAGTTGTGCTCCTGTGCAATAATTTTGTGATCTTATAAGTAAACTTTTTTTAAAATGATCATGATGAGAAAAAGGAATGAAAAAATATCAAGAAATATAACATGTACAAGGATTGACTTTTTAACCAAAATATGGATTAACAACAGATTAATTTAACAAGATCCTAGAATCAAGAGACACACAGCCTTATAATAAATAAGGTTGCTTTGTCTGTATATAAAGACACTAGATATTTAATGAATAACATAAACACACTTCCATATCGTTGCTCTACAACTACGTAGTCAAACGGAAGTTCAAGACGGATAAGCAGTTGTTACTTTTGTACTATTGTAACAGAAAGAGAATGCCGTGTGGACATGTTCATTGTATTTGATGGAAACATATATCATAGTTGTGGAATAAAGGATTTAAAAGACACTATTTTAATATTCCAAGTTATCTCATCTTTAATATGTTCTAGGATTATATATTTCGATCGAATATACTCTCTCTATATGTTACGATCTTGCTATAGAAGACAAGCGAAATCCTTATATTCTCTGTGAAATTTTGTACGATAGCATTCTACTTTTGTACAATTACTCAAACGAATATTCCATAATGTCTACGCCTAAATTCTAGTTTAGTTAGGTTAGTTGGTTTTTTCTTTGCTAGCACAATCTTCTATCAGAAACAATGTACCCTGTTAAATATCACTAAGCAACTTTAACCGCATATTTAATTTATTGCAAGGATCTATCCAGATGCAATGTAATCTCTAAAACGCCATTTTATGTTGCGAGTTTTGTTATACATAAACGCTGAAAAAATTATAACAATATAGTCAGTGAAGTGTCTGTTTTCAGTTTCAATCAAATATAATGCAAACTCTGTCTTTCCAAAGTATTCAAGGTCTTTTAAATCGTTGGATTGTAGAATATTTCTGGGTCAGTTAGTATGTCTTTCTTGCACAGCATTAAGACTCCTTTTAAAACCCATTTGTGGTGAATCAATTATAACATCTGTGAATAGGCTAGCGGTCTCTTGGTGAATCAATTATAACATCTGTGGATAGGCTAGCGGTCTCGTGGTGAATCAATTATAACATCTGTGGATAGGCTAGGGGTCTCGAGGTGAATCAATTATAACATCTGTGAATAGCCTAGCGGTCTCGTGGTGAATAAATTATAACATCTGTGGATAGGCTAGAGGTCTCTTGGTGAATCAATTATAACATCTGTGGATAGGCTAGCGGTCTCGTGGTGAATCAATTATAACATCTGTGGATAGGCTAGCGGTCTCGTGGTGAATCAATTATAATATCTGTGGATAGGCTAGAGGTCTCGTGGTGAATCAATTATAACATCTGTAGATAGGCTAGAGGTCTCGTGGTGAATCAATTATAACATCTGTAGATAGGCTAGCGGTCTCGTGGTGAATCAATTATAACATCTGTGGATAGGCTAGCGGTCTCGTGGTGAATCAATTATAACATCTGTGGATAGGCTAGCGGTCTCGTGGTGAATCAATTATAATATCTGTGGATAGGCTAGAGGTCTCGTGGTGAATCAATTATAACATCTGTAGATAGGCTAGAGGTCTCGTGGTGAATCAATTATAACATCTGTAGATAGGCTAGAGGTCTCGTGGTGAATCAATTATAACATCTGTGGATAGGCTAGCGGTCTCGTGGTGAATCAATTATAACATCTGTGGATAGGCTAGCGGTCTCGTGGTGAATCAATTATAATATCTGTAGATAGGCTAGAGGTCTCGTGGTGAATCAATTATAACATCTGTAGATAGGCTAGAGGTCTCGTGGTGAATCAATTATAACATCTGTAGATAGGCTAGAGGTCTCGTGGTGAATCCATTATAACATATGTGGATAGGCTAGCGGTCTCGTGGTGAATCAATTATAACATCTGTAGATAGGCTAGCGGTCTCGTGGTGAATCAATTATAATATCTGTGGATAGGCTAGAGGTCTCGTGGTGAATCAATTATAACATCTGTAGATAGGCTAGCGGTCTCGTGGTGAATCAATTATAACATCTGTAGATAGGCTAGCGGTCTCGTGGTGAATCAATTATAACATCTGTGGATAGGCTAGCGGTCTCGTGGTGAATCAATTATAACATCTGTGGATAGGCTAGCGGTCTCGTGGTGAATCAATTATAATATATGTGGATAGGCTAGAGGTCTCGTGGTGAATCAATTATAACATCTGTAGATAGGCTAGAGGTCTCGTGGTGAATCAATTATAACATCTGTAGATAGGCTAGCGGTCTCGTGGTGAATCAATTATAACATCTGTGGATAGGCTAGCGGTCTCGTGATGAATCAATTATAACATCTGTGGATAGGCTAGCGGTCTCGTGGTGAATCAATTATAACATTTGTAGATAGGCTAGCGGTATCGTGGTGAATCAATTATAACATCTGTGGATAGGCTAGCGGTCTCGTGGTGAATCAATTATAACATCTGTAGATAGGCTAGAGGTCTCGTGGTGAATCAATTATAACATCTGTAGATAGGCTAGAGGTCTCGTGGTGAATCAATTATAACATCTGTAGATAGGCTAGAGGTCTCGTGGTGAATCCATTATAATAATATGTGGATAGGCTAGCGGTCTCGTGGTGAATCAATTATAACATCTGTAGATAGGCTAGCGGTCTAGGCTAAAAATCTGGACTCGACATAATTTATCCAAAGTAGAACAACGCCTAAGTGGTATTAATTGAAGGGTGGTATGTAAAACGTGCGAAAAAGACTCTCTGCAATGATTTTGACCTGTTATTTGAGGGTTTAAGAAAGCTCAAAGGTCACGTTCACCATCAATATTATAAAAGTTCCATTTCAATGCTCTAACACATGTTTGAAACATCTAATCATAAAAAACTTCTTGAATGAGAATGAATCATTGTATATGCTAGAGAGTCTGGGTATCAACGGGGAAGGCCACAGTAGGTCGCCATGTTCAAAAAAATGCATTATAAAATAGGTCTATAAAAGCAAATTTTTTGAATAAAACGTTTTATAACTTCATGAAGGTATAACTAGTTAAAAGGGTGACTGCCTACGCTTGAATTATCAAAGTTTAAAAGGACTTACTCTTTATGAATCAGTTGGGTGTTTTGCGAAGCCTTTACATGACAACCCATTTATGTACTTCCTAATTATTTACTGAAAATCATGTTCGTGGACAAGAAACGGTCATCTAATAGAAATTTGACATTGATGCTAAAGACTTGTTATTCTGCCAAGAAATATGCAATATAATGTTAGTGTCTTCGAATACAATGCTTATTTGGTCGAGGGTCAGGAAATTTTAAGACAGCGAGGCTTGACTGTATATTTCTATTAGATAATGACGGCAATGAAAACTTTATTGAAATGTCGATAATTATCGCCAGACTCGTAATGGTAAATCTGCCACACATCAAGTCTTAGTACGCAGTGTAGTACCGAATTACAAGAGGTTTCTTAACAGTTTGATGAGTAAGTCATCTTTAATACTATTCCTACCTGGTACCACGTATGCGCAAAACTGTCAGAGGAACAAGACGAACATCAGTAAAAGATGTCGTAACTAACAATTCCTCAAAAGCTGACATGTGAATGGTCTCAACCGCAACAGATGCTTCCAGTGAATATACCTTTTATGTCCTTCGAGATGATGATACTGATGCACAGAAGTAGGAGTGTACAAAGTAACAAAACCGAACTGTAGATTATAATAGAGAATCTACAAACAAAAATGAATCCCCTTTACTGAGTTTGCAACAAGAGTGAGTGATGTAATATCTGTGAGTATTTCCCTGGCCCTATTTTGTGAAAGACTGTTACGGTATATGTTCTCGGTATACAATTAGTAAATCACAGGTTTGAAGCCGGAAGTAGATATTTAGCAGCTACCCTGTTGTTAGGCAATATCGGTTGTAGCAGATGAGGTCATTTACGTTGCGCTAAGTTCTATCCTGAAACTGTAATGTGACATATGGAAGGAAAATTGCTATTTCCTTGATGACCAAAGGGTTGTTCTCATAGCCACATCAACTGACATCTCCAAAAGAATATGTATTCTTTGCAAGACATGTGTCGCTATAGCTACCAGACTCGTATATGGCGAATTCCAAAATTAACTGTTCCAAGTTCCTCATCATGAGAGGCAGTGGTTGGAGGATGTTCAGATGAAGTCCGTGTTTTTGTTTAAAAGTATGTAAGAAGCTTAACAAAATCGTCTTGGACTGACACAGAATGTAATTCAGGTCAGTGTTATCCGCGTTTGTCTTCACAGCTTCTGTGTTATGACAATTGCAAGTATTATCCAGATTACTGTTCGAGTGGATAATAGCTAATAGGGCGAAATCATTATTAGAATGTTTATATCATTTTATCGACCACACATCACATATTCTCCATTTATTATGATCACAAATATTGGAATTATTTACGCTTCTGAAATATCAATAGACGAAATGTTAGGAACATAGATGGAGTCAATCGTCTTTAAATTTTCCATTATTCCTTTGGAAATCAAATTTCATATATGTAGACCAGTTTAGAATAAATTTACGTATTGTGTGATACGGAAATTTAAATACTCACTCTTATCGTCCATCGTTTAGAAATCATGAGGGTTAAAGTACCTTTAATTTTTAATATTCAATAAATAAATCCTCTTACGACGCTTTTTATTTGATTGCAACATGCCAAAAGATTCAAGATCTTCCACAAGAAGCCCTCGCCCTTCATTATATAATAAGGAACACTTACGCTTTTTATTTGATTGCACCATGCCAAAAGATTCAAGATCTTCCACAAGAAGCCCTCGCCCTTCATTATATAATAAGGAACACTTACGCTTTTTATTTGATTGCATCATGCCAAAAGATTCAAGATCTTCTACAAGAAGCCCTCGCCCTTCATTATATAATAAGGAACACTTACGCGTGCTTAGCAGATTAATCTGGCCTTTTAGTAAATAAGAAAGAGGCTGTAAATTATTCTGCCCAAATTTAAAGTTGATAAAGTTACTATGCTAAAAAGTAAAAACAAAATATAGCAATTGATAGGCTTGGAGACGGGGAAGACGTCATACAAATATTGTTAACGCGATACAGAAGCAATATTTTTGTCGTTAGTGCTTAGCTACAGATGTACCATCATCTCTAACCTACCAGCATTTTATTTTCTTAAGATGATGAGGAATATCAGATAAAATTGAAACTGTATTTATTTCAATTCAGTATTATAAGTTTCACTTTTAAATGTCTCTATGTTTTTGTCTTTTTCACTTTTAATTTTATCAAATTTACTCCTTAATCCAAGAATATATGAATTTATTTCAGTTTTAAAATCACACACACACACACACACACACACACACACACATATATATATATATATATATATATATATATATATATATATATATATATATATATTCATATATATATATATATTGTAAACTTGTGTTCTATATTAGTTTAATCTTTCTCATGCATTGTATTTTTTTGTCTAGCACGTTAATACCCTGTAACAAAGCGATATTATTAACTACATGAAGTTCTCATTTAATATATTCTTTTGTCTCTGTTTTTCATTGTTCTATTCCAGCAGTAAGCTCAACTTTAAAACCTGGAAAAGTCCGATCCTTTAACATTTTGATTTTGTCGTTTAAATCAGTGATAGATACACCATAAGTCGTGTTCATAGCTCTGATCATACTCTCATTCACATTAATGTTGTTCTTGTTATTGTCAACTGTTTTTGCAGTTGTTATTTCGAGTAAGTCATTTTATTTTGTTTTTAAACTGCTCAAGATGAGATTATATAGTATTAATGCTTTCTAGATATGTCTTTATTCTATCCATAGACCTCTCAAATGCAGTCATCTCTGAGTTTATCCTTTGTTTGTTTTGTTGTAAATATTGCTGACTGTTTGGTATTTCGTCTGTTCTTTCTTTTACTGTTTTCAAGGCTTTTTCATCATTAGAACGAGTGTTTAATCTCTATTAAAAGAAGTCACGTGCATCTCCATTTTTTCTGTTGTCTTCAATCTATTGTTGCAACTATTGAATTTTGTTAACTCCTTCACTACAACTTTGTTCAGTTGTAGATATGTTTGTTGCCAACTTTTCTCTCCAAGCTTTAATATTTTACACATTTTAAGACCTCAAACTATTACTGTCTAAGCTTCAACTCGTACAAGCTCTTTATTAGCAGCATCAATGTATCAACATGACCACCAACATTTGTAAACTCAATCCAAACTAAATAGTACCTCTTAGAGATATATCTCCCATTTACTGTACGTGGGAAACATATGTTACTGGTATATCGTGAAAATCCAATAATGGTATTTAATCTGTTATGCTACCTCTTGCAACTGTTTGTAATGACCATTAACATTATAAGAAATAAATTCACCAAGAAAAACATTTATAACAGGTACAGTCTGTAACAAACATGAATAATAGCCATTAGAGTAATTTTTGGCGTTATTGATCTGATCGAGAGAAAAATATGTATACATTGATATTTTACAATTTATGTTATCAATACAATTGGCAAAATTAGGTTGTTCTTCTGTGGTAATATAGCTTTCAATTGTATATGAGACATGTATGCAACCGAGAATTCAAGATTTCCTCTTCAATTTGTATCCTTTGCTGTAACATTTAAAGATTTCCTGTTTGCTGCAATTCATTCAAGTCATTAATGGCTAGGATGCTAGGATGATAACATCAGACAATTACTTGGATATTTTAGATGACCGTGCATTCACACATACTTCTTAGGTTTTCTTAATATGTTTTTAGTATAGTTTCTTGAACCCTTTGTCAGTTACTAGTAATTCTTTTGTAGACTGAACTTGATATGTTAATTTTCAACTTCTGTTTGTATTCTTCAATTTCAGGGGAAATAAAAGCAACTAATATGTTTAATTTATGTGAAACAAATTCTTTTTTAATTTTTTTTTTTATCCATTTAAATAGCGTGAATATGGCAGAAGGTGATGATCGTAAAATAATCCTTGCAAGATTTTGAAAGATATGAGAGACTTTGAAGAATACATGAGAGATGATTATAAATACATTCAGTCATTACAAACTATCGAACCATATTTAAATGCATCTATCCTATGAACAGAAGGTTTTAGAACTTCTCAGCAAACTCTTAAGAAGTCAAGGCTTATAGATTTAACTGCTCATCATATAATACAGATTTTAGCAATGATTAAAACTACAATGTAAGATAAATCTATCAACAAACATGCTGAAACTGTATTTAAAGGTAGAAATGGTGAACTTGTATCCAAAACATGTATGGGAAATACAATGTACGAATTACCCAGAAAGATGGAAAGGGGGTTTTATCAAACAGCTCAAGACAAAAATTATGTGGAGGTTCTAGTGTATAAAGGAACCAAATAAGGAAGGTTTAAAACAATGTAGATAAAAAAATATTTGTTAACTTGCATATGAAGGTGATGTGTTTTCTAAATTAAATGAAGGGACAGAGCCTGTGTAAGACACAAAATAAATAACCTAAATATCCTATAGAATCCAATGCTGTGCAAAGACGGCCAATATAAGTTCATGAGGGTATAGATATATAAACAAGAGAAATAAATGCGCCGTTTGATCAATAGATAGCAGAAGCGGAGACTTTAATAGATGGTTTACCAGAAAAGAATTAGAGTAGATTATTTAATTTGCAAGAAGAGAACGAGAATTAAGAGGTTATGTAAATGCCGTGGAAACATACAGAGAATATAGAGAATTATTGTCAAACAAACAGATCAACCAAACGATATATAAACACAAGAACTGTTGGAAAGTCTTAAAAGTAAAAGAGCGTAGATATTTCGACATTTTTTTAACAGAATTGGAGACAAAAGAAACAATATCAAAAGCATAAATTCAAACGTTAAAGAAAAATTACTATTTTTGAACAAAGGTTGAAATAATTGTTGCCAAAGAAAGGTGTGACAATTGCCCCAATTATCACAGTTATAGGCATGATTGTAGCAACTCTAACATTGTCTATAGCAAATCTGGTAAAATGTTCAGCAGGAGCTTGTAAAGGTTGCGGAAAGGTTGCACAGAGCCATTCGTGGATAAAAAAATACAGCGTATGACAAATGTTGCCAACTATATCTTCAAGCTTTCTAAAATAGCTGTAGCGACATGGTCTAACTGTCTGTGTAATAAGCTGCTTCTGAAAACAGCTGGACAGGTTGTGACATTGTTTGCCGATCATGTCATTTGTTTATTCTAAATTAGTTGCCTCCCTGTATGATGTTTTAATTAGAGGTGTAAATACGGCATCATAAAGGATAATAAATGTATAACCTATTTCAAAAGGTAAATTAGGACAGCTCCTGTAATCATCATTTTTTAAATTACGTGTGGTTGTACTTGTAAGACTGTAACAACTCTTATATATTGCTGAAATTTTAGCATGATGTTTTCATCTGTTTCATAGCCTTGCTCGCCTGAATTAATGTAAACTAATTGTTAACAGTGTCTTGAAAAGTTGGAAGACACTGTTATAGTATGTTCCGTTTTGAACTTGACCATCTAAAATTGATATGAAGTATGTCCTAATAATCTGCTTTAATCTTGCAGTTCCTTCTTTTGTAAGTCAGTTACTATCTTGTAAAAATAAATAAGTCCAGACTATTTCCTCATCTGTAGTAACCATCTTGTTATAATAATTATTCGAGTTTCTAATGTAAATTCCCAAGTAACTACACTAAATCTCTTACCCCCCCCCCCCTTGGTGTATCTCAGCACTAGTTAATTGCAATGTTATTGGAACCCAATAAGTTTGTTGTTGTATAATATTGATTTCCTTTTTTCTATGATGTATCTCAAGTCATGATGAAATGGAATGTTAAAATGGTTGCAGATTATGTTAAATTAGTTTAAATCAATGCTGTTGTTATTCGAATTAAAAGCGTGATCACTAGACAGCGGCATAGAGCATTCAGACAACAGCTTTCGTATCTGAAAGTAAATGTGAATCTTGCTTTCCGATTTTGCTAACTCCGGTACACATTGATCAGTTAAATGCGAATAAGATATTTTGTGTCCAGATGTTGCCATCCAAACTGACCAGTTTTATTGATTTTGCCAAACATCCCATGTAATACTGTGCTCTGTATCTGTTAGCAGTTATCACTGTCAAATTTTACAGAGTTCTCACCAAAAATGTTTAATGGCTTGTGTGTGAAATAGTTGTATTCAGTGTAATAGATTTTGATTTAATAAAAAAAGAAAAACATTGTTATCCCTGGATGAGCGAGAGTATTAAACGTACAATACACTGTACTTGCTATATTTTTAAGTATGAAGTTCATTATTTCATATTTACAACTTTTCATATATGTACAAAATTATAAACCATAACACATTTTCCCATAATTGTCGGGCATTTTCCTGCGTGTTTTTTACCTGCTTGTTCCGTTTTACACTCCTCTGAGAACTGTATTCTGCTTTACGGTGACGTATCTATAATCCGTGTGTGCAACAAAATTTTCCGGATCATATCATGAATTTTTCTACACGCTTAAATCAAACAGAATTTACATAAACCGAAAATACGTGGCCGGGAATTTGTTCCATTAATACAGTTTCCACTAATGTATCAGATAAAGGATAATAAGAAGTAAGATGGATAAACATTACCAGACAGCACACTTTGACTTTAGTACTTTATATTGTTTTGTTGACATACATATCAAAACAGACATATCAAGGAGTTGCTTGTTCACTACTGACCTGAATTTTGAAAAAATAAAAAAAAATAAAAAAAATACAATTGAGCCTTACGTAACAAAGACATTTAGGTTTTGTCTTTCTCTTTTGTACGGGTCGGCAGGAAAAACATATCCCACCCCCCGGCAAACAATTAATGCCCTCAAATACTACAAGACAAGATTTGTATTCCCTTTAAAAAATGTTCTGTGACGTCACAATAGATGATGTTTCCTCGATGTTGAATATTTATATGGAGGCTGGCTGTTCAATTAGGTCCTCCTCTGTCCTTTGCCGAAAAGTGGCAAATATGCTATCCATATTGAATACGGCTCCGAAATCACACGATTGACTCTCTGAATTTGACTTTATTACCTGCAACTGTAAAGTACCTAGACAGCAGACGTGCAATATATGAGGGCTTACCAGAATAATCAGGTTCAGAAAAATTAGGATTGTCTTTCCACAACAAGTTAAGCAATTCATCTTGGTCATCTTGACTGTTGTCTTTGATCCTGGAATAATAAAAGGAAGGTCAAAGATTTATTTCGCAAAACCCATTTCCATTTTCTTTCCTTCAAGAGGAAGTAAAAAGCCAAAAGACTTTTCATATCAGCTTTATTATTAATATTGTGCTTGCTAAAGCAAAAATAAACAAAAACAAATGAACGAAAAACGAAAGAAATAAAAAATGTAAGACTTGCAGCAAATAAAATTAAACTTCATTCAGACAGAATGTATATTTCCTTTAATCCATAATTATTATTCACAATATTAACACGACTGGATTGGCAAGGTATGAAAACTTAGATCATAAAGCGTATGAAAAACAAACAGTCGTTTCTCAAACTAAATGGATTTAAAAAAGTCATAAATTTGCATTTTAATCTGTAAAGGTGAGCCAATAATTACAAGTCAAAACAAATATAGAAAAAACTAAGTCATTTCAATGCCCAAATCATAAGTAAGCATATGAAAAAAAGGAAATGATACATTCATGTGTATCTGGTCGGTTACTGACTAAGAATGAGTAAGTATAGAAAGATATGTAGTATTTATAAACTTAATGCTAAAACTGACACGAGCCTTTACAAATTACATTGTACTTACTATTTTTAAATCAATAAATTATTTTAATAATTCTGAATCTGTATTTAATTGCATTTTAAAGATGTTTGCTCGAATGAATGTGTGAGAGGCAGTAATATGTTGACTCTGGTTCATTAGAATCGCAGTGAAAATGAAAAGGTATAATTATTAGTATTCAATTTGACAGAATTTTTATCAGAAAAGTTGGTTGCTATGGTGTTAATGATCAATGTGTACATTCAAACTTATAAACGTACACGTACATATTAATGTCATGATAAACAAATCTTACCTTCTGATTCACAATTTAGTCAAAAACCTGCATTAAAGCAATCAAAGAAGTCGTTTGAGATTGACGGTTTACGCACAAACTATTTACATTTATAAAATAATTTACACTGGTGTGTAAATATGTTTTGTCATGCCTTCATTGTAAGCACATTGAAAATTATCCTCACCGATGGCCTCATATGTATATATGACACATTTAATGTTAAACTTAATGAATCTGTCTTTTTATGCAAGGTATAAATGACCCATACCTTGTCCGAATCACGGCTACATACATACATACATACATACATACATACATACATACATACATACATACATACATACATACATACATACATACATACATACATACATACATACATACATACATACACAGGAATTCAATTTCTAAAACCATTTGTTCCATATGATGTTGAAATTCCCTTCAAATGTAACCGAACGGAACACATTATCATCATTCGGTGATTGTTTTTGCTGGTAAGGACGTTGTTTATCCCGATAAAAGAACGGTTTAGACTTTGGTGTGACTATTATATTACAATTCAGTTGTGTACAATGTACCTCAGCATGGGTGTTGCAAAGAACAATAGGCTAGTATTAAGATATGTTGGTATGTATAAACCAGGTTCATAACCATTATAAATCTACATTTTGTTCCTAATTATGGGTAAATAATCTTCGCTCTGGAACTAGTGACGACATTGTTTTGGTTCACAATTATACATGGTTCGATAATATGGACATATATATATATATATATATATACTATATCGACAGCAAACTATTCTTGCCCCCTATGATACTTAATGATTCAAATGAATTGAATTGAGTATATTTGAATAGACAACTTTAATGTTATTGATTTCATATTGATGGTATAATTTACATTGTTTTATCTTATTTGATTTAGGCTGATTACACTTGTTCAGTTAAATGTTTCTGTACTGTATTGTACAATTCTATACTATACTATACTATACTGTACTGTACTGTACTGTACAATTCTATACTATACTATACTATACTATACTATACTATACTATACTATACTATACTATACTATACTATACTATACTATACTATACTATACTATACTATACTATACTATACTATACTATACTATACTATACTATACTATACTATACTATACTATACTATACTATACTATACTATACTATACTATACTATACTAAAGCTTAATTTACTATACTATACTATACTAAAGCTTAATTTAATTTAATTTAATTTAATTTAATCTAATTTATCTAATTTAATGTTTCCGCAATTACAAACGACTACTTTTGTTATATTTACTTCCTTTTTGTACACATCTTATTTCATGCATTAATAAAATATAAATATTCTATCGTTAACGACTCGGTTCCCGCTCTGAGGTTCATACTTTACCGTTACGTTACTCCTATATAAACTTGATGTAATGCAATCTGTCATTCTAACCTCAATAACGTTTCTCACAAGTTTTTGAAAACTTAATGCAGAAATGACAAATTAGTTACTTTTTAAAATTGTCTTTTTTGCCATGGTCTTTAGAAATTGTCGTGAGGAAACAGCCGCTTAAACTTGAAACCTTTTGCATCCAAGATTGGAGGGTATGAATGGGTGAGAATGAAGGCTGGGTGATGTCTATATACCTTATTATTGGCCCTGGAGAAAAGTGCATGGTAGATGTACATGGAAATGATAGTTACACTCAATATCGCAACTATCGCACCCCCCCCCCCTTGTCAAAAAAATAAAAAAAATTAAAAAAATTAAAAAAAACTTTTTTAACTCCGTGCTATTAACAGTATAAAACCTTTCCAGAAATGACCGAAAAGTTCAATGCAGCTGTAAAAATTCAGTTGAGAGGGTATATATTAGCGTTTCATTCATAATCATTTTACCGTATATACTTGCGTATAACCCGAATCCAAATGCAAACAACATAGACCCTGATCTGCCGTCGCATAATGTGCCGGCAGATCAGGGTTTCTGTTGTTTGTTCTACTGATTAATTCTTACAGACTGCAGTTGTTATGAAATTATACGCGAGTATATACGGTAATATTTTCTGTCAAAAATCCTGATTACTTCTTTTGCATTAGTTTTAATTATCATTATTAGGCATCTAATCTAGTAACAATAACGAGTAAAGATAGTTGCCCTACTTCAAACACGTTGCATAATGAGCGTAAATAAATGCAAATTATTGAATAATCACCAAAAAATGATAGAAATTGAACAAAGATAAGAAGAGAAAAAAAAGGAACGAGCATTGAAATGAATAAGGGATTTTTTTTCCAGTATTACTAATAAAAAGATACTTACAATAGATGAAAATTACTTGTAGTTAATTGCCAAGTATATTTGAAATAAGGGAGTTGCAAAAGTATCATACCTCTTCCCACAACTAGCTATCTTTCTTTATTTCTATCACCCCTTCTATTATATTTACAATCATGAAATTATGTTTAAAGCAATAAAGCACTGGATTTGTACCTTTGACCCTTGTTGGATACCTAGGAGCGAGGAACCGTGATCGATCAGAGGCATTCAGGAGGTGATATATTTTGTATGTTAAATAATTTACAGTTTCACCGCCTCCTTCCCCGCTTATAAAACCGACAGCTATGTTACGTAAGAAACTGGTTTGATAGTCAACTAAATCATCTTCATAGTTTACTCAATTTTGATTTTTCACAGTGCTTATTACTAACGTTCACAGTAAGTATTCAGTAAATACTGCTAGGTTACGCTAACATTCCTATTTCCAGTAGTAATAATTCGTTTTATTAAACAACTCTGTGCCTAATGGTTTTTATCGTTATAAAATCTGGCTTGTTCCAATTGATGATCTTAGAATATTTAACAAAGATCTTATCAAAATAAAATAAAGTACTCTTGGGTTACTTTGTTTTGTTCCTGTTCATACGAAGCTATTCAAACTTCATTGTGGAATAATGACAGGAACCCACAAGCTTTATCCAAAGCGTGATAATACGAGAACAGCTGCAATTGTTAATTACATTAATACTGGCGTTATTGAAGATACCAAACAAATACGTGTGTCGCTACGATGTGAAATATACCTTGAATACTTTGCTTTTGGTTTGCTTTGGTGCTTAACGGCACAGCAACACAATTAGGTTTTTTAGTGCCGAGGCAATTGGAGTAAAGTGCCTTGCCCAAGGACACGCCACGGTAGCTGACGAAGGCTGGTCCGATGGTAGGATTCGAACCCGCACCCTTTTGGTCGTGAGTCCGGCACGCTAACCACTCAGCCACCGCGGCTCCCCTTAAATACGATCTGTTGTAAAGTAAGCAGTCAAGGTTTGGAAAGGAATGCAAATTCGCTAGATAGAAATGTTATGTAGTATGTTCGATTTTTATTTTAAATTCAAGAACAAATGAGAATAGAGAAAACATACTTGATACTAGCAGAAAGTACAGACGGACAATGAATATGTACATATATAAATATAAAAAAACGAAAGACACAAAACGGGTATAAATAATCCAAAAATCAGTATTGGACTTTAATCAACATATCAGGATTATGGACATATGTTATACAAGTTAGTATTCAGGGCAAGGTTTTCTATGTTAAATACAAAATGTATAAAGTTATCAAGTCATGTATGAGAATTAGTGGTGAATATTCCAGTATTTTGACATGCAAGAAAATTTTTCCCAGCTCTCATTTTCTAAATTTTTTTATAGTATAAAGAAGAGTATTTCTAATTTATATAATTGTAAAGGAATTGACTTGAAAACGTTTGATGATGAAATACAAAATGTATGCAAGTGATATACTACTTTTTCCTAATGATACAATACTACTAGTGGATAATGAACTTGACATGCAAACTAATTTTAAATGCATTCGATGGTTATTGCAATAGATGGAAATTGAAAGTGACTGGCAGCAGAGGAAAAAGGAAATGTAATTTGAAATTGGGAAATGAAATGATATAAATTGTGGATGAATACAAAATATTAGGGAGTACAATTCTCTAAAATTCGAAATATTCTGAAAGCTAGAAAACAGTTTTGCAACAACGTTAAGAATTCTTGGTTCTTACTTAAATTTAGAATTGGAAATGTGAATTTACCAGTAGATCTTAGGCTGAAACATTTTGGTCGACTATTGTTTGCATTCTTATGTACGGATGTGAAGTATGGTGTTTTGATTTGAAAATCTATATAAAAATATCACAAAAAAGACATTTAGATTTTTGAACAAGGTTTACCTCATGTTAGGAAAAGTACTCCATATTTTATTCTGCATGGTGACTTTGGATGATATACTATTACCATTTGTTTGACATTTAGAATTGTATCATTCTTGAAACGCATGATTATGGGAACAGAAAGTAAATTATAATGTATGTTGTATAAGTTGTTATTTAATGATGTTGATAGGACTGATATGAACACAAATGAACAGCATTTGAAATATCAATCATACTCGCGTATAAGTCGAATCCAACTGCATAGACTCGGATCTGCTGTCGCATAGTGTGCCTACAGATCGGGGTCTATGCAGCGTATTAGGAGTAATCGGTACAACAAACAAAATAGACCCTGATCTGTCGGCGCAGTATGCGACAACAGATAAGGGTCTATGTTGTTTTCAGTTGGACCCAACTTAAAAGCAAGTATAGACGGTCATCATATTCAAAATCACATTAGGATAAATGATAATATTTATAACGGTATAAATGTTAAATCTTTTGTAGTCCATAAATTGTAGTGTCATTTCATACAAGACCGGAGTATATAACATATAGTTATAAGGAACAATGTTATCATAATTTTAAAGAATGACTTGGAATTAGAGAATTATTCCTTAAATGTATCTTTTAAATTTATGTTGGCGAAATTCACAACTTCAGATCACATAATAAAAGGGAGATGGGAAAATATTGATAGACACAACAGATTGTGCCAACTGTGTGTTTCGAATGAAATTACAGAAATATTTAATTATCATTTTAAATGTACTTTCAATGAACAACATAATTTATATCTTTCAAAAATATTTTCTTGTAACCCTAATGCACCGAAGATGAAACAGTTCTTTAATGTTGCCAATATATTTATCCTAAGAAAATTATGTATGTTTATTGACCACGTCATACAAAACTCTTAGTTCCTGTAAAGATACAACTATTATATGTCCTCTAATGTCGCATATTACTGTATTGCGTAAATTGCTACCGTTTCTTCTATAATTTTTAGCAGTTTTAAAAGCATAGTCTTCTCCTACTTAATTGATTATGGAATTCTTCTTCATTTTCTTGTTGTTGTTGTTGTTGTTGTTGTTTTTTTGTTGTTGTAGCAAACAAGGGGTCTCATTACCGAGTGAATCAAATAACTCCTTCGTGAGTCTGACTTGAGGTCGATGTTTCCCCTATTTTCTAGGACCTCAATACAACAGTCGTTGTCAACTGAAGGGTTCTCAAAAGCGCAAATACCACACACAACCTCCCTCCAACCAGGCAACGACCACACATTCACGAAACGCCAACCCCACACCCGCATGACCTTTCCTGCCCAAGACTTGTATGACCCATCAGCAAGCCCTCCCCCACCCCACCCCCAGCCAAAGACCGGCACCCCACGCCACGCAGCACCAAACACAATTCAAACACCCAGTACAAAAAGAACCACTCCCATCTCAGATTACTAAACACGTATAGGTGCCAATATCCCGATAATTCTCTATGTTAAGAAATTAGGAATGGTCCATTTTACGAAACCATCTCGCACTACCACAAAGTCTCGCGAGTACTGTACACCATGACTTCTGCTCCCAGCAGTTGGCCAACCACGCGGCTCGAGAAACATCTTCCCAACCCTGACTCCCGATAATCAAACAAACAATCACTAACACCTAACAAAGCCATAAACAAAAACGTAAATACAAATCCCACACACCTTCAGGTTGTTACATTATTATTATTATTATTATTATTATTATTATTATTATTATTATTATTATTATTATTATTTGTTTGTTTGTTTGTTTGTTTGTTGTTGTTGTTGTTATTATTAACGTCTTTTCTCATCCCAGAATAAAGCAGTTACGAATTTTTGCAAACAGGGGCTAATTCAAAGAATTCTATTGCGTCAGTCTCTTCTAAATATGTTTGAGACCAAAAATGTGCAGAGGTTATATAGAAAATGGCTCTTGATGAACTCGCCAGATTAGCATTCAAAGTTTGAAGAAAGTTGTCCGACAATGTTGGTTTTTATACTAGATACAAAATAATTTGCATCACCTACACATTGGAAAATTCAAGCTTCATAAAAACTTAAACAAGATAATAAATGTCTGACCATGGTGCCCAATTCTTCTTAAAATATTATTATCATTTAACACCATATTGTATAGTTGTGTTGCATATTTCTTTCATTTAGCGAAGCATTTTCAAACGAAAATTTAATAATCATAAAATACAGTGCAGTGATACATGAAATTCTATCAACTTCACCATATATAAAATCATTATGTGTACATTCTTGTACACCAAGTCATTTTTTATGGTAAACTACAATTGTACCTTTTAATTGAGTTAGATTGTGCAAATCTCCCCATTTTAGTACTATAGGTTAATATGTGAGTGAAAAGGTTAACAAATACAATACATAACTTACTTCAAGATCAGCAACTTTATATCAAGCTATTTACTACATTTAAAACTGCCTTTTGAGTCTGACTGTTGATAGTGGTTTGAGTCTGACTGTTGATAGTGGTTTGAGTCTGACTGTTGATAGTGGTTTGAGTCTGACTGTTGATAGTGGTTTGAGTCTGACTGTTGATAGTGGTTTGAGTCTGACTGTTGATAGTGGTTTGAGTCTGACTGTTGATAGTGGTTTGAGTCTGACTGTTGATAGTGGTTTGAGTCTGACTGTTGATAGTGGTTTGAGTCTGACTGTTGATAGTGGTTTGAGTCTGACAGTTGATAGTGGTTTGAGTCTGACTGTTGATAGTGGTTTGAGTCTGACTGTTGATAATGGTTTGAGTCTGACTGTTGATAGTGGTTTGAGTCTGACTGTTGATAGTGGTTTGAGTCTGACTGTTGATAGTGGTTTGAGTCTGACTGTTGATAGTGGTTTGAGTCTGACTGTTGATAGTGGTTTGAGTCTGACTGTTGATAGTGGTTTGAGTCTGACTGTTGATAGTGGTTTGAGTCTGACTGTTGATAGTGGTTTGAGTCTGACTGTTGATAGTGGTTTGAGTCTGACTGTTGATAGTGGTTTGAGTCTGACTGTTTATAGTGGTTTGAGTCTGACTGTTGATAGTGGTTTGAGTCTGACTGTTGATAGTGGTTTGAGTCTGACTGTTGATAGTGGTTTGAGTCTGACAGTTGATAGTGGTTTGAGTCTGACTGTTGATAGTGGTTTGAGTCTGACTGTTGATAGTGGTTTGAGTCTGACTGTTGATAGTGGTTGAGTCTGACTGTTGATAGTGGTTTGAGTCTGACTGTTGATAGTGGTTTGAGTCTGACTGTTGAAAGTGGTTTGAGTCTGACTGTTGATAGTGGTTTGAGTCTGACTGTTGATAGTGGTTTGAGTCTGACTGTTGATAGTGGTTTGAGTCTGACAGTTGATAGTGGTTTGAGTCTGAATGTTGATAGTGGTTTGAGTCTGACTGTTGAAAGTGGTTTGAGTCTGACTGTTGAAAGTGGTTTGAGTCTGACTGTTGAAAGTGGTTTGAGTCTGTCAGTTGATAGTGGTTTTAGTCTGACTGTTGATAGTGGTTTGAGTCTGACTTTTGATAGTGGTTTGAGTCTGACTGTTGATAGTGGTTTGAGTCTGACTGTTGAAAGTGGTTTGAGTCTGATTGTTGAAAGTGGTTTGAGTCTGACATTTGATAGTGGTTTGAGCTGCAGAAAATGAGCCACCCTCTGTAATACAAACATTTGTCAACAATCTCTATCCCTTTTATATCAAAGAACACTGACAAGTCCGATATATTTTGTCACATTTCCTAAATACCATATCTTTTGGTTTTAAGTGATAAATAAACAATAATGGTGGTAGCAGCAATAATGATATAAGTGGTGATGAGAGTAATGATACTAATTATAATATTATTATTATTTTTAACTCTCAGACCCAAGGTGCGGGGGATATAGAGATAGTGATGTCCGTTTGTCCGCCTATCCGTAGACGTGCTGGTTTCCGTAACATAACTTTGGTTTGCTGTGGTCCTTTTTTTCCCCCAAACATCATATGTGCCTTATCCATGAGTAGAGGCAGACAAATATTGATGTAAGGGCTGCTAGGTATCAGGTATCTGTCATTTCAGCTGAAAATGTGATTTTGCTTTCTGCAGAATAAGACAAATTTACTGGGTCGATTCGGCCCTGAGTCAAGTCGGACCGGGTCGTTTCGGCCTACTATCTTACGGGGAAGATTCGGCCCTGAGTCGTTTCGGCCTGGGTCATTTCGGACCTGGTCGTCACTTGGCTTCACTTCATTGAAAATGCTGTTAAACAGTAACACTGTTACACCTATTTGAACGACTACAGCAAGAATTACTGTCAATCAACAGTGGGGTCATTTTGATAGGGGTCACTGGTCAACTGACTGCGTCTAATAATACCGTCAAGCCACTCGAACGTGTTGGCGGCTTTCGTTCTTTTAATGTTTTAATAATTGTTACCCCATAAATTTAACAAATTTTAGCTCAGCGATTGACTTTGATCATTATCAATGTACTTAAATTAATTGATTTCAAAGTTAAGGTGAGAATCTTATCAACTACCGCATTGTTTGGTGCTTGGTTGTGTAAGCAATTTAAAGAACAAACATATGTCGGCTATTGTTTGACCATCGATTGTACACAGAATGCATTGAAGACAAACACAAAGAAGATTTATTGTTTTTATTGTTTATGGATCAGTAATAATAAGATTTACACTTAGGAGCTGACATCTTTCAACAAAAAATAATTGGACCCAAGCAGTATGGAGGCAGGTCCAGGGTTTAAACTTGGCCACAACATACATGGAACGGGAAAATGTGTACAATTATATCAGACAAGTGATGGCATTGCCATTTCTACCAGCAGATCATGGCAGACCAGCATTTGAGGATCTGTGTCGCCGAGCAAATACAGAGCCTCTTCGAATGTTGATGGAGTACACCAGAAGGCAGTGTATAGACAACACTGTTTTTGATATAGCGCCTTGGTCTGCTTTCAGGCAAGCAGTCCGCACTAATAATGATATCGGAGTTTAGTTTAGTAAAATTTGTATTTACTTCAAAATAATTTATTTCGACTTATATGTTCTAATCACTCTCCCATTTAAGAAACACTATTGATATCGGTTCATGTAGTTATGATGACGCCTATAGAAGTTCCGCAGTGTATATAAACAATGCATGAAAAGCGTAGTTTTTTATTAATATTTTCTATCATTTATTCAGGGTGGCATCACAGACTTAATACGAAGGCCGGAATGTCTGGACTGGGGTTTTATCGGCTTGTGCCCTTGCTGAGATGGGAAGCAAGCCTAGTCGAGCTCACTCTCCAGAGAGGCGACCTTGAACGAGATTAACTTCCAACGTTCAGACGACTGGAAGAGAGACTAACAAACTTGTGGGATAGGTACATGAACCACGAAATTAAGACGAGCAAATTCTTTACGGCATGTGGCTCCCTGTACGGTGTTCGAGTAACTGTATGAATCGATGCGTTCAGTCATTGAAAATCAAATTGATATACTGTACTTATTGTATTGATTGTGATGATTAGAACATGAAATAAAATATTTCTTCCATGTCATTTCTTCCTTTATAGTGTATTAAAATCTGAAAATAGTAATCGACCCCGTAAGAATAGTAGGCCGAAATGACCCGGGCCGAAACGACGCGGACCGAAATGACTCAGGGCCGAATTGACCCCGTAAGAATAGTAGGCCGAAATGACACGGGCGGAAATGACCCGGCCGAAATGACTCAGGGCCGAATCGACTCAAGTCTGAAACTGTTCCGGGTTTGAATCGACCCGTTCCCATCCACCCCCCCCCCCCACACACACACACATTGATTTTCGAGCCCAAAAGGTCAAATGTCAAGGTCACAGGAACCAATATCCAGCTCCGTATCCTATTAGCAAATACATGTTTATAAAGGGGCGAGTATCCCATAAACAGAATGCTTTATTAACGATCGGGTGGGGAAGGGTAATATCCATATCCAGACATTTTTTGAAGGAAAAAATGTTAATTTTTCTCAACATGATCTTTTTGTATGAATTATGGCTTCAAAAGTCATTGTTGTTTCTGCATCTCAACGTGCTCCATTTGCATTTCATAAAATGTTGGTGTCACAGATTGTGACAATGTAGAAATTAAAAATCGAATGTATACACTGCTTAGGTCTGTTTTCTGATCAAATTAAACGAAGAGATATGGTTCTAAATTGTAGGCACAATTATGCCATATCGCTCTAGTTGCTAAAGCACATTACCAAAAATATTGAATGCTATTGGAAAAGAGAGTGGGATTTGAGTGAAAAAGTTTGCTCTGGATGTAGTAACAGTAGGGGTGTGGACGTTGTAGTACAAATACTTTTTTCAATTTGAAATTATATACAAAATTATTGACCCTAGAGGAAACTGCAAAATCTTAGACACGAAAGTTCATGGGCAGCGCCTAATTTTCGTAGCATTACATGATCCAAACGAGGATGTACCTCGATTCAACAAAGATATTTCACGTTTGGCAACACATCTATCATTATAGGTGGGGACTGGAATGTTCGCTCATAATATTATCTTGATGGATTGATTTACCCTACAATAACAATCCTAGGTCTCAACAGAAAATAGCTAACATAAAGGCTCAGTTATATTTAGTAGAGGTTTTAAGATAGAAATATCCAGATTACAAACTATATACAAGGTAAGAACCTAACAAAAATCATGTTCATTGTTTAGTTTCATCGGACGTATAACGTTTCTGAAAACGGAATAAGTTATGGGTCGGATCTTTCACAAGTGCTATTTTTTAAATTTATTGATCAGCAAAGAAGCATAGCAATTCAGAAATTTAATTAAAGCGTATTAAACTATACTCAATATGTAAATATAATTAAAGGCAGTATTTAGGATATCGTAGGTCAATATTAAGTGGGTCATTTAGAGAGTTCGTACCCACTGGTCACTAATTTGTTTCGTAAATGACCAACTTTTTGGGGAGAAAGCTTAAGTTGATAATGCAGTGGAAAAGAATTTCATACGCTCATCTGTAAAAAGAAAGAAAGTGTCAAATTATTGGAAAACCATGAAGAAAGTTTGTAAATATTGCATTTATATGATTCAGATTCTGTAAATGAAAATATAACACTAAAATTATAGAAAATACAATTAAACTTTAAAATTTGGGAGAACGGAAGGTAAAGGGTGGGGGTTAGGGTGTTGGAGGAGGAGTTTGAGATCTAAGACTAAACAGAAGATTGAGGGCAAAAAAGTACCAAGTATTTCGGTAATGTGGAGAATGGAAATTATATCGAGACAATTATTCCAAAAATTAGTTTATATAATAGTAATGAAATTACAAAGAAGCAAAATATTCCTTTGGAACAAAAAAAACATGTCTACCAAATTCTGTACTCTACAAGATATCCGGTAAATTGATGAGTTGTATTCTTTGGTTTTCGACCCGACAACCCTTATATTGCAAATTATCAAAAGAAGGCTCTTTGCATGTAGAAGGTCCATTACCTTTGCAGGAGTATCGTTTAGCGCTGAAGAAAATGGATAATAATAAAAGTCAGCCGAACTTTATGGTTTCACTGCCGAATTTTATAAGTTTTTCTGGTTTGATTATGGACATTATTTATTCATATCGTTAAATTATCGACATAAGAATGGTTCTTTTTAACTTTCCCAAAGATAGGGTGTAATAACATGTTTGCCAAAAAGAAATCAAATCAAAATTGTAAAGGAAAAAATAGATTCCCGGCATCTTTACTGGATGTGGATATGAAAATATGAAATATGGCTTCTAGTGAGTAGTATAGATATCCCACTCTTTGAGCACTCAAAAGTGTGTGTGTGTGTGTGTGTGTGTGTGTGTGTGTGTGTGTGTGTGTGTGTGTGTGTGTGTGTGTGTGTGTGTGTGTGAACGTCCCATAGTGATTTACGACAATGTTAAAAATCAAAGTGAAACACAAATAATAGATCAATGGTACTTAAGGAAATTATTTCATAAATCACTAAAACAATCATATTTTTCTAGTTTCACATTCAGTATAGGGTCTCGAGAAGATTAAAAATCAAATTAACAAATTACTTGACCACTGAAACAATAAAGACAATTAGCAAAGCGAACACAAAATAATAACTTTAATTTCTTTACATATTATAAATGATCACTAGTGTTAGTCCACTCCTTATTTGTGTATTAGGAGCAAGACTGGTTTACATTGTGTAGCACAAATACAGAGAAACAATCTATAATATTCTTAAAACGGATAATATGGCCATTTTTGCGTTCGGCCTGACAGTAAAAATAGAGCAGGATTTTATATATCAATTGGCACAGGACAATTTAAGTTAATTATCATGCATTTGTCAACAAAAATATGATCGTATTTGTCAGTATGGTTTAGAATTCAAACGCAGTATCTGAATCGATTTCCTACATCTGTATTAGCCTTAATGGAAGAATACGCAACATTTATTTTAACTGAGAAAAATAAAGAAAACGATTGATATATCAAAAGATGATTAAAATATTGAAACAGGTAATAGAATATTGAATATGTTGCGACTCTTCTAAGCTAGTTAGAAAGATCACCATATCAGAAAACTGGTGTTTTAATGAATACAAATTTTACGGTGGCAACAATCCAGTTTGTATGAATTTTCAATGACATCGAACCATATCTGAAGATCATCAATAGAAAAATGGTATACTTTGGTTCTGTGAAAGCTCAGTGAGAATAAACGATTAGACTTGTGAAACGACCCACTCAAGACGGAGAACAAGCTGACCATATAAATTTGTACCACAAAACAAAGTCTCTTAATAGATTAAACAGGCGTGATTTAAATGTCATGGAGCCTTTATTTGAAATATTACATTAATAATTTGGACAGGAAATAAACAAAAGTACAAGATAGATGCTTGACAAAATAGGATATTCAATATTGCACACAGATATGAATCAACTGCTCAGAGGAAGCTCATATATAGATTTATTGGAATGGATAAGGAACAAAAATGTAATATCGATGTGAAAAATAAAGAAGGTTGGTGTTTCTTTTATGCTGTGGAATCGGTGTTAAATACACCAAGTAATAATGTAGATAAACCATCAAAATACAATTTAGATAGACATAGTCATGGGTTTGATAGTTGACAAGTAAAAATAGAGGACGCTACGAAAATTGAAAATAAATGTAACATATCCGAAAATACGTTTGAAATGTTCAACGAGGGTGTGTGTGTGTGGAAGAACTGAAGCAATCCACATCAAACATATTACAATAACTGAAATCAAATGACAAAGACATATTGACATAGTAATTATATTTCAGTAAGGTGGTCCTAATGACTACACAGATGGAAGGTATCAGTATGACTAAAGGAAAGACTTTTCAAGATTAGTATAATTTCTGATAAAAAGGCATGAAATAGGAAAATACGTTTGTAAAAATGCTTTAATTTGTTTTCTATACACCAGAAAAATGATCAGAACAAAAAAGACATTATTAAAATGTAGATAATTAAATAGATAAAATGAATAAGCAAGGCTCAGTTCCAAACTGAAAAAAGTAAAGTAAATATTCCGTATGCCACTTATTGTGCTTTTGAAAGAATCATTGTACCAGTGAAATGCTAAATTGTCATTTTACATATTAGCATGGAAAATAAAAAAAGTCAAACACATTCCATCAGGGTTTTATATTTGCTTCCCATAAGTCCATAAGATATATAAACCGAGTGTTTACGAAGAAACACATTATATTGAAGAGGAAGAGATTATATTTTCAAGTACTGTAATGTATTCAGGTATTATATTATGCGTTGAGTAAAATCGCAAAACTAGCGTAAGAAGAATTAAGACCGAAAAATGCTAAACCTACGGTGTTCACAGAGGTAACGAGCAATGTTTTAATTTTTTCAAACATATGTTACATCTGTGTGGGTTGCTCGAGATTACAATCATTTAACATACATGTAAAGAAGTCCAGTATACAAAGAAAACAATTGGCATTTTAAATATCCAAAACAGTTAATATTGTTCATTCAAATTTTGTCATGTTATAACAGTCATCTGCATCAAGACTTTGGTTAAAACTGATCCTCTGAAGAGGTAAAAATCTTACTAAACAACGATACAAGTATAGTTAATTCAGTAAGGATTTCATAGTTGACAAATTTGTGAGAGACGAAAAAGAAATGAAAGTTAAAAGGACACTCAGGTTTGTAGATAGGTTCATACTCATGAAACAATCGATAGAACAAGTAGCAAAAAATATCAACGATGACAAATCAACAGAAATACTGTTTACAAATTTTATATCTGAATAGTTGAGAAAGTATATGTGCTGCCATGAATACAGGGATAACTTTGAATAGTTTAACGCAACAGCTATACCGAAAATTGAAACGTTTTACTTATCACTGAATGATTCAAACATATTAAATGACCATTACCAGTATGTACATTGTGTCATGGAACATTGTAGACATGAAACATTTACACTTACAAGACTATTACGTAAAGAAAGATAATTGTTTATGTAGAATAATAAACTTTTGTTTGGTTGGCAACACCAATACATTAGTTACGCACACTTAAGTACGGTACCTATGGTACACATTGGTTTTCAACACGACTATATTATCACGCAACTGAGGTGCAAATTTTGCCTAGAGTATCATTAAATAGTTGGGTCTTTTGTTCTATTTCAATAGTTCAGTTATTTATTTTCTTATAATTACGGGTACTATATTGTTCTCCTCGAACACACTATTCTATCGACTTTTTATCTTTGGAGTAGAATACCACTAAAGACCTAACATTCTCACGCATGTCCGTTATGAAAGAGTTGTACTTTTGTTCAATCATCCATACTGATATTTTAAAATATTGACCACCAAAAACTAGTTTTAGTTATTTTATTTGCTTTCTTTTTGACGCTATCTAAATTCATGCAATCAATGAGGAACAAAGTCTTTGTACCTTGGCAAAGACCATCTAGCAGTTTAAACCAATTATCCAATTTATCCTCGCAATCGACATTTGATTTCTGATTATCTACTTTTGTTGTAGGTCTTGTTGAAGAGAAAAGTTGCACAAATGATAATGCTGTCGTCCAAACGTTTCAATATTCAGTCTTTATCAAATGAGTGCAAACATAGTCTTTCCACAATTAGTCACACTACAAATTATTATGTTATGAGGTTCACGTACGTAAAGGTATTTGCTGTTCGATTTGGTGCATTATACCGTACACTCTGCTCCATTAGCTACATTGTACCGTACACACTGCTACAGTAGGTACATTGTACCGAACACTCTGTGTCCATTAGGTACATTATACCTTACACACTGTGTCCATTAGGTATTGTACCGTACACTTTGTATCCATTAGGTACATTGTACCGTACACACTGCTCCAGTAGGTACATTGTACCGTACACACTGCTCCATTAAGTACATTGTACCGAACGCACTGCTCCATTAGGTACATTGTACCGAACACGCTACTCCATTAGGTACATTGTATCGTACACTCTGTGTGCATTCTTCAAACCTTAGGAACTATTTAACACTATTTATTGTGCTACGAGTAAATATGCATATTATCATTGTTTCGAATCTTTACCTGGACGTAAAAACAAAAATACATTTTGTGAGCATTTCTATTTTATTTTATGTTTATTTGTAGGCGGATACCTTCTTGCTCATAAAGTAATATATAACCTGTACCATGCAATCTGTTTTCATGTGTACTTCTCAGATCAAGCCAGATACAATGATTGTCAGTCTAAACATTGTTAACACCTATTAATTTCTGTGTGTATTTGTTTCTCAATAAATAAATACTTTCTGGCTTCCGTAAACTATATCCTCAATTGGTATCACCGAGAATAGATAATAAACTCACTGAGAACTCGTTTCTATCGCTGAGTTGAATAATTTTGCTGGATTATTTTGTCCATATGTTTGCACAGCATCAACACATATTTCAAACTCATTCTAGGTGAATCAGGTGTGAGGTTAACTAAAGTTTTTTTGGCTGATATGTCAATAACTCTGTTCCAACTTATGTAGTTGTGAAAAAAGCAATTCCATTTCTAAATTTGTCATTTACATATTGAGCAATGGATTCTGAATTATTCGTATCGTACTGGAGACAAATGTTTAACAGTTCGTAACTTTCGTTTCCGCCCTCTATTATTACAAAGACTTTTTCAATTTGTTTCACTCGTCATTGAAAAGCTATGATATTTGCTATCTGAAAAAGTTAAGGCATTTTCAGGATTGAGTTGCATGCAGACAAGATCTTTTCATGTTTTACTTGTCTCTGTTCTTTAATGGTGTATATTTTCAGGGTATTTAATACTATGTTTTGTACAAGTGTTGCCGTTTCATCAGCTTTAAATTCGAAAACAATTTTGCTTTTGGACCAAATGAACAAAATACCTAATAAAGCTTCAAATAATATATTTTGTTTGAACTTCGGAGATGGGACAAAGTCCAGCTTATTGAAACTGTATAATCTATTTCAGCTTGTCATGTTGTGCTTTGCACAGTCTTCTAAGTTTCATACTTTTCTTCTTCTTTCTTTAATATCTCAGCTTTGAATCTTTTACATCCTATTTTCCATATTGTCTGCATGCCATGATTAATTTTACGTGATATTTGGGGTTTCTTTCTGAAGCAACCTATTCAGATTCTTTGCTAATCTTGCTTTAATTTTTATTTTTGTCCTGCCCACTTTCCATTTTTTGTAATGAAATTTGGACAGCTAACTCAACGTGATTGTACCACTGGTACACGTTGTCTCTGACATGATTTAAAGAAGTTAAAATGTACTGTTGTATTGTAACTTTGAATGGTGAAAATTAATTTTAAATTTAATTGGGGACAAAAAACCAATTGATGCAAAGAAATCTTTAAAATGCCAGAAAGTGAAGCACATGCCTTATTTAACAAACATCGTTATTGAAATATTGTCATAAAACATACATCCAAAAGTGATATAATCAAAATAAAATGTACAAGAAAGAATATGGTGAAAGAAATTGAAAAAGGGAATGAATACGGGAAACAAAAGTTCAACTGTGATGAAACGTTTAGATGTATTAATCTAACAATAAATATAATTTTAGAAGCAATAAGGCAAAACATTAAATAAGACAGAATTTTCAAACAATATTCAGTGTACCATTTATTGGCTTTTATCGAAGATGGATACATTTTACAAAACCTGAAGGTGTCAGTGAAGATGACCTTCATATTGATCATGCCATGCAATGTTCATGATTTGATTTGTGGCAACAGAAAATATGTTTTCACTAGTCAAAACAAGGTATATAATAGCCAGCGAATCATTAAAAGAAAAATGATAATATGCTTTTGAGGAAAGAGATTAAAGGGCACAAGAAAAAGCTTTCTTTATTCGTGCTTTACTCGTACACCGTAAGTAGAGTCTGTTTTTCGTTATTAGTTTTAATGCATAATTAACACAGGCACACATTGGTCTTGGGGTAAGAATTGTGGTTAAAAGCACCAACGCATCAACAGCAAAGCAACCAGGACACATTTTTATCGTGCATTTTTCCTCCGTATTGTGCCGGGTACTGTGTGTCTATAGGTTGCACACACTTTACACAAAATTTGACATTCCCTATTCCTAATTTTCTGCTAACGTTTCGAAATTAATATTTGAATCTGTTCATACTATCATTCATTGCAGACAGAGGTAATTCAGATTTATATGACAAAAATCCAGTTGAATATCTGATCCCATTTGATGTATTGTAATCATCTTTCGATTCATATTTTAAACTGTCTAAATTATTGATTAGAAGAAATTTGCTAACTAACAGTTACAGTGTAGATTATAACATGTATGTTTTCCATCCGTGTTTCCACATCTTTTTAAGTTACATTTTTACTGGTTATCTCTTTGTGTGTTCCCTTTGCAATAACTATATTCAAATTCATGTATGTAACTCTTCGATTCTGGAGAAAAGGGATTATTGCTATTTGTCTTCGATGACTTCGATTATTTTTTTGTCCAGTTGGACTTTTTCCATTTATCCAACGATAAAATCGTGTTAGAGACAATGTGTACCTTTGGTAAATTTTTATATGCAACAAAAGGCACAAGACGATGAAGTTGCTGAAATGTAAGAATTTGTAAATGTTTTATATGGAGATGTTGATGTGATAGATGCAGAAGTTGATGATCCTGTAAATATCACAGACGATTTTAGTCGAACTAGGCTGCATCATGCTGAAACCAGAATAGGTGATGTTGGCCCAATAAAAACTGTTTCACTATAAGTTATTCACGAATCCAAGGATTAGAAAAGAAAAGGACTTGACATAAATGAAGAGCAATAAGAGCTGAAACGAAATTAGTTAAATGTTACAAACGAAACAAAAAAGACCCCAAAAACTCTATGATGAAAAACGTGATTCTAATGGCAAATTCAAAATAGTTCAAAGTTTGGAAAAGGTAACGTAAGGAATGTTTTATAAACATTAGATGGACAATACAAGACCAACAAATACCGGTGGCTACGTCTCGTTGAGGATATATAACCTACATATATACTCTTGGACTCACAACCAATAAACGTATCAGGGAAACATTAAACATTGGACACAAATGAACCATTAAACCAACAGGTGAAAAGATGGGGTTATAATTGACGAATTCCGCGGAAGAATTCAAAGTGGAGAACTTCCATCTTCAGTTACAAGATTATTCATTAAACAAAAGGAAAGAACATTAAGTGATTATGTAAATGCTCCAGTCACCTACGAAATCGGATGTTGACATGTATGGAGATCGTGTTTAAGAGTTAGAAACAAGATAAACAGTGAAACAGAACCAAACATAATAGTTGTATTGCAAAAACAGTCTAAAAGTGTTGAAAGTAAAAAAGCACAATTAGTTGGATGTCTAACACAGTTGGAAGGAGTTTTCGGAGAAAACAATGAAATTATTAACCAAGTTAGGGAAACGTTACCATTAGGTGAACTATTGAAACAACAGTTTAAAGAAAAGGGCGGTTTAAAGAAAAGGGTGTAACAATAGCTAGTGAATTTTGCAAGCAACCTCCATTTGTTACAATAGTTGTTGCCAAAAGTATATATGATAGTGAAGATTCGCTATGTTTCCCAGTTTACTGCAAAAATTTTACGACGCCAAAATATAATGATTTACATTATGAAAAGGTTCTTTTTCAAAACTAAATACATTATATTTTGAAATAGTATTCACACACACACACACACACACACACACACACACACACACACACACACACACACACACACCCTTTATTACTGGTTAAAATACTAACCTTGAAGTCGACGAAAGATTTGTTCTCTGCATACACACTGGAACTTAACTGCACGACAATATATTTGTCTTTTGTAACAACTAACGATATGTATAAAAGGTGTGCCAATCTGTTAAATGGGATAGTCCATTTGATTATGATGAAGGTCTGTGTGTGTGTGATATATCGTCTGTTAAGTGGGATAGTCCATTTGATTATGATGAAGGCCTGTGTGTATGTGGTATATCGTATCAGTCATCTAACATTAATAATGAATTTAAAGGAATAAGTTATGGGTAGGTGCAATTTATACCTGACGCAATATAAGATGAATATTCAGACCTATGGTGTCTTTGTAACAGATAGCTAAACTCGTGCTCACAAGTTTGGGATGTGTGCCCAGAAACGTGACAATTAGGGAATTATAGGCATTCTATTAAATAAGACATCTCTTCTACTATTCCAACCCCACTTAATGACACCACTGTCAGTATATGGTGCCTTTATATGTAATCTACAAATTTAAGAAATTATTTAGCTTACGATGTTTAAGTTTAAAAACACTGTCGTGGAAGCCTAAGAACAGGTATACAATTTATATATTTACTCTTCTGATCAACCTATTAGAAAAATACATGGTTGAAACGAGAGAGAGAGAGAGAGAGAGAGAGAGAGAGAGAGAGAGAGAGAGAGAGAGAGAGAGAGAGAGAGAGAGAGAGAATTGGGGATTCGGAAAGCATCACTGCTTTTCTCTATGAGATATCTTGCCATCATATTCATCATCATTATCATTGCAATCATCGTCATTTGTGTTCTCCACAATAGCTTCATTTCTTTATCCGTTCAAGTGACACAAATGTATGCTTCACCCACAACTACTTGAAATATTGTATATATATATATATATATATATATATATATATATATATATATATATATATATATATATATATATATATATATATATTATTCTTACGAGTGATAGAAATGGCCGACTGAAGTCATGTATTGTTACGAGGGGTAGGAATGGCCGACTCGAGTAATGTATTTTTACGAGAGATAGGAATGACCGACTCCAGTAATGTTTTTTTACGAGTGATAGATATGGCCGACTGAAGTTATGTATTGTTACGAGGGGTAGGAAGGGCCGACTCCAGTAATGTATAGTTACGAGAGGTAGGAATGGCCGACTCGAGTAATGTATTATTACGAGAGATAGGAATGGCCGAAGTTCTATATTGTTACGAGCGGTATAAATGTCTGACTATACTTATATTTTTAAGCACACAGCTTACAGTTCCTCCTTAACTTATTTAGTCTTTTCGTCTACCAAGAAGTACAATGTAACACACATACTTATCATTTTAAGATTAAGTAACAGGACTTGTGGACCGTCGGCCGCACCCACTAAATAACGAAAAGCTGGACTTTTCATGCCAGTGATCAAGTTGCCGATTTGATACCTTGCAGACCAAGGAAAGTACATTTTCGTCTAATATATCCTCTGAATCGACGAAAAGTGCATTTCACTTGACACTCTTCCATAGAAAAACAACACACCGTAACAGTAACATATATTTATTTACTGTTACTAGAGGTAGGAATCGCCGAGTGAACTAAAAGAACAGCGTCAATTAGTATGTTGAATTACCTTACAAATTAATAGGTTCATGCATAAGAGCCAGTAATAAAACATATTACAGTGACAAATTCTTTGAAACTTTCAGTCTGTCACTAAAAATATATATTCTCTGACCATATTTAGTATTTTTATAGACCATCGTCCTTTTTCTTTTGAAAAAGTCTATCAGGGAATTCATTATTAGAAGCTGCTGGGTCTTCTCCAGAACAACGCCTCTATAAACGTGTTACGTAGAGCAAGTATGAAACGTATTTTTATTATTAGTTCTAACTTTGTAACGATCCTTTACTGCACTAAGATTACAAAACATACACAAACTTGAGTTCTCATCAATGTTTGCCCATATGAAAAAAAAAAAACAAAAAAAAAAAACAACGTTCCTGGATAAAAACCGGGCACAACTTTGTACCAGTTCTAGCTATTAAAGCCCACACACCATCACTGTATCTGTCAGTTTTACTTGATTGTAAGAAAGCCCACCGACCATCACGGTATCTGTCAGTTTTACCTAATTCTAAGAATGCCCATACACCATGACGGTATCTGTCAGTTTTACTTCATTCTAAGAATGCCCACACACCATCAATGTATCTGTCAGTTTTACTTGATTCTAAGAATGCCCACACACCATCACGGTATCTGTCAGTTTTACTTGATTCTAGGAATGCACCTATGTGTACTGTCCATAGCAATATCAGAACTTCTTCTGAGTTGTCTCAGAAGTGAGGAATTGTTTATAATTAGACGTTTTATTAATAGGCAGGCACAAATTGTTCTTTATTTTTTTATTGGTTTTTTTATGTTAGATTTCCTTCCTAATATAATGAATCAAACAAATTGGAGTATATGAACAATAAAAGGTTATTTCTTATATACTGGTCAAGACAATATTCGTATATACTGGTCAAGACAATATTCTTATATATTGGTCAAGACAATATTCGTATATACTGGTCAAGACAATATTCTTATATACTGGTCAAGACAATATTCGTATATACTGGTCAAGACAATATTCGTATATACTGGTCAAGACAATATTCTTATATATTGGTCAAGACAATATTCTTATATACTGGTCAAGACAATATTCGTATATACTGGTCAAGACAATATTCGTATATACTGGTCAAGACAATATTCGTATATACTGGTCAAGACAATATTCGTATATACTGGTCAAGACAATATTCTTATATATTGGTCAAGACAATATTCTTATATACTGGTCAAGACAATATTCGTATATACTGGTCAAGACAATATTCGTATATACTGGTCAAGACAATATTCGTATATACTGGTCAAGACAATATTCTTATATACTGGTCAAGACAATATTCGTATATACTGGTCAAGACAATATTCGTATATACTGGTCAAGACAATATTCTTATATACTGGTCAAGACAATATTCTTATATATTGGTCAAGACAATATTCGTATATACTGGTCAAGACAATATTCGTATATACTGGTCAAGACAATATTCGTATATACTGGTCAAGACAATATTCGTATATACTGGTCAAGACAATATTCTTTTCTCTGCTTCTAAAATGTTTTGCACTAGTCTAGAAGCAGTAGGAAAAATACTATCAATTATTGACCCATGTTATGCTGTAAATGAAGGATATTTGTTTTTATCGAGTGAATAAGGGATATATTTCATCGAATGGGTGAAAATACTAGAGTTTTTCATCCACGGAACGAACAAATGTTCTTTTTATTTTATGTTCAAACGTGTTGACTTGCTAAAGTGTATACCAGACTGAAGTAGCTGATTTCTTTAGGTAATGCCAGCTGTTTACCGTTTATGTTCTGCTGTGTTTTGTGTACATTTGCACAGAAAATATGAGTAGTAACATAATTTATTCTCTTTCCTAATTCAAGCTAGGAAAGCACATACTTGGAAAACAAATTGACAAAAAGCATTCAATTCATAGTGGGTTTCGATCGTGGTTCTATTGCGTGACAGGTCGACATGCTACCACTGCACCAAGCGAATGACAACATGGCGGCTAAAATTCTGTGGACATAATGTTATCGATATCTACTAAAAAAAGACGTTTTTGTGAGTGAAAAAATAAATTGATAATTCACTCCAGTGAATTTTAAAAAGAATTTGTCTTTTAAAATCTACAAATTAAGAAAATAGCATAAAATGAAAAGCATTAACCACTGGACTTGTCGAGCTCGCCAATTGAATTGCAGAGGCCAAGTTCAAGGCCGTTTATAAGCCTTTGGTCAGCAAAATGCTTCTTCCTCCAAAAACATTATTCAAGATACATTTTTTAATCGCAGAAAGCTTAAATGGTAAATTTTTGATGCAGTAGAAGTGCTAAAGTCTTTCGGTAAACCAGGACGTAAGGCAACTTTGCCCACCCAAACTTCTGGCATATTCCCAAGATCCTCAGCAAAACTCTGAAACCAAATGTAAAATTAGTTAAACCAAATCATCATACATATACCAAAATACTATATTTAAAACATTTAATGAATATACGCATAATTATATCCATAAATATGGAGGATTCTCAGACTCACCAGATATTCATGTCCAAGTTCAAAATTAATGACTACAATAAAATATAAATCAATAAATAATCTCACGGCTACTTAATCTACCATAAAGCTTGTGAATGTTTCATCTCGGCGATTCCGAGGCAGCGACTCAAAATTGCATTTATAAAATATGCTTTGATCATTCTTTAAATCACTGATCATGGACATTTTGAGATGTAGAATATTCCATTAGCTAATTAGCTACAATCGCAAAGCATGGATTTTCCATTCCAGAAATTCTTAAGGCAGTCATGCCTATATGCATACTCATTTTTTCATACATAAAGATAACATCAGAAATGAATATTATGCATTTGTCACATCTACAATCTTGCATTCTTCGTTTCTAAAGACATAGGATACATCTACCGATATGGAAATCTTGCAATTTCCATATGTACATGTAAATTAGAAACATTTCTTTTTTATTTCAAAAGAGCAAGCTGTTCTCAATATACATGCATACATAAAACCTATTATTAATTAACTAAGTGTAATACATTGAGAACAGCTCACAACATATTATGACCAAGCAGGCTCTATACAGAGCTTTTATACACGCCATTATACGGGCCCATACAACTTTAGTTTTAAACCGATAGTAGATAGAACCGTATAGGTCCTGTATAAAGCCTGTCTTACCAAGCGCAGATATTTTTCAATTCATTGCACAAGTCATACAATGCTTAAGTTACTAGGTGTAGATACAATTAAACATAATTAGAGTTTTTGTCAGTCGGGAGTTTTTTGTTTTTTTTTCTTAGCTGTAACCGGGGCGTGGATGAGGTTGGGGTAGGGTCGAAAGTTGCAACTGACATAAAAACTGTTCTCTGCGGCAAAGTAGGGGCTCCACTAAAGAACATTGCCCTCGGGCACCTCGGTAGGGGCTCCACTAAAGGGCATTGCCCCCAGACGCCTGGAACCCTCGCGCCGCCACTGGTTTTTGCAACATTTCGTTAGACGGATGTCTTTCTGTTTAATGGTGTTCCCCATGTCATGACTTGTTCCACTTCCAATGTTATTCTAACGTAGACATGGGGAATTTATATGCATATAAATATACTGATGTTCACATTGGTAAACACGCACATAAACATATACTGTACAACTATGATCTTTCTCCATTCATGTCCCTAACTTGTAAAAGCAAAAATAAACTTGAATTCAGTAGTTACACGAAATAAGGATGATGGTATTGATACAGTCTACTCATTAGATGGAATTGACACAGTATATGTGGTTGATGGTTTCGACACAGTATACGTGGTTGATGGTATGGACACAGTATACGTGGTTGATGGTATGGACACAGTATACGGAGCAGATGGTATTGACACAGTACAGAAAGATGCAAGTTTTTTCATAAAAATGGCATGCAATGCGCGTTTCACATTCGCCTGTTATAGTAATGTAATGGTTATTACAATCACACGTGTGGTTGTACAGGCACTTGGTAGAAGGTGCTGCCTCGAGTCGGTACAAAATGATTTGGGCCAATATGACTGCCACTGGATCTATATGATGGCCAATACGAAAAATCACCTATCTAATAACATACCAGCATTGTCTTATATAATCACAAATCTATTAAAAGCGTTTAAAGGGAGGTAACTCTTGTGAATTAACTACCAAAGCATCAACCAGTTAGGCTTCTCATGTAGTAAAGTCGATTTTCAGGACCAGCATTCTAAATTTCAGATCTTCATTTCCACAAAATACTACCACCATTTTTTACACAGTGAGTAGAATTGTTTAAGAGTGAGTAAATCAGTATAATCTACAACCGTTCTTATAAATTCACTGTCTAGAAAAAGCAAACAGTGGAACTTGTAGAATGCCGGACGCTTTATTTTATCACATCTGTTTCAATGTCCTTGAGACACGAATGATTGGAACACAAAATAAACCGTAACGATCTTTCCAATCTTATGTAAATACATCTACTCCTACATAATTTTAATTCCAAAAATGAGAGTAAAATACTTGCAATTTTGCATTATGTTGAGAGGCAGTCAGTCAACTTCTAATGATGCCCATTTTTATTCCTGCATCTAGGTATTCACTCCATTTCCAGTGTAATGGAGTGTGAGACACAAACACTGAATATTTTCGTAGATATATCTTGCAAATTGTTTTTCATTGAACCCTTTTGAACAATCGAGCAAACATTTGCATTGTCCGATAACCATTTTAGTCTTCGATTCTGTAATATGCTTGCCAATGACAATAAAACTATATGCACAACCCTCAATTCTCTCCATGTGGAGGATTGCAAACTTTCCCCTTCTGACCATATACCTTAGGAGACATCATTTATTAAATCCAAACATCCTCGGTTATTTCTGTGAGTCAAAAATATGCGTCGGATGTATGTCGGCGCAGTAATTTACAGAAAAATCATACATTTTGTCCGCCGGAAATGTCTTCGCAAAAAAGAAACCGCAATCTATTTGGAACACCTTGGCTGTTTCGACGACTGGACTGACCGTAGGACTGATCGAGACGTTGCCAATGAAAAAAAAAAAATAGTTCGATGTATTCGCAAACTCCTCGATCAATTCTTGTTTCATAAATAACCGAGGTGGGCCGAATGGCAGTTCTCGACATACATTAGAGGTATGATTGACCTCGAAATTGCAAATGATCGTTTATAGTCTCCATTTTATATTCCGTTTATCAAGAGGAACTAGCATCACTGGAACAATTGTCCATGTCTCTGATACTTCTACCTTAACCGAATCCAAATTGGGTTTCCAAACTTTAAATTTTTCTAAGCTGACATTTTTGATAACTTAATATAGAAATTCCAAGTAGCAGCCGTTAAATTACAATATTTAGTCATAATTTTAGAAATATTTCCCGTTACAATACTCATATAAATCTTCTGTCCTACCAAAACTGGCTACTAACTTTACGCAGTCTAATTAAAATCGAGATCTGCTTGTATCTAGATCTACCGATATACTGGATATCTTTGATTTAATCAAACTGAATTTTATGTGCACTCGTCTGTGTCTCTTTAAGGTTCGAGTTAAAATACATTTTCTATTTCATCGCGTACTTTGATCTTGTTACTTCAAATGACCAGATATAACTATACATTGTAATGAATTTCAACTGCTGGTACAACCTAGATTAGATTATTACTAACGCGGTCTATTGTACAACTTGTACCTGCAGGGGTTCATCCAACGTGAACCCTCGGTCTCAGGCGGTAATCTTTGTTTGTCAGCCGGCTGGTATGTTCATTTGTTTGCAATGGCAGAATGTGCTTGGTTGGTATAAGGACAATCTCAACGGTAGCGGTTAAATCTTCCACACGAGAAACAAGATCTAGGTCTGTATCTTCGAACAAAGGCTCCTGGATAGACTGGAAAATTCAGGTTGCTCGGGACACCAACATGCGTGATTAGATCACCTTTAACTGGTCCACCCTACAGCATAGCAGGAACACACAAACAAACAGTGGGAAAAGATGAAGTAGAACTCTCCAGACTTAGGCTTTGCTTTTTGTTCTTCCTATTCCAGTAAAACCCAACCTGTATCAGCCTTTTGAAATTCTAGATTTATCTTCTGATTCAATGGCGACAGGTTTACACGTATTGTCTCACTGTCTCCCATCCACCTTTCGATGAGTCAGCGATTGGAATTAATTTGTTACGTTTTGCTGAAGATTTTCTAAAGCTTCAGACAACACTTCGTCCTTGTATTCAGTAATCTTGTTTTCTAGACCCACACTTCTTGTTTAATAGCGTCAAGTATGTCAAGGTTGAATTCATACTGAATTTTGTTTCCTTTCTGCTTCCACACTATGCCTTTATCGGTTCTTAATTTCTTGTCCTCAGACGAAACAGATGAGAAATTTTCGTGAACTTCTTTTAAAGGGAATTCAATTCATCTTTGTATTTATTTATCAAATATAAAACACAAAAGACACACTATGATCAAGGATTTACCTGTATAGAGGACGAGCAGTCAGTTATTCCTGTCGAGGTATATCAATTAAATACATATGCCATTTTCAACAAGGTATATCAGTGAGAAAAAAATCAGTACACATATCGTCAATAATGACTATTCCGGGAGGCCTAGTTTATGCACCTTTTATTTATGTGTCATATTATTTTCTTGGCATTTAAAAACTTTATTTCATATCTCATGTAGCTCATATTATAAATTAATACCTCTACTCCCATTAGCATAAGAAAATCTGTGTTAATTGTGCAAACAAGTACAATATACAAGACTTATTCCTTTAAGAACAATATGGAAACAATATGCTAACTTCTTCAATAAATTTTAAGTTAACAAAGCTCATAGTTACTAAAAATTGTCTATATTTTAGTCTGATATGCGGGACAATGCCATAAAATGCTCCACGTGTCTACCTGTGTTACGTGTAATAATGTGCAATCACTAAATCTAGACAACAGTTGGCGTCCCTGCTATTGGTTATAGATACAGACTCACTCTACACAACAGTTGGCGGCCCTGCACTCTAGACAACAGTTGGCGGCTCTGCTATTGGTTATAGATACAGACCCACTCTACACAACAGTTGGCGGCCCTGCACTCTAGACAACAGTTGGCGGCTCTGCTATTGGTTATATATACAGACTCACTCTAGACAACAGTTGGCGGCCCTGCACTCTCGACAACAGCTGGCGGCCCTGCTATTAGTTACATATAGACTCACTATGACAACAGTTGGCCGCCCTGCTGTTGGTTATATATACAAACTCACTATAGGCAACAGCTGGTCGACCTGCTATTGGTTGTATATAGAGACTCACTCTAGACAACATTTGGCGGCCCTGCTGTTGGTTTTATATATATATATATATATATATATATATATATATATATATATATATATATATATATATATATATATATATAGAGAGAGAGAGAGAGAGAGAGAGAGAGAGAGACTCACTCTTTACAACAGCTGGCCGACTTGCTATTGGTTATATATATATATACAGACTCTCTCTAGACAACAGTTGGCGGCCCTGCACTCTAGACAACAGCTGGCGGCCCTGCTGTTGGTTATATATACAGATTCACTCTAGACAACAGTTGGAGGCCCTGCTATTGGTTATATATAAAGACTCACTCTAGACAACAGCCGGCGGATCTGCTGTTAGTTATATATACAGACTCATTCTAGACAACAGTTGGCGGCCCTGCTATTGGTTATATATACAGACTCACTCTAGACAATAGATGGCGGCCCTGCTGTTGGTTATAGATAAAGAGCTAAGAAGGTGCTAAAGGTTGATAGACATGGTGGAACTATTCATAGTACTATCTACCAGCTGTCTTCAAATATTGCTCCTAATGCCGTCCTACAATCATGTTCTAACCGAGTGTGTTCGACACCTTTTTCGGAAAACGTATATATCAGCATTTTTTCTTCGATATAGGCAATGCTATAATCAGACAATACTACGTCTGTGATGTATATGTCCTTTAGATTTCGTTTTTGTCAATAAAAGATAAAAAAAATGCTTTCCTACTTGCAGAAAAATATTTAATTAGCAATAGTAAATCGTTGTGATAATTCTCTTTCCCAAATACAATCTGCTTCCAGATTTCTCAGTGACAAAGAAGAAGAAAAAAATTATGATGACAATTGCTGCTGACTAATTGTTGTATGTTTTGAATTTGAAGACAATCAAGGACGGCGATGACGGCGGCGACGACAACATCGTTGATGAGATGGTGATAATGATGACCATGAGAGCGGATCACATAAATGCCATTATCGTATTGCAATAGTACTAGAGTAATTTCCGAACGGTGAATTCATTTCCTGTGCAATGTTTAAGAAATAAATAACAATGTCTTCCGTCAAAGACTGAAACGGAACCCAGAACATCATAACGAGCATGTTATGTCTATATACAACTAGGTTTAAAAGGACCAGTCAAGCTTGACTGGTGAGGAGAAGGTGGCCTTACCCTGACCGCTAAACTCCTTTCTGCACCTCTCCCCACCACTCCTCCTCCTGTCCATTACCTGAGAACCACCCTCTAAATCTAACACAACGCAGTCAAACTTATATTGGGATCGAAACTGTTCATAAATCCCTAGTGCCATCGACCGTTGAGAGCAAATTGTTGCAACAGGAAAATGTGGAAATATTGTTGCCGTCAAGAAACAAACCAGGACCTCTCTTATCAAAGTCAGACGCACATACCACATGATTGAGCATACCAGTTAGACATGTCAGAAAGTGATCTTTATTTACCATTTTACATACACAATAAATTAAAAATAAATTCTTTGTCATCCTTGTCTATCGAATATCTAACTTATTTTTCCTTAGTTCTCATCGTGAATGTTTACTATATATGCAGTTTTTTCTGTATGATCATTTGTAACTGTATGGTATTTGACTCTTTTAATCACTGTTACATTCCATTTTTGTCGTATTCTTCATACTATTGTTTGTACTCATCATAACATACAGAGGAAATAAAGATATCAATCAGTCAGTGTCTGAGGTCAGGACGCTGAAACAAAAGATAACATCTTCACAAGACTCCTTCATATTCAGCTCATCTGGTGTATGAAAGGTGAAAGAACACCTTCTCCTGAGTTTCAATGGCACGTTGCCTTAAGCAGAAACGTTTTAGTGTAAATTATTTATGTGAGCTACATTATTTTAATTAAATAATGTTGAAAGCACTTCAGCCATTTGCCCACACTGAGGACATGATACCGTAAATTCTATGAAAAGAGTCATCTACTAGACACACAGACACCATCTACCAGACACATATACACCATCTAATAGACACACAGACACCATCTACTAGAAACACAGACACCATCTACTAGACACACAGACACCATCGCGCTATTCAAAGTTTTTTTGATTTTGTTGTGACAAAGTGCAGTGTGATTGGACAAGTGAATTTATAAGCGCAACATGTCAATGAGGAACTTAGAACGAGTTATTAATAGTAAGTTTTCTTTCGGTGAACATATGTATGGCATAATATGGCATGATACAGAATATATGACACAATATTACAGCATCAGACACTTTCAGTATTGAAGCTTAGATTTTGTATCTCAAGGCTGTAATGCAAGCAGCATAATTGGCCAATAGACTTTATACAAAACTCCGATGACAATAATTAGGGTGATAAACAGCAGCTTTTCAAATACGTGATTTAAAATATTTAGTGATTTTGTTTTATTTATACTTACTCATTTCATTTTAATATCCCGATCATGTCCGAACGACATTGATGGAATCGAAAATGAATTTAATATGTACGTTAATGTATACGAAATCGTAGACGGATTCATAAAACAAGTTAGAGTGGCAGAACACGAAATATGTAGAGATCGTGGACATGTTGATGGTATTTGATGGCTGAGACAATATCATTATTGTGGAATAAAGGATTTGTCAAGATTGGTGTCATCTCAGACGGGATGTTGTTCGATGATTATCCCCCACCTTCCCCAAAAGAAAGAAAACAAACATTAGAACAAAATCTAATGATCACGATAACAGTGGATGGCATATCAAACTTATACTGTTTAAAATCCAAGGTGTTTACAAACTTGCTGATTGTTATTTTTGGTTCCCATGCCAGAAACAGACCTGTTATTACTACACAGAGAACGTAGTATTTCCTTGTAGAATTTACACTATATGTTATGGACACATTTGTAACCAAATAGTGTGAATAAATAACTGTGCACATAACTGTAACCTAATAGTGTGCATACATAACTGCACATAACTGCAACCAAATAGTGTGCGTACATAAAAGTGCACATAATTATCCAGATAAAAATAATGCGTTTACTCATTTATATTTTCTTTAAACCATGTCTCAGATCCGTATAAGCACTTGAGTTACCCACACTGACCCATGTTACTATATTTATGTGTTTAGTGATCTACTACCCCAAAGTCAAACCGTTTATACCGGTTTCTACTTTTCTAAATATGGAACATGACACTTGTGTAAGAAGTATATACCTCTCCAACGATTTGTAGACAGACCTATAGGATTGCTCAACTCGTAGCAGATAAAACAGGTAAAACTGTTATGGCCTAAAATTCATGTGCAAAAGCCTGATGCGACAAATGTCTCTGTCCATTGAACTTTGCGGTGCCCATATCATTTGTTGTTGTTGTTGTTGTTGTAGTGGTGCAGAAATTTCATGAAAAATGCCCAAAGATAAAAACCAGTCTTTGTCAGTCTGATTTGCATGAGACAAATGCCATCACCAAATTCTGCTATTGGGCGGTCGTAAAACGTAAACGTGTTTATAAACACCTGTCTAAAGATCGTTGGAAAGCTATACCTTGAAAAATGCTCCTTCTGCCACTTCAAATAGCCCAGTACTTTCTGAGGTTCAGCGTCATATAATTAGGAAACAATTTGATGTGCTGAATTACGATAATTAGACCCCATACCTGTATCATATGTTGGTGGTTTGGATCAAATCATCAAACAATATATTGTTTTCTGAATGAATGAAAGTTGCTTCTGATTGGATCCATGCTAAAGGACAAACGGAGAGCTCGAAATGACCTCGGATTATTGTAAATAGATTTTCGCACAGAATTCAAGATGCATAACCTATTTCAGCATGAAATTGGGATCAAAAGAACAATAACAACGTAGCAAGTGTACTAAATGCAAATATAGTATATGCCATGCTGCGCGTACAGAATTACTTATTGTTTCTTTTAGTTCTGTCAGACGATTGTGAAATGTACACTTTTACTCACTAGGCCAACCGGCTTACTGTGGCACGCACGAAGTGCTGGCAGTAGGAACTCACTTACCTCATGTTTTCCGTTCTTGGTTTCCTGCACGTACCAGTATATATAGATTTCATTTTCAGTGTAATCACACAGCGTGATGCCTTGCCATAACGCTGTCTCCTTTATAACCTTTACAATAGTTATCTTTCAGCTGAAGAGATAGGAAATGATTGTATGCGTTCCTTCTTTCTTTCTATCATCTGTGTTTCATAGACAAATTATTTTGCTACGTTCGATGAATCGGAACTTTCCCCTAGCTTTCAATTAGGTCAGACAAGTTTCACTTAACGCAATGCTGTCAGATTTAATAGTGTCTGTTTCATTTTACAGTAATATTTTCATCTGAATTAATAAGCTGGTTTAAATTATAGGTTTTCTAAATTGTAAAGAATGTAAAGGGTTCTAGCTTTTGATAATTCCATGTTATTATTCTTGATGTATATAGATTCATGTATCGACTTGGTTATCATGTAATTCCATACAGTCTTTCTTCAAGTAGCAGAGTTTTCATGTTGAATTAGGTTTTTTCTTGTGTAAACATACATATTTATTTATAGTGGTGTTTGTTCCAACCGCGCTAAAAGTTTCAAACCCATATATTGCACAATTCAGTTGACTGTATTTCCGGCTGATTTCCCGGGAGCTTGGCACAGTAATATTCAGTCATAGAAGGAGTTGTGTTGGCTGTGTGGAAGTCATGAGGGGTCATCTTACTGATGGCATGATCCAGCCTTTGTTTGCGCGGGAGTGAAGCTCTGATGGCGTTCTTCGGCAGAAGGAAGGGAATGCCTTATATGGGGTTTATTCATTTATGTTACGCCTTATTATAGTGCAATATGGTATCTTCGTGTCCCTTTTATGACTGTTATCTGAACAGTGTAATACCTTTCTTTCATCATATCTTCATGTCTGTTATGTGAAAACTCAATTTCATAACTATTATGTGAACAATAGTTTCATAATTTCAAAACAGTTTTATATATGTTGTGTTAACATAATAATATTATAATGAATATTTATTATGTGGACAAGATAATTTGTATTGTTGAATAGGCAACGTGTATCCATCCGTTGTAAGAAAGGATAAGTCCAGCAGTTACATCTAGAAAAAACTTCTCAATATTTGATTTGTAATTCAGCATATCAGTCAAGTAGCACTATATATTGCATCTGTCGACCAGCTGAAGAAAGTATCTGTCAACATTAAAATGTTTACTAGATCAGAATTTGATTGTGTAGCAAGGTGTCAGAAATATTGCATATGATAGTAAAAATGCATTCTTTTATATATATATATATATATATATATATATATATATATATATATATATATATATATATATATATATTATAATAATAATAATAATAATAATGATAATAATACTAATAATAATGAGAAATTAAAATGTATCGGTGCGAGAAAGTTAATATCGCCTCAGTTTTATCGCCACAGTGGCGATCTCACTTTTGGAACTACTTTCTTTCTGCATTTAGGGAATATATCTGCCTTTATATATGTTATTAAAACTTGTATTTCCATATTTAGACCTATTTCAGTTGCTTCTTTTTCTGTTCCTTCTTTCTCTCTCTCTCTCACCCTCCTTCCCCCCTTTCTCTTCGTCTCGATGAACAGATATTAATATATGCCGAGACTGTGGTATCTTTTTCAATCAATGAGGAGTGACATCAAATGAGGAGTGACATCAAATGAGGAGTGACATCAATGAGGAGTGACATCAAATGAGGAGTGACATCAATGAGGAGTGACATCAAATGAGGAGTGACATCAAATAATGCTTCAATGAGGAGTGACATCAAATGAGGAGTGACATCAAATAATGCTTCAATGAGGAGTGACATCAAATAATGCTTCAATGAGGAGTGACATCAAATAATGCTTCAAAACGAACTCCAAACAACAAAAAGTAGGCTTCAAGTATTAACTTTTTTAAAAGTAGTTTTCCATATTAATCGTGCAAATTGTTATTAACTGAAATTACACAACCTGTCAACTATACATTATCTGTTACACTCTACGATAAAAGGTACAAGCTTTTAGGAAAAAGCTCTTGATTAAATATAGTAATACAATTATTTATGTGGCGATTTTAACTCTCATCACAATCATAATCATGTTTGAAAACGATGGAGGAATCGGTGATAGAAGAGTATTAATTGAAACCAAAATTAAGTGATAAGCGAACTTTAGGTGCAGCATCTGCTAACGAACTAGACTACAAACTTGCCAGGGCCACACAATTCACGCTTGAATGCATAAATAAACAAAATAAAGAACCAAATCATTGCAGATAAAATCATAATTAAAAAAATCTTTTGTTTAATGATGCTACGCACTGAAGTCTGTCTGATACGGCCGCTATGTATGTTTCTACAGTAACCCAACCCCAATAATGTTCACTGTACCAATCCGCGCAAAGAAATATGTTCAGGAAAATAATAATCTCTTCATTTCCGTATGAAAACAGCCATTAATTTGACAAAATACACTATTAGAAGCATTATATGTAGGAACGACATTTGTAAATAATTACTCTAAAATTTCGGAACTTCTTTTTATCAGCGTAGGAATACAGCCGTTAATCGCATTGGCACAAATGGAGTAAAAAATACATGCAAATCGACAATTTTTGCCTTGAAAATATACAATAAAAAAATCTACTTTATTTTGATAAATTAAAATGAAAGACATTTGAAAGAATATGAACCTATTTCCCTGGAGGCATTGAAAAATTAAATTGAAAGATATTCAAAAGATATACACATTCACTTTGCGACAGGGAATTTCACAAAGCAGGACAAACCTTGAAAGTAAAAAAACAAAAATGAGCTTGAAAAGTGAGGCGCTATATAGAGAAGATAAGGATAAGATTTTTGAAGCTAACAAGATGGGGTTTGGAACTCCATAAGCACTGCAATATGCAGTCTTTTACTTTTCTTGAAAAGCTGTTTGGATTAAGAGGTAGAGATGAGCATCGGAAACTGCAGTTTGTGGACATGCAATTGAAAATAACACAATAAAAGAATACATGAAGTATCATGAAAGGGATAGTAAAACAATGGATGGAAGCAAAAGGGATGACTTTAGAGCCACGGCGTCGACAATATTTTCGACTGGCAGACAGAAGGAAAGAGATCCAATCGCCCTTTTCAAAGAGTTCTGTCTCTGACGTCAACCACAGGCCAACAGTTACAGTAGCCCTCTATACCTGACACCAGTACCAGAGAATATGATGTCTGAGACTTGTGATGTTTGGTATTGCTCTTTGTATACAATATATATATATATATATATATATATATATATATATATATATATATATATATATATAACTATCATTCAAATGAGGTTAAACAAATATCTACTGTAGCCGACACCCACTAAAATTAAATAAAGACGAGAGAGAGATGACGAGAGAGAGAGAGAGAGAGAGAGAGAGAGAGAGAGAGAGAGAGAGAGAGAGAGAGAGAGAGTGTGTGTGTCATACTAATCTTGGATACAATGTATCAATCAGCAGGTACATGAGCCTCTTCTGTTTCATGTATACGGTACACTTTTATTCACTCTGAATAACATTGTTTTATCCCGTACTTGGAATCTCGTCATCATCATCATCATCAATCTTTATTTCCTCTTTTCCGAGATAAGGATGCAAACAAAGGAAAAAGAAAACAATATTGAATTGAATTAGTTATATACAATTAAAAGAGGTGTACATGAGAGGAATCTATGAGTCTTCAATATGAGGATTCTTATATGAGGACACTATTCTTATTAAAAGTATGGTGCGCTCTTGCGCAATCCTCCAATACTTAATTATTGTACACATCATCATTATTTTACAGAAAAAAATATTTTATATGTAATATAAAAAAAAATTTTTAAAAATAGCATGCATGAAGACATGATTATCAAGATTTCTACGATCACATGATTCCAAATCTTGATAATTTGAAAATCGATCTTATTACTATGAAAAGAATTGATGAATTACAGTTGCAGAGAACACCGAGGCAGACATTATAAAGTTTCTCAGTATTTCAGGCTCATCTAAGCCGATACCGTTGGGAAATTCCCTACCCATGAGATGTTGAATAAATTCTTCATCTGATATATTATGAAGGAACACGCCAAAACAAATGTCAAAGTTATTTATAATATGTGTCCAAAATATGTCTTGTTGTCGCACAGTGCTCTGACAGCAAATAAATGCATGGATTATTACATCTGTGTAAGAATAACTGCAGTGTTTACAAACTTGCATGGTATTATTTGGAACAGTTATCAGAACATTTGCAAGGGATGTAATTAACTGTAATTCTCTTGTTGTTTTTAGAGTTTGCCATAAAATTGAGGGTTTTATAGAAGTATGAACATTTTTTAATCTTTTATAGGAAATGTCAGTATGGCCCAAGTTTGAAAAGCTCTCTTTTTCACATTTATTAGTAGAATGTTTTATAATTTATTTCCATTGTATTTTTCCTGGAAATATTTTGTCTCTAACAAAAATTTCAATACATTTATAAATATTATATTTCTGCAAAATGCTACATATATCTAGAATAAAGCCTTTTTGTTCTGTAACATCTTTTCCTGAAAGATATAGATATAGTCTGAATAAAAATAATCTTTTAGTTGTTACATTTTCTGGAAGATGGCATAATTTACCAAGAAAGTTCAGTTTCATTTTATCAATTTCTGATATAGTTCTCTTTATCCCCAGTAAACTTTCGCTCATCCCTGACCGCGTGGTGTGAGGAAAACCTTGCAAAATTTTGGTACAATGATGTTGAAATACATCGATCTTTCTCAAGTCTTTGAGTCTGATATTCGATCAAACTTCACAACCATAAAGGGCTGATGGTATCACAGTTTCATTGTACAAGCTGACGTAGTTAAGAAGATTGGATCTAACTTCATTTGTGCCAACCCATACAAGAGAATAAAATGATTTTCTGCCTTTAGTACAAGCCCTGTCTACATTAGTCAAGCAGTTCATACTGGAACACACAGGAATTCCAACATGTTCGGTTTCATTTAAAATAGGAATAGTATGATTGCCTATTTTCCAGTCAAACCTCTCACGTGTTGTTTGTCTATTCTGCTTAAAAACTAATACACATCTTTTACTAACGTTGAAGGTGAAGTTCCATGTTAGAGAGTATCTGTTACATATTTCAAGCATTTTTTGCAAATGGATTGGTGTGTTTGCGAGCAGAGTTATATCATCGGCTAGTTTTGGATTAACAGACGGAGTGGACCCAACAAGTAGCCCTAATTTTGACTGATGTAATTCCTGTAAAAGGTTATTAATATAAACAAGATATAAAAATGTTGATAAAACACCTCCCTGTCGAATACCCCGCTCTGTTGGAAATGGTTCTGATTTTAACTCGTTGATCCCGACAATGTTTGAATATTTGTGTACAATTCCTTTAATACATGTAAAATCTTTCATTGAATGCCCAGATTTCTGAGTTTTAAAAAAAGTCCGTCGTGATTCACAGTGTCAAACGCCTTTTGAATATCTAAGAAAGCAGCAAACACTCTTGATCATCCTAGTTCTAAAGTGGAAAAAAAAGCTTCGTGTAGACTGAAAGATGCTGTTATACTACTCAGTCCCTTTTGAAACCCTTGTTGTTCAGTATTAGGGAAGTTATATATAGTGCTATTACACCATGCATTTAATCTATTGAATAAGCACTTTTAAAATAGTTTGTATAATACAGGCAACAGGGAAATAGCTCTGTAATTGTCAGGGTCAGTTTTAGATTTGATTTCCCTTCTCCTTCAAATATCGGCACAATTAACCCTACTTTCCAACCACACGGTATGTAACACTGGTCTATTACCCCGTTGAAAAGCATCGTAATGAATTCTGTCAGTCTTCTTCCCCCGTAACCTAAATGCTCATTATGAATACCACCAACAGAGGCTATTTCTTGATAGCTAAATTTTACTTTAGAGATAAGTTCATCAGTACAGAACCCGTCTGTTAGTTCATGATTTATAAATATGTCTGTGGACTAAGTGTACAATTTAGAAAAATATTTAGCAAACAGTCGAGATATTTCATCCGGAGCAGTCGCTAATTCACCGTCATATTTCAATTCAAAACAACATTTGGAATATTTGCTCTTGTTACGTTGTCTGTTGTACAACTTCCAAAAAAGCCTCACGTCTAATTCGGCTGTTTCATCTAAGTCTTAAAAAAATAGCTTCTTCATGAGCCTGTATCGCATATTCTTGAGTATTTCTGAATTCCCTTTTAGCAGTTTTATATTGCTTGTAAGATTCATGGACAAGCCCTCATCGCCTTCCATTTTCTATCCACTTTTTCCGAAAGTATCGAGCTTTATTGTGAGCTTTCTTAACTTAAGGCGACCAATAACGCTTTCTATGAGGATTAAACTTTTTCGACAGTAAGCCCTGGAAAGCTACATCGCTCATTACAAAAATTAATTTACTATGAATGTTTTCTATTTGTTGGGGCGATTGGGGTGGGGGGTGGGGTCGATTCACAATCTGCCTTTAATAATCTATCTACTTTAAGTTGGTAAGCCATTAGTTTCTCATCTCCGCATTTAGACCACGATGGAGATGGAAATATAGGAACACGAGAGTTACAATACTTTGCAGCCACAAACGTAAGGGTGCTGCACACAACATGATGGTCTGAGGCTATGCACGTATCGTGATTTTTTAAAAATCTCACAATCAACGACCCTATCTAGCATTTTTCTGTTAACAATTATATAGTCAAGAGTTGATCTGCATGGCTCGAACGTATAACTCATTCCTTTATTTAAATTTGACTTGTTCAATGGTATCAAGTCACTGTTGTCAATAAAAGCCCTGAACACGTTACATTTATACCATGCACACTATGATGATGGTGATTCTCTGTATCTGGCATTAAAATCCCCCATAATTATTTCTTCACCGTAACACAAGTAATACTCACAGAGGGATTCAATTGAATCAATACATTCTTGATACAAATTAAGAGTTTCGTCAGAGGGTAGATACGCGCCAAATATAAAGGCTGTGACATCTTTTATCGATCTTAATTCAATGCCAAGAATTCGATCATTACTGCAAAGTAGTTCTTTTACTGAGTAGGCCAAGTTGTTTTTAGTCATAATTGATACTCCACCTCTTCGACCTTTCGAGATTAAGCGGTTTTCAGTATTATCAATTTTTGTACAACACATGTAATACCTATGAAGTGTATCTATAAATTTGCTTGTTTGTTTTTGTCAGTTTGTGTTCACATATCACGGCGGTATCACAATCTAATAGAACAAGTAAATTACTGAGACATAATGCAGAAGACATAATTCCTCTGACGTTCCAAGAAAGAATGTTGAGACTGTTGTTATGCATCAGTAAGCAGACAGACGTATACACCTATAATATTGCAGTAGTCATTAGTGACATTTGAACTAACGTATTTTCTATACGGTAAACAATACATGTACAATAATCAAAGCGGATTACCACTCTCTGTGATTTCTTCGCGAGTCATAGGCGTCAAAGCTGTCATGTATATGATCGTAATCATAATCATCATGGTCGCAGTCTTGGTCACGATCATCATAGTCATCATCATGATCATGTTCCATATATCTGTTCCTTCTACCACGTTTTAAGTTCAATCTCAAATTATTTCCCCTGAATTCATTGTCGTCGCGTTCGTGATTTCCTCTATGTATTTTCTGTTGGTCGTATTTTGCACGCAATTGGTTTCTAGTGAACCAGCGCTTACATGCACACCATTTGGCCAAACAATGTTTTCGATTTCTATTAATTTTGCTTCTTTTGCAGGAATATTTACCCTCACTATTAAGTTTCGTTCATTCCTGTTTTGGAAAATACGAATCACCGTCGGATGTAGCCCTCTTTCTTCATAATATGAAATTATCCCTGATCTTGTAGTTCGATTATCGATATTTCCTAGGTAGTACGTTTTTCTGCGCGATACTCTAATAAAGACTTCTCCTGTATCATCAGTCTTTACTTCGTTTGTATCGAAGTCTGGGCTTTGTTTATCTTGTCGATAATCTCTTCCAGAATCAATTGGTCCACTGTTGTTCGTAATAGATGAATTGTACTGTGTGTAGTAAAGGACTGTATGTTACATGGCTGGTTTTTGAATTTCTATCTGTATACGACTGTTGTTGCTCGTCATGCTTTCGTTGTATTTCATCCGTATGAATGAATTTTGATTGGTCTACAGCTGCTTCTTTTCGTTCTTGTGTGTATTGTTTTGTTGATGTAATAGTACTCTCAGTTTGGTGTTGTATGTTCGAGTCTCTAGACCCGCCTGCTACAGGTTGTCGACTCAAGTGTCTAGCAGTGGCTTCTGCATATGTTACGGCTAGATGTACCTTGTTTATTTTGAAAGCTTAATGGTGAAGCGGTTTTTGGTATGGGCGATCTGTTAAGAACAATTACAGGACTCTGGGGAGAATCAGTGTGAGCACTTGGTAAATGCGTTTTCATTTTAGTTGATATTTGCAACACTTTGTTTGACAATTTCGAAGCATTAGCTTCAATGGCATCGAGTCGTGCTGTGTAGCTGGCTCGTCAAAATCACTAATATTATGAATGCTGCTTGATGCATACTTTTTAAAAGCTTCAAGCACCGTGAATTTAACCTCAACATCAGAAACAAATTTGTCTAAAGTAGATTGTAAGGTAGTGTTTTCCTTTTCTAGTTTATCAATTTTCTCGTCTCTCAATTGAATAAGTTTGGAAGCTTCATTTATTTCGATCTTTAAGTCATTAACCCTTATAGTCATGTTATTCAGGTCAGCTTTACATTCTGCTAATGTAAGTTCGCTTGCTTGAAGTGAATCACCACATAGGAGTCACTGGGGTTCTTACGGTTGTTGAACTACAAAAACGTCATCTATTTCAGAATCATCTCCATTCAAAAATAAATATAAAGCATAACAGGCGTATTTTTTGGAACTTGTACCCCGTTTTGTAGATTTTCTTACTACAAGCCTTTTATTTGGATAGGATGAGAGATTGCTAGCCCTGTCGGCTAAAACAGATCTGTACCAGGACACTAAGTCCTCCTTTCCATTTGAAAGGTTAGAGAGCTTCTCAATGTATAACTGTTTTGCAAGACCGTTAAGTTCATGGTCAAACCGAGATATTGTCTCCTGGCTGGGGATATGAGTGCACTGGCTACTGAAATTAAACTCATCGGATTGATTGTAGCTGTCTTCCTCCAGGCTTTGTGCATTAACTTGATACGGTTCATATCTACTACCGTCCATGGTGGGGTTAATCCATTCTTGCTGTTGGCAAGGAACTCTGTTTGGTGAGATTGCCCTGAGTTGTTGATACGTTCTCGTCTGACTATTCATACTGCACTCTTTGTGAGCTCGTAGACAATCAGCTAATCATGTAAGGTTAGCACAAACGTACATTTACATGTTTTGCTCAGTTGTGTCTGGACATATATATTGAACAAACATTGAATAAAACATGGAGTCGTTAGATGGCTTTTGTTATTTCATTTGCATATGAATAGATCCGTGTTTTTAACAAAATGTGAGTCTACATTTTGCGCCACAAAAAGAAAGAACTTGAAAATTACTTCCTATACGTTATGTTACCGCACGATCTAGGTAAGTTCAGTTATTAGACTTGCATCACACGTTGCTTATTAGTTACCTGTAAATTATGAATTTGTCCAAAAGAAAAGATCCAACGTTGCACAGCTTGTAAACACATCCGCCATCTTCGAATGTGTACCTGCTTTATCCCGTACTTGGAATCTCGTGAAAGACAGTGACTTCAAAATGAATATAAATCTTTATTTTCAGGTATTACCCAAGACCGATGGGACACAATACCCTGGGGTCATTGATGAAGGTTGCTGCTGAAATTGCGGGACTTCAGAGTATAATCGCGAATCACTCTGTCAGGAAAACAACAGTTACCACACTCTCCAAAGCCGGTGTGCCACCAAATAAAATTATGCAGATCACAGGACACCAAAATATTTCAGCAATCACGGCGTACGACTCTAAATTAAGCGTAAAGGAGCAGAAGGAATATTCTTCAAATCTACCTCCACAAGTACTTCTTCCGCCATGACAGCAACATCTAAAAACGACCAATCCACAAAGACCACATTTGAAGAGTTTTTCGGACGCATCTTTTCATAATTGTACCTTCAATTTCCATGGATATATTGAGTTATTTTCTTCTCATATAATTTTTGTTCCTCATATCAATATTTCGTTATTTGTTGTTTTTTTTTTTTTTTTTTTTTTTTTGCTACATGACATTCCATTCTTTTTAGCAAGCTGAGTTTCGTTCACTGCTGACGCGCGCATTCATAGTAGTAAAGTTGTGTGTATTAATGCGCGGTGCTCAGGTTTCATTCATAAATTGAACAACATGTAAAATGTAAAAAAAAAACGAAATAATTTTATTGTTTCAATTGTAATATTCCTTTAATATAACAGAAGGATTAATATGCATGTTTTTAAGTATATAATAAAAAGGTTATTGACTGAGTATTGAAAAATATTGGGCAAGATCTGGAAATCTTCGCCACATGCCCTCGGGACCAATATTTTTCAATACTCAGTCAATAACCTATACATACTGACCGCTTTTAAACCCAAATATTTCGAATGAGCAAAAGACGCATCTGAATGCTCGTTGATCAAACAGCCGATTATCCGCCGATGTTGTCCGGTACTTTGAAATGGCGTCGGGCGGTAGGGTTGTGTTATTCCATGTGAATTTACAAATTGTCAAACATCGAATTTAATATGGAAATATGCTGCACAGATAACCAAAAGGCCTCTATAAACAACCATAACTCAAGAGCTGCAAGAAATATCGGTAAGAGTCTAAAAACGGTGGATATGTGCACGGATATGTTGCCCACAAATCTGTATGCAATAAGTGCAATGCTGTATATATAGGTTAGATCAGAGCCGAGACCATTACCATACCAGTGCAGGTTTGGGAGCTAATTTATCGTAATAAGTCCTGGTAACATATAAATAAGCTATGGTGATTTCCAGTACTTTATTCGTCGCACACGCGTAAGCAAACTGGCGCAAATGTCAGCTTGGTACATGGAACTGTATACAGCCCACTCATAGTTTACTCAAGGGGTGGCAAAACTAAACGTAGACTAGGTGTGTTCACTGTCCTAGTAATACAACGGACGAGTTATACTCGACCTAAAACTTATTCTACCTCAAAAACATTTATCAGGCCCAATAAAAAATCAAAAGCAATCACATGAACACAGTGCATGTTCACAGAAAGGGAAACGAGTATCTTTTTCAAAACATCGACGCCACTGAGTGTAATCAATACTATTCTCATTACACAAAACAGGGTTTTTCCAAAAACTAAACAAGTTGAACTGGACAATCTGGGTGCATTTTGATGGTAAAAGAATCGTTTAACGTAGTTTTTGTGCTACAAAGAACATGCTCTTCGAGTTAGTTTAAAATTGGTTTTGGAAGGGAAAGTCGCTTTAAATTTCATGTGTAGCAGGTCCTTCTATAGGATATTAGATACAACGGGTTAATGTCCATAATTGGCGCAGTTTCTATTCTGTTACTTTTTCCCAAGCCTTCAATTGATTCTAATACACGCATAACATTGCTACAGAATATGCGCATTGGTAAACTGGGGTTTTCCAATATTATTCTGCTAAATTGGTAAATTGGGGTTTTCCCATGTTATTCTGCTAATTTGGTAAATTGGGGTTTTCCCATGTTATTCTGCTAAAAAGAATATTTTCATAATCATACGAGTATTGTACATTTTTGGGACTTCTGGACCATAGTGAAATTTAAATAAGAATTCGCTTCGTATTTCTTTGCTCACGCGCGATACATAAATAAAGAAATGCATCGGTAAATTCAAATTCCAGAACTCACAAAATGTGCTAAACTCATAAATTACTAGATAGACAGACTTTTGGGGTTGCTTTTTTCCGACTTGGTACTCTTTTCAAAATCAAGAAAATGTACACATTGGACTTGGGAATATATTTTCACAAAATAATAATAATTATTAGACCAGAAAGACTTGAGGGTATTAGTTAACAGATGAAAGAATTGCTATACCAGTCAGACTTCGAAGACAATTATTCAAGCAGAACGATGGAACGAACATTAATTTGAAATTATTATACACATCATAAATAATGATGGTTTTACTGAATATGTTTGTACACAGCAATATACATCATCTACACAAATTTGGCAATTGTTAATGTTGACAGCATAGCAACATCCTACACAATCAAAACTGTGAAGAAAGAAATTCTTAAATCGGAATAATGCAAAACGAATACAATACATTACATACTTTTTACAAGGAAATACGCGTTGCACATATTACTTTAAAGGCTACACAAATAAAAGAATTTAAAAGGTGACCATACCAATTTCTGTAACAAAATGCTGTATGAAACTGTTTAAACTTTGTCTAATGATACGTGACAAATATCGGGCATGTGAAACTGTATCTAGACATTCAAGGTGCACCTCACTTTCACACGCCCTGTACTTAAAAGTAACGTCAACTCATATCTTTGGCACTGATTTTTTGTGATGATCCGTTTGACTCCAGCCAGTGAGTCAAATTGCACTGTCATACTTGACGGTCAATCTACCAGAGGAAGGAGGTGTACTCAGTAATTAAAGATGCTAATTCTTATTGTTTGGATTTTTAAAAATATCTAGCAAAAATTCACATATGTTCGGATTCACTCTAATAGGCAATATCTATATTAGTAGGTAAATTGTTTAGCTAATGAATCATCATCTTTGAATAATAGCCATTAATATTCTTGGAACGCATTTAAATGGATATTTTCGCAGCACATCGTCAAGCGTTTGCATTACCGCACAAAGTTGTTGCAAGTATTACTTGAACTTCAACTATAAATACGAACAGAAATCCTACACAGACAAAAGTATACAGCAACGTATTATTTTTCCAGTGCTTTGTGTTAATCTCGCATTTGATAATTCATGATATATCTATTCATCTACAGAAACACTTTTGCACTGTGATCATAATTCAGTATATTAATTTTTGAATGAGATATTCGTACTAATCAAAGCGAAACTTCATAGCACTTACTTCGCATATTTCCATCCATATTATGTTGGAATTTTTAGTTTCGACAATTTTTGCCTAATTGCTTTCTGGATTATCTTTATAGAATATTTTATTCGCTATCGTGGTACCGACGTTGTTACTCTATTATGCAGCGTTGCGTGCCGCGACAAGAGTTTACCATGATATATATTTTAGTTGAAAATCCATTACATTGACAGGGACAGCAATTTTAGAGTCATTTGATATATGAAAGAACACTTTCTCGTGAGTTTAATGGCATTTTGCCTTTAGCGAATGTTTTAATTCAAATTTATGTGAGCTACAGTATCTTAATTCAATAATGTTGAACGAGGAATTTAAAATAAGTTAATAAAAGAACGTTTTCCTTCGGTGACGTTATGTTTGGCATAATACAGAAAGTTGATACAACATAATAAATGTTTCGAACACATTGACCATCGTAGCATAGGACTCTCAAGTCTGTTCACTAAAACTCAGAAAACGGGAACCTCACGAAATGACTGAATATGTTCATTTTTTACATTTCATTTTATTTTACTCTTTATTTATTTTTGTGAAGTATACACGGGTCAAAATATGCTCGAGGCCTATTACTTGTGAAGTATGCACGGGTCAAAATATGCTCGAGGCCTATTACTTGTGAAGTATACACGGGTCAAAATATGCTCGAGGCCTATTACTTGTGAAGTATGCACGGGTCAAAATATGCTCGAGGCCTATTACTTGTGAAGTATGCACGGGTCAAAATATGCTCGAGGCCTATTACTTGTGAAGTATGCACGGGTCAAAATATGCTCGAGGCCTATTACTTGTGAAGTATACACGGGTCAAAATATGCTCGAGGCCTATTACTTGTGAAGTATGCACGGGTCAAAATATGCTCGAGGCCTATTACTTGTGAAGTATACACGGGTCAAAATATGCTCGAGGCCTATTACTTGTGAAGTATGCACGGGTCAAAATATGCTCGAGGCCTATTACTTGTGAAGTATACACGGGTCAAAATATGCTCGAGGCCTATTACTTGTGAAGTATGCACGGGTCAAAATATGCTCGAGGCCTATTACTTGTTTTGAAATCAAACATGGTCATCATGATAGTTGTAATCCTTTTTACTCAAGGCTGTAATGCAAACAGCATATGGCCAATAGACTGTACTAAATAAAAGTTCAATGACGACATTTGGGATGGCAAACTGCAGCTTTTCAAATGCATGCATTAAAGTTTGCAGTCATCTTGTTTATCTATATTTACCCAGTTCATTCTATATCCTACTCATGTGTGAGGCCACATTATGCATCTAGTATACCATTCGGCAACGAGACTCATATGACTTCAGTCTGATAATATGTAAGGCGTGAGTCAAGGACTGGCAGTCAAATCAGTGTTTTCCCCTCTACATACCATTTAAAAGCATTTGGAAGGACATTTCATATTTGTAAGAGACTTCTTGTCTCTACTAAATAAGTTAAACTCAAGTCTATTAAATATTGTCTCCCCGTGTATATACATTGATGGAACAGGCACAAAAATTCTGGATTTTTCTTGTTCAGAACTGTAAGATATGGAAATGGTTCTGGTCCAAACAAACTCGCTTATTGAGTATGAAACATAGCATTGCCATTGCAAAAATTCACTAAGCGCTCTGTATCGATTATACATGTATGAGTAAAATACCCTCAGATAGAAAAACACACTTGATTGGCATTTCTCGAGTGCAGCTAAGCGCACGCGCAAGATGAGACGTGGAGTTGTATTAAATTTCACTGTCGTAAAAAAACTGCCAAAATGTTTTCTTCTAACAAGTAACTATATGGTTCGAAACGTGTTTCTCTCTCTCTCTCTCTCTCTCTCTCTCTCTCTCTCTCTCTCTCTCTCTCTCTCTCTCTCTCTCTGTTTTTAATAAATGAAACATGTTTTGTTTATATTCAGATGTATGGCATCTGTAGTTTATAATTTGAATTGAATATGGTAATTGTGTATATATTGGTCTGCTTCTATGTAAAATTATTCTTTGGTAAAGCTTTGAGGTGATACATTATCTTCGTAGAATATCCGATGATTTTCAATTCAATTGTTTCAAACAAAAGATTTACCAATGTAAATTTACTTCACGCCATCAAGTGGTCTCTGTACATGTACATGTAGTTTTAAACGGTACTGTAGGTCTTTATATATGTCTGTCTGTCTGTCTCTCTGACGCAAAGTCGTATACTTCGAGCTCTCTGAGACCAATGTCCCCATGAAACTAGTTACTTGTGTATATATTTTGATGTCATAGGATGTACAATCAAAGTTGACTCTATAAATATGCAATTGCATCTTTATTCTTGAAAAAAAGATGCAGTTATTTATTCAAGGTTAATGTTAAATGAGATTAGACGGGAAACTCTGGTTTCTCGAGAAGTTATAAGCATTGGATGATCACTGTTGGTTTCAAAATCGTGCACAATGCTTCTGTTGTTATTTTTGTATCATAGCTCTGCGCAATGTTATACAAATTGCCATTAGAGAATTAAGAAATAAAAACTATTTTCAGGCGCCATTGAACAAAACCAATTTATATTATTCATCATATTTGTACCAATAGCTGATAGAGAGTTTTTTTCCTGCAATAAGGGACTAAATGAAATCTATATATTGCATTCTTTAGGCGATATTTAAATACAGAGTAGGACCATCTTCCCCAAAATTTGTATCCTGGTGTTTGTCAAACTCAGATTTTTCTTGCTAGATTGAGTATGTATGTGATGTAGTTCACTTAATCACGATCTTTTTCTTCTAATCATATCACGGATATCGCTGCATGCACGTGTGCCCAACCAAAAAACTGCAACCCATTATATGCGTTATTGTATATATATATATATATATATATATATATATATATATATATATATATATATATATATATATATATATATATATATATATATATATATATACACACACAATTGAATACAATGGCCGTAGGTGATAGTCCGCTACGGTCTCGAAAGAAAAACACGAGATAAATCGTGTATGATAGACAGGAAACGATTTTCTTCGTAATATAATCAATATCCTGTGTACCTTTGGCATTGTCGGTGTATTCCATTACTTTCCTCAGCTGAAGAAAGAGCTCAGTCTTTGGATGTTTTTTTTTTCTCCAATCATGTTATATTTCCTACCGGAAAATAAAATATTTAGAACGATTACTGCCGTCTTATTGATTAGCAAATGCACTCTTTTAGTTAATTAATGAACGGAGGGCACTACTTTTGAAGCGTTTTTCAGACCTAGAATCAACCATGTGATGAGGAAATATTATTTTGGATGTTAAAGAAGCATGTTTTGGGCGTTGATACAGCCTGAACGCATAATTAAAGTCAAACGATTCACTTAATTTTCTTCTTGGAAATTTACTCATATTCATGCACGGAAGAAAGACAAAAGAGCTACTGGACTTGTATGGATTAACGACTGTGTCCGCCATGTCTTGCTCAAATGTCAATTATTTTCACTGATAAAAACGACAATAATGTCACTTTTAAACGTAAAAATAGTGTCTGTTGCCAGTCTATTTTCGAATAGAATAGCCTACAGAGCTGTATGTGTAAACATTTTTGTACAGAGTTAGATTAATTGTTTGTATGTGTACGTGTAAACTGTACGTGTAGACATTTTTGTACAGAGATTATATTTTCTTTTGTGTACGCGTAAACTGAAAGTACAAACATTTTTGTACAGAGTTAGATTAATTTTCGTTATACTTCTGATAAAAAAAAATCTGATATTTGTCATGCATACAACTTATAACAGCCATTTCCACTAGACTGATTCTCTGTGAATCTCAGCAAGAAAACTTTGTTATACATAATCTGGAAATAAAGATTTCCTTCATTTAACAATAGCATTCTCAAGAGATTTCATTGGCTTTTCCGCTAACATTCTTTTCTCAGAGTTGACAGCCGCGCTCGATCTTGTGAGTTATGGATATAAGTGTGGGTTATAGCGATCGCTTTTCCAGCTCACGTTGATACACTAATGTACTAGAGACATGGAAAATAAATTTTCATAAATATATTCATCTTCTTGGAAACGATTCATTTGCTAAACAAGCTTTTTTCACATAAAAATAAATAAATAATTAATTCAGTCTAAAATTAATTCGTAAAATACTGCAAACATCATCTATCCTATAGATGAAAACTTTTCGACTAGGGTGACATAATATTTCACTTTTTAAAAACGAGTATTTAATTTCTGAACTAAAATATGATTTGTACACGTTCTATAGAGAAAGTTTAATTGATAAGGATAGATCGCAAAGTCTGTATATGTTTGAGTCTTGTGTACTCATGCTCACCGCAAGGTCTTGCTTTATTTTGGGCCCAGAAGGTTAAAAAAAAAAACTGTTTAAGGCATGGTGTTATCGAGAAAGAAGTGCCCCAAACCGAAAAATAGACCAGACCATATTACGTATGTGAATTGCTTTTACATTAAAAGTGTTTTATGGTAATTTCATTGTAATCTGATAGAGGCAATGATGTTAGTGTTTTCAATCTTTATGCTGACATGTTAAGAAACCAGAATAATACTTCATGGGCTAGTCGAGATGTATAAAGGCATGGCGGGTTTAACAAGGAACGTGTTTCTTGGCAAAGCCATCTAATTTACGGATATATCTATCCAACAAAAAGCGCGCTCAATTATCTCGTTTTTCAAAGGCATTAACTTTAACAACACTGTCACTAAGAGTACTCCTTCGATCAAGGTCGGATCCAAATTGTTTTAATTTTATAGGTAGGTTCGAGTTTGAGTTTTAATATGGCCAACTTTTTTTTATTTATCACTGTAAAGTACATCTTTTAACTGGAGCCCCTTCTAAATCCCACCCCACCCTTCTAGAGAAACCGATATTCCTCATCATATCAGATTCTGATCTAAAATCCAGAATCAATTTAAAGAAATATACATACATTTTGCACAGATCTACATTCCCTCCGGCCAGCTCACATTTGGGGGTGCGGGGTGAGGGAACTCCTATTAAAATGCAGATATGTAGCTATCAAGTAAAATAAAAGGAAAGAAAACACGCAATCGTAGCTTTTGCATAGAAAAGGATATACATGTTTATGAAAGTAGTAAACATATTTCAATGAAAATAATAATTATGAAAATACCATTAAGATTTTACAAAGAATAACCCAAAAGGTCCTGTACTCACTATAAATGGGGTTGGGGTTGTGTGTATTTTTGTACTCTTTCATTTTCGCTTTGGACTTTGGAGGATGAACCACTTTTAATATCACAGGACAAAAACTTAATGATACAGTCACAATCTCTCTCTCTCTCTCTCTCTCTCTCTCTCTCTCTCTCTCTCTCTCTCTCTCTCTCATAGTTTTTGACAAAGTGAGATACTCACTGAGTGACTTTTTATGTGATTGTTCGCTTGTAGAATGAACTCAGAATAATCTATTGTTGCATAACGCTGTGAGCGGTGAAGACGCTTGGAAGTCACCTTCTTACTGACGGACGCATCCCTTGAAACGGTAATGGCTGCGCACAGACCAATATAGCGAGCTAGGTCTATAACCACATACATCTCCAGTTAATAGTAAAAATCAATGTTATTGGTTCAAAGACATTTATCAGATAGCTTTGTGAAACAGCTTGCGATATGTCTTCCGGAGTTCGCAGTTCGCAGTGGCGGCGCGAAAAGGAGGGGGTGGGGGGGGGGGCAGGGTAATTGCCACCGGACCGGGTATTTTTAAGCTTTTTAATAGCTTTTTATTTTTAGCTGAAATTTTCATAGCATTTCACTTCAAATTTTTTAGTGTATTGGGGGCAATTCTTCACAAAACTTGTATTTCGGATGGAGTGGAGGAGGGAGGTTGGCAACTGACAAAAATAAACTGTTCTCTGTGGCAAAGTAGGGGCGCCACTAAAGAACATTGCCCCTGGGCATCTCGGTTGGGGCGAGACTAAAGAACATTAGGCCAGGCGCCTGGAATCCTCGCGCCGCCAGTGGGAAATCGTTAAATCAATCTTTTGAAATATCTTAGGAACAAATTTGTGAACGATCTTAGGAAACTTTCGTGATATTGAGCCCTATTTAATAAATTCATGAGAGTGCGCTGTATCGTAATCCAATCGGAACTTTTCGTGTATGTATGCTCTGTACATAATAATAATACGGTATGTTTATTTAATATAATGGTATTCTACACAATAATAATACGGTATATTTATTTAATAAAATGGTATTCTACATAATAATAATACGGTATGTTTATTTAATATAATGGTACTCTACACAATAATAATACGGTATGTTTATTTAATATAATGGTACTGTACACAAAAATAATACGGTATGTTTATTTAATGCTACTCTAGTAGATATAGAGATTGTCACTAAAACAATTCATATTTCATTGTACTGAATTTATAAGTACATCCCAAATCGCTTACCATGGATCAGTCTAGATGCGTAATGATAGACTGAGAAATATAGAACTATAGCAATGAATAGCTTACTTACTGAGCTATCTATAATACAACACATTCATGAAAAAATAAGGAAACATGCGTTGCTTGCTCCAAGTTTGTCTCTGAGGTACCGACTGCTAGTGAATATATTCTTTGGGTTAAGCTATCTAACACCTTATTTGCTATATCAGAGGATGTAATAATTGGTGTTTTTAAGCTATCTAACACCTTATTTGCTATATCAGAGGATGAAATAACTGGTGTTTTTAAGCTATCTGACACCTTACTTGCTATATCAGAGAATGAAATAATTGGTGTTTTTAAGCTATCTGACACCTTATTTGCTATATCAGAGGATGAAATAATTGGTGTTTTTAAGCTATCTAACACCTTATTTGCTATATCAGAGGATGAAATAATTGGTGTTTTTAAGCTATCTAACACCTTATTTGCTATATCAGAGGATGTAATAATTGGTGTTTTTAAGCTATCTAACACCTTATTTGCTATATCAGAGGATGTAATAATTGGTGTTTTTAAGCTATCTGACACCTTATTTGCTATATCAGAGGATGAAATAACTGGTGTTTTTAAGCTATCTGACACCTTATTTGCTATATCAGAGAATGAAATAATTGGTGTTTTTAAGCTATCTAACACCTTATCTGCTATATCAGAGGATGAAATAACTGGTGTTTTTAAGCAATCTAACACCTTATTTGCTATATCAGAGAATGAAATAACTGGTGTTTTTTTATGTACCAGATGAAAGTTCTGTATTATTAGATAGTGATTTGTATGAAGACATGCAAAGGGAAATTACTGATATGATGGCAAAATATACATTTGTCTTCATTATGGGCGACTTTAATGCACGCACAGCAAATTTTCCAGACTTTTTAGATTCAAATCGCAATAAGTTTAGTGTTTTCAAATAGATGGCAGTTTAAATTGCAAATCTATTTTAACCCTAGATTTATTGGGTATTCCTCGCCATCGTAAATCAAGGAATACAAAGACTAAGATATATGGTCATAGATTAATTGATATGTGTAAGTCTCTGAATCTAGTCATCTTAAAACGGACGTATGACGAGTGATGCAGCTGTAGGTCAATTCACGTGTAAAAATGCATTAATTGTTGATTATGATATGTCATCAGTTGTTGATTATGATATGTCATCAGTTGTTGATTATGATATGTCATCAGTTGTTGATTATGACATGTCATCAGTTGTTGATTATGATATGTCATCAGTTGTTGAATTATGATATGTCATTAGTTGAAGCCCCTGGAGTATAACTCTAATTTCAAAGTTTATGAATTTGAACCATTATTTTCTGATGTATATTCTCCATTCTCTTTTTGCTTTCTTATAAGAATAATGATTTTAATGAAAAAGACAAATTAAACGTTGTCAAAAGAATCTATAAGATGGGATAAAACAGAAAGGAAAAGCTGTGTAAAAACGTTTGACGGAGAAAAGATAAGACACATTGAAGATCTAATAAACGATTTAATAGGCGTTGATTCTCCCGACCAAGAGATATTTGATAGACTCTGTGGTATGATTTCCTATGTATTTAAAATATGGGCTGAGGGAAGTTTTGGGTATTGATAAATATCTAGTGAAGTTAATCACACGCAATATAAATGATCTGGTAAATGTAAAAGTGACAGACCTAAGTAACACATATAGCATGAAGATTGCACCGATCCACACGAACAGTAGAAAAGCAGTCAAGACGACAGTATATAAAAAAAAAAAAAAAAAACAACGCTAGAATTAGGTAAACTAAGAAAGCTTTGTAAGAGAGACCCAAAACAATACTGGAAAAGTAATTAATAGTATTGTAGATAAAAATGAAATGTTATCTACTGATAATAAGATAATAAATAGGTCTATTACTGTTCACTAGGCTGGAAATGTAAAACAAGAATAAAGCTGCGGGAATAAACGTCATCATAAATGAGTATAAAAACTTCTGAAGCTATTTTTCTATATTTATATGCTTCCTTTTTAAATCTGGTTTTAGATAGTACCATTATCCTAGAGTTTTGGGTTATAGGATTAATAGAGCTAGTATAAAAATCTACCTTCGAACTATTGACCAATAACACTAGTGAAGTTATTTTGAAAAATAGTTTAGCTCTATTTTAAATGCAAGACTTGCGCACTATTTAAAGACGACAGGTATTTTAAAGGTAAATTAATCTTGTTTTAGAAAAGGATATTCCACTCTAGATAATATTTGTTCTGAAAATATCTCGCTCATCTTATTTTCGGTGCATCTTAATGTTTTAGAAAGAAGGAGAAATTATCCTGTACTTAATGGTACTTGGTATCCTTCATGCTGGCGATACTGTTATTCTTGCAGATAACGAAAAAAATTCCAAAAACTTTGAAATAATATATATATATATATATATATATATATATATATATATATATATATATATATATATATATATATATATATATATATATACACTGCAGAGAATGGAGAGTATAGGACAATGTTGAAAAACGAATATAGTTATATTTGGTTCAAGACAATCGAACCGTTTCTCTCTTGTATTTGGTAACATATCACTGGAAATAGTTAATCAGTGTTTATATTTCGGGTTGCGTTTTAAAAAAGTGGTTCATTTTATTTGTGAAATAAGAGAATCACTGCACAAGCTACAAAAAAAAAACCTAGTTGTCCAAAACAAACGAACAAGGAATTTGTCTTTTCCATTGTATTTACAATTAAATTTTTTTTTATAATACTGTTTTGCCGATATTGTTATATGGATGTGAGATCTGGGCTTCTAGTGCTAATTCTGTACACACTGATTTTTTACGAAAAGTTTTATTTTTCGAAAAAAGTACCTGACTATATATGTTTCTTGGTACAAACCGGCAGGTTTCCTACGAGCAGTTGTATCAAAATTAGAGCTCATATATTTTGGGTTAGACTTGTTACTGAAAAAGTAAGTACAATTTCAATATTATTATACGATATTATATAACACAAGCTGCTACTGGTGTATGTAATTATATATGGATTTCCTTTCTCAAACAATGTGTGTGTGATGTAAGTCTGAACAATTTATGGTTATCTCAGTCATTCCGCTCTGCTGATTGGCTAAAGAAAACAGTCATGATGAGACTGAAAGATCGATGCAAACTTGGCATTCTAGTGTTTTCGACAAGTAAAAGTTATCGGATATTGTAAACAAAAATATTTTAATTGTGAACCCTTTATAATACGAAAAGAATAGAAAAATGTTAACAAAGTTCCGTACAACGAATCATAGGTTTCCCATTGAAACTGGAAGGTGGCAATATTTGGATATATCTAAAAGAAAATGTGATTTATTTATCTCAGGATATAAATGATGCATTTCACTATCTTTTTCAATATCAATATTTTGCTGAAAAAATAAAAAAAAACAATATATAAGTAGAAATATCTCTAAAATGTTAATATATGCAAATTTAGTGATTTAACAAACAACACAAATGTTAACGTACATTTTAGATTAGGTAAATTTAAGGAACTAATATTTTAATTATTCTGTTCCCATGCAAACTCAAAATAGTTATGTCTATTATAAATTTTTCTTCCGATTTTGTCAAGTACATTCAAAATATTGATCAGAATATATCCCTTTCTACCCTTCTCTTTTCTACATCTCTTAATCAGCTTTACCACCACCATTAATAATTTATATTTGTACTTAACCTCATATTTCTATTCTTAAACCTGAATTGGCAATAAAGTTCTGTTTTTCTTAGCATATCCCCGCTGAATATATTTTTCTAAACGAGGATTTGTTACTTCTAATACAGTGTCAATAGGTGCACACAGTTCTATTCACGAATCAAACATTAATTATAATAGTAACCGCATAAAGATAACAATTGCTTTCAATACGGTGATAAAGTTTTATATTTAATTTCCGTTATCTATACATTGTTGTTACATGCAAGGGGTCTCACCATCGAGCGAATCAAATAACACCTGGGTGAGTCTGGCTTGAGATCCATTGTTTCCCCTATTTCCAAGGACCTCAAGACAACAGTTGTTGTCAACGGAAGGGTTCTTAAACGCGCAAATACTACAGTAATTTTCCTCTAATTAGCTAATGACCACACATCACCAAACTCTAATTTCACACTTGCATGGTTTTCATTGCTTTGCATTTGTATGACTTAACAGTAAGCCTTTTCAAGCCTAACATGGGTACTTTACGCAATGCACCACAAAACACGACCCAAACACTTAATGCAAAGACTTATTCCTATCTCAAATTACTAAACACTTATACATTAGAATATCCCCAGAATTCCTTGTGTTAAGAAATTAGAGAAGGTCCATTTCACGAAACTAATCCATGCTACCATAAAGTCTCGATAATACTGTGCATTATGACGTCTGTTCCTAGACACTGGCTAATTACTCGGTTGGAGAAATATCTTGCCAACACCGACTCCCCATAATCAACAAATAAGCACTAAAATCTACCAAAGCTATTATTGGAGACGTAAATACAATAGCCCATAAACTAGGTTTATTACAGTATTAAAGATCAAGTTCAGTCTATATACAAATTCCATTATACGAACTCCTTGAACTGTACATATTTTATTGTTTCATGATATGGTGTCATTCATCAACAAATAGAGCCGATACAACGTGATTTTTACAGAGTGCTTGCATACAACTGAATCAGGAGTTTACGTTTGATACCGGCACGAAGAATTTGTGTTGCGTCATTGGTGCAAAAAAGGCAATCTTTTATTGTGATATGTTATTGCTATAACGGGGGTCAGCATTTTCCTGTTTCTAGCACTAAATTGTTCCAATCGACAGATAAGAGATAGAAACAAAGGTGTATGCAGTAGAAGACAAATGATATGTTTAACCTGCAACGCTGTGATCAAAATGGTACTTGATCACTTTTAAAAATTATATTTTATGCTTTCATTTATTGGGTTCCAGTAAATTGAGGTAAGTTTTTTTTCTCAGTAAAGTGACTATAAATTGCACTAGTATTAATTTTCATAATTGTTATATTATCAACTTTAAAAAATGAATGAACAAACTTCTCAAGCAGTTTTGAGGCCTTATTAAAGTTTTTGACTACCTCAGCATACATGTATGGTTCTTTGCTAGAAATCTTTAGATGTGAAAAGTGATTCTCATTTAGTTAAAGAGAAATAAAAAAACTTCTAAATCGTGGGGGTTGGGGGGTTGGCAAAAAAGACATGGTTGTTCAGGAAAAACATTGTTAATTTTAAGTATCACTATATGCGTTACGGTTTAACTGACAATTTATTTTTTTCTGGATTTTTTAAACTCAGATTGCTAGTAATTATCTAATTAATTATATCTGCGATTTAATCAGTCATCCTTTACAAAATATGATTTTAAAAAAAAATTACAAACAACTGAACAAACGAACATACGTTGCAGCAGAATGAGAGAGCAAGAATTTGAAAGAACGAATGAAGGAACGAATAACAAACTAAAAGGAAAGAGACAAATATTAAATTACGAAAGTCATAAAATGCACAAACAAATAAGAACAACCAAGATGAAATGAAATACTGTACACTACTGGAATGATGGGTGTTACTTTCAAATATAGGTTTTGAGTTTATATTACATGTAGCAATAAAGCAATTATATTTGTTTGTCGCCCTCGACATAATAAATTTCGAACATACCTGACAAGCCACTAATCTCCCCTAATTAGAGGACTTGAGACAATAAACAAATCTTCGTTTCATTTAAAATCTGTAACACATGCTGTTCTGTTGAATCTGCTACATCAGCTGTTTACTTCGTCCTTGTTTTTTTTTTCTTTTTTGTGCGCATTGCAATTTAAAATAGTGAAAAGACATCATGAGTGTTTATATTATCTAAATAGATTTAGTTTTTGATAGTACTAAACTGGCCAGAATAAACTACGTTGATGTAATTCAGACAAGCTGCTGCGCTTATATATATATATATATATATATATATATATATATATATATATATATATATATATATATATATATATATATATATATATATATATATATAATACCTATCTAAGTTAACATGGAACATGCCCACGCAACAAATAACCAATGGTCTTTCTGAGCGATTTTCTGGCGAACGCGCGATTCGCCAGAAAATCGCTTAGAACAACAATCGGTTGTTTGTTGCATGGGATTGTTTCATGTGAACTTAATAAACAAGTTATTGATAGGTATTTTTAAAGCAGTGTGTTAAAAAAAAACAACAGCAATAAAACAAATGAGTGACCAGACTAGAAAGCATATAATATTGTAGTCTTCTATTTACAACTGATGTCCTGAAAGTAAGTCGAGATTAGGAGATATTATTACCAACCGTGGGAAGAGAACATCATAAGCCATTGGCTTTCGTTCTAATCCTTTACCTTCTATACTGTACTTCTTGTAATCACCAATTGCAAATTTATGAAATAAAATATGTTTAAACTGAGGGAGTAGCACCAATGATCAGTAACTCTACTAGTCTTTATTGAAACTCGGCTGCATTTTTCTCGCATGGTAGATGGTCGCTATTTCAAAATATACTTAAACTGCTATTGTCAGAGGCATAACTACCGCCCCCGCAGCCCCTACAATGCGGAAGGGGGAGGGTCGCCAAGAGGGGGCCCAAAACCCCGCTTTTCATTAATTTGATGGGGGCCCACTCTAAATATTTTTTGGGGGGAGCACACTTTGAAATTACGTCACTGGCTATTTTACGTTTACTAAACCAAATGACCAACTGGATTTGTTTAATAAGATACTATGATTGGTATTTGATAGCAAACTTTACTTTCTAAAATTTTACCAAACTTGATCATTAATCGTTTTGGATGACATTTAGCGAAAAAGACCTGATTTGTTATTCTTTTTCGATACTTCGAAAATACGGTATACAGTACATAAATTAATTAAACGTGTTGAAACAATCTCCATCTTATGTCAAGTAGACGATTGATATTATTTAACGAGTCTGATAAATTTCATTTGAAATGACTACAAGATGTATGATTGTTTTTATCATATGACGAAATCACTGAGTTTATTCAACAAACAGGAAAATTGAAGCGTCATGATGTCATACTACATCAATTTGTATGATCTTAACGTCATAATAGATAAATGTGCAACATTAGATGCGTTCAAACCTCTTTCTGGTTATAAGTCAAAGTAGTTTTCAAACGTTTTATTAAAGAAAGTATATGTTTGTCATGTGATATATAGACTCTTAGAAGTGTGCTTTATTTCAAATGAAATTGGGACAATCGACAAATTTTTAAAATATTTTTCTCACAAAAGAATAAATAAAATCGTTTACATAAATGTATTGATCTGCATCGAATGGGAAATACACAATGCGTTTAAAGACTGGTTTAATTTTGATTTCATTTTAGGTTTAATACACGTCTTTGCAGATACCGTAACAAACGTTTAAAAGTTCTGTCGCTTAACCAGAACGTTAGGTGTCGCGCTAGGTAGGATTATTGGTGATTCTTTACATTAACATGGGTCAGTATTGGTGGTTATTACAGTAGATTGTAATCCTAGTTTATAAAAATTTTGTAATGGGAAGTATAGTCATGAAGGAAATGTATTATATCGGCAATTGATTTTCACGTTTATCTAGTTAAATATCCCTGCATGTTCGGTAATACTAATAGATTAAGAGATTTTAATTTTTAATTTTGTCAATTAAGTTGTTCAAAGCTTATTTACAGGTCTTTTGAGGAAGGTGAGGTCTGCTATTTTGAATACAGTGCCTAAATTAAGATTTATTCGGTATTTATTATAAAAGGCAATACAAATTAAGATTGAACTATATTGTTAAATAAAAGATACTAAATATGATATAAAAAGTAAGGTTTTGTTTCTTAATTCCTAGAAATCAATATAGTCAAACTGTTTTCCTAATTTTGTACAACTATATAACGCTTTGTCTTAGCTCAAATATATTCCTAAATCTCACTATTAATCCAAGTCTTCTATTAATCCTTTCTTTAAAAAAAATTATTAAAAATTATTTCATGCACCAACTGAAGCAATATTTGCATAGTTCATCACAGCTGAAGTCACGCATAATCAAAGTTTTCAAGTCAATAAATCTTTCATTCGAAGAACATGACGGTTTTAATTAACTAATAAAGACTAATTGTTTGGAGGTTTATAACATACACCGATTAATATTAGATTTGTTTTAAAAGTTCAGACAATACAATTTCTACATAATTATTTCTTAGGTCACTATATGGTTTGAATCCGAGTCCAAACGAATGTACATGGAGCCTCCACAACCTTCTCCATTATGGTCCATTCTATTCTGTTTCTGCATCAGCTATAACTTAATCTAACCAAGCCTCAGTAATACCAACAATAACAGAGTTTGTTTTCCAAGCGATAGTACGAATTTCATCAATCTTGGGAAGCAGATTTCTGGCAATGGATACCTGTTTATACCTGGATGTTGATCGGAATACCTGTTTCCACCTGGATGTTGATCGGGATGCCTTTTTCTACCTGGATGGTGATCGGGATACCTGTTTATACCTGGATGTTTGTCGGAATACCTGTTTCTACCTGGATGACGATGCTTCATTTAGTTCAGTTCGGTCTGGTTCGGTTTGGTCTAGTAGGCGACATACCTCAGGCTCATATCAGGAATACTAGATTATATTTGTTTTATTTGGGTAGAAATCAGGTTCAGTCCAGAAATACTTGATCTAAATAGGATATTATACTTTGGCCAAGCAAAAGAAAAATACCTGACACGGTTATAATTTAAATTACCTATTTCGCTTTGAATGAACCGTATTCTTTATTTCCTAACTGAAACTAACAAAAACAAAATACTTACGGAATGTTAGACTTAGATTATTGTAATTAGATACATCTGCATGTATTCCATATCAATACACTCCGTAATTAGATACATCTACATGTATACCATATCAATACACTCCGTGGGCAACTTCCCAGAGACTTCTAAACCTTGTATGCTGAACTGTAAGAGGAATGACGATGAGACGTGAGCTGATGTTACTAGGCCAGAGAGGAGTGGCGATTTATTGTTATTATAAATATGGTCGCATGATGATGTAATAAGAATGTATAGGTGATAATTGGATTTTAATGCCATCAGTATACAAATAAAAGAATCATTCCTAAAGTTGCACATGCATCCAGCTTACAAATCAATGGGTAATACATGTAAAAAGTATACTGTGGTAGAAATGTCTCAAAATACAAGTACGAGTTAGATCTGAACACGTATTCAGGAAATATCGAAATAATGATAAGAGTCCATATGAAATCAATATGTTTAGTATAATGTTGTACAGTGTATCACTGATCGCTAGACAGTGGAATATATGAATGATCGCTTGACTAACAGAATGTCGGCATGAACAATATTACAAAAGTAAAGGTAAATATGTACATGGCTAGATACGTAAAGAAACAAATATTGTGATGACGATATAAAAAAAATGAGGCGGATGGGGTGGGAGGAGGTTTGAAAACCAAAGATGTAAATCGCAGTTAATGCGACTTCCAACAAAGACGAAGAACCATATCGGCTGAATTGAACACGTGACCAGTCTGAGTGAGAGGCTTCCAGCACTGACAGTTTTGACAAAAGTAATTTATACTGATTTATACTGTAGTGTACTAACGGGGGGTGGGGGTGAGGGGTGCCGACGTGGCGGTTTCCCCGGACGCCAGAGGTCATGGGGCGCCAAAACAGCTGATAAAAATTCGGGCCTCGTATTCTGGCCCTTTGGGCCATCATCGTAGCCCTGGGCGCCATTTACCCTTAGTACCCCACTGAATTTATAACCCGAATAACGGCACTTATTAGAAAGTTTCACATAAAAAAAAATTACGCTGGACCGTAAGACCTTTTATTCTGCAATAATGATAACTATACGTCAGCCCCTCTAGCTACACATAGGAGTCACACATGGTGCTTTCCTATAGGTTCGATTGAAGATAAGCGTTTGCTTACAAAGGGATATCATTTGAGTATACTGTCATAAATGCAGTTCTTCATATTGTGGTTTTTTTTTTTTTTGAAAAATTAGGAGTCGACTCTGGTATTTATGATCAGTTACATGGAAAATCAGCGGAAAAATTTTAAGTTGAAAAATTGATTATCAGTGTCATACATAATTTAGCTCATTATTTATTTAGAACTGAACCGAACACAGAATTGGGCATCAATAGTCTTGCATGAGGTGTTAGAAAGGATGAATAAGAAAGGAAATCGATAATGAGGTTGAGGGCGTTGAGAAAAAACTAAACTAATGACTGGATGTATATTGCTTTCAGATTCTGCTAAGGAGTACCTGGATGGTATTGCTATAAGAGTACGTAAAGACGAAATATATTCCAGAATGGGTAGTGTTAATGACCTTAAACAATGGTTGCTATATGTTTGAAACACTGAAATAACACCTTAAAAATTAGCTGCAGCAGCTTAGCGCTGTAACTATGTCCTATCATATTTTGCTGAACACAAGCTACTCGCAATAGATACTTCACAACAATAAGTCAGTGAAATTAAGAAATCTGGCTTGTTTACAATTTTTATCGACTTCTACTTTTAAGGTTTGTTTTAGACTGACTTTTATTGGATTACAGATAAACAAACAATGTGTTTCTTACACAATAGACTTTACAAAATAATGTGAACCTCTTCTTCAACGTGTAAAATACTCACGTATATAATCGTTAGATAAATAATAAAATATCCGATGCAAGAGTAATTATTGGAGAAGCAATAGATAACGGTCTAACTTATTGGAGAAGCAATAGATAACTGTCTAACTTACTGGAGAAGCAATAGATAACGGTCTAACTTACTGGAGAAGCAATAGATAACGGTCTAACTTATTGGAGAAGCAATAGATAACGGTCTAACTTACTGGAGAAGCAATAGATAACTGTCTAACTTACTGGAGAAGCAATAGATAACGGTCTAACTTATTGGAGAAGCAATAGATAACGGTCTAACTTATTGGTGAAGCAATAGATAACGGTCTAACTTATTGGAGAAGCAATAGATAACGGTCTAACTTACTGGAGAAGCAATAGATAACGGTCTAACTTATTGGAGAAGCAATAGATAACGGTCTAACTTATTGGAGAAGCAATAGATAACGGTCTAACTTATTGGAGAAGCAATAGATAACGGTCTAACTTATTGGAGAAGCAATAGATAACGGTCTAACTTACTGGAGAAGCAATAGATAACTGTCTAACTTACTGGAGAAGCAATAGATAACGGTCTAACTTATTGGAGAAGCAATAGATAACGGTCTAACTTATTGGAGAAGCAATAGATAACGGTCTAACTTATTGGAGAAGCAATAGATAACGGTCTAACTTATTGGAGAAGCAATAGATAACGGTCTAACTTATTGGAGAAGCAATAGATAACGGTCTAACTTATTGGAGAAGCAATAGATAACGGTCTAACTTACTGGAGAAGCAATAGATAACGGTCTAACTTATTGGAGAAGCAATAGATAACGGTCTAACTTACTGGAGAAGCAATTGATAACGGTCTAACTTATTGGAGAAGCAATAGATAACGGTCTAACTTACTAGAGAAGCAATAGATAACGGTCTAACTTATTGGAGAAACAATAGATAACGGTCTAACTTATTGGAGAAGCAATAGATAACGGTCTAACTTACTGGAGAAGCAATAGATAACGGTCTAACTTATTGGAGAAGCAATAGATAACGGTCTAACTTATTGGAGAAGCAATAGATAACGGTCTAACTTACTGGAGAAGCAATAGATAACGGTCTAACTTACTGGAGAAGCAATAGATAACGGTCTAACTTATTGGAGAAGCAATAGATAACGGTCTAACTTATTGGAGAAGCAATAGATAACGGTCTAACTTATTGGAGAAGCAATAGATAACTGTCTAACTTACTGGAGAAGCAATAGATAACGGTCTAACTTATTGGAGAAGCAATAGATAACGGTCTAACTTATTGGAGAAGCAATAGATAACGGTCTAACTTACTGGAGAAGCAATAGATAACGGTCTAACTTACTGGAGAAGCAATAGATAACGGTCTAACTTATTGGAGAAGCAATAGATAACGGTCTTACTTACTGGAGAAGCAATAGATAACTGTCTAACTTATTGGAGAAGCAATAGATAACGGTCTAACTTATTGGAGAAGCAATAGATAACGGTCTAACTTATTGGAGAAGCAATAGATAACGGTCTAACTTACTGGAGAAGCAATAGATAACGGTCTAACTTATTGGAGAAGCAATAGATAACGGTCTAACTTATTGGAGAAGCAATTGATAACGGTCTAACTTATTGGAGAAGCAATAGATAACGGTCTAACTTATTGGAGAAGCAATAGATAACGGTCTAACTTACTGGAGAAGCAATAGATAACGGTCTAACTTATTGGAGAAGCAATTGATAACGGTCTAACATTTACAGGAACAACAATCCGTTCAAGTTATTATATCTTAATGCAACTGATGTTGACGGAATTCAATATGACAATGACATTGAAGAATTACGGAGAAAAATTGAAGAGTTAAATTAAAACAGATCAAAGATACCGAATTACTTGAAAAAATATATCGAAACTAAGGTTTGATGACTCAAGTTTTAAACAACCTGGATGATGCTTTTGCCCTATAGGCCTCTGCTCATCCTGAAACATCTACACACTCTGCAAATACTAAAAATCTTGAAAAACCAAGAGAACCTAAACGTAATGGTTTATACCAACCTTCCAGTACATTTTCGTTGCACTTTTCATTGGTGTTATTGGGTTACTTGCTTAAATTATTTTGTGGGTAATAAATAGTATGGATGTCAACGTTCGGTAAATACATTACTCCTAATAAGCTGGAAAAGATAGTACAAGGTGTTAAATAACTCAATCCAACCATCATTGTATAACATACACACAGAGCAAAATTAAACCTAAAAGAATGCTAAACCAAAATACATTGATTTTACTGGATAGTGTTTATTAGGAAGTTAAAAGGAGATGCTGACAATCTAGATGTAAACAATTTGGTTACAATGCTTTAGAAAAACATCACCATATTCTATGGGATGATCATTACAAGATGAATAACTACAATATCTTCAGTATATTCAAAGATCGAATTGAACAAGGTATTATGTTTGATGAATCGAGAAATTTACGATCAGGGGCAGGAAAAGCACATCGTACTATTACTGAAGCTGCACAGATCGCGGCTCATATAAAGAAGTTTAGAATAACACTTGACTTCCAGATACTAATAGATCATTGTCCAATGTATCATGTTCTTCTTCAGGATTTCAAATTTAACATTATACTTGCAAAAGAGTCTGAAGTTGTAGAAAGTGCTAACCAAGAATATGAACAGTAAAAGATTGTCTCCAGTACGATACGACTAATTCTGAATCAACTACATAGTCACTTTAATGCCAAGTACAGAAAGTATGACTACATTACTAGAGAGAGAGGGGAGGGCGTCTCCACAAATTAGCTTGAACAGTGTTTTAATATTGTGCACAAAGAGTAGAGAAAGTGATCCAGAAAATGTTTGAAAATCCAGCAATACAAACAGTCTCAGTTACTATAGAAGGCCTGCCAAATATGGTTCATTTGCAGCATTTCCAATTAAGACAGAAATTTGCATAAGCCACGAACAAACGCAAAGATAAATTTGTAACATACATGTACAACAACTGTTTCAGGAATAATCAATGCTCCTGGCTTAATTTGCGAGTACACACGATACTAGACTGCATGATAGTTGTTTTAAATTAGCAAACATTCCAGAAAGGAATCCACATGAAAATGAGTGTAAAAGAAACTGTAGATGCTTCAAAAATAAAATGCATTTTATTCTTCAGATCCGTAAATAAATATTCAAAACAGTCAGATCAGTAATTATGTTTTATGGATGTATAAATGTATCAGAAAGAGCATCCCAACATGATAATCTGTTAAGTTGTTTATAGTGGAAAGACTATGTTTGCACTGAATCTGAAGGAAAAAAATATAAAAACATTTTTGCCCACATAGTCATTCCCTGTATAACTTTTCTGTACAACACGACGTATGACAGAAAATAGTTATTCAAGGATGAAAAGGTGATGTTGATAGATACTGAGGAATAAATTAAATAAGTGTTTGGAGTTAATCGTTTTATGTTTATCAAGGAACCAATACTTTGTATCTGATTGATGACTGTGGTAATCTGACGATGTATAAAAGAAGCAGGTAACCTAACCAAACTAGCTTTAAGTGTTAGATGTTTTGAAATTTCAGTATGAAATATCAATTTACACCAAATTGTATGTAAAACTTTAGATTTCAATTGTGAATGACATATTTGTCTTTGTTTTTCAATGTACATAACAAATTTGGTAATGTTGGTTTTGTACCCTTTTAATCATCAATTAAAATCTATTGCAAGGTAGATAAATTACTTTCGACCGGATATAATTTCTCGGGAGCTAACAGATAGTTCTTAAACTAGTCATGCAAGTGAAATGGAATCTCTAATCCACTTCTAAAATGCGACATGTATCATGATTTGCAATCACAATTATCAGGCCAACTGAGTGAAGCTTTCTTTTTCTCTATATCTTGAATCTGTGCATCAGTTGCCTATCTAAGGTTTGTTTTACGGCTTGTGATGTCTCATGTCCCGCGTAAAGAAGTTGTAAGAATCTTGCTACATAATGAATAACTTTTACATTGACCCTTCGTACTCACCATCATTTTGTATGTGACTATCTTTGTGCAGATAGTTTTTGAGAATTTCCTCTACGTATCTATGTAGTATGATGTTAATTCCACCTCTTATTCCACTCTCAGTCATCAAGAAAGTGTCATAGTCTCTTGAAAGTTCTAATTTTAAGCCTGATGTCTTTAAACTTGCATCATGTGCTCATCCGAGGCATTATAACAGTAAGCAAGGTCTAATTTGCGAGTTTTCAAACAGATATTACTAAATTCCCCCAAAAGTTCACATGGCATCAGCGTATCCTTTTCTTTACATAAATATCATGTAGATCTTTATGTGTTTTCAGGCCAAAATGTTCCTTGGCACACTAAACGTACTGAAAATCGTCATTTGATACGCTTGAATCATTAAGTGGTGAGTAAAACAAATATATTGGTGTAGCTGTTTCGTTAAACCTTTCAAAGCTATCCATCTATTCGAACCGTTAAATGTCTTTCTTCGAGTATTTATACTGCACAATTGTAAACTGTTTCAGTGTACTGTGAACATTTCATCGCTTAAAGTTTTAGCAAGTTGTTTTATAAACTGTCTCAGGAATCTGAAGCTATCTACACACCTAAACATCATTTTCATTGTTATTTCGTCTTCTTCTTTCATGAACCTATCAACTATGAAATCCTTGCTGAAAGAAATATATTTCTCGTCGTTGTTTAGTATGATTTTTCCTTTTTTTTATCTGGATTATGTTTACCAAATGTCTTGATCAACAGATGACTGTCATAACCAGACAAATTATGAATGAACAATAATATGTACTTTTGATAATAATAATTTAAATTTCAATCCTTATGTGCCTACCCTCTATACTTCCCTGTTAAATTATCGTGGTCGCGAACTCAACCGTTAATTATTTTTTTCTCACAGATGTAACATATGTCGATTAAATTAAAATGTTTTTTTTTTTGTAATCTTCCTCTGTGAAAAGATCGGTTGTACATTTTTCATCATCATTCTAGTTTTTCAATATTACACAAAATTATCGGTAAATACTTTAATACTATCTGTTCCTCTGTACAATTTGTTCCTCTGTTCCTCTGTACAATTTGTTCCTCTGTACAATCTGTTCCTCTGTACAATTTGTTCCTCTGTACAATCTGTTCCTCTGTACAATTTGTTCCTCTGTACAATCTGTTCCTCTGTACAATCTGTTCCTCCGTACATCTGTTCCTCTGTACAATCTGTTCCTCTATTCAATCTGTTCCTCTGTTCCTCTATACAATCTGTTCCTATATACAATCTGTTCCTCTATACAATCTGTTCCTCTGTACAATCTGTTCCTCTGTACAACCTGTTCCTCTGTACAATCGGTTCCTCTGTACAATCTGTTCCTCTGTACAACCTGTTCCTCTGTACAATCTGTTCCTCTGTACAATCTGTTCCTCTGTACAACCTGTTCCTCTGTACAATCTGTTCCTCTGAAAACTGTTGGTTTATATCTAATGTGGATTGATTTAACATACAAACTAAACCCCCGACGGAATGTGCTTGGCTGTTTTAATTTCCAAGATTGTGTCCCTGTCATACCTTGGCTCTGGTCAGATAATATATTCAGTTCTTCGCCGCCTTTGGTAAGGTATGGCCTTTCATTACTCCAGAAGTGAACGTTGCTTCTAGCAAGATTCCATGTGTGCTGGAGTCACAGTTATTCCGTTGGCACGTGGATACGATCAAGATCATATTTAATAACTTACGGTGGTTTTAATTTATGTTGATAGTTTTTGTATTATACCTATTATATCTATAGAATCATACACATTGTAGCATAGTTTGTTTGTATTTTGATAAGTTTTCTAGTGTATTAAAAAAACTCAAGTAGTTTTACAAAACTATTTTCACTTTTCATGTTTATCTTTGATGACACCAATATTTAAAAATGTTTTATTCCAGTGTAATGGTACCTTACATCTTTGTAGTCATCAGGACCACACTACTGAACTATTAACAACATGTCGGCATGTTTTTCCCCTTTTTATCTGAGTTTCTAACAAGATTCATGTAGTTTCCCTCAGTTTTACCTCTGCTGTCCCCTCCTTCTATATGTCACACATTAAGGATATATTAAAGTCATTTTCAATTTTTAATATCAGTAATTACCTGATTTCTTTTAAACCGACGACTGTAATTATCGAAATTGTATTTTGATGGTCTATCTACATGATTGCTTGATGTATTTGACACAGATTCTACGGTATCAAAGAAAAACTTGCCGTCATTATTTTTACGTGTATACAAGGTTTTGTGCTCTTAAACATTCAGACAAATCTATTTATGGGCTCCCCCTGAGCGGTTGATATGTGTGCAATGTAAAATATGAACTACTATAACACATCCATTTTTTACTTTCGCTTATTTTCTGACCATATTTATTATGTAACATGTTGAATAAACGTTCGATGTTATTATTGATTTTATTTGTTATTGATTGATTGTTCAATATATTTAGAAGCATTGTCTTCTAGTAAAAATTCAGAAACTCTATTCGCTTTAACTCCTAGATGGTTTATTTCCTAGCTGTATTTCTGAAGAACCAAATTGTCTACTGATGATCTTCTTCAAAAATATGGTTACATGTCTTTAAAAGTTTATACAACTCTTGACTGCTACCGCCGTAAACATCTATACTCATTAAATTTCTCTTAAATGGATCTGTAAATCTTTGAGAGATTATTATGTTTAAATTTTGCTTATCCATATGTCTCCATTCGTTTCTAGTTTGAAGACGAATTACAGTGGAGTATTTGTTTTTTCACTTGTTCTTGTTTTGGTTCATCGATTATATAAGTCTTCATTTTGATTTATATAACACGACCTATTTCAAGAAATATTTCACTATTTTACACGTGCATTTAAATATTTAAGCTTTGAGCTTATCATACATTTTAGAGAAAAAAATATCTGCATTCTCTGGCATTTTAATCCCTCGAGCAGCCATTGCTGGAATTTTGAGTGCACCTGACGGTTCCTATGGAAATATTCATCAATCTTTCTTACGTTGAACTGGGAGGGTAGTCGCCACAGGTGTTTTACGTGAAATCAGCCTGGATGTCGTTGATTCAACACGGTTGAATTTAACACCCAAAGCGGTCCACATGTCAATTGAAATGCTAGGAGATCTGAAAGGAATTCATCATGTAGGTGCAATGCAGATTCACATGTCATGTAATCTGAAGTAATGTCAACTCCTGTTCTTGGTTCAAATTTGAAGTCATGCTCCATTCGACTCAAAGACTAATCAACCCAATCGAATGTCATACTTGAACGACTATAGAGAGCATATATAATATGAAAAGGGAAAATTCTTGTAAATTCAACAGGATATCAGATATGTTCATCCTTAATAAAGGTTAAATGAACGTAACTGATATCCTGTTGAATTTACAAAAATCGAACCGCAGACTCCTCGTTTTGAAATACACCGCTTATACATTTGCACCATCGACCTTGCTAACTAACAATGAAAATTACTTGGATACTAGCAGACTACATGGCTCGTCCAGAAAGGGAGACAAAATTTAGAAATCACAATTGTAGTTTCCTGTACTCATTCTCTTAAAATTAACAGTTTGCTTAATTTCAATACTACAACTGTAGCACTTCTTTTTGTAAGATTTTAAATCAGTTGCCACAATATCGATTCTTATTGTTTACTCTGTGGATTATATTTTGAAATAGTAATGAGAAACATGAACACGTAATGCAAAAGTGTCTTGTCTGCAACTGCTTTAGAAACTAAAGTAATTTTACAGTCGTGCTAATGGTTCAGACCATAGTCTTCAGTAAAATATTTATTTCACCCAAATATTTTGTACTAAATCTGCAAGTACATTAGAATGTAAAACAATTTTACAGTATTGCTAATTGCTAACACCAGCGTCTATAATAAGATATATATTTAACGAAATAATGCCTTGCTGCAGCCCAAAGCAATTATTTTTGTCTCGAGTAAAATATTTCACAAACTAAATATTTTATAGTGCATAGGCTACTACATTAGCCTGTAAAACAGTTTTGCAGTATTGCTAAGTGTTCAGACCCGAGTCTAGATTAAAGTATTTATTTAGTAAAATAATGCTTTGCTTCATCCCAGAGCACTCAATTTGTCATTCATAAGTAGCATGAATGTAATATCTCGCAGGCTGATATGACGATGAGATAAAACAAAATACTAGCAGACGTCACTATATTTACTAGTATTTCAGTCTGCGTGATATATTAATTGTAATGATTTTCAGAATTCCCCCAAGTATTTCTGGTTCAGTAAATTTTAAATTTGATTTTTAATGTTCTCGTATCCCCATACGGGATTTTGAAACGAAAATAAAATGCTGTTTCAGCATCCACCCATGTACACTACTCTGTTACATTCGGATTCTGTGGCTATAAATTGTATTTGACTAGTTTTAAAAGACTGGTTCCAAATGAATGACAAAAATATCAAAGAAAAACATTTAAAAAACATGTTTTTGCCAATATGCGAGTTTTAAATGTTTGTTCTTCTGATGTTAATGATTGTGACCAGCACCATATAAATAATCGCTTTCTTCCAAACTTGGGGGGTGGGGTGGGGGGTCAGTTAATAGCTGTGGCTACAAGCTTGCTTTAGGAAGAAAAAGCGAACTTCGTTTACCTGCATGTCTCTATGCATATATTCTGGTAACATAGCTCAACAGTACCGCTTATGTAGGGCCTCAGATCTCGGAATGTGATTGTTTGAAGTATGTAGTGCTGCACACCGGTTTAATAATTTGGTTACGATATGAAGATGGGGCTAGTTGATGGAATCGGACAGAGAGTGGAAAGAACAACGCAGACAAGCTCACGGATTTTTTTTGTCTGCAGGTTTAGGGAGAATAGGAATCTACATACAGATATTTACATTTTGGAACAAATTGTTAACAACGGAAAATAATCTATTTCAAATATTTTATTCTGGCATTAGCAGACATAGAAAAGTTGGTGGCCATCGCGTGATTTGAACAATTCCATATTAATCATAAAGAAATGTGCTCCTTGTTTTCTATGCACACAATACCATTAAAAACCATGTATAAAATTGATTTATATGATCAATATTACTTAGCAAACGTAATACATCGGTGTGAATATTGATTCTTAGTTCCACTATGATAGATTGGATGATAAGAAATGGAATCGTTGATAATGCATGAATCATTATTCCAAATGTCTCCCTCATGATGTATTGGTGAATACCAGTAGTCTATCAGTGTTGGAAAAGCCGACATACACATTAAACATAGGACGATATTAAAGCTGTACGAGTAATCTGAATAAATCAATATCTGGAGTAACGTAAAAAGGACGTGATACGTTTTGAATCGAATTTGATTAAAGAGCTTTGCGTGGGCGTATGAATACACCGCATGGGAGTATGAATACACCGCGTGGGAGTATGAATACACCGCGTGGGCATATGAATACACCGTGTGGGAGTTGTGTATTTTGTGAGAACATTAAGTGCGTCACACGGAAAAACTGCAATGAGTCATAATTCAAACATACTGTAGGTCAACTGAAATAAATCTGCGATGGTATGATCCAACTTTAGGAAGAATAGGTTGTATTATTTTATTATTAGTAATAAATTAGTCAGAGATTATTAATTATTGTAGACGGAAGAATTAAGACACATCTTCTTAACTGGTTCAGTCCCTACTCTACTGCAAGATAAAGTTCTCAGTAATTATCTCAGATTTATTATTTTGGTTTCTTTATAGTAAGCATGATCCCAATTTACACGCAAGATTTGTTTATTATTGCGGATGTTAACACGCAAGATGTGTTTATTATTGCAGATTTTTACAGGCAAGATGTGTTTATTATTGCGGATTTATACAATGCACAATATTAATCCTGTAAGTGTTATTAATGACAAGAAAATTTTTACGCATTTCAAATGGAATAAAATGGCTATACAGTCTTGTAAATTTATGTATGTAAAAAAACAAGAAACAATTGGCTTTAAAAATTGTGTCTGAATTAAATCTAGTTGCTATATCTTATATGTGTACTGAACCGCAATTAATTCCGATGTTTGGTCGAATTCTACATATAACGTGTTTTCCAATTTGATTTATTAAAAATTCTATCAAATAGGTAAGACAACTATTAATGAATGAAACAATATTTGTTTAAAAACTTATATTGGGACTAATCTTCGCCATTTTATTCGTTTGTGAGTGTGCATGCACATATATCAATACTTGCCTGAATGTATCACTCTACTAATTGCGCCAGTAATATGTTATTGCATCTTACTGTAGCTCATAAGAAATTTTTTTCTCTACATTTTCTCGGAGATTTAATAAGCAGCGAAGAATGTCACTTGCACTCAGTAGACTTAGCATTAAAGTCTAAACGGAAAATAAAATGACCCTATAGTACAGCCCTTTGTCTTCTGCTTAGGATGACAAACGTCATTTCCGGAAAGGTCCAGTCATTTCATTCAAATGCAATTAGTTCCAGAAAATGTAACATAATCGATGTTGATATTTTATATTATGTGTCCAAATTATTGCTTAACATAGGTAAAATAGTCTCGGTGTATCTGAACTTATAACTAATGCACTTGATTTTATTACAAAATGCACAAAAATGGAGACAATATGTGAGGAACTTAATTAGTGTGGTTATGTCTGAAATCAGTTACGTTTCGGTGTATGCCCCAGTGCTATCTACCCGGTAACTTAGAGCTTTTCTGAATGGCTTCGGTTGAAGACCGCATTGGGAGAATACCCAGTTCAGCACAATGTCCTATCAAACCAAAACAGTATATACAGTACGCGCACGATAAAGCTGTTCTGTCTTTATAAACAAGGAAGAGTCCTTTTGACAGAAATTGGGCTGTTTCCCTATTCGACATGAAATATTGTAATCATCAGGAACCTAAATATTGATATTTCTGCTACAAAAATATTATGGTTGATGGCTAAGAAGTTTTAACTTAAGATTGTAAACAAAATGGATAGAGGATCGTGTAAAGTGGAAATTATGAGTAATGGTAGGCTTAGTACATCACATTGCTAACACACCAATATATACAACACTATAACAGGCCCTCAATATCAAGAAACGTAACATTTAATATTTTTCCTGTCGTACGAGACTCTGTCTAAAAAAGAAATATGTGCTTTAACTCCTTTAAGGACAAACACTGTATTAAGTTGATTTAGGACCAGGCCTGGGTTTCATAGAAAGAACTTAAGTCTGGACTTAAAATTAAGTATGGAATTCAGCGATATGATTGGCTAAAAAAATTTAAGTCTGAAATAAAATGAACCAATCAAATTGTGTGATTCAAAGTTAATTTTAAACATTTTTACGACTTGAAAAAAGTTAATAGAAACTTAAATTACGATAGAATAAACCACCTAGGTATGTATGGGATCGTTATTGCAATAAATAACATAAAGTGTTTGACAAATTTTCACACGATATCTGTGATAAAAAAATGTATGTATCCTCACATCCTACAAGACAATGGACGAGGACTTCTTTAACTTAGTCCAAAATTACGGTCAAAAGCTTGTCTTTCTATTGTCTTTTTTAAAAGAAATGAAAGGTCACCAACATTTTTAATTAAACACAAACGATTACATTCTGCCATATATGTTAAAAATGACAATATAAACATGATTCTATTTATCCATTCAAATGTGACACTAATTTCAAATGTATGCATAGTGTACAACATTACCATAACACAGTGTCAATATGTGAGTTACTAAAAAAGACTATTTATATCTTCGTACACACATTTTTATTGTTCTATACACTTGTTACCGACCATCGTCCATGTAAAGTTTGATGACGCTTCGATTCGTTTTCCTCCGGAAGCAGACTTTTGGTTTCGTTGCTGTCTTTAAGTGATCCTTTGTCTTCGGGTTCAGTGCCTTCATCGGAAATTTTGGTCCTTCTCGGTTCCTCATTGTATTCAAGAATATTACACATATCAAATTCCGAATCGTCTTGAGAGGAAATGGTTTTGCCCTCAATTCCAGACCTGTCGTCGACACTATCTTTATCAGGATCAACATCATCCCCTGAATATAAATATTCCTTTTCTTCGTCGCCTTCGAAAATTTTGGCAACTATTGTGGATAGTCGTTTGTCTGAGAGTAACTCCTCATCTGATTCATGGATATCATCTAAACTTTCTTGCAATTTTGTAGCCATTTTATCATATTGCTCTGTTTTGTCTTGTTGTGAAAATCCAAAATCAATAACTCCTTTGTTCTCCTCTAGTTTCAATGAATTACATGCAGAATCGTTCCCACCGGCAGAATCAACACTTTTTATAGCCCTTTCTTTGTTTACGAGATCAATTTGCTGCAATTTTGATTCATCTATTTCCCGCAATCTGGCTATCACTTGCTGAACTTTCAGAGAACGAGTTGGAGAACCATAACCTTTTCTGAAAGAAATATACTCATCGTACATTTTGTCCTCCTCTATTTCTCGCTTTTCTCTCTTGAGATACGTGATAATTCCTATAACAATTCCTATAGAATAAAACACAAGTGTAACAATGATGTAAAGCACGGCGTGTAAGTCAGAATCCGATTGCTGCAAATTCGCTGTGCTATTACTTGAAGCCGCTGTGCACCACGGACTGCTATGTAAATCTTTCGGTATCGACCGCCCTGCGACCGGCGCCATGGGGAAATTATTTAACACGAACAATCTTCTTAGCCGTTACACTAAAAGGAGACAAGAAAAGGAATAGCTAATTATACAGTTAATGGGCAAAAGAAAGGGTGATGAAAAAGGTTAGGCAACTAAATAACAAACTAACTAAATTGCTAAATAACAACTTTTGAAACTTTATGATTACTAAAGCAAATTAATTGAAAATTATTGTTCTTAATTAAAGTTTAAGTGATGCTTTGAAACATGTATTGTAATTTTTAATATTCTATAATAACTTTATGATCTGTTATGTCGTATTAACCCATGTAGAATTAAAAGGTATCGATGCACGCCACATCATATGACCTAATCTGTACACGCCGAACATATCGCATCAAAAATCATGCTATTCTTTCCCGACCCATTACCTACACTAAGTGCTAACGGTTGTGTCTATTTGTTTAGTGTTCAGCTTGAAAATGTTCCGGTGATTTCAATTATTCATAACATCTGTTACAAAAATAATTTTGGTCTTTAGTGCGGAGCAAGCCTTCAACATTAGTAAATGGCAATATGTCCATATCAGTATGCGAAGTAAAAATAAATAAATAAAGGCAGAATGTGTAGCTTAATGGGTATGCATTGGTTGTGGGCTTCCCATGAATGTGTGTAGCTTAATGGACATGCATTGGTTGTGGGCTTCCCGTGAATGTGTAGCTTAATGGACATGCATTGGTTTTGGGCTTCCCATGAATGTGTAGCTTAATGGACATGCATTGGTTGTGGGCTTCCAATGACTTACTAAGCTAATAGCTACAAAAAAGAAAAAAAGAAAGATTCTATGTTTACAATAAATGTTTAGAAAACGTATATATTGTAGCTACATTTGTGTGAAATGAATTGTCGAAACAATACTAACAAATATTTGAATCTTTTGGGAAATGAAAACAAACGATAGTTATTACATCTCTGATACGTTATAATTAGTGTTATGTATAAAAGCACTATGCATAATTACAACATACACAGACACACACACACACACACTGGTTGCATTCACATCATATAAATGTTATCGAAATATCCTGATAGAAATCTAAAGAATATTAGCTGAAATCAATGAAAACTTCAATATATTATAATATAAAATATTTGAGGACGAATCTCTAAAGCGTGACGTCAAGTATATGTCCATCCATCAAGTGAGGTCATGATGATAGATTTTCTCTGCGCGTGCTCAATATTGATATAGCCCAATGTGTTTTCCTAAGTTGTGTTTCCTATCTAACTCAATTTCCATATAGTTTTCTTTCATAAAATGGCATTTTCTTTATGCTAGCTGTGCTTAATGAAAGCCAAAACACAAAGAGTATGCTGTATCATATACATAAGAAATATGAACACTGAGAAATACATCTTACTCACTAGTACATATATAGACATTTTAATCAGATTTAACATGATGTTGGATTTTCCAAATATTAAAATATGCACCTTTTAAATCTGCAATTTAAATGTCACGATTGTACAATGTAAAAATACTGAGCCTTATTTTAGATTCATTTTAAAATTCAATAAAAACGATTAAGACATGTACTGTAAAAACAATGGAATGTGAGTGCATGCTAGTCTGTTCAAATGCTGTAAACAAGAATGACTGTATAACTAGGAATTTGCGCAGCTTTAAACCTTTCGGGTTTTGGCTAGAATGCTGTAGTTTAATATTACAAGTTTAATTTTGTGGTTTGGGTGGCTTAAGTTTTGATTTCAGCAGTTGGAAACAAAAATGTACTAGATTTAACACAACATAAAATTTTAATTGATATTTTAAAAAGCGTGCTACTATCCTTTTAAAATAATAATGATAAATGCAAGGCCATTCCAGTGTTGCTGTGTGAAAGCTATTAAAATCATGTCACTAAGTACCGTAACTCGGGCTGTCACAAAAATGTTGCTGATTTTCATTGGGGGTGTTTATAGCACTATTTCCCTACCATATAGGCTTTACGCGGTTACACTCAGACCGGAGTAATAACTAAAATCTAGACTACTTCAAAAATCACCAGTTGCAGGGTACATTCTTGCCATATGAATGTATTAAAGTGAAGTTGAACGCCAGATCAAAAGAGTACTGGCCACATCGCTTTATAGAATTGCAAAAACTAAATTATGTTTAATGAAAACCGAATTTTCGCTTCATGAACAAACAAATATTATTTTAACATCAAACGATTCCCCTATGCTAAAAATCTATAAATAAATATTTAATCGATTTAAATATCATATCAATCGATCAATTATTAATTCAATTGATCAAGGAAGCAGGCAAGCAGAGAAAAGAGCAAAATGCAAGCAGTATATAATTTAAAAACTTTGTACTTACTGACTAAATATCGAACAAAATGGTAGCGTTACAGCATGGATTAGTAATCGTTATATACTAGTATTTACAATAGGACATGGAATTGCTTTGACCTAATGAAGACTGTGTTAACGTCAGTAAACTATATCTTTATACATGAAGCTCAAACGAGACGAATATAAATAATAATATACACATTTTTTTATTAGGTCTTGAATGATAAAACATTTAGTAGTAAATACATTTAAATAATATAGCCTTGTGAATTATTTATAAAGACGAAGGGGAGCAACTTTTCAAAGAAAACCTGTCGTGTAAGATTTTCTGCTCTCATGTTAATCTCATACGTGTGAGATAAGAGATAAATTGAACAAACCAGTGGTGAAGATAGACTCCAAAAGATTTTTTAATACGTCTCCATAGTTACAAATATTACTTTTTATCATGTAACAGTGTGTCTTAACATGTCAGAATAACTATGGCTTATGTAATTACGTTTTATAACCTGACCTCAGCTTTATCGTCGAAAAACAAGGAGCTCTTGGAAAGAGCTTCAGTGTGTATGGTCTTTTGCAATATGAAAATGGAATACAAGGAATTTTCTACATTAAGTTTAGAACAAAAAAATCATGCGCACATCGTGATATTGATCACAAGTATGGTAGTAGAGACACATTTGACCATTTGGTTTAAAATCATGGGAAGATTTTATGTTAAATCTACTTCTTACTCTTTCTCTGGGTAGAACATCAATTAAACGCGAATACAAAATGTTAGTGAGCGAAATATTGATTGTTTCGCGGAAAGGGAAATGCTAAATAAAGGCAATGTTGTTACTGTTGAGAAAGATGTTTCAGTGGACATACTGAAAGATAAAATATTTATTGCACTTTTGTCTTTGCACATCAGTTTTTTGAAAGCTTCTAAATACTTCATATCAGAAAGTTCAGTCTGCTTTCTCAAGTTACAAAATATGCGGGTCTTTCACATGCATGTAAAACATATAAATGCTATCCATGTAACCATCACCATATATCAATAGGGACAATATTTTGTTAGCAATGCGAATAGCATTTGAACACATTCGATCAATGGACAAAACTTATTTTCTTCATTCACCGAAATATGCAGTATGATTTTGACAGATGGAATAATAATAAACATCCTTATCTGAGTGGGCAATTGCTTTTCAAATCATATTGTTCGTCTTCTAACGATCCATTCTGATATGGAACTTTATGCGTCATATTCCATCAAAAATAGTGCAACAGAGGAGCATATGCAAATTTAGATGGACGAGGAAAGTTTAATATTGCTACATGTATCTTTCATGAAGTACACTAATTAAAGCTTTAGTATTCTACCCTCATATGAAGACCTTTAAAATCCATCCACCCAATTTGCTACAGATCGTTTGCAAAAAGTCTAAAATTTAAGATACAATTTAAACCCAACACCGCTCCCGTTTCAAAAGAAAGCACAAACCCAAACACCGCTCCCATTTTGTTTCTTAAAGAAAACACAAACCTAAAGACTACTGCCACTGAAATGTACATTTCGTCATGGAATTAACAAAGATTGGAGACAGCTTTCGTTCTAGTAGCGATGCAAAAAAGAACTTCAATTATCTAACGAAGAAATCAGCTGAAGGTTGTTTTCAGGATGCGTGAGCGCCGAAATGAACGATCCTCAATCATTAAAGATAACAGAATGAATTGCTGTTCTTGTGTTTTTCTAGGACAATGTATTTATGATTTCAACGCTCTTTCCCCCGTGTAATGGTTATACTTACATAAGCCTTTCTTGCGCGATTGAACTTGGGTAAGTATATGCACAACTATGCTTATATATTTTTATATTTGTACTTCGAAATTCGATCAAGTTATGAATCTATACGTAAAACTGGACAAACATGGAAATGAACCAACTTTGCGATTTGACACATTTATATTACACGTAATTACCGTATGAAAACTTTTAGCAACTTCCTAGTATTGAATATATATATATATATATATATATATAGATATATATATATATATATATATATATATATATATATATATATATACACACAGTGGGTACTGGCCATTGGGCATACCAGGACAAATCCCGGTGGGCCGCCGCAAAAAAATCCGTTTTTACCTGTGTTTTACTGGTGTGAGCAAAACCCCGGGCCTGTCCCGGCAGATAAGTCCAGGGCCGAGTTGCTTACCCAGTACACTCCTGTATATATATATATATATATATATATATATATATATATATAGTATATATATATATATATATATATATATATATATATACAGAGAAAGAGAGAGAGTCCTCAACAAAAATAAATTAGCTGACTTACCAGTTTGACCACCTGATATATCTTGTATGTTCCCACCATTCTTATGCATCTATTAACATAATGAGTATCTATTAATATTTGGTGGTCGATACCCATATAATGGATATGTAATGTCATATGTAAATCAATACTATTAGTATGGTACCATGTTTCATGCTGTGCTTTAGTTGTTCATCCCATCACTCTACACACTTTTATAGTACTTCAGTATCTTGCTTGAAAATTCGTAAAATTTAACATATTTCCCTGATATAGGACGCTTTTCGTCCAAAAAACTGCAATAATAATTTCATTGACTGTCAACACTAGGGCGATTAGAACGCTACTACGATAAGATAAGTTACAAATCATTGTGTATCATATATTTGGAAACAACCGCCTAACGAACATTGAGCGTGTCAAAATTCGCTAAATTATTTGGATGACATTTTGCTTTACCCTGTGTTTCCCACGTCACAGCCTTGTCAGATTAGCTGCCCGTTGATTCAACGGCACATTTTGAATCGACACTTGCTTCACAAGAAAGCTGTCTTGAAATGAACATTGTTACCGCTCAAGCGTTTATCAGTCCCCATCCATCGCCAAACTTTCAACAGCTTCGTTTCAATCAGTCAATGCAAACTCAAGTTTCACCTCGCTAACAAGTAGGGCATTACGAACGTCAAAACTATGCAATACGGCTAAATTGTATTTAAAGAAGAATTATTAAATTAATCAATATATTTTCATAAATTTTCCTTTGAGTGTATGTGTTTGTGTGTGCTTTCTGTATGATTCAAAATGTCGAAAAATCGTGTGTCGAATGTATATAAAAAAAATCGAATTTTAAAGAAGCTCAAACTTACTCATGCTGAAATTATTGGTCTAAAAGAAAAGACATAGTTCCAAAGCGCGTGATATCACGTGTCGACTCGAAATGGTAGTACACAACCATAAATGGCATGTACATCTCGTGTGACAATATGTTGATGCTTTCAAATTATCTTATGTGATAATAAAAAATAAAAACAAAATCTGTTATCGCCTACATGATGAAATAGTTTGAATGTATAGCAATATATATTCGCTATTATAGGGCATCGGATAGAACAAGTCTATTGAAGTGAAATTAACTCGTAGGGGTCATCAAAAAGTGTTACCGAGTGAACGTTTACACTACAAAATATATATCTCCCCTCCCCCTTCTCTCTCTCTCTCTCTCTCTCTCTCTCTCTCTCTCTCTCTCTCTCTCTCTCTCTCTCTCTCTCTCTCTCTCTCTCTGCATTAAGATTAGTATCATAATTTAACACAACATCAGAGTTACGTGTTGGGCACCAGATATAAGTGTTCATGCCTTGACTATGACTTGAAAAATATAAAAGAACGTGGTATGTAACACATTCTCTAGTCATGATGTGTCAGTATAGTATACACACTATCCTCACAATATCCTAAATGGCTTCACAGGTACAGCCTGGACACACAGACTGAGTATTTACCTTGGTCTTTAAGATATAACTATGTAAGTGGTATAAAACGATGTCAGGTCATTATAAATACAAGTATATTAAGTTTCATCTCACAATAGAAGGTTTTAAGTTCAAGACTTGACACGCGACCTTAACATCGAGGTTAAAATTATAAAATTCTCAATGAAAAAAACCCAACAAATTAAATTGTAAGAGTGTACTACAAAGTTTGACAATGCTACGTTTTACGGTTTTAGAGTTAAGGGCAAGATATTACAAAATAAGTAACACTCTGACGTGATTGTGACCTTGTCTTTGCAGACAGGATCTTGATAGTGGTGCATTTTATATCATCATCTCAGGTCGAAAATGCTTAATTTTAATCTACTTAACAGCTACTGAGCTACAGTCCAACCTTGATACAGTTTACATTGACCTTGAACATAGGCTCATAAAGGTGTTGTATGTCACATAACCTTGAGTTATGATGTATAAATATACAAGGTTCATCTCACTATGAGTTACAGCCCTGAAACAAAAATAATATTGATCTTTGTCCTTGACCTGGATGAAAAGACCACGAGAAATATATGTGAAAAATTCAGAAGATGTGATGCAAATATGTACATGTACTAAGTTTCAGATAAATACATTTAATGGCTTTGGAGTTACAGTCCGGATACAAAAGGTCGATAACCTTCACCTTGCTGATACGATCATAATAGTGATACGCATGATATGTACAAGATACACCGTCCAACTATGATTGTACAGGAGAAAAGTGTTTCATTACATAACCTGTTACAATTTAACGACTTCTATGTTGCAATTTGGATACACAATTAGTCTTATATACATGTAACAGTTTACCAATATTTCACACAACTATGTTTATCAGATTTAAAGTAATAGCCTACATACAAAAGTACATATAACCTTAACCTGTAACCTTGACCTTCAAGACAGAACTGAGAAAGTTTTATGCAACACACACCCTATTTATGATGTGTAAATGTGCAAATTATCATAGATCTGTAAAATGTTCAAATTTATTTTGCAGGCAAAGCCTCTAATTGCAAGCCAACAGGGTGGTTTCAGTAAACCTAACATTCAGAATATGTTTGGAAAATTTTCACAACACTCTTGTATCTTATACATACCGTCTCTATATTTTCTTCAAGAAACACAGAGGGCGTTATCAATTGTTGTTTACATATTTGATGTTTGCTGTGCTCATCATCAAATTCAGTGTAATCCAAAGCACAATGACTCATCATTTTACAAAGTGAGATCTGAAATAAAGTATTGCCTTGTATTTTCTTTTTTTAACAATGTGATGATAACAATTACAAGTTTCAGATACTTTCAAAATTTAGAAGAAAATCTTTGTTGACAAAGCACGCCTACCGTGCAACATCTTGTTCATGACATGAGAAACACAGAACACCAATGTACATGTATTGCAATATCTTGTTCATGACACGAGAAACACAGAACACCAATGTACATGTATTGTAACTTAAATATATATATATATATATATATAACTTCCAACTGCACACATTAACTGTATCGAAAAGAACTTTTATTTTAATTTCCGGTAGCAAAAATTTTTATCAACAACTACAAACCACAGAAACTCTAAGTAAAACATCATTTTTCATCTGTCCCAATTATAAAATATTCCAATTATCATACTTTGTTTTCATACAATATAAATTGCTTTTTTCCATTAATTGGTACAACTGAAGTGGTTGTGAGGCATACACACGCAGTGAAAGGGGAAAGAAAAATAACAAATAACAGAAACAATTGCAGTTGAATATTTTCTTTCATTTGTTTCAAAGTTTAATCAAAATAAAAATAAAACTGTTGAAGTTTTGGGGTGGTGGTGGGTTGTTTTTAATGTGAAGCCATCAGTGTGAGATTTCATGGTATTAATCACAGTTACTCAGAGTATTAGGTATTCAAGGTCCACTGAAGTCGTGGAAGGAGAAAAATTGGTTTCTTAAACTTCAGATGATAATTTTAAAAGATTTTTTGAAAGTAATATTTATGTGTAGATACTAGACAACAACACTGTTTTGCATGCATTAGCGCAGTACAGCATTTTTTCCAAATACATACAACTGGGTGAATATTTGAGCAGAAAATAAACCCATTCAGTGGATGCTCTGGAGCTAAAGTACATATTTGGAAAAGGCAGAAAAATGCATAGAATCCTTCATCATCATAATTACAATGATCCCAATTACGTCCATGAAATCTGAATTCACAAAGTGTCTAAACAGACAAAACGTTTTGGGATTCCAATATTTGATAGTCATTGCCAGGTATATTGGATTGAATAGTGGTGCCAAAAAGGGCTTGTAAAGGTCTTTTATGTAATGTGATACCTAAAAATCTTTTTTTTTAAAACCGGAAACAAATAAGGAATATAAAGTAGAACAAATGTATAAGTGCAATGTTCTGCTGAATTTATATGCAGCACAAATGTTCATTATATTATTTTATATAATAATAATAATAATAATAATAATAATAATAATAATAATAATAATGATAATAACAAGTATCAACAACAACATCATCATCTTCATCTGTTGTTGCTTTCAACACAAAATTATTTCCTTGTATATTTATAAAAACAAAAATTTTCCATTAAATTATCTATTGAAAATGTGCAAATTATTTTTTCTACCAGGACTATATTATTTGCAATATAAAGTATTCTATATGAAATGCCTGAAATCATGCAGCTCAGTTCTATAGGCGCAATACAGATGACTGAATCTCTCTCTCCGTTGGTGTCAAGAAATATGTGTGTGACATTAAAAACACTTGAGAACTTTAACTTCTATGTCCTGCTCAAAGTTTAAAATGTAACTTGTTGTGGGTCAAAAAGTTGTATTTGCAAATGGAATATAATTTCCCAGAGTTTTGATTTGTTTTTCACACCGAAGAGCAATGCTGTTTAAAAAAGCAAACAAAAAAAAAACATAACTTGTCTCTCCATTAGTAGCATCAAATCGGCGTGGTGCATGCTAGGTAAAAGGTACTAAATTTTTGTACTTTCTTCAATGATGGCGGTTGCTGTTATCTGCCGTCTCAAGACCACCTGACTTGTGACGCAGTAGTCAACGAATTAATTTTGTATGGGCATATAGCACATACTCTATTAGACAGACAGGACAAAAATTGAGAAAAACAGCTGCGGTCGTGATCGACACTTACATATTGCGTGCAGTGAGAATTCAGACCGAAAACCATCGATTATGCCGCATTTATTTATTTATTTAGGTACACTCTGCACCATCGCCGCCAAGTAAGCGCCTCTGCTATCTGGTGATTCACTATACAATTTTGTATATTATCCAGACGTCGACCACAATAGTTCCAAACACTTGACCCGTTTACTTTGTTTGTTGTGATGACTTGCTAAAGTCAATTTGATATATGTCTCGATTGTAATTTTAACTAAGTAAATTTCTTCGTAAAAACGTGTTAAAATGTGCTTTTACAAAATGTAAAATTGCCCATGCTTATTGGAGCACTTCTGTTGTCAAATCTTCAATTTCGGAGATGAGTGGTTCTTGCACGTTGTCAAGCTTTTCAGTTTTGGATGTAAGTAATTTTTCATGCAGTCCGCAATTCAATAATGCCTAAATGGAAGTAATCGGTTTTGAAGAACATCAAAACTTACGACGTTTGCATTTAGGTTTCAAAATAACCTACCAACTTTTATGTTTCTCAGACTACATTACATATAGTATGGCTGAGAACTGCAGTTTATATGGTTGCTAGTGAACACATTTCCAAGCTCTGTAAATCGAGTAATAGGGGCTGTTGCTCAGATTTGTAGCAAAAAAGAACTTTTTTTTTATATCCATTATATTTGTTGGGAAAAAAAGAATTATCTCGAGATACATTTTTAAAAATCTGGTTCGAAAGAAAATTTCAGCTCCCACCCATACCCAGCCCGAAAATTAAATGGTCGGTCCCTAACTGGTAACAATGTTCATTTCAGAGGTAGCTTTCTTCAGAAGTGACTTTAGCTTGCGCAAGCAGGCATCTATAAAGAAAACGGATATATTTATTAAAAATATTTTACAAAGCAGCTATCTGACGTCTGTATTCCAAACGACGTATAAAATAAGATACGTTTTACTGAGATGCATGCAATTACGCATGAGCAGGGTCATTCTCGACATTCGAATAGAACACAAATTAAAGGAATTCGAATTTCAATGAATGTTGAGTAGCAGCTCGAAAATATTTTACTTCCATAGTAAGAATAAATTGTCAATACTTAAAATAAAGAACCATAAATCAAAAGATAGTTGTTACCTTAATCCACTTTACTGTATGCTAACGAGTTACCTTTATCCACTTTACTGTATGCTGACGAGTTACCTTTATGCACAATACTGTATGCTAACGAGTTACCTTTATGCACTTTACTGTATGATAACGAGTTACCTTTATCCATTTTACTGTATGCTAACGAGTTACCTTGATGCGCTTTACTGTATGCTAACGAGTTACCTTTATGCACTTTACTGTATGCTAACGAGTTACCTTTATTCATTTTACTGTATGATAACGAGTTACCTTTATGCACTTTACTGTATGCTAACGAGTTACCTTTATGCATTTCACTGTATGCTAACGAGTTACCTTGATGCACTTTACTGTATGCTAACGAGTTACCTTTATGCATTTTACTGTATGCTAACGAGTTACCTTTATGCACTTTACTGTATGCTAACGAGTTACCTTGATGCACTTTACTGTACGCTAACGAGTTACCTTGATGCACTTTACTATATGCTAACGAGTTACCTTTATCCATTTTACTGTACGCTAACGAGTTACCTTTATTCATTTTACTGTATGATAACGAGTTACCTTTATGCACTTTACTGTATGCTAACGAGTTACCTTTATGCATTTTACTGTATGCTAACGAGTTACCTTTATTCATTTTACTGTATGATAACGAGTTACCTTGATGCACTTTACTGTATGCTAACGAGTTACCTTTATGCATTTTACTGTATGCTAACGAGTTACCTTTATGCATTTCACTGTATGCTAACGAGTTACCTTGATGCACTTTACTGTATGCTAACGAGTTACCTTTATGCACTTTACTGTACGCTAACGAGTTACCTTTATGCACTTTACTGTATGCTAACGAGTTACCTTTATTCATTTTACTGTATGCTAACGAGTTACCTTTATTCATTTTACTGTATGATAACGTGTTACCTTTATGCACTTTGCTGTATGCTAACGAGTTACCTTTATCCACTTTACTGTATGCTAACGAGTTACCTTTATCCACTTTACTGTATGGTAACGAGTTACCTTTATCCATTTTACTGTATGCTAACGAGTTACCTTTATGCACTTTACTGTATGCTAACGAGTTACCTTTATGCACTTTACTGTATCTAACGAGTTACCTTTATGCACTTTACTGTATGCTAACGAGTTACCTTTATGCACTTTACTGTATGCTAACGAGTTACCTTTAGGCACTTTACTGTATGCTAACGAGTTACCTTTAGGCACTTTACTGTATGCTAACGAGTTACCTTTATCCATTTTACTGTATGCTAACGAGTTACCTTTATCCACTTTACTGTATGCTAACGAATTTAAGCAATAACTAGTTGCAAAATAAGGCAAAGACGATGATTGCTTCGAGCATGCATGTTATCACCATTTGAAGTCGACTATGATGTGACAATGTTCATTTTCTGCTCCATGCTTAAATTTTAATTTTCCTGAGTACTTTACGCTTCCTGCTACTACTACTGCTACTACTATTGATATGACGACGAGGATAATGCCAATACCATCACCAACCATAATAACACAAATGCCACTATTACTTCTATTAGTGCTGCTATAATTTCTTTTAGCGGTAGAGCAGATTTACTTTTCTCTTTATTTTATCCTACCTCATTTTGACTTCAATTAAAGAAATAATATCATAGAATATCACACACACACACACACACACACACGCGCGCTCGCGCGATCTCAGGGATGTAGAATAGTCTCGATTGCGCCCTCCTGCACGTGGAGTAGGAGCAAAAGTGGATCAGTGGTTAGCGTGCGGGACTCGAGAACGTAGGGGTGGGGGTTCGAATCCGACCATCGGATCGGCTACTGTGGTGTTTCCCTGGGCATGGTTTGTGTGTTTGCCTAATTTCCTCGGCACTAAATAACCTACTTATGTTGCTGCACCGTAAAACATTAAACCAAACCAACCAATCCAATTTACTTTTCAGAACATTTCAACCATTTCTGTGATTGAGTTTTAATGGAATACCAGCTGTTGTATTGTAGAGTGAACTAATCGCGTTGTCCTTAAATAGTGAATGACTTTTGTGTCTCTTGAAAGGTCTTGTTGCTTTGACGTGTTTGGGCGTGCATTGAAATTCAAGCTCCGGAAAGCCCCACTTTTTGACAAAGTTTACACTTACATATTTGTTCGATGAGAAAGGCTATCTCCAATACATTGATTCTATTTCCCAGACCTCCATATTCTCTCATTGTTCGACCTTTCCACTGGATATTGGACCCTGTGCAAATATGCGGTAGATTGGTTTGCCTGTTTGTCAAATCTTCATGATAAATGGGGCATGATATTGATTATATGTCGTCAGAAAGCGCATATTCTACAGATCTTGATGTTTCGGAAAACAGCTCTATTGTGAGAAATAACAAGCAAAGAAGTCACAATGAAAAGAGCTTCATAGCAAAATTTTCATTTTCATGACCTCTTGATATGTTCTACACAAATACAGATTTTTATATACGGTGTTATTATTCAACTAGCAGTCAATTACCAATTGAGATTGTCTTTAAAACAATAAAAGTTCTTATAATGTCAAACAACGTCATTAGAAGGACAATTAGTTTTGTATTGAATCAAAGAGTCATCGTAGGTAAACTCTGAACAAGGGAAACGCGTTTACTTGCTCTGTGACATGTTTATAACGGGCACAAAGAGGAAGTTTACAAGACTCAAATTATCGAAATTCTTGACCAGCTTGTTTTCAACTTCCACTGCAATAAAACATCAAGAGCTAATATGTATGTCATTTTTACGTTTCACTAAGACGGTCAGTAGGCGAAGTTTATACCTGAGCTCGATTGATAAATATTCTTTCATATGATATTTTTGCTCAAAAATCGATCCAAAGAAAATTAGATATATACAGTATCAAAGGATTTGAAGTTGCAAAGTAAGGAATCGTATAAAATTTATAATTGGTTCTTACTCCATATTATTAACCATACAGATTTGTACTTTATTCGACACAGCTTAAATGTAATATACGAGACTCCATTTTGAAGAATTGTTTTTAATAAAACAGCCACATGTAGCAAAGCTAAAAATTTGTTTCAGCGCTACGGCAAATGAAACATTCTTCCATTTACCTTATCCACGAATCCAGCAAATTAATTTTTTGTAATAGGTAATGTCTTCAACAGTATATGATAAAAAAGGATTTTTTTTCAAGTAAAGGAGTGATAAGCAACTCAAAGGAAAACATCTACGGTAAGTGAAACATCCCTATGGTTTCAAATATCACCAATTTAATAGGTATCCTAGGTGATGTGGCTCATAAAAAAATTCCCATTTAATTATATGGTACCGTATTGAACTTTGATCCATATTTATATATGAATGATTCCTGTCAGTGAGTTAGCATTTTTTATATGCCCGCATTCAACGAAGGCGGGGATATTGTGAAGGTGTGCGTGCACCAGTCTGCCTGCCCCTATGTCCGTCTGTCCGCGAAAGAGTTCTTCATTGCTTAATCTCTCACACGGTTTAGATGTAAAATGAAACCAAAGAGGCAAAATGAAGAGTTGGTGTAGATGCGAAATAGGAATTTTTTTCCCTGTCTCATTTTGGAGTGAATTTCTGAAGACCAAAAGTTAGAAAAGAGAGGAAATATAAAAACTAAGCTTTAGAAAGATGCTCGTTATCAGTTATCTTCTTATATTGGATGATTTTCTAAGTGACGGTTTATTTTAAATGTGCAGTATAATTTCTGGTTTATGTTTTAATACGTTTATTGAAAATGTATCAAAATTGGGGTATTTTGAGAATCCAATGTCTTGAAGAAGCTTGTCGTCGCTACTCCATTTTAACTGCTTGGAGGATTTAATTATCTCTGGAAAATTTGACGAAAAATGCAAGAAATGAGGATCTGAGAATCACGTGCTATGAAGAAATTTTTCGACGCTTCCCTCCCCCCCCCCAACATGCCTGGAAAGATTTATTTTAAACTGTATAGGCTAAGTGAGGAATACATGTATATACGCAATACGGTTTAACTTTTTCGCTTTCTCATTTTTGTAAATTCTCCGAACAATTGTTTTAAAATAATGTATTTTAAGAATCCTGTTTTCGGTATTAGCTTTTCATTGTTTCTCTTCCCACGCTGCTTGGAGTATTACATTGAGACTTGGTGGTTTTGTAGCTTTCTGCTCAAAAATTGTAAAATGTTGTCCTTAAAATTGTAAAAAAGTAAAAACTTTAAAAAAAACAAATCTTTAAAGGAAAAAACTCGTTCTCACTTCTCACACTTAGCTGATAAGAAGATTTTATTTATTTATGTGTCTTTTTTCTGGCTGGACATTTTAGTAAATTACTTAAGAATTATTGTGAACTTTCTGGGACTGCATTTTGTATAGTTTTCTTATTGAATTTTTTCAAATATTTAAAATGAAGATATTTACCATGGATTTTTTTTTTACCACGTACTTTGTTTAGTCGTAAGTCGAATAGCACAGCAGAATCTAATTTTCTATATCACATAATAAATATGTTATTTTTTATTTTATTTTATTTTGTTTTCTCATAGCGTTGAAAAATTATATCTGAAACTTGAACGTCAAGGATGCATTTTTCATTCAATTAAATCTTGCTAGGTAAGTAAAAGAAAATTAATATTTAAAACGACAGAGTTTCCTTGTAGGGTTGAGCCACATTAGAGTGAATGGTAATCAAACAAGAGGTAATAAAATCGGTCAAAACAAAAAACAATGTGGAAGAAAACCAGATGAGGCTTACAAGGTACCAGCAAACGAATTAGCAATGCGAGGAGAAGCAATAGATAATCTGTTCGAAAAAGACTACAAGACATCAAGGACTGAACAACAAGGATTAGAACAAATAGATGAGGATCTGTAACAGATGAAGGAGGACATGGTAAGACAGAGAAAACAGAGGCTCTAACAAGGAAATGGTTTGATTTAGGACACTGTCGATATCCAACTTTATGTTGCTTATTGGTATCTGCTATCACATATACAAATTGGAGTAATTGCCAAATTCAACTGTACAAAGCAAAGACAAAAAGCAAGAAAGTAAAACGAAAAGAGTTGCCAAAGGCTGTGGTATAGCCTGGAAAAAGTCCAACGTTGGAAACTTCTCAGTGCAATCCAACTGTGCAACCTAGCTATGACTATAACAGTTAGGTGTATTTTCTCGGGTTGTTTGGTACGTTTACATCAATTTAGCTGAAATACTTTTCGAAATTAGTATACTCACCACCACTCCACCCCACCACCCCTTCCCAGATCGTAATTTGATACCATTAAAAAAAATGGTATCACAAGACGAAGTAAATTCGATAGTTCTTTTAGCCTGCGGCTCATCATAAATGTTTAAACAGATAATGACCAATCTTGCGTGTCTTCTCATAAGATTTCTCACATTACAATCACGCCATATTGACATTAAGACGTTCATATGGCCATTCAAACCAGATAACAGCCAGTTGATAGAGTAGGAAGCTCAACATAATTTTTTATTACTAACTTTGACACAAAGAATCATGGCACTGAGGCCTGTAAATATTGGAGAAATTATATTATAGTGCCAACAAATATGGATACAGATACCAAACACAGAGAAACTTGTGAACATTTGTTGTCATCAAATATGCAATCAACAGCATTGCTGAAATTTCTAGAGAAAGCATCCTACTGACCCAGATTTCTTGACCAACTGCTACTCTATTGGCTAATAGGCAGATAGGAGCCAGATGAGCTATCTCATGCCTACTTGGACCTCTTGTTATTGTGCTGAATGCTGCTATAATACCAGATAAGACAACTGATACAATTGCAATTTTGGCCAAATGTTTGATAATGATGTGTATTACTTTGTGCAGTCTATCCAGAAAAAAAATTAAGTGCGTGTATTTATGCAGCTGTAGACCTGGCATAATTTTTTTTGTTTTAAAAAAATAGAGGTAAATGAAGCCTAGATAGACAGGTAACCTCCCCCTTTCCCCATTCCCAAATCCACGGGTGCTGTATATGAAAATCCGGAGCCCTGTGATCTGATAGGAGGCCTACCCACCAGACCATTAGAGGTTACAGCAACTATTTGTATATAGGTTCTCAGTTCCTTACGTACTGTTCTTGACACCGTTAATTTTTCAATGGTATGTTGTTGATTGTTTTTCTGATATATCTTTAAAAGCATACAAACTATATTTTGCTATTATTTTATGCAAATTGGAATTTTCTCAAACTCAGATTTGGCATCCAGGGAACAACCGTCAGCAAATAGGAACAGACGAACAGACACGACCTGTAACTTTGTCTTCGCCTGTAGTCTCCTCAGATTGAACAGCCTGCTGTCAGTACGGTATCTGATGTCGATCCCAATGTCATAATCACGGAAAGCATCAGTAAACATGGCAGAGAACATCATACTGAAGAGGGTTGGGGCCAAGACACAGCCTTGCTTGACTCCATTGGTGACTGGGAATGATTCAGATGACTCGCCGTCGTTCACGACACGACCGAGCATGCCATCATGGAATTGTCAAACCATCACATTGAATTTCTCTAGGCAACCAAATTTTGCCATGATCTTCCAAAGGCACCCATAACTAACTGTCAAAAGCTTTTGTCAGGCCAATGACTGTCGTGTACAGGTTGGAGTTCTGTTCCTGGCATTTCTCCTGGAATTGACGAGCTGCAAGCACCATGTCTGTGGTCCCTCGTCCTTTCCTGAAGCCACACTGACTCTCAGTCATTATTCCTTGATCTATGTGATGCGCAAGGCGATTCAGCAGATTTCTGGCGAGGATTTTGCCAGCTATTGACAGCAAGTAGATGGCCCGACGGTTGTCGCAGGATTGTCTGTTGCCTTTCCTTTCCGCTTGTATATGCATCCTTTTACTAGTGGGGTATAGTTCTTTGAGTCCACATTAACTGGAAGAGTTCAGTCAGTTTCTGTACCATGTGCGAGCCTCCGGCTTTGTAGACTTCTGCTGGCATAGCATCTGCTCTAGGTGCTTTGCCATTTGACAGCAGATCAACTGCTTTCTCAGTTTCAGTCAGCGTTAGAGGATCAGCAAGCGATATATTGATTTCCATTTGGGGCAGTCGGTTAATTGCCTCCTCACTGATAGATGACTGTTGATTGAGGATGTTGTTGAAGTGTTCTGCCCATCTTTTAAATATCTTTTCTTTGTCAGTGAGCAGTGTGGTGCTGTCAGCAATGGAGATGTTATTGATGACTATGGCCCGTAGACTGTCTTCAAAGCATCATAGAAGTTCTTCATGTCATTCCTGTCTGCGTAGGACTGAATCTCATCTGCCTTATTGCTCAGCCATGAGTCTTGCAAATCGCTGAGTTTACATTAGACTGTCCTCTAGATGTTGTTGAAGGCTTCCTTTTTAGATGATGAAGTGCTGTCTTCTAAACAGGCCGTCTGTAGCCGATGTTTCTCTTTCGGAAGTCTCTGTATTGCAGCATCGTTCTCATCAAACCAATCTTGATGTTTACATGTGGTGGGACCGAGGGTTTTGGATACAGCTTTGTACACAGAGTCTCTAAAGGATGCCCAGTTTTCCTTGACATTCTCAGAGTTCATATCAATTATATCTAGTTCACAGTTCTTCGACAAATGCCTGTTTTACATTGTCCTGTTTCAATTAGGAAACATTGAGCTTTTGGGAACTTTATTTGCCTTGTGGTCGTCGACTAGGCTGAATTTGGATATTGAGATTGGAGACTATGAGCGTGTAGTCAGTCCAGCATTATGCACTTCTCATGGCCTTCGTCACTCAAACATCATGCCTGTCTCTCCTCATAATGATGACGTAGTCAGTGAGATGCCAGTGCTTGGCACGTGGTTGCATCCAGAAACGTCTTGTTGCGGTCTGGCAGGCGAAAGACTGTGTTGGTGATTAGAATATCGCGTTCAGAGCATTATCTATCTATCTATCTATCTATCTATCTATCTATCTATCTATCTATCTATCTATCTATCTATCTATATATATATATATATATATATATATATATATATATATATATATGTTTTGTTATTTTAATACATGTCCGGCTAAAAGCAATAATATTTCAAAAATTGAGACTGAATCTGATATCTATTTAAATGTGCATTAAATTGTAGAAGGAAGAGCAGAGCAGCTGATAGAAATTACGTTAAATAGTTCAGAATAACTGACAAAAAGAAACCCAAATACGTTGACAGTTTGATCATAGTTGCTAGAAGCGATGGTCCTACCACCTACAATGACGGAAGGTATAATTACGCTGGAATAAAACAATAAACAACAAATATTATCAGAACACAACCTATTATATTACTATGCAGACAAAGTCGATATATATAATCCCTGAAAAAGGTACACTTGTAATATTTAAAATTAGCAGCATCAAGTCTCGTTTGTTGTTTATTGTGATTTTAAAAGTATCATCGTACCACAAATTTTAATATTGCTAACCAGCAGTCAGATATATCCTGGATAATACAAACATCTACACACATTCAATCAGAGTTTTGTGTGTACCTAAAGTGAATTCATAAATGTTACAGGCCAACATTTGCATAGGTATTGATTGCATTCATGTGTTTTACAACTGGTTGGGTACGACCACACAACTACTTTAAAATAAATTAAGACCGACAAATGCAAAACGTGTGTTGTTTACATAGAATAGCATGCCATATCTGTAAGAAAGAGATATTTTAAAAAGAAAATGTTAACGCTCATGATCACTTAACAGGCCAGTACAGAAGGGATGTTCATAAAGAATGCAGGGTAAGTTTTGGATACCAAAAGTGTATCCCATTATTCATTCATAACTTCTTTGACTATGACAGTCACTTGCTTTTATCAAGACGATTGCAATAAATACTCCAGATTAATAGGTAAATATAGGTAAATATAGTACCGAATAACGACGAGAAATATCTTTCATTTAGCAATGATCTCATAGTTGATAGGTTCATGAATTATGATAAGGAAATAATTATAAAGAGCGCTTAGATATGGAGACAGTTATCGGTTCATATGACAGTCATTAGAGTACCTATCAATAGAGTTAAGAGATGAAAAAAATCCAGAAACAGTGAAATATTTATGTGAGATGCAGTGGCTCAGTGGTCAGCGTGCTAGACTCGCAACTGAAAGGTGCTTGTTTGCATTATACCGTCAGACTAGAATAGGTCAGCTACCATGGTGTGTCCTTGGGCCAGGTACTTTAGAACAATTGCCTCGGCACTAAATAACCTACTTGTGTTGCTGTAAAATATTAAACCAAATCAAATTCATGCGAAACGGATATTTATCCATATGAGTAATTTAATAGCTTCGAAAGGTTCGATGAAACAACACTATCTCCTATAGAAACGTTTTACTCATTACTTAACGATTGAACATATCTGATGGCATTTACCAGTATGTGCGCGATGTGAATAAGATGCTTTAATATTGTGTGACATTTTTGAGGTATTTCGTAATGTACGCATGTAACACTAAAAATGTACCCCAACGTATTATCGCAATGCACAAGGACTTGCACATGATGCGAGTGTAAAGAGATCAGGTGCTGAGTCAGGACTTTTGCCAGACTATGATATGTTCTATGTCTTGGAGAGTGGAATTCGCATAATTTACATGATACTACATATATACGAATAGGAAATAACGACTACTACTCGCAAATAGATGTCAAAGTACAAAATAATAGCGGGTATGAAAGGTCAAGGTCGTTCATTATGTACCTAGACGCCAATGATAATGTATAATAAAGCTGATACAAATTGTTCATAATCCTGATTTAACAATTTAGTGACATATTGTTGCAAATCTTTTATTGTGTGTACCTTTTAATTAACAAAAAGTGATGGAACCTAATTAAATCCATAATTGTTAACCAATGTCTCTGGTAATATTTCAGCTTTAAAAATATCCAAGAATATTTATATATTTTCATTGCCAACACGAACAAGACTAGATCCTAAATCTATTGTTTGACTAAATTGTATTTCGCCTGTTGAACATACCAATACTGGAATACCATCCATTTTCTTCTGAATTGGTACAATCTGAAAATCGTAAAGCAATGTACATCCAGTATTAAGTTTAGTTTATTTTTTCATTAAGAACTTTTTGTGCTTATCAATGTTCTAATAGTATCAAACAATGCAATATTATTCACCCTCATTAAATATTAAATTCAGTGTAGAATGTCTCTATGCTTGTGCTTATTTCAGTTTTAATTCCATCAATGCTACCACTTATTTCGACAGATTTTTGTATCTCTTTCATTTTTTATGCATCTGTAGCTATTCTTAACTTTGTTTCAAATCATTAAATTATTTTCTCGTGTGTTAAATTATTTTGTCTATTTTGTCAATACTACCTTGCATCACAACGACATTTTTAGCCAGTTAACTTTGAGCCTATTTTTTTAAAAAACATATCAGCTTGTTCAAACTCAACGTGTAATTTGTTGTTAAATTCAGTGAATGTAACATTTTGTATTGTTTTGATCTTATCACTCAAATATGTAATATATAAATCGTAAGTTGTTTTCATAGATTTAATCGGGTTTTGTATTCACATTTAATTTATTTTTGGCATCCTCTATCTTTTTGATCGGCTATTAATCATTCTCTTCTGCAACCCTGGCAATTTACAATTTATTAGTGTTAGCTATTATTTTGTTGTTAAGGTCAATAACATTTGTGCCCGAATCTTTCATTATCTTTTGTTTAGGTCAGTAACATTTGTGCCCAAATCATTCATTAGTTTTTGTTCAGATCAATAACTTTTGTGCCCGAATCTTTCATCAACTTATTAATTTCTTGATAGTTCTGTTGGATTTCATTATTCAACTTTTTCAGTAATTGTTCAAGCTGAGATTGTAAAGAACTGTATTCTTCAAGAAATTCTTTATTTCCCTGATATCACTACCCAACGCATCCATATCACTGTACTGCTCGATTGGTTGTAAATAATGTCGGACGCTAGGTATTTCAACGCCTTGGTCGAAATCTCCATTCGGAACAACATAAGATCTTCACCTTACTGACTGTAGGTCTTGAATAGCAGCAGATAATGTAAGTAAGCATTCTCTGAAATAATTCCAGTGCATTTACAATATATGTTTCTGTTCTCATCAATCTGTTTGTTTAACTCTGAGATATTTGTTTGCTCTTTCAGTGTTACTTAGCATCGCTTTCATCCGTTTTGTCTTAATGTTAAAAGCAAACGATGAGTCACTGTGACTTTATTTTGTTTACATTGTTGCTGCTGTTTGTTTATTTTTTAAATTTTGTTTTGTTCTACTCAGTGCACAAAAAAGAAAATCCAATGTTGTCTAGGAAATCGAGTGAATTTTGTTTGGTTTTTAAATATATGAGTGGTGAAGGACTTGAGAGTATTTTGAACAGTTAGAGAGGTGGATGTGTGGAAATTTGAATTTCTTGCAATTTCTGTATGCATTTTAAATTTGCGCCCACCCCAGAAAGGTCAAAAAGTTATAACTTTTAATATGGCAAAACATTCTCACCCCTCTTACTGCTACTATCACAGAGTCTAGAGTTGAATCTTCGCGTAATGAAACCAAACAATAAATAAATAAAATAAACAAAAAACAAATACAAATAAAATAAAAATTAAACAAAATTCTCGCAGCTATTTCCTCAATAAATGTTCTACTATTTTTTAATTGTACAAATTTACATTTACATGAAAATTTGCAAACTTCATGTCTCGTATGTTCGCTTTCTCTTCCCCTTTGTTATTATTTGCATGACGTTGTGACTTCATGCGGCGTTATTACACGTGTTATATATACAACAATTATGATCCGAGTATATTTAATAACACAGTAGTCATGTCATAAAAATTTACATTAGACTTCCTAAGTAATTTTGCGTCTTAAGTTGTGGAAAAAATAGCGTATAAAGCAAAACTCTGCATATGGTCTTAGTGTGTCAATAGATACGTAGACGTTGCAGGAAAGACCCCATTTGCATAGTGTATTGCAATATGAAAATCAAATATTTTTTTTTATAAATACGGTAGTACAAAAATCAGGCAAACGGTATGAAATCTTTTAGAGTGCCGATAGCTGTAGAGACGGAATCGACCATTTAATTTAAAATCTTATCAAAAATTTTGTATGATTCGCTTCCTGGTTATTCATCCGAATAAACCCCTAATTCGATTTAAAAATGACGAAAAATGACGACGAGGAAGCTATTTCTCTACGAAGTTAATATGAAAACTTTAAAGGTAACTTATCCATTGTTTTTTTCAGTGAGGATCTAGTGGTAATTAGGTCAAGTTAGTTTCAGTCTTGCCTTGTGAGTTCTTTACGTCGCCATGTTGTATCATGTCTTGTTTGGTTACAACAATTTAAAGATATTAAGGGATCTTTTATTCCAACCCCACCCAACCCACCAGCCCATTTCATGAAATGACGAAAATGACTGCCTATTGTACAAAATTGCCAATTGCACATCCGGATATATTTATATCTATATATATCTATCTATTGATTAGATCGAACTCAGGTCAGAATGAAACAATAATCAGCGTGTAGTAAGCATTGCAGAAGTATCCATTTCGTGAGAAACTTTTTACAAAATGCTTTAACTTACCGAAACGTACACGAAGCAAAGACAAGCCAGAAATGTGTCTCGTAAACATCAGCTAAACCTTTCCGTGGCAATATTTGCTACCCAAGTCTCGTGATTGTTCCCCTTTTGTTAAAATGAATCTTTAGGTGAACTCACCGGCTAAAATTAAGTATTTACCTTTGTAAAGGTGGAATATTCTAAAAGCTAACAATTATATACATTTATTTAACTATGTTTGTCGATAGGTAGTAAACAGTGGACTTACCAGTTGGACTACATGTACCTCAGTTGTTCAACTCATGAATACTCGATGTTATATTGTACGGGACCAATTGTAAGCTCTAAACATATTCAATATTTACCTTGGATTGTTGCTACCATGTAAATGGATATGTAATTGAAAAAGAGTACAATACGTTTCTAGCAGCGTTCCCTGAGTAAAGTTTGATATAGTATCATTCAAATCGATATCAATGTTAAGTGCCATAAATTCTGGAGTATATCTGTTTTCATTATTTAAGAAGCATATCGCTCTATGCTTCCATTAAGCTTCTATATTGTACTGAAAAACAACCAGTCTTACACATTCACTTTTTCTTTCCGAAAACGCCCTGGCTTTAAGCAAAATTGACTTTGAAGCTAGTCGAAAATCTATACTACAGCTATCAGAATGCCATCATTAGAAGAGTTATAGGCTTTGCATATTTTATCGTATGTGGTTATCGATCTCCAAGGGAGGCTACTGCTGACTCTTTCTATACATTGGCTGTTACTTATAAATTAATGCAGGACATTACACTGATGGTATAATTGGGTATATTTTTTAAAAAAAACTTTTAAGAAGTGCCATATATTGAGTGAATCCTTTATTTTTTAATTGTCAGTTTCTCATTCTGCGAACCGTAAAGTTTTTCCTCCAAGTCGGTACTGCAAGTCTCTTTCATACCAGCTTTGAATCATCTCTTGAACTCAAAACCTTACTTCCCTCTAGGTCCCACAACCGCCATCCTATCCTTGCTCCAATGGCGAAATTCAAACTGTGCTATATTTGCGTACATCTGAACAAGTCCAGTATTTACTCCTGATATTTACTCTACTTCTCTAACGGTGTAGAAGATATTTTGGACTGACACGTGCATGAATGCATCAGCATAGTTAGATCAGAGCAGAGTGCGTGAGTGTTCTTTGAATAACACCAGGAAGAGAGAGAGAGAGAGAGAGAGAGAGAGAGAGAGAGAGAGAGAGAGAGAGAGAGAGAGAGAGAGATAGAGAGAGAGAGAATGGGATTGGGCACAAGTTCTAATAACTTAATTAACCCTCTCCATACATGATTCAAATTTTGCAACATATTTCAACATGACAACAGTGTAGCAAAAACTAATAATGCAAAATGATTGGGAGAGAGAGAGACCAATCATTTAGGGTATCAATTCCCTTCAAGCTATACCACAGAGTCTGACACATACAAATACTAAGACAAACGATGCTTACTCTGCAAACATATCCCTGAGTAAAAAACGCTTTGGAGTTCAAGCACAGGAGTAAGCTATAACACCAAGCAAAGACTGGGATGTTATAGGAAAAAAAAGTCATGTATCTCCTGAATTGAAAAAAACTGTGCTGCTCAATACGTTTACGAGACTGTGGAAAGGGAATTAATAACCACAGAAGCCATATTTGTGGACTTCATAAAGGAAATGAATAACCACAGGAGCCACATTCGCAATAAACTCGGCACTAAACTCGCCAACCGTTATAATTCAGCCAGACGTTACGTCGAGTCCCTTGAGATGCTCTCAATGGAGTCCAGTCCAGGTTGGACCGAGTAAGAGCGCATATGAAAGGCAGAAATACGGGATTGATCAGCTAGAAACACACCGGGAATTTGGCCTTAACGACTAACATTTTGTGACCGGTTCCACCAGTTTTATTACATTTTTACTAGTATTATTCCGGCTACAGAATTTTTTGTGACCTACTTCTACAATATCGTCATTAATAATAATAATAATAATAATAATATTAATAATAATAATAATAATAATATAATAATAATAATTAATAATAATAATATAATTATTATTATTATTATTATTATTGTTGTTGTTGTTGTTGTTGTTGTTATTATTATTATTATTATTATTATTATTATTATTATTATTATTATTATTATCGTTTTTTGTTGTTGTTGTTGTTAATATTTCCACCGCCCCTTTTATCCTCCAGTTTCTTCTGTGAAAGTTTAATTTTAGTATTTTTTACAGCAATCCTATACAGATACATAATTCTCTATTCAATATCAAATAGATTATGTTTACCAGGGATATAATATTCGGTACTAAAAAAAAACAAGATTCTATTACTAGGTCAACTGGGGCGCTGCCTTTCATCCACCGCGTGAATCCTTTGTTTTCCATTGTAACAGAATTTAACGCTTTTCCTCAATTTATCATATACACTTTAAATTATGTTCACTTTTGACCGTTTTATTTTATGCAAGAACCTTTTGTTCTTTGCTAACCTTTATCGCATTGAAATATTTTTATCGTAGATTCTGACTATTTTTTCCTCATCTTTTCTTTCATTTCGTAGAGGATTTTTTTCGTACCATATTATAAATACTCTCCTACCCTTAACTTTTGTGTTAAGTGTTTGTTTTGTCTTCGCAATATGTCTTTTGTCCCCCGACTAACTGAGAGCTTGCCTGGCTTGAAACGTTGGACTATAATTCGCACTCGCACCATTATAATTTTTTGTGTCATATATATATATAATCTACCTTCCTGAAGAGCATCCATGACAATGATGAGGCAACGCTCGGAGCAATAAAGTATGGATTTATGACTAATATTTTCTGTTGAATTAATAACTTTTATATTGTACTGAAAAACAACCAGTCTTACACATTCACTTTTTCTTTCCGAACACGCCCTGGCTTTAATCAAAATTGACTTTGAAGCTAGTCGAAAATCTATACTACAGCTATCAGAATGCCATCATTAGAAGAGTTATAGGCTTTGCATATTTTATCGTATGTGGTTATCGATCTCCAAGGGAGGCTACTGCTGACTCTTTCTATACATTGGCTGTTACTTATAAATTAATGCAGGACAGTATACTGATGGTATAATTGGATATATTTAAAAAATATAAAAAATGTTTTAGAAGTGACATATATACTTCCATACCCTTAACTTTTGTGTTAAGTGTTTGTTTTGTCTTCGTAAGATGTCTTTTGTCCCCCTGACTAACTGAGAGCTTGCCTGGCTTGAAACGTTGCACTATAATTCGCACCCGATGATGAGACGGCGCTTGGAGCAATAAAGTATGGATTTATGACTAATATTTTCTGTTGAATTAGTAACTTCTCTCTCTCTCTCTCTCATAACATGGTTACTATCCCTTTAGAATCTGAATCAAATTCAGCGTTTATGAAAAAATGTTGCCACCACTTCCATTTTTAGAGAAGGTAAAAGGTTTTAGTAGTCGTTTTAATTTTGTGTACCAGAAATATATTTTGACTTCAATGTAGTGAAATTATCAATGAAGTAAAAAAAAAAAAAAAAAAAAAAAAATTATTTTCCTTTTGTTATCTTATGATACTGTTGATGAATGCCAACAATGATGTTCTTGAGTTACAACAGAGTGGTAGCTACTTTAGTGTAAATTGAATCAACTGTGTTGTCCTTTAATAATTAGTAATACTTTTATCTTTTCAAGGCTCCGATCTCATTGGGACAAAAAGCAACTAGATACGGCCCATTGGGTTTTCTAATGCAATTTAATTCGATCTGGATTTGGAAAAAGTTTCCTTATTGTCAAAATTGCCATTATGCCTTTATTGGATGAGAAAGCCCGTCGACGATCCTTTTAATCATTCTGTCATAACACAACGTTTTGCTACATATCCCACGTTCCCACTGGGTATTGAACTTTGTACAAATATTTTGTTGATGAGTTTTCTCTCTTTGTCCAAGCTTCGTGTTTTAATGGGTATCATAACCTAAGGGACAGAAAAATGCTTTCGCAGAATTTGATATCAAAGGTTAAGTTTACTGATATAACTGAAGTACAATAATACTTCGAAGATTCAAAATTAAGTGGGCTAAACTTTTCTTGTTCGAGTTTCAGGCGTTCTTAGTTTTTGAGGTAGCAGGAAAGAGAAACTTTGCTTTCGGGCCTATGGAAGTTATTCGATTGATGTCAAGGATTGGATTGGCTGGTGTTTGATTTATCGAAATTTTATTGTTAAAGCAATTAGAGTTTACAAAGTTCCACGGTGGACTTTTTATATTTTATTATAATTTCAAATTTTACCATTAATAAATTGTAGATAATATATATGTTGATATGTGTTTCTTTCTTGTTATTCGTATCCAGACAAGAATTATGACCTAGTGGAGAATATTTAGGATTGTGAATGCACATTAACAAACACGGAACAAGTTATTAAAACTTGTTCAAAAGTTTAGTATTTGTGTGCGTTGAATATGAGAAAGCTAAATGCTTGCTGGCTGTATAAAGTATGTAGATGGACATTAAAAAGGTATGAACTAAAATGGAATCACTTTCAACTTTGTATTAGTTTGTTTTCAATGCAAATTGATATTAATCATCTACAGCAGTCATATAGTATGCCCACTCTTGATGCCCTAATAATCATCTACAGCAGTCATATAGTATGCCCACTCTTGATACCCTAATAATCATCTACAGCTGCCATAGAGTATGCCCACTCTTGATGCCCTAATAATCATGTACAGCTGCCATATAGTATGCACACTCTTGATGCCCTAATAATCATGTACAGCTGCCATATAGTATGCCCACTCTTGATGCCCTAATACTCATCTACAGCTGCATATAGTATGCCACTCTTGATGCCCTAATAATCATCTACAGCTGCCATACGGTATGCCGCTCTTGATGCCCTAACATTCATCTACAGCTGCCATATAGTATGCCCACTCTTGATGCTCATATTAAAATTCGGTGCTCGTTGAACAATTTTAAAACTTTGCATTAAAATTGACATTATGTTTGAATATCCATTGCCCCCATTAACATTCGAATTAGGAATTCAAAATATATTTGATACACGAACTATTTAAAATGAAACACGACACGTTCTTTTAACTTCCTACATACAGGTATTGATATTATAGACATACATGAAACAGTAACAGCGTTTCTACTTCTGCATTTACTACGAGGGCGCAGTCTGTTAAACACGACTGTTATAATACTGTGATATGCGTAGTAAAGGTACTATAAGATACATACAGATGTGATGTACACGGAAGAAAGACTTGCGTTCAATCAAAGATTTTGATAGAAACAAGGAAACGCCAAAGGAATATCTAGTTAATTTATTATTTTCATACTTAGTCCAGTCTGACAACGGGATCGATTCCAGGGACTAATCCCCACCAAGCACAGTACCAAAAAGTTCAAAATAACAATTACATTCAACTGACTCGCCCTTTTTATTGACAAAAAAAAAACAAAATTGAAAGCCTAAGTAACAACACTCCCCTCATTCAATGTTATTCCCTGCCGATTATCATGTCATACTCAACTAAAAACAAAGCTTGGACAAAGAGGAATAAATGTATCTATTATACGTATAAAGTTGAATACTTTAAACAAGATGCAGAAGGACATTTAGATGCTGTGGACAAAAATAAAACAGTCTGAGGCAAACGTTCTTAGCAAATGAATCTATCAAGTGTAAGACAGACAATAAATACATATTGTAATTAAGCTTAGCTGAATTTCCAAGCACGCCGCAGCTCAAATTGTTGAAACCTGTCACATTATCGACAAAAAGATGGGCAAACAGGTCCGCGGGACTCCTACATTGTGTGCTAGCATTCTTTTCAGTAATAAATGATTGACTCCTGCAGTGTATTCCGAGATGAGATTGAATTTCATTCTATACTGCAGACTAAGGAATGAAACAGACAACGAAGTACAACACAATAAAGCATTCCTCAATTCTTGCTTTCTTTCTCATGTATTTAACAGAGATGATATTGACACCAAGTCTAATGTAACGATTTACGTAATAAACGATTCATGTGCTCCTTGAGTCCACATGCATTTACAATAATATACAAAATAAATCAATCGAGATTGTTATATGCAAATAATATTCGCTCAATTCTAAACATCTTTTAAACCATTATTGTGATATATTCTGATCAGACTGTGGCGTTTTATCACCTGTGAGCATATTAGGATAGCGGTCTGGTCCAGATCTGGACTCAATACCCGTATCCAAGTTAGAATAAAAGCTAAATGATATAATTTGATAAGTTGTTATGCAAGTTGTACGAAACAAACTGTTGGCAATAGTTTAGGCATGTCCTTCGCGTGTTTATTACTGGTCAAAGGTTAAAGTCACAAGCAATATGATGCAAATTTAATCTTCGCGATCTAAGACCTGTTTGAAATATTCAGCCTTAACTGAAAATTTACATAAAATTGTTCTCGGATAGGAGTTAAACATTTAATTTACTTGGGGGTCTGGGGATAAGAGGTCAAGATGATAAAAAATATTTTATATTTATATCTTTTTTACAAGTTAAGCTTATCAAAGCAAACGTTTTAATTGCTTAAGTATAGAAGTACATGAAGGTATAACTCCCTAATAGTGTGGCTATTCCCTCTTAAATGATTAATTTATAGAATTTAAAATAAAAAAACTTTTAAAAAAATTCATCAGTTGGGTATTTTATGAAGAGTTTCCATTGTAACACATTTCGACAACTCTTATTTTTTTCTCAGAGTTCTGTATGTGGGGGAAAAATGGCCAACTAGTAGAAATTGTACAGGGATGCTACAGAATTAATATTCAGCGAAAAATTCATACCATTACTCATGTGCATAAGTGTTTACCTTATGCAGCAACTTGAAACATTATATTATCTGTCTTTCAGACACATCTCATGTTTTCTTATTTTCTTAGTTAGAAATAACAAAGATATCTCACTGAGTGAATAAGAATTACATTTTGTCATTTACATAATTATATAAAATTTCTTTTGGCATGTGCAGTTTCTTTTGTTTACAATATTTAAACGTTTAACGATGATTTAATTTAGTTGGAAATTCGTGACATGTAGAATGTTTACTCTTGCATATACATAATTATTTGTATAAAATCCTGTTAAGATTAAAAAAGAAGACATCATTCAACTTTTTTTGTGATATACTGACATAGAATAGGAACCGTAACAAAGGTACAATCAGACTCGTACAGGATGAATCAGATATAATGAGAATAGCTGATCTGGCGAGAGGTGGCAAAACACATTCTCATCTTTAATGTTCTAGATCGATTGATGACTTTATCCACAGGCAAGGTTCATCAGAGGAAATCTAGAAATCTATAGAGAACAGTCTACAAGAAAATGTAAACTGTTTAACTATTTCACAGAGGAAAGGCTTTGTGAAAAGTAATAAAATACGAGTGTTTAGGAAACCTGACGATAGGTAAAAATACCGACCTTTGAATGCAAGACGCAAGGCGTTGGTATGCTATCTTCGACAGCTCATTGCTGGCGCAGTAGCATGGTGATCAAGACATGAAGCATCATTTGGCTATCATATTTTCATTTAAAGATCTAAGACATTTTAGAAGGCAACAAAGTCCGATCAAAACGGTCGGACTCCATTAGTAATAACTACACTTAAATGCCACAGTCAGACTGCGAAAGTGTACAGTATATGCATTAATACAGAATGGCCCCTCTCGTGACATCAATGAAGACGCTGTTGGAATTTGAGCGTCTTAACTGACGTTGTCATGAAATGAAGTATTACCCTATTGAGTGGAAAATGCCTCTAGTTATCTGCATACCTGTATTTAATCGATACAACAATGAAAACTTTAATAACACGCTGAGAATCATCGTTGGACTTGTAACGGTGAACCTGCCATACATTTGTTCTTGTTAAAATGTATCGTACTGAACTACAAAAGGCTTCTTAACAATTTAATTAAGTCATTTGGGGATGCTTTTGATCACCATATCCGCATATAGGAAAGGATTTTTACCAATGTCAAATAGATAAAACGAACATAAGTAATAAACCTTCTGCATACCTATCCAACAAATGAAGAAGCTTCATGCTTCTAGTGACTGCACGCAATAGCTTTACAAAGTGATGATGGTGATATAGCAGTTATAGTTTTGTGATAATTTTCTAGTGGGATTGTCACTGCAGACACATAAATGCATGCAGGTCATGATTAGGAAACTAGGAACAAAGATGCTCCTATTTAATGATACTACAAGATAAGTGGGTGATGTACTCTGACGAGAATGCAAAAGTGTTTCCTCTCGAATGGAACTGGTAAACACTTTGCTTCGAATATATAACAGAAGCATCAGAAAGGTTATGAACAGCTGCTTCCGCAGCCTGGCAATATCGGATGGAGGAGACTGGGTAAGCAATGTGGCAAGGGGTTCCATCCTCAAACTGTAAGGCGACGTAATGGAAATTGTAATAAGCTGATGAACTTGGGATTTTATTTTAACAAGAACAAGAAACATCTCCAAAAGAAAATAATTGTTGCATCATGTGTGCAGCTGTGTCTGTCAGTCTTACGTATGACAACACTGGTATATTACAAACTGAATCGTTCAAGTTCAATTGATCATCAATTGCAAAGGTTGGTGCATATTCAGATTAAGCCTGTTGTATTAGAAAGGATCTAAGAAATTTACTAATTTATTTTACACCGATACAGAATGTAATTCATATCAAATTTATTAGTTTTTGTCGTCATGGCTACAGTGTACTGACAATGTTAGGCAGAGTATTGTTCAAATGGCTCTTCTGATCAGGATAAAAAGGTTCTTAAGAAATGTTTGTTACTCTTCATCGATCGCACAGCAGCCAATCTTTACTTAGTGGTATCAAAAAGCTTGAAGTTATTGGACTTTTCTGAAGTATCAATAAACGTAATGTTATCAATAAAAAAATCGCCTTGCCAATTGTTGTCCAAAAGAGTAGAATATAGTTATATGTTCAGTAAAGTAAAAGTACCTGAGCATTCAATAAAGAAGTTATCCAATAAAGACCTTTCATATGTGGGCATATTTTCAAAAGAAACAAGATCTTATGCAAGAAGCCCCCTGTTCCTTTATCTTTCATTTCATAACATGGCAGATCAATATGGTTTCTTAGTAAAATAAAATAACGTTGTTGAATATTCTGACCAAGTTTCTAGCAGCTACCATGCGGACAAGAAATTACAAACTGACGCATGATTATCTTGGGGACATCGACGACGTATTCCCTTTTGTTAACGCATTATAGAATCTATATTCTTCTTAGGTGGGTTTAGCTACCGATGTGTTCTCATCTCTAGATTACTTTTCTGAAAGTGATACAGAGCCTCAGACAGGATGGAGGCTATTTTATTTCATACCAAATACAATAAATTAATAATATACCAGGTTTCAACTCTACGCGAATGTTTTATTTCTGCATTAGCAGTATTGTGCGTGGAATACTTAACTAAGGATATATTTCTAATAAATATTTTTTCGATCGTATCATTATATATTATCTGTTCCGGTCAAGCAGAATTTCACATAAATGGACAAATAAAAAGTTCTTGATTCTATGTATCCCTTATTAGGTAGAAATTTAAATAGTTGTGGTATATGCGGTACATAAACCGTATGCGTATTAAGGCTAACTTATTGTTTTTATATGTCTTAGGATCTGATGGATTGGTTTATAGCAGTTAGTCTCTGATCTACGATAGGAAGGGGTAACTGGGTAATTTGGGGCTCCTTTTGAAAAGCGTCGCAGGCCTATATATACTTGATATATGCACATGGTTAACAGCGTTTTATTTATATGGGTCCAAGTAGGATGTCTTTGTGTCCTTATATTAGTTTTATATGCTTTCTTTGTGAAATTGATCAACTGTTCGTTGAATGTTCCCGCCTTGAGTTCATGTGTTTTTATTTCGCCATGTTTTATTATCTCTCATACGCGTCTTAATTTTCACCATAATCATATGTTTATCGATCTGCACAAACTCTTGGATGCTTCAACCACTTTGTAGAAGACTGTTTAATACTTACTAAATGACTGAGATACTCACTGAAGGTTGTATGTCGTATAAGGCTTGGTGAATAGGCACTACTGACATATTGCACATGCAATAAGGACTTTTTAAAATGGATATATGGCAAAATGTGATGAGAGTATTTTCATTTAAATTAAGTAGATACATCATTTAAATTACAAATTGAAATTGCAGCCTGAAATGTGATCTGATGAAATAAAATCTCAATATTTCATCAAGGCAGCCACAATAACCATCTTCCCAATCGTGTATATCCACGAGCTGCGATTGGCTAGTACACTGGTAGAACTGAGAGCGCAAACGTTTTGTCTATTTCAGGACACATAGGAACGAATTTTATGTCTTGTAGAGACATACATCTGTCGCTATATAATTGTTCTAAGATTACTTCTAGATAGTATTTTTTATTCTTCGGAAAAATGCAAAGAAAAAAAGCTGTCAAAGTCTCTCACAATTTATTACTATATTTACCTTGATTTTCATACATTTTATATAAAATGTCAAGTTCAAACTGAATAATGGCATTACAAATGTGAGAAAAAAAAAGTAATAAAATTAACAAAAAAACGTTAAGAAAGGTGAAACTTTGTGAAAACACACTACTATTAGCATGATTGATGATTCATAGCCAAATTTGATGACTACTGGGCAAAAGTAAGAGATTTAACAAGAGAGGTCATTAGTTTGAAATTGAACTTTAGTAGTTAAATTTCAAACTATTGAACATTAGACTCGTCAAATAAATGGATGCATGTGATAGCAGCAAAACAGAGAAAAGGTAAAACGTGGCAAAAATGCAAACAGTGTAAGGATTGCTTATACATCCTAACATGTGATGGAGGATTCGCAATGCCATCCTATCACATAGCAAAAATCATTGACATTGATACATTTAAATGCAGTGGGGAAAGACATTGAAGTTTACAACAATTTATACACGCTAAAGACATTTGGAAAAAACTTGGAAGATGTAGAATGGATAATGAGGATCACAAAAAGGAGTATATGAAGCAGAGAGATAAAAAAAAATCAGATATAAATTACGAAAACGATTAGAAGAGGAAAACGAGCAAGCAAACGGAAAATAAATTAGTGAATGTGTTATAGTTTTTTTATTTAATTGAAGCATAGCAATTTGTGACAATTAAATAATGGATGTTAGATTTAAACAATTAGCAAGAAGTGTACCTTATCCTTCAAATCTTTGTTATGCAACTCAGCTAAATCTACACTTAACCTAGACATTGCACACATATTCAAAGAGATAAAAAGTTATTACACATAAACAAATTCTATCATACACAAGCCGCTAAATATATTTGAGTACTGCACTTTAAGCTTTGACAGAGACGGCAAAGTTATTAGATACAGAGCACAGTGTGCTATTACATTCTGTGAGAATCAGTGTAACTTGGCAGAATGGATGGCAACAACCGAATGTGGAATATCTTATTGGAATTAATTTGATCAAATCGTGCCAGAGTTAGTCAAATATTACCTGATAAACTAGTTTTAATACACCCCCCCCCCAAAAAAAAAAACATAAATATGAAACAATTTAACATTATCTGCAATAACTTTAACATTGTACCAAGTCATGACGGAAGATACATTAACTTAACAAGGTAAATACTTGTTTGAATTGTATCTGAAGACAATTAAACGGTAAAACCTGCTGTTGGACGTGTTAAAGACTTAGAAACATCATTCTAAGCACGGAGCTGGTATGGTTGAATACTGGAAAAAAATTGTCAGCTGATGAAATTAACTCACTGGTAAAGAGTGATGAAAACAAAAAGGATGGACTTACTTCCGTCTTTAAGATGGCACTGGTTTGACAGTAGAAGGAATAGCTAGACTGAGTCAAAGTATCAGGTCTTGTGTGATATGTATTTTCGGTGCTCAAGTGAAAACATAACATCTGTTGCGCAGTACGTTTCCATTCTTCATGAAACTATGTAAAAGTTATCTGAGAAATTATTTTGGGTGAACAAGGCTACGACTCAGATTCCGGCAATATATTTCTGATTCCAAATGTAGTCTAGAATATGCTGTTGATGGAGATCATTTATGTTTATTACCGAATGAGATTGTGGTGAAAACTGGTAGCATTGTTGATTACAACAACTTTCTTTAAAATAAGACTGAACACTGCCATAAATACACAAGTAGCAAAACATGTTCATTACTGATACGCAGTTTAACACAATTTGTCAAAACATATACAGTGGAATAGAAGAATAGACCATTTGTAAGAACTATGCAGACAAGATGGACAGAAAAGGTGATAGTCTTGTAATCGCAACTTCACATGGTGTAAAAGACAAAGATCATAAAACAAACACACTTTATAATCATGATGATGGTTACAGAACCTGGACTAATTGACTATTTTGAATACAGATCATCAATTGTATGTTGCCGTGTCTACACCTCTGATCAAAGCTGCAATCCAAAGGCCAACTAATGTTAGAATAAGGAAAATGACATAAACTTCCGAGAAAGTAAGAACCTGTGTAGCTGTTGTAAAAAACAAACTATCTTATAATACTGCCGGTTATACCAGGCAATTCTGCTCATGCCCTTCTTGATAGCTCCTCAGCAACTCCTATTAAACCTTTTGCTAAATTTGCTTCCATAATCATACCCAGAGCTATAATATTTGTGGCAATTGTCACACCTTTGTCAGTAAATAGTTGTTTCAATCTTTCACCTAATGGTATTTTTTAAAAATTCTGAATTAATTTTGTCCATTTTGTCTATAAAGTTACATTTTCTAAAAATTCTTTAAATTTAGCTTCCTTGGTTGTATGTGTTTCTTTATTGATTTCTTTCTATATGTTTTCTATCTGTGCCTCATACGTTTCAACGTCTGGTTTTAAATGTGATATCACTGATTCAGCAAGCGTAACAACATCTACATAACCTCTCTTAATTCCCTTTCTTGTTGCAGAGTAAATAATGTTCGCTCTGTAGGTGAATTTTTTCCACTTTGAATTTTTTTGTTTGTTTGTTTGTTATATTTTCTGCTTCTCATGCGCTTCGGTTCAATGTTGTTTTTTTTATTGTTTGCATGTCTATTTTGGCTAAAAATCTTATTTACTGTCTTTGTTCAACAGTGGGTTTGAACGCTTGTTGTAAACAACTGCCTATAAGTCTGCCATTTGGCTGTATCTATCTATTTCCTCCTTTTCTCCAGCCCAATAAGTTAAGGAAATTGCTCCAGATTTCGTCATTATAGAGCTAGGTTCGGAGATTTTATTTGGGTAACCCTTTTTTGAAATTTGTTTTGATTCTTGGCCTACATCATGATAATACAGTGTTTTCCCCTAGATTTCAGTTAATTGCTATTTTATTAATTGCTATTGTGTACCATCTATGTTAAAATCGTGTTTTAACAAATTGTTTGTATATATATATATATATATATATATATATATATATATATATATATATATATATATATATATCCTAAAGCTGCAGGTACAAGAGTGTGTTGTATTGTGGTATTTCAAATCCCTCATTAGATAAATTGTTAACAGTGAAATCATCTTCAGTTATTGAATCCGTAGTTTGTTCCTCGTAACCATCTCCATCGTAAATAAGATTTTCAAATGTATGATCAAAATCTTCTCAACCAACGTTTGCCATTTTCACACTATTTAGATGGATGAAAAAGCAACTTTAATACGAATAAGATTTCGCAGAAGATAAAAACAGCAGTAGCTTTATTGTCTCTGAAATTGAACAATACCAGCAAGAGTTTAAAATATGTATAGCAAATGGAACACGCGAGGAGATAACTATAAACATTTTAACTGACAAGGAGTTTGAAAACAATGGACGAAAGGAGAAATCAAGAAAACAGACAAGATCTTTGTGATGAAAGATCCGCTAAACTATCAAAGTCATTGTCAGATGTCATTATTCTAGCAGTAACAACTCAGATAAGTTAATTTCTACCCACTGATGATTTGAATAAATTATGGACAGAGTTAACAGAAGATTAGAGGACATATAATGGTATTAGATACTTCACTGGGTTTTTGTCATTTAAGTGGGATGATCTCTATGAGCATTGAATGCGAGTTTAATAACATTCAAAAGTATAATTTTTAGAAATACCATCATAGCACATAAATAATGCTTTATAAATGTGTACTGGCTGCTTTGTAAACGATGCACATTTTCCCCTAGACCTCAATTGTAAAAAATGTTGCTACTACTGGAGTGTCTATCTACTACGTAGTTAATGCCAGAAGGGAAATAAAAAGAGAGATAAAGCAGACTAAAACGTGTGATCCAAAATTTCATCAACGATAAAGTTGACAGTTTTCAAAACGTCAACGTTTCTAATAGACTCTTCTGTCTCTTCTTCAGCAGACATTTTATCATTTTCTGATCTGTTTTACTAGCTATTATATATGTTGTGTTTCACCTGTGAAAATATCTTCTAAGCTGTTCACAATTAGATATGTCAAAAGAAGATGGAATAATACGACCTATGTTTAAATCACCATTGCGTTCACCTGATTGTTTCTTTGTAAAATAAATGGAAGGTGAGGAAATAAGAAATGAAGTATTTTCGAAGGTTGACAGATCGCCAGAGAAGGTAACTTAACAAAAAGAAGGTATCGCGTACAGTTGAATATGGTAGAAAACTTGAGAAACGTTCACAAGAATTTAAAAGATCAAAATCAGAGAGGCCAGAACAGGAATATGAAAAAAAATGTTGCATCACAAGATGAAGGAAATGGTTCAAGTTCACGTAGCTCAAGCAAGTGATATCACTGGATAGATAGTGATATTACTGTTTTAAGTTTGGTGTTCATGTATACACAGAGCACAGCTGGTTATATTTTCAAACCTGCTAGACCTGATAAAACACACATAAAATACAATTAAATTAGTTACTGTACGAAATGAACAGCCAAGTCCAATTCAGCATGTTGTAAAACTTTACAATAATAAATGCCTGATGAGATCAGGAACATAATTAGCACTGTTTACTGTGTAACATTAAACTCCGTTCTTACAGTCCGTTACAGCATGCTTTTCAAGAAGATGTTGAACTTTACAATAGGTCCACCTACTCACAAAGTTGTTATGTATCCTACATTGCCGAGAGACAATATGTATTATTTAAGGGTTGCAAATGGAAAAAATTAAGAACGTTTTTGTTAAATAGATCGAACATTACAGGAATTAGAGGAAGAAATACAAAGTAATGTATACAAGTTTAAACTGGGTAGAGATTAAGATGGCTACCGTTTCAGATCGAATAGGTGTAGCAGCAGGAACAGCTACAGGATTTATCATCTCTCAAGTTTTTAGCGGATTGAGTTCAACAATAAAAAAAGTTGATATACAGCTAAGTTTTCAAAACATGATGAGATGTTGACACCTGCCATCTGTAAGTTAAAACAGTATCGATGATATATTGGGTAGGTCATTAAGCAAAAAAGGAAATCGGTCATGATGAATTTAATCTGAGAGTTAATGTGTACAACACATACATGAAAATAACGAATGCAGTCAGGAAGAAAATAAACAACATGGAGTCCAGATACTGACGAGCTAAAAAGAGAAGTAATGAAAATTTGCAACGGAAACCTACTGAGTTCAAAATGAACATAGCAAATACACTCGACTACCGGAATGACACTGACAGGACAATGTTCAGTTACTTAGTTGTCGAATAATTTGTTTTCTTCATTTTCATCAATGTTTAGCATTGTCTCTAGCTAACCTAAGTTGAAATTTGCATCAGCCATTTTGCACGATATCGTGATGTTTTCACAACAAGATATGTAAATAGACGATGTTTATTTATTCAGTTATAATATACTTTAGTAGTAGCATCGCCAAAGATATCTCAATTATTTCAAGAAATAACGTCAGTCCAGTATTTAGCTTATCTTTTTAAAACATAGTTAAAAAAAAAAACTTTCCGTGAGAAGTCTAAGTTAGAGTGATTCCTGATTTTAAATATAGTCAGTATTGAGTGTAGAAAAGTTGTGCGGGGGAAGGGGGGGGGGGCGTATTGTGCTGGTTTTGGTCAATGAGATTGCTGGAAATCGTGTTTGAAGAAATATACATTTTATTATACTGATTTCATTTTAATAAAGCCTAGGCAACATAAACTTTGTGATTTATATAGCCTGCTTGCAGGTAAAATATGAGTATATACTTATTGCCCTTGTAATGGGTGCTGGTGTTTTTGTTGGATATCTTTAAAGCGTAGCGACTTTGCGTAGCTATTGAATAGCAAGGATGGCTTGGTATCCACTCATGCAATAGAAAACGCCCTAGAGTAATAAACCTCATAATATGACACGTTGTTGTATTACACACACTTTCGGTAGTATCGAATCTGAGCAAAAGTGCCTATTCCTGTGTTGAGGTCCAGTGTCATAATTGTACCTGGAGCATTTTTAATATTGTTGGATGTAAAGATTAAACAAGATACTAAAAAGATAATGGTAGACAAAAAAAAAAAGACAAAAAAAATTAAAGTCGTAATGTGAGTGTTAAGAACTTCATAGGTCACCATTGCACTTGACTGTAGAAGAACACATGCTAATAGAATATATGGTACAGGCCTTAAATTAACTAATGTTCGACTAGGTACTTACTTTCAGATAAACACAAAAAAATAACGTAGATGCACACAAAATGTATATTTATTTTGTTTTATATGCTCATGAACATCTTCAAACAACCAAGTAAAAATGTACATGATTCTTACTATTCTCAAATATATTACTATTACCCAAACAATGTCCGAGTGAAATAATGGATGATGTTACAGATGCGTTGAAAAGGGATAACATAGCATGATATTATGTTAATTTCGAGTAGATTGCAAAAATGCTAAAATATAAAGATAACACGAGGACTACACATTGGTGTATGAGATCCTAAACAAGTTACAGGGCAATGAAATAAATAGAAAGAATGCTGGTCCGGTTATGGAGATATTTAAATTGTCTGCTAATTCTGTAAAATGAGATACGTTGATCAAACCTTAAACTATCCTTTTTGGACAAGATATTTTCCATGTGTGATTTCGGCACATATATAAAACCTTCTAAGAGAAAGAACAATCATACATTAAACTAATTACTATGGGAGCAGTTTCTACACGACATTCATATTAATAATAAAATAATGGTTGATACATACTCTACGACAGCGAGAGAAACCTACACTGTGTTTTACGAACACACAGAGCTTTTTGTAGTTAAATAGTGTTAGCACTAACTAATCTATTTGAAAGAACTTCTTAACACGATTGCATGTGGTGTAACAAATTGTTGGAAAAACAATGTTTGCACTACATTAGATTGAAACAGATTACAAGAACTTCATTTTCTATGTTTTCAATATCTGTCCACCCTTTATGTACAACAAGACTTACAGCAGAATATGGGTTTTGCTAAAGACGATAATGTAATCGTGATAGATTCTAAGAATAAATTATAAAAATTATTATAAATGCTCAAGAGTGTTTACCAGGGCACTAATATCTTGTTTCTAATAGACGATTGCGCCAATTTTGAGCATGCAAAGAAGAAGGCAGCTAATTTAAGAAAGTTAGCATTCGATGCTTCGCATAACAGAATATATGTTTGGGTGATAGTACAGAAATAGCATTCTGTCATAATGGACCTGCATGAGAATGTTAGGTTCTTAATGGTTGTTCACGTTAAAGATAAGATGTCGATGGAAAGCCTATTAGAGTAAAACAACGTGGTACGCGTAACAATGAGAGAAGAAATATTTGAAATCTGGAAAGAAATAAACGTTTAATGAGGTTGGAATATACCTTGATTACAATGTGGTAGAGTAACCATATGGAAGTGTGGTTATATTATCCACTAAAGAACGTTTATCATCGTATGCAGACAAAGCAGCCTACTGTAATATTGCACAACTCATAATGGTACCATCTAATTAAATTCATCTCTTAGTAATTTACATTTGTGTTAAGAAGACAATCCTTCTAAGACCACAAGCATCTTGTATAGGTACAACACATAATTCATAATTTTAAATAAAAGTCTGTAGCTTTCTTATTCATTTGAGGGACACCGAATATATTATCTTTCTTGTAATTAGTTGTGTCATAAAACTGGATTTATCTTTTATGTCATTGTAAAAGTATGTCTTGACATGAATATATAATGTATCAGTGATTGACAACCTCATTGTTGTCACTATAGTCTACTGTGATAAAAGTCGCACATCAAAGACTTACTTATTTCTAGCATGTTGAAGCTACCATAAATGGGTTTGGTTAATTCGATTTCCTTTTAAACTGGCTAACACAAGGTTTGTCTGTGATTGCAAATGATAGATCGTTCTGGTATTTGCAAAATTTCATTTCATCAGTGCATATTTTTACACTAGTTCTCATGCGTAGATTTTCCATCTGTTTACCAAACACAGAATTATTCATGAGCCGAAGAAATCCTTTTACAAGTCATTGGTTGCTTTTTGTCGTATACTGGTATTCAATTAGCTGTGACATTTTAGTCACTGTTCTTGGTCGAATAACACAGATCTATGTATCTTCTTTAGTTTCAAACGCAACTGAACGTACAACTTTATATTACGATAGAGGATACCGTATTTCTCTTTATTCTTTAACGTGCACAATAACTTTGGTACTAACATTATTGCGCCTTTTTCCTCCTCTTCTAATTTCTTATGTAATGTGATAAATTACATTCTTGTGGGGTTAATTATTTGCAGTTAGGGTCAGTGTTTGAAATAATCCTGTTGAGGTGTTGCTATCTCCAAATCTATTTCTATTATACCAACACAATTTTCCTCATTTTCCAAGGTGTTAGATTGTCTTTTATGGCTTTGTTTTGTTGTTGGATGTTACCCATCTAAAGTTTCTTAAACTTACATAAATTGACTCATTGCCAATTTCTACAAATTACAAGGATCTTGATACGTGATAATTGCCCTTTACCGACTAAATTATCCATCATCTCTCATTTTACCTTCATCATCGACGTAGTACTCATGATTTGTACTCATGATTTGCTTTAGCGTATCTATGTGGTATCATGCTAATTCCTCCTCTGATTTTGTTTCATTAAACCTTTCAAAATCTTTCATGGCCTTGTATGGGCAATTATCATTTCGCAAATATTTGAATTCTATTTTGTAAACATTTTTTATTGTTTCAGCAAATTTGTTAATTTTTTTTATTCTTGCAATTTATTCTAACGATTGTCACATGAACCGTAAACTATCTACAGATCTGATCGTCCTCTTTACAACAACTTCTTTGCCATTCTTTAAAATCTATAGACTATGAAATCCTTACTAAACTAAATGTAGTTTACATCCTTATTTGATATTATTGTTACTTCTTGATCAGTGTCGTTTTTCACCAGCATCGGAATGAATCATAACCACAGAAATTATGGATAATTAGTAGAATATATTTTGGATGTCTGCAATTAAAATGACACTCATTATGTTTATGATCTTTTGTACTTACCAGTTAGATGACTGTCATCCTTTGTTTTTTGTTTCTTTTCACAAATATGTACTATATTGCTGGCATTAGTATGCTTATCTTTATGTGTAAATATCATTGTGGCAGCTTTTTTAGGTAAAAGTTCTTCATACACTTGTTCCTCTTTATACTATAGGCTCATATTATTTGTGTTTAGATTTAATGTGAAGACAAAACCTTCCTGGTATATGTTTGGATGCTTGCATTGCCCATGCTTTGTTTGAGTCTTGTTTGCAAGTGTTTGTTGGTTTCATATTTCTTTGGAAATTACAATATATGTATATACATTGTAATATAGAACACATTAAATATTTATTTTATTTTAATAGGTTTTGACTTTATCATCTGAATCCTCTTTAGGCGTTGTGTATATTGAGTTATTTACTTGATTACACAATGTTTAATATTGTTGGTGCTGAAATGATTCTAGTGTTTATTTATTCAAGATTATACCAATCTTGATAAATCCTTGATTCCACAATAATATGTAAATCCAGCAACTACCATTAATACGTTCACGTGACTGCCTCGTACTCTTCCTGTTACTCTAACTGGTTTTATAATACGAGTTTGTGTACATTCACAGATACAGTGCGATTATTTTGAATTCATCAAGGTCGTCTATTGTAACTGGGCATCTATGAAACCAATATTTATATCTGTCAAGGTTATATTCTGATTGTACGGATGATCTCTTGGTCGATTGATCATAGACTCAACGGCATAAAAACATATTTATTGTATATATTGTGAACGTTAATATATCCATTTCTGTCTTTCATTCATCTTAGTAATTACATGATAATCTTCCTCTCATTACCAAAAGACTTGTAACTATACTTATTTTCTGGTCAAATTTTGTGTGTAGAATTTCAAGTAGCCTATCAGTTATCTTCTGCATTTCAATTATCTTTAGACTTTTAAAGTCTTTATTGTTTAATACATTAGTATGTCTTTTTTTCACTTTACGATTGTAATTGCTAAATCTAGCTGGAGGTTTATAGAAACAAATTCTCTAATGCTACATGAAACGACTTTTGAAGCTTTTTGTGATAATTCGATTTCTATTTTGTCTGTCCATTCAATTAATTTCCCCTCAAGTTGGAACACAGATTAAAAGGGACTGTAATTTTCCTCTTGCGTGTTTTGGTATTTTTAAATCTAGTCATTTATTATAGTACTATTTATTCAATAACAAATTAGTATGAAATTTGATTTTCTTGTTACAGTTTTTCCACACTCGCGCCTAAGTTTTTTTCTGATTGTTTTCCTTAAATCTTCATATTTCCTCCATTACGAGTTTGATTTCATTAAATTAACGCGCTGTTTGCACCTTTGGTATTGTGTTGTTCTTTTTTTCATCTGGTCGGCTGACTTACCTTCCCCGCATTTTGTAACATCGTCGTCATTTATTTACTACTTGCATTTCTTACAGGTGAATCTACTGTTGCTATTGCCCTCTACGCTCATTAAGCCATACACACCATTTAAAGTTTTCAAGTCGTCAATTATTCTATTTATTTTGGTCTATTCAGACTCGATAATGATATTTACTGGCAAGATGCAAAACATATTTTTTTCTGCAATATTTTTAACGTTCTTTCCATTGAAATATGTTGATCTTTAATGCTACCCAGTGGACAAGAACAAACCCATTAAAACCGAAAAGATCGAAACAGGTATGCATTTTATATTTCATACAATTACGTTTTGGTAAGTTTTTTAAGTTGCTCTTGGTGCAAGACTAGAAAAGCAGTTTCGTAATCTCTATGTAATGATTCAGAAAAAAAAACCAAGGTGGAATTTACAGAAGGTAGGGTTTGATTTAAAACTGCTTCAGATAGTTCTATATTTTAAATAGTTATAACAGCTTTAACGTTAGAGAGGGCACAATTTGGCGATAACATGAACTCATTCATTAGCTTTACAATTTATTTTATATACAAAAACAACAATAAAAAAACAAGACTTGTAAGATATTAAATGTTAAAGTTCCAATAATAAGAGACCACACTGGTGGGCTGGCCACGCCATCGTAAACTTTACTTGAGTCAAAATCTTACTTGAACCTATTCGAAACAATCAAAACGCTTTTAAATTTAAACCTTTAAATTTGGAGTACGATTTCCAAATCTATAGTAACATGTATTACTCGAAATGTGGAATAGAGTTTTATGACAGAGGGGTATTATATTATCACCTCAAAATGATCTCTCAGAAGTAAAAAGTTAATTTTTATTTGATGTATTTTATTATGTTTGATTTAAGTGTATAAACTTCTTACATAAGCAACTGTATACGATATAACATTACACTAATGGACCCTCTAATATCTAAGCAAAAACCTGCACACAGACCCCGAGCGTAATTTCATTCATTAGATTTACCAGTTCAGAAGCGTAAATAGCTCTCGCCGAATAGAATTTGTTTATATCAACCAGAGTTCAGTTGTTAGAAGGACTTGAAGCAAAAACAACACCAAACACTATTTTGACTGATAATCGTTTGTAAACCATTCTAAATGTTTTCAATTTCATAACTTTCTTTGGAATGGTAAGTATACTAATCTATCTCTAAGCAGACAAATCAGCACTCTCCCTTTTACGATCGAACCAAACACTTCGTAGTTGAAAAGATTGCAGGACATTTAATTTTGTGTTACTTCTTGAGAATGGAAGCAGTGAATACTGCTTTTAGTTAGTGTTACGACTCTATGGTCTAAGAAATATGTAACAGAAAAAAAGTGAAACCAACAATGTTTGTAAAATTAACAAACAATTTATTTCTAGATAATTAAAATGAAAATCAAAAGAGACTTACAGTAACGTGAATTAGAATCCAAATAATCAAATAATCCTAAGTGTCCTAACCACAAGTTCTAAATATAGAATGTTCCGAATAAATGAATGTTCCCAGCGAATGAATCTTCCTAACGAACGAATGTTCCGAATGAATGATAGTCTGCAATGTCCTGATGTACCCCAATAATGCAATCCAGATCAACTTTGAGAATGTCCACATGTATCCAAAAGTCATATATTTAAATCCAAATGTTAATTAGCACTTTTTGTAACTCCAAAGAATGTTCCAATGAATAATTCCTTTCGAATTATGTATACAGCAATACAGCATTACAAGATTACAGTACTACAATGTAACAGGATTACAGCACAATTATGATTCCAAACAATCTGATGATTCCAAACAACTGATCATAAAACAGAAATGTTTTAACACAAGATTTAAAATTGGAATGGAATCTTGTTTACCAAATGCTGTATAAATATAAGACAAGTCACATGACATAATATTCTAGAATATTATATGGTGTGTGTGTGACTTTTAACACATAACTCTAAGTAAATTCTGGTTTTATCTGTAAACAAAATAAACCCTGACCTCAAACGGAATAAACAGCTTGTTTACCAAAACCGTCTTCGAACTCAAATACTAAGTAAACAACCTAATTCAAGGACAATAGATAAACATGTCAACATTATACTTAAATTAAGGTTTAAGCAAATATTAAAGTCAAGAAACTTTTATAACTTCCTAAAATATTTATAATATTTTAAAAACATTATACATAACATTAGTATCTTATCAGGTGTGATTTAGCAGTTTATCAATGCAGCCTGAGGAATCGTGACATATTTGTGGAACGTAGAAATAATTGTGAAAATTGGGTCAACACTACACAAAAGCATCGGCGGAAACACGTGAATCGAGAGGAGGGCATAGAAACAACACCATTTATAAGTATATCATCAGGGTACGGTTGATTAATGGTATTTTACAAAAAGGAGGATTACCGGATAAGTTTAGAAGTAAACTGTGATAGTCTGACAAACGGTATGAAAATTTGAAGAGGGTTAAAATGCTCATAGACGGTGATCGTAGAAATATAATTTTAAATTCCAGCATCGAGGGCGAAATAATAGAGAAAGTGAACATATTTTGTAAGTCTGAAAAATTGAATATTAGAAAATTCTGGAATAACCTAATCATTGTCATACATGTGATTTTTTTTATTAATCCTCATAACTTAACTTGTGCACATTCAACCTCGTTGAAGTCTTCAGAATCAATGTCGTTCTTTTACAAACATTTCAAGGCTATGACAAAAATATTCAAAAATCAAATCTGATATGAAAATCACGGTAAACATAATTTTCTGACGTAGATAATGTATTAGGATTACTTAACTCTTAACAATATACTGTGTTTATAACATGAATTTCAGTTTCCAGGAGGATTTGCTGTGACTCAATGATTAACAATTTGAAAAATAATGTGAAATGGCTGCTTTGCCTAGAACTGTGGATCTGTTATACTCACTCAAACGTGATTAAATGACATTGTTCACGCTTGAAACAGAAGACAGATTGGAGCTTTCTTTGTAACAATCACTAAAGCGTCTTAATGGTAGTTTATTACGCGTGGCTTACTAAAAGAACTAAAATGGAGCTTCAGTTTTTAGAAATATTTCTTGTGAATCATTGTCTTTTGAAGTATACTGTGTTCTATGGCTAACAATTGGAACAGTTATGTCATGTAACTGCTTTTTCTAGAACTTGTGAGGAGCTATTTTCATTCAAGTGTGATTAAATGGTATTTAATCACACTTTGTTTACTACGCAAGACTGACTGAAATTTACATTGTCAAAATCATTCAAGTGCTACTAAAAGCATGCACACTTGTCGTACTACATAGGACAAACTAGCGTTTCCGTTATCAAAATGTGACAAGATTGTTTCAATTACATGGACTGACTGGAGTGTAAATAAATGATATTTTATCATGCTTTGCTGTTTGCTATATATTTTCATACATCATTTAAATCATAAACTATAGCACATTTACTCTCATATTTTTCGTTTGCTTGATTGTTTGCTTGTTTCTTTGCCACTTATAATCGCTTCAGTAATACTGTTCTAGCTTTTTAAATCTGTGTTTCATAGATTCGTTTTTGTGATCCTCAATTAACTTTTCTGTGTTCCCTGAGGTCTCTTACAAATACCTCTAGGAATAAATTGTTGTAAGTTTCAATGTTTTCTCTGCGTATGCATTTAAATACATCATTCTCAATGATTTCTGCTATGTGATAAGATGCCATAGCGAATTTGTCAGCTTAGTATGTATACACAATTCTTACATAGTTTGTATTTGGTGCCACGTATTACGATTTTCTCCGTATTTTTTTCCTTGTTGCTGCTTTCACATCTCTTCATTTATTTGATAAGTTAATTATTGAACAGTCTGAGCTACTATTGTTCAGATCCAAATTAATGAGTTACCTTGTTTACTCTCTTACTGTATGTGCCCGTTAATTCCAGCAGTTTACCTTTTGCCATGAATCATCACGCATTCTACTATTCGCAGTCCTGATGATAAAATAAGGTTGTAAACGTATAAATTAGTTGGGTCATATATCCGGACCTGGATCTAGAGTCTGAATCGCCACATCTTCTACAATGTAGTTATTGTTGTTGATAGAGCTGTTATACATCGTCATGTTTGTGTCGGTCCGATAGATTAGGAGATGAGTTCTTTGCTTTTATACTATCACTTATTTGGTATAGAAAGAATTAAGGAAGATTTTACCTCAATGTTATCGTGACAAAGAGAAAAGAAGCTCAAACACTACTTGAGGGAACATTTTATGGGTTTCAAAATGATTTCAATTAGTATAGCCGCTTTTCACTAGTTTTCTTTAAAATTGTATTTTCTGTTATTAGATTTCATTTTCTTCTAATGACACAATACGTGTACGGTTCTGTATTTCTTTTGAATACTATTTTATTATACTGAAGACAGGGTTTTGTGAATATACCAAAGTTGGGGTTGTAATTTAAGCTGGAACTGGAAAGAAGTTCTAAGGATGATATTTTGAGCGACTCGTACTTTGGGAGACGTATATAAAAGTTTTAAGGATCAAGAACAAATGTGATGAAGGTACCTTGAATCACAGCCATCAAACTGTATTATGCAAGAAAATATCAGAATACCTCTAACTATAGTTTGTGTGTTGTCAATTGAGTAGCCAGAAAAAGAAAGAAAAAAAAGTATTTTTCTCCAAATTTTGAATGTCCAGACAATAATGGGCCGACTCGAGTTCTAAGTTATTCTTAGATATACCCCTGTAAAAAAAAAAAATTCAAAACTGTATAATGTGTGCTACAAATGTTTACTCTATATCCCGATATCTAATAAACAAACACTTAGGGGACTTACCACATCCGTGCTAACTCATGCAGGACAAGACGTGGTTGGTCTCGACACAAGGTCAAATAACAAAATTTTAAAACTCGAAGTTTAAAGTTGCAAATGCATAACCCCTATATAGTACCTATAATTCCCCTCAGATAAGCTTTCAATATTATGAGGTGTCAAAGCGTAGTAAGCAGACTATACCAATATCGGTTCTTACCATTCCTCATGAGGCTATTGGGAAAAGCAATACGAATAATTCACGTGATGTTGAAATTACATTCCCTGTGATAAAAAAGAATAAATCTGAACGAAAATTCTAGAGAAAAATTTGAAATGCTTCAATTTAAATTTAAATGATAAAAAACAAACTCTTAATATTTGTGACTCTATTATTATTTTTTTGATCACTCCAGTCTAAAAGCAGAACAAAACCAGATCAGTCTATTTCACATTTACAAAACTAACCACAATTTTTAGTGAATTTAATCACTGGTAAATTGTTGTTTTAAAAATTCTTTTTACATCAAAAAAAGTCTGTAACCGATTAGCTCTAAATTTCAAATTGAGAAATAAGTACATGCACTTTAAAAACACAGATGCCTATATAGGAATAGTGTCTATGAGATATATTCTTCAAAAGAAGTTTTATTTCTTTCTCAAAAACTATTGAAGGGGAAAGTACTGAGCTTCCTAATTCAGAATAGTCACGAAAAAAGTCTACACCATTTTGTTAGATTGAAAAACCGAGACTGCATGCCGCCAACATATTCAGTTGACAGAAAATTCTTTTAATAATTCATTTTCGATAACGATTTGCAAGCCACCAACAGACTTATAAATGCCAAGAAGGTTAAATGCTATTAGGACACAGCAACCTACATACAATGTCTTACACAAGAGTAGACAGCATAAATCATTCAAAACGAACGCGTGGTAATTTATAAAAATGGAAAATAATCTGGAAGAAGAACAAAACTATTTGTTACAATTATATTCAGTTATATACAGTTATATTTTAGCGGACAAAGAAAATATCTGAAGCTCATTTAGCAAAAGGATATAAGGAACAAAGTGAATTACACTTACATAATTTTCTGTCTCGACTCACAGGCGATAGAGCAATAATTTAGCCCGCTGTGAATAATAAAATGTCTGGATAAATGGATGCAAGAATGCCCTTCAAAGGTTCTGGGCTAAAAAGCTTTTAACACATCGTACTCTATTTTATCAAGTCTTCTGTTTACATGAGAAAACATATATAGGATTATGTAGATGTTTTTACATTAAGAATGATTAATATCCTAATTCTTCCCATTCGAGAATTAAACGCGCTACATAATGAATATTTCACGAGTATGCCTTTGCCGAACTGAAACTTGACAGCAGAATGTGTGAGAAAGTAGCTTTTCTTGCTATCGTTAATGGACTGTAGCTGATGATTTATCCTCTGGAGTCTACATTGCAAATATCAAAGATCTTATATTAATAATGCCAAATGGATCAGAATGAAATACAAACTCACAATAAAGATATAATGATGCCGATACTCTGCTGATACCTGGTATATACATTTAGCAGAAATTATATTGAACGTCCCAAAGTAATATTTGATATTTTAAAAAAATTTAAAAAACTTTGTACTACCCAAAAAGTACTTTGAACATCTAAGTAAAGTCGGTAAAGTTCAATAATCATCATCCGGTGGAAGAATCTCCCAGTTTAGACAGTAACGTTCTCCGATAGATATATTTTTGTAGTTGAAAATATGTATATTGTCAGAAATTATTGCTTACTTTGAGATACTTGTGAGCGTTTCAATGATAATTCTTATGATATCCTATTTTACCATAACATGAAGATCAAACAATATGTTGCTCTCCTTGAAATATTTGACCTATATACCATTAATATTAATATCTTGCAGTATTACTAATTATATATAATTAACTTTGTTTTGAACTTTCCGTGAAGGCACGACTCAACACCGCACGTACACAATTTCCGTATATATATATATAGATATATATATATATATATATATATATATATATATATATATATATATATATATATATATATATATATACATATATATATGTATATATATATATATATATATATATATATATATATATATATATTGTACTATATCTATGGTATATGCTATTTGTATTTATGTCTCCGTTTTTAGCTTTGTTAGATTTTAGTGGTTATTTGTTGATTATGGGGAGTCGGTGTTGGGAAGATATTTTCTCAGCCCGCGTAATTAGCCAATTTCTAGGAGGAGACGTCATCATGTACAGTATTCACGAGACTTTATGATATCATGGATTAGTTTCGTAAAATGGACCTTCCCTAATTTCTTAACATAGGAATTCTCTGGATATATTTAGGTATACGTGTTTAGTAACTTGAGATAGGAATAATTCTAATATAACAACTGGTGCCGTGGCAAACGAAACACAAATTGCCACTAATATAACAACTGGTACCTTGGCAACGGAAACACAAATTGCCATTAACATAATAACAATTACATGAAAATATAAATTATTAGAGCATATAATTAGGAGATTAATCTATCAGATAATTTGGAGAGCTACCTGACATGTAAATCTGGTGATTTGATTAAAGAATAATAATAGATAGACTCATGCAGATATAACAACTACAGCATACAGTAATTGTGATACTCTAGACTCATGCAGATATAACAACTACAGCATACAGTCATTGTGATACTCTTCTTTTAATTGCATACATACTGTAGATTCATGCAGATATAACAACTACAGCATACAGTCATTGTGATACTCAAAATTCATGCAGATACATGTATAACAACTACAGCATACAGTCATTGTGATACTCTAGACTCATGCAGATATAACAACTACAGCATACAGTCATTGTGATACTCAAGACTCATGCAGATATAACAACTACAGCATACAGTCATTGTGATACTCTAGACTCATGCAGATATAACAACTACAGCATACAGTCATTGTGATACTCTAGACTCATGCAGATATAACAACTACAGCATACAGTCATTGTGATTCTCTAGATTCATGCAGATATAACAACCACAGCATACAGTCATTCTAATACTCTTCTTTTAATTGCATACATAAAATACTTCTTACACTACAAAGAACAAGATCTGACTAATTGCTGTCATAAAATGTATATTTTCCAGGAAGGCACACCCAGTGATACTCCTAGCCCTTTCGCGCCTTACGCCGTTCAGCTTGATGAACAGATCAGAACAAAACTTTATTGATTGGACGTATGCAAGAAAAGTAAATAGTTTCTACAATACATAATGCATATACAATACAATGATTCATACATAAATGAATAAATAATGGCGATAGAAAATATGTGCACACAGAAATCGGGGAGGGGGAGGGGGAGAACTAGACAGCAAGAGAAGATAATCTAAGTTGGAATGCATTATGCACATATTTACCTTGGCTGTTAACAGTTGCTGAATCTTCATTTTTAAATAATTGTACCAGTTTATACACACCTGGTTTCTGCCTATGATAAGGATCAAGATAAAATTTTCTAAGTGAGAAGTATGAGGACAGATTTAGACAAAATGGTACTCATCTTTGAGATCATTAGTTACACAAAGTTCACATATTTTTTCATGCCGTTTGTTTCCTACATGTCTACCAGTTTCGATACCTAATTGGTCTAATACAATCCTTAATTTACTTAAAGCCTTTCTGTGGCTGGCATTAGTAATTAATCTAAGATAAGAAGTGATTTCGAAGATAAATGTTATATCTTTATACATGTATGAAGTTTTCGAAGAAGCTGCAGAACTCCAGTCAGAATAAAATATGTCATTTAGTCTTTGGTTAGAAAGCGATAGGATGGAAGATATCTGAACTGAATTAGGGTAATACTGAACTTCTCCAAAGCCTGAAATCAGTATTATCTTTTTCACATCAGAAACCAAGTTTGTATAATTCTTTTCTTCGCAATCGGTAAGAATTATTTGGTACATTTTGCAAAACATAAAATTTTCTGTGTTTAGCAGTTTGAACAAGTACCTAATGATACGAGCATATCAATGTACATAAGGTGGATATTGTCCCAATTCTCAATATAAAAACATATTGTTAGTAGATAACTTAACATCTAAAAACCATTTGCAATATTTTTTTATATTTTCAGCTTTCAAAATACCCATACTTCGCACCAATAAGACAAACTTGGAGATACAAAGGAATCTAATAAATCGCGCACTGTATATTGTAGATTAGTAGTATTATTGAAAAGTACGTTCATTGCTTTGACACCTTTTCCAACAATGGTATCTGTAGCACATCAAAACGAGCATCTGCTGTTAAAAGCAAGTTCTAAATAATTACAATTATAGACAATGTCTAGAAACACATCTCCGTCCTTAAATAAATAAATAAAACATCTAGACTTCTAACTCTGTTGTTAAAAATCATAACCTTTGTCTTATCAATATTTTCAAATAGTTTCCATATCATACAGTATGTATGTAATTTAACTCAGGATGATACAGTATGTATGTAATTTAACTCAGGATGATACAGTATGTATGTAATTTAACTCAGGATGATACAGTATGTATGTAATTTAACTCAGAATTATACAGTATGTATGTAATTTAACTCAGGATGATACAGTATTTATGTAATTTAACTCAGGATGATACAGTATGTATGTAATTTAACTCAGGATGATACAGTATGTATGTAATTTAACTCAGGATGATTGTAGACCATCTGCAGTTTCTGAAAATATCACCGTATCATCAGCAAACAATATAAGATATAAAGAAATTTCTTTTAAAATTATACCCGCATCTATATTTGATTGTAATGTAATTTCCAGATTATTACTGTATAGAGCAAACAGTAATGAAGAGAGACTTTCGTCTTGAAGAAGATCTAGTTAACAACCGAAATAGCCTGAGTGTGAGTTTAAGTGCGTTAAACATGACTGTACTGAGCTGAGTGTGAGTTTAAGTGCTTTAAACATGACTGTACTGAGCTGAGTGTGAGTTTAAGTGCGTTAAACATGACTGTACTGAGCTGAGTGTGAGTTTAAGTGCTTTAAACATGACTGTACTGAGCTGAGTGTGAGTTTAAGTGCTTTAAACATGACTGTACTGAGCTGAGTGTGAGTTTAAGTTCTTTAAACATGACTGTACTAAGCTGAGTGTGAGTTTAAGTGCTTTAAACATGACTGTACTGAGCTGAGTGTGAGTTTAAGTGCTTTAAACATGACTGTACTGAGCTGAGTGTGAGTTTAAGTGCTTTAAACATGACTGTACTGAGCTGAGTGTGCGTTTAAGTGCTTTAAACATGACTGTACTGAGGTGGGTGTGAGTTTAAGTGCTTTAAACATGACTGTACTGAGCTGAGTGTGAGTTTAAGTGCTTTAAACATGACTGTACTGAGCTGAGTGTGAGTTTAAGTGCTTTAAACATGACTGTACTAAGCTGAGTGTGAGTTTAAGTGCTTTAAACATGACTGTACTGAGCTGAGTGTGAGTTTATGTGCTTTAAACATGACTGTACAGAGCTGTAAATACATCATAGTATCGTTATCATTTCAGAACATTTTCCCAGTCACTCTGTATTTTACGACCTTTGGCCATATACTTGTCTTTTCAACATAATCAAATGCTTTCTAAAATCAATAAAAGTACAAAAAACATTTTTGTTTCATCGAGAAGATTTTTAATATAAAATAATTAATACAAAATTAATGTGATCCTTATATAATTATTTGCATCGGATGGATCACATTTTTTCTTAACAAAAAATAAAAAATATTTTTTTTTAAAAAATGGTACAATAAGACCCTTGCTTTAAATGTTAAGGATAAATACGGCTGATAAATATCATATTAAAAAGTTTCAGCATGTAATTTTCTAACAGTGGAAACGACTCAATAATGTATTCATTCAAAATAGTATCAAAACCTTGTACTTTATTATTGTTCAAATTTTTGACAGCTGGGCTAAGTTCTTCGACTGTAATTTGAGTATCCAACTCTACAAATATCGGTTCGCTTAAATACTCTGTTCTACCTTCGTCTTGTACGTTTATGCTCTGTTCTAACTGAACAGTATCCATTTCTGGTCAGGCTGTAGCGAGTTTCTGAAAATGTTCATGAAACTCACAACAATCATTGGAATAATTACTCGGACGTTTCGGACTTTTAAAAAGGTTCCAAAACTCACTTGAATTTCCTTTTCGTAAATCACGCAATATTTGCTGCAACATATCGTACAGTAATTTACATGTACGGCATAACTTTTTGTACCAACCCTTATCTGCGTCGTCACCTAATCTTCCATTTAATATTTGTATACCCGAGCTCTTACATAATTCAACGTCATAATTAGCACTTGGAATCGGAAGGTCAGTAGCAGTTACCTCGTCCTGCGTTATAAAGCTAGAGTAATTTTCTGTGTAATCCGATTTCAGACTGGTTCAAATATTAAAATCGCTTGCATTTTAGCCACCTACGTCCAGCTGCAAATTTTATTCGATATATTATACATTGGGGCAGGTAGAACAAACGTCAAGCCTCTCCTTTTAAAACAGTGTCATGGGACTGAATAAGATATAGAAGGTAATGACTATACCATTAGAAGGAAATGATGTCAATGATATTTACACCGACTTTGGATAACTGGATGAAAATATATTGAACTTATTATAGCTAATTTTGTTACTGTGTGCATTCAGTTACCTATAAAATGGTTTCAACATTTAATTGCAAATCAGTTTAGTATTCATAAAATGAAATTACTGTTATTATTGTTCCTCTGACAAGTAGGTAATTAAAAATAAGAACTTATGTTTGAAGTATTTACTACTGCTTTATTCATTTTAAAAGACGCAATTATACCATTAATCCCACTTCTCAATTATACCATTAATCCCACTTCTCAATTATACCATTAATGCCATTCCTCATTTATACCAATTATCCCGTTTCTCAATTATACCATTAATCCCACTTCTTAATTATACCATTAATCCCATTTCTCAATTATACCATTAATGCCATTCCTCATTTAGACCAATGATCCCGTTTCTCAATTATACCATTAATCCCACTTCTTAATTATACCATTAATCCCACTTCTCAATTATACCATTAATGCCATTCCTCATTTATACCAATTATCCCGTTTCTCAATTATACCATTAATCCCACTTCTTAATTATACCAATAATCCCATTTCTAAATTATACCATTAATCCCACTTCTTAATTATACCATTAATCCCATTTCTCAATTATACCATTAATCACACTTCTTAATTATACCATTAATCCCATTTCTCAATTATACCATTAATCCCATTTCTCAATTATACCATTAATGCCATTCCTCGTTTATACCATTAATCTCACTTCTCAATTATACCATTAATCCCATTTCTCAATTATACCATTAATCCCACTTCTTAATTATACCATTAATCACATTTCTCAATTATACCATTAATCCCACTTCCGAATTATACCATTATTCCCACTTCTTAATTATACCATTAATCCCATTTCTCAATTATACCTTTAATCCCACTTCTTAATTATACCATTAATCTAACTTCTCAATTATACCATTATTCCCATTTCTCAATTCTAACATTAATCCCACTTTTCAATTATACTATTAATCTCACTTCTCAATCTGCCACATGTATCTGCACACGCTCTTTAAAACTGGTGGTACGCTAATAATTTTATTTTAAAATTATCATTGATACCTTTTTTATTTTTTTTATTCAATTAGTAATTCTGATCATATTTTTTCATTTCTAAGCATTAACATTAAATTCAAGTTTTCCTTCCTTTAAACTCAGTAGCGTTCTTTATTTCTACTTACTTATAAATATGTTTCTTTTTAGCGATCCAGGCACAAAGTGTGACAGTACATTATGATTTGTTGTGTTATCTTTCATAGTCATGCCGATAAGTGTTAAAATTAAATTAAGGTATTTTCTAATAACGTTTGTGTAAACGTTTATAGGTAAAATATAGATTTAGCGCAAAAATAAAACACGTACGCTAATCTATTCACCCAATCTACCACCAACCTATATTTATCTATCTATATATCTATGGATGGATTTCATATATCCAGCAAGCTATCAATATACAATGAACTGTCTAGGATATGTTAGTTTTACCTATTTGCCTAATCCTTTATTTTACTGCCAACTTTGCTTGATTGGTCATTTGTTCTTACATCCTTCAAACATTATAATATTACTGCTAAAATGGTTTGATTGTTCATTTGTTTTTCTTGTATCTGTAAACTGTAGCTAGTCCCTATTCCTTTCGTTTGTACTTGAAACAGATTGTAATATAGTACTTGACCATCCATGTCAATGAACTCATAAATAATAAAATGATTTTATATATGACAACGATGATTATTATTCAGTGCCAGGTTATAAAAGCCACAAATGTACACGTAGTCATCAATTAACACACAAGTTTATTAGAGAAAATGTTTTGTTTTTTTATTGAAAATGTCAGGATATATGCAATAGTTTCAGGTGTTTTCATATCTTTTACCATTTGAAAGAGATTGTTGTACCATTTTGGAAGAACCTTATTCATTAGAGAGATAAGGTATATACTTTGTCATATTGGCAGCCTTTTTCCATATGATACTTTGTCATATTGGCAGCCTTTTTCCATATGTTACTTTGTCATATTGGCAGCCTTTTTCCATATGATACTTTGTCATATTGGCAGCCTTTTTCCATATGATAGTTTGTTATTTTGGCAGCCTTTTTCCATATCTGTTTTTTATTCTTACTTATATTCAAAGTACTCAGATATCTACTACATATCAAGAATGATATATTGACATGCCGTGGCCTAAATCTTTTATCTGCCATAGTTCAAGAGACATGACAGATAGGTAATTAGAAAGTGTATCAAGATACGGATTTTTTTTACTAATTAAAACAAGAAAAAGTGTATAGTATCGCTTCCTACTTGATAACTGTAAGACAAGAAAAAGTGTACAGTGTCGCTGTAAGGGTGCAAATTTCTGTCGATCTATAAAGAGAACATTAACTTGGACAGAGAACAATTAATTAGATTTATGAGGACAGGGTGCGTATTGAATCGCTATGCTGCAAGGATTTTAAGGTCTGTGTTGTGAGAGAAACCGATTTTTAATTAAGCATTCGTTTATTTAACAGTCAGAGAAACTGGGAGGGAAAAGGTTAACTCAATCTTTGTATCGAAAATGTCAGAGTTGAGATTGTCCAGAATCAGTTATTTGGAAATCTAGAGGGTCAGGATGACCGCAAATTTTGGCGCCTATTTATAAAAGGCGGTAGATATATTTAATCCTGATTGGCTACGCTAAATAAGGGGATTGTTTTCCACACGAAATTTCATAGTTTTAATATGCCACATCGCAAAATTTAGCCAGTCTACGTTTTTTCCGTGAGAGTATAAGGGACTCCGAGATTGAATTTGCAAGAAATTATCTCGTAAAACAATTATCCAAGGGACCGGATGTCTGGAAAGTTGACGGACACAATTCTGGCGGTAGAAGCGAGCAAGACTTGAAAGCACAAGGTATTTGCGTCAATCTCATGTAATTCGTTGATACCAATATAATTATTTGCCTGAATTTATTTACTTATATTTGCATGAATTTATTTGTATAAATTCGTAGATCAATTTTCTTGATATGAGTATAACTGTGTTTGAGTTCATTATCTGAATTCGTACAATGATCTTATTTATAAGTTTGACAGATTGTTTGAATTTGTTGTCTTGAGTGTTATAGGAATCATGTATTCTAAGAATTTCATGCATTACTTTAGTTGATATGAGTATGAGAATCCGTGTGAATTCACCGATCTTAGATGATTTCATGTATGATAAAAACTTAAGTGCGTATCGACTGAAATTAACGTAGTTAAGCCATGTAATGAATTTCATTCATTCATTTGTATAATCGAGAACGGAACTGTTATGTCTCGTGTGATGTTAATGTGAGTCAGCGATGAAATAGCCGTTAGGAAATAGATTAATCTTATGAAACTAGGTTTGTTTGTTTATGGCCTGCCGTGTTTGGCTTGACCAGATAGCCTTTGGTATCTGTTTGACTTCCGATAGGATGATATCTGACATAACGAGAGTGGAGTAATGATCTATTCCCAGTAGGATATCTGACAGAAGATTTAGGTTGCTTCTCTGTTTATTTTGAAAGGGGAAATAGCTCCACTGACGTACTCCACTGACGTATCCACGTACCTACGTATCTACATACCTACGTATCCACCTACCCACACAAAGTTTGAGGGCCGACAGAGGCTAGATAGTCAGAGTGAGAAGAAAGCGAAGGAACCAGTTGAACAGCACGGTGAAGCTGGAGTGAACCGGAGGAAACCAGGTTATGAAGCTGTACAAGGCAATGACTTCGATTGTTCACTCGATTCTATGATGAATTAATTCTATCATTTAAACAGATCGGCTATTTATATAAGTATATTTGTGTTTAAAATTCGAAGAATGATTTATTTCAAAAAGAAGTGTATCTTCCTAATGTAATGCATTATCACAGTTTGTTTATGTAATTGATTAAATTGTTATATTTCATATACGGGGGCTCGTGTTAGTCTGTTCTATATATCTGCTCAGATCTCTATTCATTCCATCTATAAGTTTCACAATTTATATTATTATTTACTCAATCCGGGCAATAACACCGAGGTCGATCATCCTCTAGATAACGATGACAATAACCACAACCACCACCACCACCACGCCACAGTCGCTTCCTACTTAATAGCTCTAAGACAAGAAAAAGTGTACAGTGTCGCTTCCTACTTGATTGCTGTAAGACAAGAAAAAGTGTACAGTGTCGCTTCCTACTTGATAGCCGTAAGACAAGAAAAAGTGTACAGTGTCGCTTCCTACTTGATAGCTGTAAGACAAGGAAAAAATGGACAGTGTCGCTTCCTACTTGATAGCTGTAAGACAAGAAAACGTGTACAGTGTCGCTTCCTACTTAATAGCTGTAAGACAAGAAAAAGTGTACAGTGTCGCTTTCTACCTGATAGCTGTAAGACAAGAAAAAGTGTACAGTATCACTTCCCACTTGATAGCTGTAAGACAAGTAAAAGTGTACAGTGTCGCTTCTTACTTCAGAACTTAAAGACAACAAAAAGTGTACAATATCGCTTCTATCTTGATAGCTGTAAGACAAGAAAATGTGTAGTGTCGCTTCCTACTTGATAGCTGTAAGACAAGAAAAACTGTACAGTATTGCTTTCTACTTGATAGCTGTAAGACAAGAAAAAGTGTAAAGTGTCGCTTCCTACTTGATAGCTGTAAGACAAGAAAAACTGTACAGTATCGCTTCCTACTTGATAGCTGTAAGACAAGAAAAAGTGTATAGTGTCGCTTCCTACTTGATAGCTGTAAGACAAGAAAAAAAAAAGTGTACAGTGTCGTTTCCTACTTGATAGCTGGTAAGACAAAAAAGAATTTTTTTTTTTTTTTTTTTTTTTCATAACTTTGTAAATTGATCCACTGCATGAATATTATTCCAAAGTGTTTTAAATTTAAATCGAAACAATCGACTTAAAACTTCAATTACATGTAACTGTAAACATCTTTTGTGAAGGTCTCAACATGTCAGACAATCACAGCTTTTTTAAAGTGAAATTCCTTTCCTGACCAATAGAAAAATAACAAAAGATAGATTTCGCACGTTGATAAATGTTTACTTACCATCTGAGGTCAAACCACGGATTGGTAGCTCATGGTAAGCAACCCGTTCGAAACATCCATTACATCAGAAGTTCCACTTTAAGTAGTTATGTTACCGTCTGAAGTTTAACAATTTGGAGAACCACACGTCCGGCATCAGTTTTGGATTCCCATGCCATGTCATGTCGAAGAATGCCAGAAACTTTATGGCGCATCAGAGGTAATGAGCTTGCCTGCGTGTATGTGTATGGTGTCGTAAATAATTAATCCCATTATTTGCCGGGCTCCTTGTATGTGACGTCTTTACGACCATTCTTCCTGAAACTGCAAAATGAATAGACACCTTTGGGGTTTAACGTGTGTGGATTTATCGAGGTTTGACAGAGAAGACATATACTTTGGATTTAATCGGATAAGGAATCGGTGTTATTATATTATCTTCTACTTTCTGTGACATGATGTATGAAATCGTCCCCGAGAACATGCTTCCCTTGATTGTGGTGGATTAAAAAACAATACTAGAGCTTGGTACATATGTATGTACTGTATCAGATACTAGTGCTTGGTACATATGTATGTACTGTATCATATACTAGTGCTTGGTACATATGAATGTACTGTATCAGATACTAGTGCTTGGTACATATTACAGGGAAAGTTATTATGTGTGTAGTTTGTTGATGTCGCATCATTTTCTAAATATTAGGGCAATTCTAAAGTATTTCCAATTGAAAGGCAGTAAGTCTGAACGGTTAACTCACCCTGAGAGCCATTTCTCGCTACAAACCTTTTTTTTCTACAGGTAAGGCAGTCACTTTCATCAAATCGAATACAGCTGCACTTGATAATTTTTGTTACTACCAATTCCGCTTGATCATATCTTAGGCCTAATTGCTTTTTTTACATTATTCAAAATCAATATGAACTATACATTATAAAATGTTTACGTCTAATCTCTCCAGGCGTTCATCTGTGACAATTGACGTTCTTATGTTTAATGCATGGTATATTACATAGGTGTATTTCAAGCTATGCAGTAAATGTAATATTTACATAAGACAACATCACTGAAAGAGATAGGACCAAAAGAATTTCTCCTGACCTGAGCTGAGGAATAATTCTTATCAGTGCCATTTTGAGATAGTGAAAAAAGAACTATTTATAACGTAGTCTATACTTTAAAGTTACCGACAACTACTCAGATTGACAAAATATATAAAAACCGGCCAAAAAGGCCTGTATTATCACAAATTCGTAGAAAAGTCATCGATTTTCTTGTAGATCAAATTTACTTTAGCCGGCTTAACAAGAAAAAAACCTAAATCTCAGCCATCTCATTTACCATGTGTTATCAATACCTGCTTCTATGTAAATGTATTAAGCAGCCGTTGCTACACAAATAGGCATGTTGCCTCTTTTTTTTTTCTTCTCCGTACTACCTATTAATATTTGCAGTAACCAAAAGTTGTGCTAATATTTTTTTACGCCTTACCTATTAATATTTGCAGTAACCGAAAGCTGAGCTAATATGTAATTGTTTTGATTCTATAAAAACAAGCTATTTTATTGTAACTGTGGTATTCTTTAAATATGTGCTGTTATGATGCCGGTATTATCCCTTCGAAATGAAAGAATATATGATACGGGAGGTACCCTGCAGTGTTCAAGTATGTATGTATGTAGTAGTGTTTTACAGCACCTCAGCACAAAAGTGGCTATGTAGTGTCAACAAAAGCTTAAGTTCGAAAAATGTAAAATTGAACTGCACAACAATTTAAGAAGATAAAGCCTTCCAAATAAGTGAATAATTAGGTACAATATAAAATACAAAAACGTAAAGATGTTAAAATTCTGTAAAATGTATATAAAACAACTGATAAAGGTAACACATGTAAAATCTTTAAAACGTCATTAACATGTGTTGTAGTGTTAATGCACTTCCGGCGAAGAAATCTTGCGTTATGTGTACAACAGAAACGATCGTGTCAATTGGCTATAAAACTACCCCTGACACCGTTTGTTCTAGTCTCTGATATTTACTCTGAATGAATTTTCTTTTAAATGTTGTGATAACAGTGTCAACATGTAATTCTGTCAATTATATATTAAACATGTTACTCGTATAAAACATGTAATTCTGTCAATTATATATTAAACATGTTACTCGTATAAAACATGTAATTCTGTCAATTATATATTCAACATGTTACTCGTATAAAACATGTAATTCTGTCAATTATATATTCAACATGTTACTCGTATAAAACATGTAATTCTGTCAATTATATATTAAACATGTTACTCGTATAAAACAGTGTCAACATGTAATTCTGTCTATTATATATTAAACATGTTACTCGTATAAAACAGTGTCAACATGTAATTCTGTCAATTATGTATTAAACATGTTACTCGTATAAAACAGTGTCAACATGTAATTCTGTCAATTATATATTAAACATGTTACTCGTATAAAACGTCGAGTAAATAGTAAACGCAATTGGACTAAAATTATGTCTAAATTCTAACCCCTTAAAATTATGTATAAATTCTAACCCCTCTGTCTTACTTCAGACGTTGCATTTGAAAATAGAGAGTTTATTCACTAAAGAAATGTAAGAAGTGATTATAAAAACTAAATAAATGCAATATCACTTCAGAACAATTGTATGCAAAGAGTAGTGGTTGAGTTATTATGGGGGTACTACAGTACAACTATCAACATTAACCACAGCTGTTTTAATAGTATAATTGATTGTACGATGCGAACTGGTAACAAATCCTAACAAAAGATTTAAGTGAATATATTCAAGTGCTAAAACTTTGTGAATCACTATTCATTCATAATCAAAATTAACCAATGAATCAATTTTGTCTCCAAAATGAAAATAATTTTTTCCTATTTGGAAAAATGAAAATTGAGGAATTAACATTATAGGGAATAATTACGATTTAAAAAGTCTCGGTCTGCAAAAATTAATAAAGTCATTAAATTTGTTACCGATACCTAAAACTGAAACTCTCAAGAAGCTAAAACATTTAATTTTTTAAAATATTTATGAAAAGGGAAACATGACAAAATATCTCGCAAATATATAAGAAAAGATTACCATCTGATGGTGGGGTGGAACGGGGTGTTAAAAATGATTGACATGATATTTCATGTAGTCCATGAACACTAGTTAGATTAAGCATTTTTCAAAGAAGGATAATAATGTACTTTGAAAAAGAACAAGTTAATGCGCTGTAAAACAAAGTTCTTTATTAGTGAACAGTACGTCTGTGCATCCCCTCAAAGTACTCCACATGCAGATTTACACATTTTCTGAGTCTGGTTATCCAGTTATTAAATGCCATTTTGTTTTCACTTTTTGATATGTTGTTCATACACTGGAAAACTGCACTTCCAACCGTATTGCGGCTTTCAAATCGTCTGCACCTACCCGAATCTTTGATAACGGGATTCAGCCAAATATCACTTGGAGCTAAGTCTGGTCCATATGGAGCATGTGGCAATGTTTGGATGCTGTGCTCCTTCAGGAAGTCTGTCACGGCGGACGGGTAATTCGGTTGCGTTCCACAACTTTTCGCAACACTTTGGAGGCATAAAAATGTCCAGTGACACCAGCAGAGTCAGGCATAGGTATCTGACGACGGGGCCGTTTGAATCCAAAAACAATGCGTATAAAACTCTCTTGACAGTCCGACTACGTCGAACTATTTGTGGTCTCTGTTCGTTTTTCAGAACTTATTGATTTTCTCTGAAGTCGGTTTGAAAAAGTAAATCCGTTGCTTCATCACCTGTGACAATCTCAATCAAGCGTCAGTGGTATTTCTCTTTTTAGGTTTGGTGAGTAGCTGTTTGGCGATTTCAACCAGAGTCTGCTTTTGATCAGCCGTCGAGAAATGCGGGACCCATCTTGCTCATACTTTTCTGAGTTCAAATGATTCTTCAATATATTAAAACAGCTGACGAAATAATGCCCGTGATAATTGAAATATCTTCCACTGTGTAGCGAGCATCTTCATCAATTGCTCCATTTACAGCAGTCACTTCCTGGTCACCCATCGAAGACAACTGTCTTCCAGAACGTGGGTCATCGTCCATCCATTCGCGACCATCTTCAAAACGATGAAACCACATCAAAGTTACAGGATATGCCACATAATTACATCTCTAAACTTAATCTATGTCGGCTTGATATCAGTCGGAGAGTAACCTAAGAGCGCCCGGATTTTATAGTATGCTCTTTGCATAGTAGCAGAATTGTTCTCCTTCTCCGACATTTTGTGTGTGACTGTCATTTATCTATGTTATATCACACATATATATCTGCAGGTATCCGGCGTGCTGCACGTGTATCTGCAGATCATTGCATATGTTTGTTTGTTTGTTGTTTTTTTTTTTGTTTGTTTTTTTTTTTTTTTTTTTTTTTTTGGCCTATCGGTCGGCATTAATGCATTTACAGATTCAAAACAAAGAAACAAAAAAGTTATAAGAAAATAATATTCAGAACTTCTCAAATACCCCTCGTATACTTGTTGGTGAACTTTTCTTTACATACAACTGTAATTGTTGTAATGTAAGAACTAGTCTCCAAGGCTCTTTACTTTATTGTTATAACAAATATTCAAAGCATAGTGTTATATTAACTTTAATGGAAAGCCTATCTCATTTAGATATCAAATACTATGGAATAAATCAAGAATTATTCATATTAAATGTACCTTATTTTATTAAAAAAATGAATAAACAAAGGCAACATATATAAAAAATATTTATGACTTTACAAATATTTTTTGGTCTTTTATCTTTTGAAAAATTACCATTGACCAATGGAACTTGACACAGAAAACCAAGACTTCATAAAATATCATGTTCTTGCATCTTCAATTGCAAGAGTTTAGGTTATGGTGATAACAGAAGAAGAAAATGAATTAAATTATTTGTACCTCTGGAGTAAAACTTAAAATGAATCTAGCAGTTTCCTTATATGGTAAGAAGCTAAATGAAAATGATGTAGACTCAGACAATGGGAGGCTTTTTGATGATCAAAAACTAGATTGGAAAGCAATTCGCCTTATTCATTTTACGTGTATAATATATACCAAACTGAGATAATTTCATTCTCACCCATAAGACAGAGAAATCTAGATGATATGCTAACCTTGCTTTTTTTAAAATCTCGGTGCAGCTGTCTCAGCCCGATTGTCTCAGACATGGTGTCCACGCGCTAGGAACTACTTTTATCAAGGGAAGCAACAATTGTTGTCTTCTGCTGTGCCTGACGGAGTTGCTTTAAAATGAAACAAACACCGATACTATAACAAATTATTATGTCAGAAACTAATAGCAAAAATGTTCCATACACACAGACTATACACATCATTTGCCACAAAAATCCTAACTCTCTAAGCAACTACCGCAAACCCGCTTTTGATAACTTTGACAAACACCCCCTTCGCTCTGGTTGAATCAAACATGAACATGCGATCAGAAATTTTAAAAATCCTGCACTTACTAATCAGAGTGGATCATTTATCCGTTCACACGTTATTCCACATGCAGATTTCTCTGTAGCATATCCTTGCACTAGTAATAGCAACACTTGCCATATTTCCAAGACACAAACTATCAATTTTCCACGACACCATGAAGTAGAAAGCTTCTCACATGGTTATCAGCTGGGTACTGTGTTTGGAGGGTCTTTCATACATGGGGGTATTTTTACAACGAATATAAATTACAACACCAATATATCACAAACATTTTCACCTCATCCAAAGAAAAGGACTGTCATATATGACAGAGACACAGATGTCTAATTATCCATGAATAATCCAATACATGGTCAATCGTTCTATATTTTACACTTTTGTTAGAGCTGTGTATCCAGTATCGTATCATTGGCTACCATAGAACTTTTCCAAATTAGAATTGATGAACGTTACAAGTTATCCTTATACAAAAAAAATATTTATAGTTATTTTCATATGATATCCATCGATTAATACCTCAAAACTATCAAATGTTTTTATGTTGTTTTTTTCTCACGCATAGAACGTGTACTTTTTTGATCGACAGGTCACGCCACAGCCCTCATTAACATATTCGTATTGATGCGCTGTGTAAACAAAACAACAGCACGTCGCTCGAGACCTCTTGGTGCAATACTTACAACACATAACAATTATAACTGTTAAATTGTTGCTGATGTGTGTGTTTGGGGGGGGGGGGCGTATAAGAGGCAGATATAGTTGGAATCTACTGAGATGATTATTACGATTTTCAGTAAACAATATAAGACCGAATGACCTATGCAGATATGTGAGAAAATAATAGTGCCTGATGAATACTGTATGTGTTTTATGTATTAAACTATATTTTGCACAAATGAAGGGTTCTTTTTTATTTTAAAGAACAAAATTGGGTAAGAACCGAGACAAGGAAATTCCAGTCGCCACGTAGAGAGACAAAATAATGTAACCCCTCGACTGGGATTTCCTTGTCTCGGTGCAAACCCCAACATAGATTCTATTAATGCAGATACGTATTGATAATAATAGCAACTAATACATTTCTCTTTCCATGTAAAAAAAATAAATAAAGTGATTCCCTCCTTGCGTGAATTGTTACGTGAATTGTGATATATGAATGAAGAAGCTTTAAAGCATCTATTTTGGGAATGTACATTTGTACAATTTTTAAACAATTAAATTATTTTCTTAAACAAAAGAATAGTTTCAGTTTCAACATAATATTTTATTGTCACAGTATGATAGAATGGGATTGGGCACAAGTTCTAACAACTTAATTAGCCCTCTTCCTACATGATACATTGTAGCACATTTCAACATGACAACAGTGTAGCAAAAACTAATAATGACAAATAATTGGAGGGGGGGGGGGGGCAGGAGCACAATGACAGCATTCGCGATTTGAATAAGTTATTGAAATCACCCGGTATCAGTTATATATTTACATACATGTTGTAGAATTCTATATTTTTCATTTGCATCGCCCCTTCCCCAAAACAGTAAATCTAAGCTAATTGACCGATATGCCACACAGAGTCAGTAAGAGGAATGTCAATTAAACGAATGGAATATTCTTCATGAGTGGCAACACAGTAACTGCATACAAATGCTTTAAAAAAAAACATATTTCGAGACGTATTTGTGACGTTCATTTTCATGCATTTACCACTAAAACACAAGGAATAATTATTGAATACTCCGATTGAGATTCTGTACTGCATTTTGGAGTTATCCATAATCATTATGAATTGTATTATGTTGGGGCTGTTCCCCATTGGGTGTATTTGATATGAAGACAAGGTATGGAAACATCATATATAAAAGTCTGATTGTACAACACAGTGGTACTGACATTGTGAAAGGAGGAAGAGAAGAGAATAATAGTGCGAAAGAGATAAACAAAACAATAGATGAGAAAATGCTTATAAGTCTTTCGTGATTTAGATAATTTGCGGTCTAATTTGGCATACAGTTGGGTAGATGTATTGACTGTAAAGTTGAAACATAGACTTGATACAGTGTTAAAACTGTACACTAAATAATTTAAATACAGATCGAATAAATCTTAAGTTCTATTTCTAGATGAGATAAAGTAAACTTCGTAAGACTCGACATTATATTCCAATGATTTTACATGCTGACATTGAACAAATTTCTTGTACGAAGTAATGAGAAAGGCTTGGTAGGTTGTAGCCTCTGTAAGTCGTCGATATATGTTTGCTTTGCCAACATATTCTTCTCTTTTTATTCCCCCGCTGATAATCCGTCGAAAATAAATTATCATTAATTAATGACACCCTATTGAGATCGCGGCGATATCGACACCTGGGGACATGTGAGGTGTTTTCCGTGATGATTAATCCTATGAATAGCCATTTTACACATGACGTTTAACCTTATCCAAAACGAGGCAAGTTGATCGAACTTGAAATTAGCCCATTGAATCCGAGGGTTAAAGCAGAGGGCACTGCGCACAGTTTTCGCGTGTGCCCAGGCCGTCAGTCTGGAGATCTAAAACGGACTGTAACCCAGGCTAGGTAGGTTGGTGTGCAGGTCCACCGAGAATGGGGGTGGGTGGGCAGGAGGGGCAATTGACCAGGGGCTCACGATTTCTAGCGGCCCGCCGTTAACTCAGTTATAAAAAATTAATTAATCTTTGTAGTAAATATTAAAATTTGTTCCTTCCAAGAGTCTAAGTTATAATAGATTACTACAGGTTATATATGCAAAACTGTACACAGGTTTATATATACAATTTTTTTTATTAGTTTTGGTGCCCATGACTGCTTTGCACAGGTGTGGGTGTAGAGACGAACTTACGTATATATATATATATATATATATATATATATATATATATATATATATATATATATATATATATATATATGTATATGTGTGTGTGTGTGTGTGTGTGTGTGTGTGTGTGATAGTTTCACATTTTCTATATATAAAAAAAACATTAAAAGTAAACGTACAAAAAAATACTATATTATACTTGTCCATGGTTTTAGGACCTAGTGTTAGCACCTCCCCGAAGTCCAGCCAAACTATTTTGATCTACTATTCAAGTATTTTCTTTGTTGCATGGGAAGGGCACAAATATTACATATTTACGTTAAAATCGCAACAACTGACACAGTTTTTTAATTTATAATTACAGTCAAATTTTCAGGGTATCCTGCAGGTCCTACATGCTTAAGACAGAGTCCTCGAATTTTCATGGCAGCGACAGAAGAATTGTTGCTCAAAATAGCTTTAGCTCAAACCCGACATCAATCAGCTTTGACCGGAACAATTAAAGGTGACATAAATTTTTATATATTCATTTGGAAATCGAGATTACTCACACATTTAGAAACTTATTTTCATTCAACTATCACAGTTCATGACTACGATTTATTTTGGTTAGTGTAGTTCCATGGTCGTGTAACAAATCAACGGTTAAAAAACCATTTGTGTTCGAATTGTTTTGTCCTAACTCTTTATACACTGCATAATACAAGTGTACCGCATGCGAAAGTATCCCAATTTACAGTCATTGAGATAATCGATATTTCATACCAAAAACAAAAAAAAAGATGTAAAAAAATCCTCATGTTAATGTACTGTTACTACTAATATTAGTAATCAGATTCATTTACAATAAATACACAATAAAACTAAACACATCTGTTTTTCCCGCCCCTTTTAGCCACCATTTTTGCAGCTGAAGCATTGTGTAATATTGCGAAATGTGTCGAGAAATGAGTGTGCGCAGTTTTTTTTTTTTTTTTTGTGTTTTTTTTCCTGCTAAATTTAACTAACGCTAGATTTCCTTATCTTCAGCATGTCCATGTAATTAATTAAGTAATTTCCTTTTCTTTTTAGGCTATATTTCATTTTTTAAAAAATACGTAAATCACATGTTGCAGTTTGAATGGCTCAGACGTAAAGAAGCTTTCCTTTTACCAAGCACATTAATCATAGATTATGTACTGGTTCCTCGTCGGAGGGAAACGATGATTGTTCTTAATAAAAAGGTTCATTCAGGTCAGTTTATATTTTAGTTCAATACATTGCGTGTCTGGTCGAGAAATTATAGCATTTTTTACATTTCGCTTGTTTTTGCATCCACTAAATTTGAACCTAATCTCGTATCAATATGATGTTTCTTGGATATTTTCTTATATAAATTACATCACATGTTTTATTATTTAGGGATATTTGCTTCTGCACCTTTATGGTTGTGAAATTTGGTCGAATATCAGACTCAAAAACTTAAGAAAGCTCAATGTATTTGTATTTCAGCATCATTGTACAAAAATTCTGCAAGGCTTTCCTCACACCACGCGGCCAGGAATGAGCGAAAGTTTACTGGCGATAAAGAGAACTGTATCAGAAATTAATAAAAGGAAACTGAACTTTCTTATATAAATTATGTCACCTTCCAGAAAATATAACAACGAAAAGAATATTTGTATTCAGACTATATCTATATCTTTCTAGAAAAGATGTTACAGAACAGAAAGGCATTATTCTAGATATATGCAGCATTTTGCGGAAATACAATATTTATGAATTTATTGAAATTATTGTTAGAGACAAAATGTTTCCAGGAAAAATACAATGGAAACAAATTATAAAACATGCTACTCATAAGTATGGAAACGAGCGCTTTACAAACTTGTGCCATACTGACATTGCCTACAAAAGATTCAAAATTTTCATACTTCTACAAAACCCTCAATGTTATGGCAAACTCCAAAAACAACAAGAGAATTACAGTTAATTACATCCCTTTCAAATGTTCTGATAACTGTTCAAAATAATACTATGCAAGTTTGTAAACACTGCAGTTATCCTTACACAGATGTAATAATCCATGCATTTATTTGCTGTCAGAGCACTGTACGACAACGAGACATATTTTGGACACATACTATAAATAACTTTGACATTCGTCTTGGCGTGTTCCTTCATAATATATCAGATGAAGAATTTATTCAACATCTCCTGGGTAGGGAATTTCCCAACGGTATCGGCTTAGACGAGCCCGAAATACTAAGAAAGTTCTTAATGTCTGCTTCAGTGTTCTCTGCAACTGAAATTCATGGATTCTTTTTATAGTAATAAGATCGATTTTCAAATTATCAAGATTTTGAAGACATGTGATCGTAGAAATCTTGATAATCATGTCTTTATGCATGCTATTTTTTGACATTACATATAAAAAAAAAATTCTGTACAATAATGATTAAGTATTGGAGGATTGCGCAAGAGTGCACCATACTTTTTAATAAGTATAGTGTCCTCATATAAGAATCCTCATAGGGAAGCTGCGCTTCTAAGAGACTCCTCTCATGTACACCTCTGTTAATTGTGTATACCTAATTCAATATTGTTTTCTTTTTCCTTTGTTTGCATCCTTATCTCTGAAAAGAGGAAATACATATTGATGATGATGACGATCTGTTAACCAACCAGCCCACCTAAATATCTGAAAAGAGGAAATACATATTGATGATGATGACGATCTGTTAACCAATCAGCCCACCTAAATATCTCAAAAGAGGAAATACATATTGATGGTGATGACGATCTGTTAACCAACCAGCCCACCTAAATATCTGAAAAGAGGAAATATATATTGATGATGATGACGATCTGTTAACCAACCAGCGCACCTAAATATCTGAAAAGAGGAAATACATATTGATGATGATGACGATCTGTTAACCAACCAGTCCACCTAAATATCTGAAAAGAGGAAATACATATTGATGATGATGACGATCTGTTAACCAACCAGCCCACCTAAATATCTGCTTGGCCATCTTTTCATCTACCTAACTATCCTATATTAGTATACAAATGCAAAGACTAATTGATGAATATAAATGATCCAACGCTACTAATAATTATACTTTTCCGCTCACGAATACAGCTCCTGTGAACAATAACTTGTTGCTTGTGTCGGATTGGAGTCATGACATGGTACATCAACTATAGATGGATAACGATGATGTTTAGCGGCAGGATATTAAGAAGATTACAAACATAGCATATGACCATACTAGAAAAACAGTAGTGTGGGACTCGTCAGCAGAACAAAAATTTTCAGTGTGAGCATCAATGGGTTGAATGAGATGTTTCTATTCTCAACAGGTTGTAGGTTCTTAGTCCAAATACAAACAAAGAATTATAATAATCAGTTCTAAAGAACGGCCATAGAAAATGGTTAATAAATAAATAAATGCATGTAACAACAACAAAAACGCGTTATATCATGTATTCATATCATATTGTGGAGGTTATTTGACCTTTGACCTTACCCACTGCATACAGAGTATGATATGTTTCTTGTAATTGTGTCAACATTTATGATTTAAAAACAATATACAAAATATCGCATGTATACGATATGTGAAAACAGCGTTGAATACAAATGCTAAAGGACTGAAAGAATGCGTAATGATATTACATAGAACTGGATAACCCTAACCCTAAAGGACTGAAAGAATGCGTAATGATATTACATAGCACTGGATACTCTCGAAATCACATTCAAATAAACTAGAATTGCGACGTTTAACACTAGATGTAATACCTTTAAATACCTAGTCAGTTAAAATGTTATGTAAATAAACAATAAAGTTTCTTTAGTCTATGATGTAGACTTTTAATTTTAACATTATGGGAGAGAGCTTAGTGCATTATACTGTAGAAGCATCACATTTACTCCAGCAAAATTGTGGATGGAATTTATTTACAAATAAAGTGAGCTCGTTTAGAGATTACACACTGACACATTTTAGAGATTACACACTGACACATTTTAGAGATTACACACTGACACATTTTAGAGATCACACACGGACACATTTTAGAGATTACACACTGACACATTTAGAGATTACGCACTGACACATTTTAGAGATTACACACTGACACATTTTAGAGATTACACACTGACACATTTAGAGATTACACACTGACACATTTAGGATTTTTAATAATTACTAACTATAAACCACGTCTAAAATAGTTACATTGCAAACGGAAATAACACCAAAATGATATAGCTAACCAACGATAGAAATTATTTTGTAAACGTACATTTGAAAAAGTAGATACTCCTAATTACCACTTGATTTATATTTCTATCCCAATTGCTTATATCCTTGATGAGTACCTTTTGACACTGGACATCATTGTAAAGCATGTATAAAAAAAAATATAAAATGTTTGTGACTCGAGGATACCACTTAAATGAGATGAAGACATAAAACATGATAACAGGAGTACACGCAGTATCGTGCTATGACATACAAGGAATTCTCCGTGTGGTAACATTGTTCATACTGGTACCAGCGTTCTATGTTACTGCTGTGGGATAGACAAAATGGAGAAAAATATAAAAGAAAATCACAAAATCTAATATAAAGAGGAGACTATAAGGTTATGGTCTTTGACTTTGACTTTGAAATGCATGACTTGATATTTTGTTCACAGACATTATAGTATCCTGACAGATTTGCTATCGACAATTTGACCGGGAACATCGACTACACAGCTGTAAGTGTAAACGAGCTGACGAACCTCAGAGGCCGATATACATCATTGTCCTTTCTGTTCACAAAAGCCTTATTATTGGTCTAGAGAGACCGAGAGATCCTGTCAAAAGGGTGTGTTGTTTTATTTGAATAACTGACTTACTTCATAACCAAATCCCTAAAGTTGAAATTCATATATAATTTGGATGAAAAGTGCAAAAACAGATAAGTAAATAATCAATTGCTTTCTGATACAATTTTAAAGTAAACATCGAGACAAACATTTAAGATAAAAATGTATAACTGGTTATCCGGTATCAATAATGTATACATTATTGTAATACAATGAATTAAATCGATATCAGAAAGGTAATTGCAAAAATGTTGAACAATATACCATTTGAAAGTACTGTAATAAACTGCCAGATTATTGATTACTTTGAACGTACAGAAGTTTGAATTTATTGCTTCTAATAATTCTGACAAAAACAAAAATAAATTTATTTCATTCTCACGATCAGCAAGGAAATGAGTATATTGTTTTTTTATATAATATGTCAACAATTAGTAATATCTTCCTATTTTATTTTACGTTGCCACCCTTATGTTCTGGACTGACCATGGGCCCGACCTCCATACTGGATGGGCAGAAAGGGATGGCCATAAGAGAGCACCAAGGTCATTAACACTACTGTCACTTGGCCAGATGGTCTGACATTAAATTATTCAGGTATTTGCGCTCCTTTTAAATTAAGCGCCCCCCCCCCCATGTTTAGATCGATTCACCAAATGACTGAGTGACAAATTTTAGACAGATAGATGAAATGTAGATGTTTTGAAGAAATGAAGAGAAAAAGGGTGGAGTCTCAAAGTCGACACACAGATCTTAAAGTCGTAACTTGCATTGTCCACTCTAAGTAATTAGAAATCTGCAGTCTTAATGTAGAAGTGCTCAAGTTTAAACCAAGTTAAATATATATTTTCAAAAAGAAATTAAAACTACAAGTATCCGTGTCGACATGGCTGTGCGAGAGACTTTTGCCTGAGGTTTTCGCTCTAAATCCGTCTAAGCGCTAAACGTATTATTCACAGAAAACCAAATGTTGTGGCTAAATAGTTCATCGTATTGCCGTGCTAAGGGAGTAGCAACTGAATGGAGTATGACTAAATAGTTCATTGTATTGCCGTGCTAAGGGAGTATAAATAGTTCATCGTATTGCCGTGCTAAGTTAGTATAAATAATTCATCGTATTGCCGTGCTAAGTTAGTATAAATAGTTCATCGTATTGCCCTGCTAAGGGAGTATAAAATAGTTCATCGTTTTGCCGTGCTAAGGGAGTATAAATAGTTCATCGTATTGCCGTGCTAAGGGAGTATAAATAGTTTATCGTATTGCCGTGCTAAGTTAGTATAAATAATTCATCGTATTGCCGTGGTAAGGGAGTATAAATAGTTCATCGTATTGCCGTGCTAAGGGAGTATAAATAGTTCATCGTATTGCCGTGCGAAGGAGTAGCAACAAAATGGAGTATGACTAAATAGTTCAATGTATTGCCGTGCTAAGGGAGTAGCAACTGAATGGAGTAATTTCTGGACTCGATTATTCTGTATCTTTAACATTTTTCAACCATAAGGTTGTAAATATGAGGTCGAAAAAGTCAAAAATTAATGGTATATAGCAACTATAGATTTATGAACGTTAGAATCTATTTGTGAGTCACTAAATGGCTAATACATGTTGAAGATATGGTCATAAGCTACTACATTTTACCACAGACTTCATAAATGTACAAGTTACACTATGAACATCCCAAATCGACTGTTAAGTTAAGAATTTGAATAGATAACAAGATAATTACACTATCTGGAATCCCTAGGAAATGAAAATACTGGAAATATAATACGCGAAATTCATATTTATCTTCCCCGAGATATATTTCTGAAATTATGGTACTGAATCACACATGATGTATTATATTTTCTCCTGAATGAAAACGATGAAGTATAGATGTACCTCACTTAAGCTCATCGACTGTACTGATCTGATGTTTATACAAACATAGTCGAATCTTGTCATTTGAATGTAGCTGACAGATTCCGTGATTCGGGAACTCATCTGATGGGCACTGCTTATGACAATGCAAGGAATCATTACTATACAGCATGGAATAAACAGTAAGTAAATATAAATTCTTACATGCGCAGCATTGGTGGATGAAGTGTAAGAATGTGGCCGTATCCATCTATCGCAACATTGATTTCACGCGTCATTCATGCCCGGATTTGCCGTTATACTTGTTTTGTTTCCGGGCCGCATCCAAAATATCCCGGATTTTATGAGTATCGGCTTAAAGTATTCAATCTTGTTAAGTTCTCAGTTGCAAAGAAAACGAGAATTTTTGTATATGTCTTGCTTAACGACTTACTAATGATGTGCGTGCGTGTGTGTGTGTGTATGTTGAGGAGGGGCATATTTTTCCTTAGATTTTAGCGGTTGACCCTTGAGTGAGACGCTAGTGTACATCGAATGTGCTACCTAAGTTTGATGGGCAGCGTGCGCCGGCCCGGAAAAATAATAAGGGCAAGAAACGTACAGAATTGGGGCCTTCACTAAGAAAGTAAACATTCTCCAAATCTCTTGGGCTTTAACAACCCCCTCAGAATTCGTCGTACGTTGATTGTAGATAAAACATATATTTATCATGATGGCACAGGAGTTTTAGAATGCAGACTAACCAGCAGACAGGATTCAGGAAAACCACTCGTCCTCTCGTCCTGACCGGGTAAAAATTGGCTATGCTGAGGAAAACTTTACTACTTACTCGTCCCTAGGCCGAGTTGATGCAGATTCGCACCCTGAGAACAAATCTATGAGCATATGATTCCCATAACAAACACCGAAGTTCAACGTTGCCTAATATCTAGCGTGCGTCGATTATCCATTACTTTTGCCTATTTAGCCTACTTGTCAGTCCAGAACATGTTTCAAAGGAAGCCGACTGTTTTTAACGCAGTACACGACGTAAGTTCAACGTTGCCTAATATCTAAAATGCGTAGATTATCGATTACTTTTGCCTATTTAGCCTGCTTGTCAGTCCAGAACATGTTCCAAAAGGAAACCGACTGTGTTTTTAACGCAGGTACACGGCGTAAACTTGATACTTAAATGTGTCTAGATCATGAAAATATTGTTACGAATGAAGTCAGCGGGTTTAAAACCTTCTCATGTATGGCCTCTTATATAAATATATAAGAAGACACAAGGTTCGTATACAAAATCGAGAAATAGCAGTTTCACACCAAGATTGTCACAGAAAAGTGAAGACACCAGCATATATTTCTATATATATGCAATTACTTTTGACAAGGAAAATGGTGCTAACTTACATTCGAAAGAAGCATATTAAATGTCTCTGATGATTTCCACAAAGTTTCACACAATGTATACCATTGTAACCTATTTAGAAAGTACATAAATTTGAGACAACCGCTGATTGGTCTTAATTTAAGTGGGGTCATGATGTAATAACCTTCCAACACTTTTGGCCAATCAGGAATTTAGAGTTTGACAGGCGCCCTTGAGTAGTTCTCTAGAATGGAGGTTTCACTGAAATTGATTACTGAGTACAAACTTTAGTGAAAATAGCAGAAACGCTTGGAATTCTTTAAAATGTAAGTTAGCGACATTTTTCGTGTGGGAAGTAATTAAATACTTATATAAATATCTACTGGCGTCTTCGATTTTGGCATGACAATGTATTAATAAAACTGCGCAGTCTTGAAAATATCGGCGACCTGAGCAGAACGTAACATCGTTTGACCAAGCGAAAAATCACTAAATTTTGACATTTTCTGGCTCTTAATTTCCCACATGTGTAAGTAATAAGGTGTGTGAGAGCTCGTTAAAAAGCAAAACTTCTCCACATTAAAATGACACCTAGATTATTAAAAAGTATCAAGAAACCATTAAGAAATCGTGGGTTAGGTGTAAAACTACAATTTCTCGAGTTTCAAAACCTTGCCTCTTAATATATGTTTATCTAAGGGGCCATGTATTAGACTGGTTTTAAACTTCCTATCTACTTTCATGGTTTGGGCCCATTTTAGTATCAAGTTTGCATCGGGTGCCAATGGTTTTGTAGTAAGTAGTGTAGCGAATAAGTGTACTATCATGAGTAAAGTTATGACAGGGACGAGTTCTGAGTATCTGCTGCAACTCACTCGTCCCAAGGACGAGTGCTTGGAAACATTTTTCCTGAGCTCTGAGCAGAATAAAGAGCATAAGAGTTATACACATAGTATTATTGTGTTAAATCCTAGAACATAATGTATGAAAAGTTTGTTTCATTTATTTTGTGCAATGTTAGTAGTATATTATCCATATGTTAGTAGTATATCATACATATGTTAGTAGTATTTTATACATATGTTAGCTGTATATCATACATATGTTAGTAGTATATCATACATATCTTAGTAGTATATTATACATATGGTAGTGGTATTTTATACATATGTTAGTAGAATATCATACATATGTTAGTAGTATATCATACATATCTTAGTAGTATATTATACATATGGTAGTAGTATTTTATACATATGTTAGCTGTATATCATACATATGTTAGTAGTATATCATACATATCGTAGTAGTATATTATACATATGGTAGTAGTATTTTATACATATGTTAGTAGAATATCATACATATGTTAGTAGTATATCATACATATGTTAGTAGTATATCATACATATGTTAGTAGTATTTTATACAAATGTTAGTAGTATATTATACATATGTTAGTAGTATATCATACATATGTTTCCCACCACTGTAAAAATGCTAGCACTTCAAAAAACGCCACAAATTCATTATACTTATTAGTGCGAGAAAACATCTGTCTAGAAGGGCATAGAAGCGCTTCACATTCATGATATTTGTTTTTATTTTAAAGTTCTGAAAACATAACATTTAATATTTTCTCAAAGCCACCACCATGGCCATCTATTACATTTTTGCAAAACATCAATTATGATAATTATTAATTCAGACTAAAATAAAACCACGAAATCGGTATTTATTTTCCAGACCACCACTGTCGTAATTTTCACCATAAAATATCCTTAGTAAAAACAGACATAAAAGGTTAATCAAAATTAGACAGAATTGTTTTTAAGCATGACTGACGCTCGATCAACGTATCGCAATTAAAATAGCTATAAGATTTAAAATGAAACATTTGTTTCACCTGGGTATAACATAGCAAGGGAAATTGGAAACTCCACTGTGCTCCCAGATATATATGCAAATGACGTGCCAGTGGTCTATTTATCCCCGAGATCAAGGAAAAAATCGATGGATTTCCGTGTCATTGGGCTATAAATTATAAGCGTGTAACGTATGTTGGAGGTTGTAATTAGCTGTAATATTGCTCAATTGATTCTTGGAAAGGGGGGGGGGGTAACGGCATTTTAAACACATTATTGGCAATGTCATGCCAAAGAAATGGGAGCTAAGTACCGCTCCCAAGCACAAACCAAGCCAGCCGACCCGGGCTAGTTTTGGCGGGAATCGAACCCGAGTCTGACGCTGTACTAACTGAGCTCCCTGCTCTAATGAAATAAACCTATAGCTTCTACAACTTCCATTCTAATTCAAATCCTAAATTTGATTTAAATTTATACAATGAAAATATATTTTGTTTCTTCCCAAATATAAAAGGTTATCCCGTATTTAAAAGTAAAAAAATTGAGAAATATACTTCATTTTTTGAGAACAAAATTAAGTAGTAGTGCACTTTTTCAATGTTTGTTAAGGCTACGGATACAAGTTTTATTAACGACTGACATTGACGAGCCCCGGCCAGTATTATTTCTGAAATAATAACACAAAATCAGATAGATTTTAATCTGGCCACAGCTCGAAGAAACCCAGTAGTTTAATACCGTTTACACCCTTCGAGTTCCCCGAGCCGCTACAAATTATTTATTAACATAAGTAATAACAGGAAATTTGGAATTAAACCGATGCATTTTCACGCTACTTCTGAATGTAAAGTCCAGTGAGTAATCAATATGGAGCAATGTCAACATTTAATATAAAGTCTAAATGCTTCCAACTGTATCCCATTACCATCAACTAAAGCAGGTCTCATGGCAGTTACTGTATGTTCATGTATATATACCACATCTACAGGGATCAGCTAATGTGAAATTAGTGAAAATAGGTTAGTTAAAAACCTTAAAGGACTGGCATACTAGGATAAGCTGAAAACTATCAACATGCAATCACACAACTACAGACGAAGGTGTGGTGACATGATTAATGTGTACAAGGTGTTCAATGGGCTAGTCTGAGTTTCATAAAATAAGTTCTTTACTCTTTCATCATTAGCAACAAGGGGCCACGAGTATAAGATACTGAATAAGCCTTGTATACTGTACTTCTTTCATCATTAGCAACAAGGGGCCACGAGTATAAGATACTGAATAAGCCTTGTATACTGTACTTCTTTCATCATTAACAACAAGGGGCCACGAGTATAAGATACTGAATAAGCCTTGTATACTGTACTTCTTTCATCATTAGCAACAAGGGGCCACGAGTATAAGATACTGAATAAGCCTTGTATACTGTACTTCTTTCATCATTAGCAACAAGGGGCCACGAGTATAAGATACTGAATAAGCCTTGTATACTGTACTTCTTTCATCATTAACAACAAGGGGCCACGAGTATAAGATACTGAATAAGCCTTGTATACTGTACTTCTTTCATCATTAGCAACAAGGGGCCACGAGTATAAGATACTGAATAAGCCTTGTATACTGTACTTCTTTCATCATTAACAACAAGGGGCCACGAGTATAAGATACTGAATAAGCCTTGTATACTGTACTTCTTTCATCATTAGCAACAAGGGGCCACGAGTATAAGATACTGAATAAGCCTTGTATACTGTACTTCTTTCATCATTAGCAACAAGGGGCCACGAGTATAAGATACTGAATAAGCCTTGTATACTGTACTTCTTTCATCATTAGCAACAAGGGGCCACGAGTATAAGATACTGAATAAGCCTTGTATACTGTACTTCTTTTCACTCAGAGTGATCAACAGCTGGAATTCGCTCACCGAGGCTGTCGTCGTAAGAGCCCCAACACTGACCAGCTTTGAGAACCGCCTCGACCGAAAATGGAGAGACACGAGATTTTACCATCCGTAAAACATCGAATTAACATAAATTTTACGTATTTTATTTTTACACCCACACCGCATGTATGCAAGTGATCAAGTGATATTTAAAAGTATTTTTTTTTTTTTTTTTAAAGAGTACTACGTGTACAGGCTCAACATTTCAACCTAACAATGCGGTCAGTGGCGGCGCGAGGGTTTGAGGCAGCGGGGAGAAATGTTCTTTAATGGCGCCCCACCCCGACCGAGGCGGCCGGGGGCAATGTTCTTTAGAGGCGCCTTCTACTTTGCCGCAGAGAACAGTTTATGTCAGTTCCTCCACCCCCCAAATCTAAGCCCCGAAACTGTGGGCTTAGATAGGTGGGGGTTGGGGGGTTGTCAAAAAAAAAAGCTCCATGCTGTGACCTCCCCCCCCCCCCACACACACACACCCCAATGCCCGGCGCCCGGGGAGAATAGCCCCCTCCCCCCCTCAAACCGCCACTGAATGCGGTATGTGGTATCAAGTATGAAATTTCCAACATTCTGCGGATCCAAACTTCAGTCTCCTCACCTTGTACGACAGGTGGCTGAAATTGTAAAAGAACAAACAGCAGACACGGTTTCATAGAAGCATAGAAAATCGTAACTTATACTGTTATGGGGTGGGTTGGTGAGAAATTGGTTCATACCTTTCACAGCGTCCGTCCAAACCAGACGGAAGACGGATCCAAAAGGGTAACAACTTCAGAGGCCCACATTGTACATTGGGTTACCTCCCTTAGAGCATAACGCCAGCAATATGCAAAAAGTTCTACACGTAAGCAAATATCAGCTTCCCAGAATGCACAACGCTATCTTCTCTATGCTGTATTAAATCCAGTTGTCATTAATCTGATAATTAACGGCAGACCTAGACAAGTCCACTGCCAGTATTAATTTTGAAATAACACAAACGCATTTAATTAATTTTTAGTTTAGTTTTAAAAATTCACCAAAAAATGACGAAGTCCAAAAGTTCCAGATTTTGTTTTGAATTAACCCCCTAAACATGTAGTTGCAAAGGATGAGGTTACTCATCCATAACAGTGACCACTTTGGTTTGAAAATAGATGAACACTAGGGTGTGAAGACACCTGTACATGTTCTCTCGTATACATTTTATAGGGGTTATGTCAAGAATGTTTTGAAACGTTTTCGACTTTGTCATTTTCTGATAAAGTTTTACAAACTAAAAAACAAATTAAATTGCTTGTTTAAGTGACAGTTGATTAGATATTTGACCTATTTGTAATTACAATACTGTAACTGTATCAATTAAAATTATTTACACTGTATAGTTTACTGCAGTGCTCATTGGAAGTCATATGGCCAAAATTCATGGTGAAATGACCAAGAAGGGCACATAAACCATAATCTGGTCACAGCTCGAGGAATCCCGATAGTTTAATACCGCAGATCAAGGGAGACAAACTGACACGCCTACACTAAGGTAACCGGTCATGCCAGTGTCCCCTTGGTGACAAAGGTGACCAGTCCGCCTAGGCCTGACAGGTAGGACGGGATCAGACATATGTTCTGCAACTCACTACTCACGCTCGTCCAAACACGTACCTTCTAGGTTATTCGTTACTAAGACTTAGATTGGTAGGCAAAATAATCTCTGGTACCAGAAGTAGATTGGACCCCTCTGGTGACAAGAGATAGACCCGATTTTCCAAACCAACCCTTCTTTCCTAATGTACACTAGGTAGGGTTGTACGCAGGCGCGAGCTATCTGAGTTCCACGATCCATTGTCATCTCCCTGAATCAAACCTATGCAGTGGGTTTACCCCTTTCACCATCCACCACATTAGTGGATCTATGAGTCACTCACCGCCAATAAAACTTGTATCCTTAGGCTTCACACACATTAAAAAGTGCACTGCTGATTATTTTTTGTTCTCAAATAAATGAAGTCTAAGAAACCTATAACTTCTACAGCTTCTACTCTAAAGTCAAATTGTAAATTTTTATTCAATTTATACCAATGCTCGACCAATGAGCTTCGTAACGCAATTAAGATAGTTAGATAAAAGAATTAACATTAAGATGTAGTAATGTGATCTAAAGAAGAAAAAAAAAAGTCATAGCTATCATCCGGAGCAAAGTTTTTAAAAATTCAAAACTCAGCTTTCACCAATAATTTTCTAAACACGTTGCTCAAAGGAGGCAAATTACACTAATGCATTTTTGTATCGTTTGAAAAAAAAAATGGTGAATTTATCTTCTCTATCAATTATGTAATAGCGAAGCAGTGTGGATTACAAAATATGTACCATAAACAAACCTCTCTTGACCTTGAAGCCCTAAGATCTGTGCATATTGCTTTACTTACTTTATTCAAGAATTGTAGGTTATCTGGTAAAATATGTTTCTGTGCTCTGTCACGTAGACGGCAAATGGAAATCATGACGTTACATATGTATTAGCTGATAAGTAACCGAATATCCATATTTCTCACCTGTCTTTTCTTTGCTTGCTTCGACTGTAGACATGTCTATAGATTTATTATACGTGTTATTATATCCTTCGACACGTGCTTAGGCAATATGTCTTCCCATAGTATAGCTTTGTGTTGTGTAAAGTATTTCTACTTTCCAGTTTTCAAAGGTCTATTAAACCTTTCTAATACAGAGGCGTTAGTATCATATTACGTATTAAACTATTAAATGTTCTCTTTTTCACGGCCTCTTAACCTTTGGGTTGTAAAATTCCTTCCCTTGTTGATTTTCACTCTTTGAAGGTACTTTTAAATGCATCACAGTAAAAATGTATTTCTTCTATTCGTTGTTTTTCTTCTCGCGTGCTTTGTTAATCTACTATATATGCCTGACACCGCGAATCAATGTCATTTACATAAACTATACTGTAGTATATTGTAGGTAAATCTTTTTCTCGCTTGCTTTTGTAATGTGTAGGCAGAGTGTTCAGTTAACCATTCTTTCCATTCACTATATTGTTTTCTTTTGTCCAGTTGTATCTCTTTCCAGAATTGATTGAGATTGTATTGACTAAAAATATAAATAAATTATGTTTTTAATACAGTGGGTTTAGCAGGTAATTCCAATGCTGGATTTATCTGTAAAAGATATATGTTGCATAAATAAGTACTATTAGCTGTTATAAGCGTAACATTAAGACACATACAGATCAAATGAAATACCAACATACAAAATACCAACGATGTAAAAGGTGTGTAAATATGACGATGTGAAGCCGGTGTATTGTGAAGGAAATATTATCATAAGAGAAAAGAATTAAGAAAAAATTACAGGTGAATGTTGAAAGACTATAACAAAAGATTCATTTTATGCTCACAGAAGAAAATAAAAACTTTTATGATAATTATTTCATTGAAAACAATAATAGTATCAAAAATTACTGAAAACAAAATGATGCACCGATACCACAATTTGAATGAAGAAAATGTGCTCGACCTATAATACGTCCTCCAACTAGAAAATTAATGGAATAAGCAAAAAGTACTTATTACATTTGATAGGAGATAACATGAGTATAGATTTTATGGAGGAGATTAAGATTTACGTGAATATTTTAGTGGTGTGTAACCATGCATACCAAATAAATTAAAATAAATACATATAATAACAAAATATGAAGACAAGAGATCTTGGTTCGCATAAAGTTGAATTGGATTTATCTTCAATAATAAATCAATTCATACCTTCATGTACAGGAGCACATGTATCACAATACTGGTACCACAAAACAATACCTTTTGGCATAGTAAACATAAGTTAGATACAACAAAAAGTACTTAATATGCTGTTTGATGCATTGCACACACAATTCGGACAGGATATAAGTGTAGATACAAACGCCGTGTTTTGTAAAATTGCTTTCTTAATATTACATGTAGAGAAATACTAACCTATTAGTAAGATGATACACAGAATTAACAGAATGGGCAAATGCAAAATAAACCCGTCTTAATGTCAAAATACTAATGGTATATTATGTTTCATGCCGTTGAATCTGTTGAATCCCGTCCTACATGTCACAAATGCATACCATCAAAATACAACCTTGATAAGTATAAACACTGATTTGACAGATGCCGAATAAAATTTAAAAGACTGGTAAATGTAAAAAGGAACTCGACATAACCGTAAATGTTGATGAGATACTAGATGAAAGCAGTGAGCAAAGTGATGAGAGATGAGCGATAAACATTACAGAAAAAAGAAATAGACTCACATGTTGACGTGCTGATTTAATTTTATGGAGAGAAATATCATTTTTGTGGTATTACTGATTTATTAAGGGTGATATCAATTCAGATAAACAACTACACAGCTTAAATGGAATTATTTATTTTTGCATAGCGTGTTCAAAATTATTTTCCCGATATATTAACATTAAATGAACATACGCGATTGTCTAATAAGGTAAATTATTCAATCGACGTAATGCCTGAAAATTGGTCAGCTGTAAAATTGAGAAGCTATCAACATAAGTTAAATTTTATTTCGTGATTTATTGTGATTTTGAAAAGCTATTAAAAGTTGCAAAGAAGGTAGTGCTCATGTATGGAAAATGAAATTTAAAAAAATGAAATAAAAAAGACAAACATTTCATAATAACTTTGCATCCACGTTAAGGCATTACACGAAGACTATGAACCTGTGGTTTACATTGGAAAAGATTGGATTAAACGTTGTTTGAGTATTTACAAGAGATTGCAGAGTTATTTTATGAAGAAATTAGACCAATGAGCGCTGCTGAAGTAACTTTTAACAAGAAATAAAAAGCATTTTTATTGAACCGACATATGTCCTATTTGTAAAAAGAATATTAAATGTGAATAAGGGAACAATATCACTATCACCAACAAAGTAATAGATAGTGATCATTAAATTTAATTATTAGGTAAAACAGCATCCCTTTTTTATAAATAATTTATTGGGTTACGAGTTTCATTTAAATTTTTATCGAAATAAAAAGACTGATCCTGATAAAGAAGTACTAAATAATAGGAAAAACTATATTTCAGTTAGTAAGGAGTCTTTTAGTTGATACATGTTTGGAATAATTCAAAAGCTACTGCTATCAAACGGACAACGAGATTTGTAGATAGTTGTACTTTTATTGGTGATTCATTAAATGAATTTGCCTAAGTTTAATTGATTGTTATTTTTGGAGACAACAATATTTTTACGAAATGGAAACACAGTTTGTAACGAAGGACATGTCTCTACAATCGTATACTGAAGACTTGTATAGGTTCAGTGAAACTAAATTACCACAATTTAAGAATCAGAGGTGATGTAATAAAAGAGGATGGCTAACAATATTTTAAAGGTGTCATTAGACATTTTAAATCAACATCTTTTCGCGACCCCACTACAATTACGTTAAAAATACAATTTAACGATGTGTGATATTTGGGAAGAATTTAGAAATCTTTGCATACACTAGATTCAGCTCATAATAGTGCACCAATTTGTCTTATAATGCCAGTTTAAAGTTAACAAGGGTAGAATTAAGGTTATTAAATGATTATGATATGTTTCTAATAATTGAGTGTGGTATAAGAGGAGGAACTACAATGATACCAAATAGACATGCCACATCCAATCATGAGCGCTAAGTCGATGATGAAAGCAAGTTTGTAAGTGAGGGAGAATGCAATAGTTTAGATTCAATGTCATTTATTATGTACCTATAATCTGATAACTTTTACGTTTACTCCATGAGTCAATTCATGCCTGTCAAAATCTTTAGATGGGCAACCACCAAAAAAAGACATAATTCAAAACAATAAAGATTAAATTAATCTCTTGGAAAGATGGTGAATATTTTGGTGGCATCTTAAAGTCGATTTAAAGGCACCAAACACATTTACATGATTATTTCAAGGATTACCCATTAACACCAGAAGAGATAATACAAAGTATGGAAGATTTATCACCACTACAAAAGCAGCTGATATATCAGAAAAAGGAACAGAGACAACAGTAACTAAGATATTTTGTACATCAAAAAGCAAAGAATAAAAATGTAATTCATTATCGAAATTTAAAACCACATTATTCAGTTAGGATTAAATTTGAAACAGATACAAAGGGTAGTATTATTTGATCAATAAACTTTGTTACAGCTTCTATACATTAAATTAGATACAAATTTAACAAGAAAGAAAAACATTGATATTTGAATAAGTGTTAAAACTAATGAATACTATTGTATTTGTAAAACAGATGAAACATGTATGCATGTGGCCAACTGTAACAATATATTCAGATGAAAATAAGAATTTCAAATATTAGAATGACTTATGCATTGCAAAAGGATAATAATATCATATGACAATCTGGTTTTTGTCGGAATGAAGAATGACAACAACAACAAAAAAATGAAAACGAAAAAAATTACATGATAAGTTATCAAAATGCTGCATACATTTTACTATAACAATCTAAATAAAAAAACAACACTTCAACATTTTATTATTAGTGACATACATAACATTTCAACATTTCATTATTAATAACATACACAACATTTCAACATTTCATTATTAATAACATACACATTTCAACATTTCATTGTCAATGACATACCCATATTCGTTGTGTATTCATGTTGAAACAAATAACTTTTAAAAGGAAATCATAAAGGACATTGACTTTTATGACACATGAGATTGCAAAAAGTAAATATTTACAATATACCGTTAGTAAACATGAATGTTGCTGGATTGTTCAAATATGAAATGAATCGTAATAATTTTTTTAAAGATGTAATTCTATTCCTTTAGAACTGGCGAGTTTAGCATGGTTTTAAAGAGCACTCCTATGTTTCTAGCAGTGCAGGCCGATTGGTTATTGTCCATTGTATGACTTTGTTCTTCCGCAATATTTGAAATTTGCCATAACATTGGCAAACAGAAGCAACACGGTATTTCTTCGACGAATAACAGAAAATACACAGAAATTAGTAGCGTTACTGAATAACAGAAAATACACATAAATTAGTAGCGTTACTGAATAATAGAAAATACTCAGAAATTAGTAGCGTTACTGAATAATAGAAAATACACAGAAATTAGTAGCGTTACTGCCATCAATGTTTCTTCAGACTACCATTGTGTATGGCTTGATTTGAGGAGTACACATGATGTGTATTCAATGTGCTTCGAATGCACAAATAAATATTAAAAACAACCATATTAAATCTATGATGTTTCTATTAAGTAGAACTCCTCATGGATGAGTTATATTTTGACACCTGTTTATCTAGGATTTAAAAAGCGTTAGTAATAAATGATGAATTGAAAAGAACCTCATAACACGATTACATGTGATGTTAAAATGTGGACAAAGTAATCGTACAAATATAAAGTAATTATTCAAATATAAAGCAATCGTACAAATATAAAGTAATCATACAAATATAAGTAATCGTATTAATATAAAGTAATCGAACAAATATAAAGTAAGTGTACAAATATAAAGTAATTGTACAAATATAAAGCAATCGTACGCGACTTTTGTGAGAATATTAGGTTTCTTGCCATATTTTACTGTAGATACAAAAAAATACAGAGTGTATTCTTGACGAAAATCACCGAATACCAGATGAAATGGAAATAGATGGTATCTGGAAGTCCAATGGTATTCTAAATTTATTTTAGTATACCAGTGATTTGTGCATTAGCCACTCCTGGCCTCAACTTCTGCAAGTTTTCACTAATGATACCTTGTTCAATCCTGTTTGTCGTAACAGACTTTGGTAGTCATAAATCTGTATACGTCATTTAAAAGTTGTAGCTATTTAATTTTAAAATATTATCACCATCGTAAGAAATGGTTATGTCCTTGACCAGCATTATGATTAAATTATTAACCAATTAGTTTTGAGGATCCCCTTTCACCTTTACACCCAACAATATGAACAACTGCCAGGCACAATCACGAAATTAGATCCCATCATAACTACTTGCAATGTTTGTTCAGGTTTAATACTACTTAGAGTATGTGTAATACAATGACGTGTTGGATTTAAGCGTTTGAGACCGTATCGTGTTTTCTCTTACTTTTGTAAACTTATGTATTTACTATACATTCTTGTTCTTTTATTTTGTTGTTTACGACATTTAATAGCTATAAAAAAATTGGTAACGAATATAAACATTAATACCCATTACAACGGCAATAAATACATACTCATACTTGAACTGCTGATCAGATGGCAGGTAAAAATCACGAAGTTTTAGTTATCTATGGTTTTCTAAAGTTGCATAACTATGTGAGGAAAATAGCGAGCTAAACCATCATCCAAATTATTTAAGTACAGAAAATCTAAACCCTGTTTCTTCAGTTAAGTAATCGAGTGTCTTTGCTCTGTTCAGGTTTAACTCTAAATTGAGCTCCATAATAATAGGTGATAAGAATCGTATATAAGCCTGAATTTATTTAACGACATATTCCTGCCAACGAGCGGCATCACCTGGTGTGTGTAACTGTTATTCACCGAAGGTTGATGGGACGTATTTAAATCCATTAATAGTACCTAATGTTTGAGGTGTAATGTCAGCCTTAAAAATGTTCAACAATCTATTTTTTGGGATAGGGCTTTGAAAGCGGCTATGAACTACGGTATGTTTTAGTAAAATCTTTTAATTTATGTTTACTTTACACAGAATATAGAGTGCATCTGTTGTTCGATTGAGAATGTTTTTGCAACCATATAAGTAATAATTCCATCTGGATTAGTCTTATTTGTTACAATGCGGAAATCATAAATCCATGAATAATAGCTAATATTTCAGGTGCAATTTAAAATTATACGTGTATTACATCCAGACATAAGTTGTTTTTTTCTCCCTCAAAAATCCTGTTTGTTATTATCGATTTCTGTTGGTTTTTTGTATTTTTAATTCACCAATTTCCGTGTTTAAGTCAGTATTGAATGTCAGTATGTTTTTTTTTTCTGGTGAACTCTTTAAATGCTTGCACTTAATGTAATTCTTTGTATATACTTCAGTTTTGAATGCATCTGTGGTCTGTTTTAAGCTTTTCTTCTAAAGCAATTAAATATTTTCTAATGCATTTCAACATTTCAACCTTTTGTCGATGCTGTCAATATTTCCTTGAACAACATATATTATTAACTACTTCTTGAGAACTTGTTTTTTACCTGTTTTTGATTGTTCTGTGCCACCATTAAGCTAATGTTTGAGAGTTGGTAAGATCTGATATTGCAATATTTTGATTGTGTCGTTTAAGTCAGTGATTAGTAAATCGTAAGCCCTTTACTTTGTTTTTATCGTGCTTTCTTTGATATTTATTTTGTTTAGTTGTCATCTATTTTATTCTTTTGCAAATGTGACAATGTTTTTTATTTACCAACATCATTGTTGCTCAAGGTACCAATTCTGGTGCTAAAATCATTCAAAAACTATTTGCATTTCTTGATCTTTTTGTTTAACTTCGTTGTTTAAGCTATATTTTAGCTGTTCATGTGGGGATTCTAAAGTGACATGGTCTTCCAGAGATTTCATTATTTGTATCATGTCAGTCTCGAATGCATCTATCTCTGAGTTTATCCTTTTTTCAGTTGGTCGCAAATATTTTTGAATGTTTGTGCATTTATCCTTACATTAAGCAATGCTTGTATTGCATGAGACGGACTATTAAATCTCTGTTTCAATAAATTCTCTGCATGTCATATATATTTCCTGTTAACAATCCTTTTTTTGGAAATCTTTATTTGAGTAGCTTTTTCATTACCACTCTACTAATTAGAATATATTTGGTTATCTACTGGCTCTTTTCATGTCTTAATATCTCTCAAATTACTATCCTACAAAGTTTTACGCATATGAGTGCCAAAACGTGTATTTACAAATTTATTTACAGCAGCATCATGTGATTTTAGTGGATCACATAAGTCAGTAATACGGTTGTTATCGTTGGCTAGCTCCTTAATTATTGTTTGACCTATATGTTTTTATCTGCTTCTTGTTCCCCTGATTTAGAATCCATTGTACTTGGGCCTCTTAATTATTTATCTCCATTGTGTTAGCGTTGTGCTAACTCCATTTACTTAACGTGAACAATTTATTACAGGCATAGCGTGAAAGTCTTTTCAATCTTCATCGTTAATATTAATATTTACTCTGTTTCTGGCACCCCTCTGTAATTTGTGTGTGCGTAATTGCCATTAATGTTGTATGAATGAAAGTCGCAGTGAAAAACGTTTTTAAAAAGTAAATACTCTATCCAACATGAGTAATAACGATTTTGAGTATTGAGGCGACTGAAGAAAATGTATAAATATTTCGATGTAGTGACTAGAGAATTGCGATTGTATTTCAAGTTCTCGAAATTAATCATTTTAGGCGAATAAGGCTATTGATCAGATGGACTAGGTTATGCTGTTGGTTGTTATGGTATACTGTATTGCATAATGACACCGTTATGAAAATGTGGAGGATTGTTGGATAGAACATTAAGTTAAAAGATCGTCTTATAGCTTTAAACTAGGGTTGAACAATACTATGGATATCAGCAATGTAATACAAAGACAATTTCAGCAGCAGATGGTCTGTAACAATTCGTCAACGATAGACAACGAAATAATATACGAGAACGTGGGTAAACAATATGCATATAAAAAGGACCAAAATAGTAACAGTGTTGTAATTGCAGCTATACATGATCTGAAAAACACACATCATGAAACAAACCAAAAAAACAATCATTTATATTGTTATGATGGTTGTATGACTTAATTTGGTTTTTAAAATAGGTTATAAATTCCTGATCCCATTTGTTGTTCTGTCTACTTGTTTGTTTAATTTAAATAGAAAAGTGCAATACTTTTCAAGCCTATTTTGATTATGGCAGAACGTATTCGCTTGGAGCAGTTGCAGCATGAAAAGGTGAAGTAAGAGCAGACGGAGTAAGTGGAGCAGGAGTAGGACAAACATATTTTACCAATTTTGCTTTAGTGAGACAGAAAGAGTAATAATGATGGCAGTTATTCTCTTTGAAAACTCTCTGAGATTATCACCTAATGGTAATTTTTGTATAATGTTTGAATTGATGTTTTAAATATTGGTTGTAACGTAACGTTATATATTTATTACATGTTTCACTATTTATGCTGTTTTACTTTCAACACTCTCCAACAGTTTTTGGAGTAAAAAATGCCTAGGTGTATCTGTTTCTATGCTGATATATTTTTCTTTCATCTTTATGTTTTTCATACGTTTCAGCATCTAATTTCATATGTTCTATTATAGATTTAGCAACTACAACATTCACATAACCTCTCAATTATCTTTCTATTTCCTGAGTAAAATATTCGTTCTGCCGTTGAAAGTTCTTCACTTTTAATTTTTTTCATGGTAATCATCTATTTGGTTCTCTGTTTTTCTTGCTTGCTGGTTTAAACCTTCATTTGTTTTAATTACTTGCAACTCTATTTCCTCAGGGACTTTTATATGGCAACTATTATTTTTAAAAGTTGTTGTAAAGGTTTTTCTAGATGCTTATCATTTGGCAATATCCATATATTTCTTTCTTTACTCCAGCCAAAAACCCTAAGGAACTTATAGGTTTTTACTAGAGATTTTTTTTATTGATTGTTGCTTACTTCTTGGTAATAAAATGCTTTTCTCCCATGTCTTAAATGAGACTTAATTAAGCGATAATATCTATCATCTATGTTTAACTCGTATTTAACATATTCCTTTAATTAATTTACTACATCTGTAGATGCATGAGTTTGTTAAGGAGTTTCATATATCTCATTAGATACATTATTTTCAAAAACTGATCTTCAGTTGTTGCATTAGTAACTTGTTCCTCCTAATTATTGTCATTGTAAAGAGGAGTTTGAAATGAATGAACCAAAGTTTTCTCCACTTTCTGCCATTTTCACACTTATTAAATAGTAGATAAACAACTTGAAAAAATGAACGAAAAATAAACCAGAAAAACCTATGAAATAAAAAAAAACTAATCTTTTGAGAACATTATCTGATTCATAAAGACTCTTGTACATAATTTTTAATACAAAACCTTATCCTCTATGACAAAGACTTCCAAAAAGAAATAGCCTCGGTCCACACTATTCTTATCGTAGCCCCAAAATGGACAGATTCATCCTCACACTCAAATTCAAATGGAAATTCTTATGTCTGACTGATCAATGATTTTTTTTATGCAATCAGACGTAGGAATTTGCATTTGAATCTTAGTTTGGGCTTGATCTAGGCAGATAGTGAAGTCGATATCGAGTATACACTCACACCAAATGTAGTATTTTATTTTCCATGTGAATAAGACGAAGTCAGTAGAAATACACCGAAGGCCTAACATCTGTATTGGAATACATAGAAACTCTCAATCACTGAACGGGTCGGTTTATGGGTCGGTTTATATATGATCAGAACCAGTAATATGGAAATCTTACCACAAAGAACACAGAGACGTCTTATGTGAAGCAGAACAAACTAAGTCAATGAGCAAATGAAGAGAGAGAGAGAGAGAGAGAGAGAGAGAGAGAGAGAGAGAGAGAGAGAGAGAGAGAGAGAGAGAGAGAGAGAGAGAGAGAGAGAGAGAGAATTAGGAACCTTTTATCTTGAAGCTAGATATCTTGACCGCCTCAGGCCTGAAAACAAGTATTCTTTGCCCCGGATGTATATTAGCAAAAAATTCCAGAACTGATGTCCTAAGAATCTTATTTCTCCGGACGCATGATTAGACAATGAACATTATAATATCGCATTCATTGAACATCATCAGTTGTTTGGAGTTAGTAAATGAGGAATTACTAGATGGCAAAATGACGTGAAGACTAAGTAGTGAGTATTCATGAAAGTGAATAAAAACATAGAAAATCTGTAAAGATGAAAATAGTGCAAATCTTAGTACAAGGTTTCCTGTACTTTCAACGTGTCTACCTAACTAATGTTATGAAGAAAAAAATATATATATGCAAGTTGACAGGTATGCTGCCATTTATATTTTCTCCAGGTTCAAAACCAAACTGGTTCTATCTCAGCCACATTAAGGTGTGTATCTGTTTGACAAACCAGAACTTGGTGGCTTGCATGCTTTGCAAATCTACACAGTAGATAGTCAACCACGTAAGGTTGTATCTACTAAATAAGAAAAGTCAGCATCGAACCATAATGTATCTCCTTTTACTGCGAAAGATGGATTTAAACATCTGATTGGATGTCTTATTATGACAATTTTAAAATATTCATATTTATTTATTTGCTCATATATTAGTTCAAGGGCTTCTTGTTTTTGTTTTTTTTTTGTTTTTTGTTTTTTTTTATAATATGCTACTTATTATTGGAGCAAAGCCACTGTTAATTTTTAAGTTCCTGCATTATGGATTCATTTATTTTACAAAATAAACATTTTTGTGATTTTGCAAACTATGATTTTTGTCTGAACTAAAATTTGCTGTTGTGCTTTGATAAAAAGGGATCCTATTTTCATCGCATTTGGATCATTGTACTTTCAAACCTTCGTCTTTTACTTAAGGTAAAACCTGGTTCCTCCAAAAAACAAAGGTCCAACGCAGGTACGCAAAATATTAATGTTCAAAACAGCTTTAATTCTTACTTGTAAAATGTCAGTTATCGTTTATTTTTTGTTTGCTAGTAAATGCTCTTTGCTCGTGCAACAATAGAAACTGTAGTACGTTTTGACTCCCTACAAAGATGGGGTTTGGTGAAGACGGAAATACACCTTCTAATTCTGAGTAAGCCATGTGTTTGTCTCCTTTTACTCATTTTCAGAGTTTCCTCCAATACATGATCCTTAACTTGGCTCTTTATGATTATATCATCAATTGCGCATTTACATCTTAACATGATTCTGCAAAAATGTCACAAAATTAATCGGTATCTACAGATGACACAACCACGTCAACAACCACAACTTCTTCAACTACAAAACAGACTACCTCTACCAAAAGTGACATTGCCTCCCAAAGCGATGTGGTATTTACAGTTAACATGTCAACAACCACAATTTCTTCAACTACCCAATGCTTCTGTCGACAACAGAAAACATATTTTCCAGCAGACCCACCACTCCTGCCAAAGGTGCAAATACTCCAAAAACGATTTGGTAACGGGTGACAATAATCAGACATTGATTTTCATCGTTGCTTGAGGCTCGGCACGATTTGTTGTGCTAATTGTTGCGATTCTTCTTAACATCCGCAGCAAACGTACAACGTATTTTAATTTGATTCTTCTATTTCATCATGTCTATATATACCTCAATTAGTACAACAGTACGGAAAGTTTGCTTTCAGCGTGAAATATATTGGCCTGCTTAATTCCATTGTTCATAGTTTCGTATGAAGTCCATTTGATAACAGCTCGTTTGATCTTCATTTTATTGTTTGGCAAGTGTTAAAACGTATTACTGGGATATATCTTTTTAATTTTAACTGCGATTTTAGGAATTATTAACATATCAACAGACATCGGAAATTTTTACATCTTATTGCCTTTTGTCGATATAATAGACAATCATCTTTGGTGTGAGTGATTTGTTTCTCGCAGAAGGAATACTTAAATCGCTCGTGTTTATTCTATTAACTTGAGTAGTGCGAGAAATGTATTTACATCTTTGAATATTTCACTTATCACATGTATAACATCAAAGCTCGACTATATTGAAACAAATGGTTTTTTTTTACATCATATCGCCATTGAACGAGTATTCTGAAATTAATAGACATTGTAATCAACTGCTCATTTAGTCAGATGTTTGAAATATTTAAGAAGAGATAATTTTCATATAATCAGGAGTATTGATAGCAAGAGCACAACATGTCTCAAAGTGAACTATCATAGATGATATCTATCTTATGCAGTTTTTAAAACAGATTGGCTCCAATTACAAGAAAATTCTTTTGCTAGCACCAGTGAGTTTAAAAAACTTACATATCTTTAAGAAAAAATAGGATGAGAATGCTATTGCCTCAGGGAGAGTTGATCATTTACGGTAAAGAAAATCTCACAGTAGTATATAACATCCACTGTCTTTAATTTCAGGACAATTTGAAACAGTGAGAATCAGAGAGAATCATCTCATGGGATAGTGACGAGAAAACCGAACTCCGGTCAAATAGAAAAGATGCAAACGGTTCTGAGGACAAACCAGTTTGATCAGTTTCAGATGCGCATGCCACTATTCAAGATAATCGATACAGCTCTGACTCAGAATATCTGACATTCCAAATGGACAACAATGAACTAGGAGGAGAATCAGTTGGGAATATACACCAAGTTGATCGAGTGGGTCTAAATCGTTCTTATCCTGATTACGAAACTCTAATGAAAGCCAAGGGAACAGCTTAATCACAAGCGACAGATGTTTCAAAAGGGCTAACCTCTGATTACGAAACTCCTGTCAGAAGATCGGGAAATGAGGACATAGATATGATGGAAATCCCGAAATTTCCTGCTTACAGAAACAACAATTTTGAAAGACCAGCTGAGTGTGTAGGACATCTTTACTCGGAAATATCAGATTTGATCGCAACAGTTTAACAATTACCTATGACATTTGAGGAGGCAATCCGCAAAAAATATATCCTGTATCCAGAATATAAAGAATACAGAAATATGATAATGTTAAATTGATCCACATCTTTTACTTCATCTGAAACATGTAATTAAACTTTTCCATTTTACACTTCTCAATTATTGTTTATTGTCCAATCCAGCTCCATACATTAATTCCGAAAAATATCAATTTAATCTTGACAGTTGGTATATTGTTAATTTTGTCTTCTGCGAATATTGTCCTGCTATAAAAGTCTTTCTCACAAAAGTTCCTAACAGTTGTGTTTATTTAAATTAATCTGTAGCGTCAGGCCTACAATGCATTTCAGAAAGAGGTAGGATCAAAAGCCTCGTGAATTTCAGACGAGCGCCAAAGTTTTCAACGGGCAACTTCAAGACTAGAGAGTGAAGTAGGCCGGGCTGGTGTTGTTGATTAATGTAAAATTTATTTGAAAACGTTAGATATGTTTGAAAGAAATGTATGGTTTATTTCAAAACAAAAAACGACGACAGTGAAGTCTGAAGTGCATTTGTATAATTGCTACGCTTTTCAAATCCATCGTTATTCTTATAGCATTCTAACTTATTTATATTCTCCTTGATAGTATTTTTGTTCTTATCTTCATGTACGCACGGACCTAACTTGAATTGCATGAATTCCATAGCGTGCCGAAAACTATTTTATAAAATACTGATCAATATTTAACACGTTTCCTTATACAGTGCCGTGTTATCAGAGACTCGGATCGTATTCGGCGTCTAATTAAAGAGAGCATGTCTAATTTTTATTAACTATAAGGATTGCAAAGTGGTCAGACCAAACTTCCTCTCTCGCACCGTTTCTTGATACCAGTGTGGTAATGTGTTGGAGAAAGCCTACAACTGAACGCCTTGTCTTATAACCCGGACAAAAACTAAAGACTAACACACTAACCTTGCTTACCTTTGTATATATTCTGAATTTGATCCAAATGCAGGCTTATAGAATCGAAAATTGTGGAATTTAACTCTTTTTTTATTGATAGAATTGTTAACACATTCGTATAGAACTTATTAAGATAAATCCTCTATCGGGAGAGCATTGATAGGGTCACAAAGCAGAACACTTATATTATCTCTGTATGTGTGTCTGTCTCTCCGTTTATGACATCTCAGTTATATTCTAACAATTTTGATTATTATATTCCAGTGATTGTAGGCTGTAGTTTGCATCGTTTAGGTGTCACTGTCAGGTAGAATAATATTTACATTAGGAGCTGGACATAACATTATTTGTTTTAAGTACGTGCATATCGCAATAATTATTTTGGGGGTTGATTAATGACTTGTTTTGTTGCAGACCTTTTGTCTGTTATTTATCAGCTGTGTCATTAGATACCATTTAGTCACATTTATATATACAATGCATTATAAAGGTGGCTAAATTTACTTTACATTTAAATTATTGTATGGATTTTAATATATCCATTGCATAGTGTTGTAATATGTAACATCTATTACTTGAAATATTAATAATCTTTTATGATAACAAACTATGATGATGATGAAATAAAGCATTGTTTATTATTGTTATAGATTGATAGCAAACTTCACAAAATAACTATTAAAAGAAAGTTTGCAACAGATGTGCGAACATTGCATACGAAAGGGAACTCTCATATCCTGGAAATATGATCGTTGTACTGACTTTTTCTCGAGAGTGAATATTTAGTATAAGTTTATTAATGTTGATTCGATATGCAAGAAGCATTATCTGACTGACTAAACATACATATTTTCTATGGTCTGGTATTAGCATATGAGAACATACTATCCATTATTACCGTTATGTCTATATCATTATTAGTCTGATATTAGCATATGAGAACATACTATCCATTATTACCGTTATGTCTATATAATTATTTGTCTGATATTAGCATATGAGAACATACTATCCATTATTACCGTTATGTCTATATCATTATTAGTCTGGTATTAGCATTTGAGAACATACTAACCAGTATTATAGTTATGTCTATGTTATTACTTGTCTGATTAGCTGTATCTCATGATATATCTGACTGTATTCATTTCATATGCTGCATGCCATGATATATCTGATTGTATTCATTTCATATGCTGAATGTCATGATATAATTATAAGTTGTGTATGTTATAGCATATTGATCTTTAACAATCCAAACACTTTCTTACCCGAAATATATTCAATTTAATTTCTGAATAGACAATACAGTTTTATTTGTTTTACTCCAAAGAAGGGAACTTTTAGTCTGAATTAATTTTAACAAGAGTCCTAGAGTATAATTAAAATGCAATAATTCAATCACTTAAAAATAAATTATTCTTTTTGCAATCAGTTTTTAATTATGTATCTGCTCTTTGATGTACTAAAAACAGCTCTACCATGCCCAGTGTCATCCATCTATTATTTATGTTCGTGTGTCCGTTTGTATTCATGTCTGTTCATATGACTGACTTTTTGTATGTACCTTTTAGTCTGTAATATCAGCTGTATGTTGGGACTGTATCTTATTTCTTCCTTTGTTTTCTTTTCTTTTTCACATTATTTACACAAATGACCGTATACCTTATACTCAATTGGTCAACATAAGTTAAATCTTTCGGCAAAATTATATTAAGATTGGTCCAGGAAAGTTAAATTAATGTCTTTTGTTATGTATATTGAATTTATAATATGTGTCCATGGGGTAAGTTGTACTTTAGTGGTCATTTTGTGAACAACATATTTACAGCATTTGAGTTCAAAGTGAGTCTTGTTTACATAGCATTTAATACTTAGATTGGAACTTTCCATGTGAGAAAAGTTACGTACGCACAGTAATTTTCTATTAGAGTTTCTCATATTCTAGAATATTCTGTCATGTGACTTTTCGTTATATTTATAGAACATTTGGTAAACAAGATTTCATTCCTATACTAAACGTCATGTTATAAAGATCAACCTATTAAGGAATTTATTTTAGTAATCAGATGTTACAGTTGGGAAAATCAGAGCAAATTCAGAGAAAGGAATTATTTATTTGAAATATTCATTGGAATTACTAAAAGTGCTCATTCTCATTTTGGATTAATACTTGACCTTGGGATTTATGTGAATTCATTCAAAGATATTCTGCATTACATCATTCAGGCATATCAGGACATTCAAGACTACTGGCAGAATATGACATTCAAGGCTACTGGAATTCATTCGGAACATTCTATTATTGGATTATTCGGACTTTAATTCACGTCATTGTAAGTGTCTTTTGAATGTTCACTTCAATTGTCTATAAATACATAGCTTGTTAATTTTACTTACATTGTTCACTTTCTTTCTGTTACATTATTTTAAAACCTTGAGTCGTAAACAGAAATTCTTGCACTGAATCAGCTGTTCAGAATTCTTCCATACGAGATGAAATGCCGCTGCATTGACAAGGAGTGCAAGACTGTGACTGAAGCAGTTGAAGTTGTCCAGCGATATGAATCTCTGTTAGGTGATGAAGTCACGAAAAAGAAATCCAGTGTTCGATTGACCAATGGGAGTTCTCGTTCTGATTCTAAAGATGTAGATAGTATCCACGAAACTCTTCAACAAGTTGTTGAACGTCTTGACCGGCTTGAAAGGAAGGGCTTAAATCTGTCTGGCCCTGACAGAGCTAACTCAAACCGTCAGTAAGGAAATAGAACTTGCTTCTTGTGCAAGTCTCCTGACCATTTCTTCCGAAAGTGTCCCCTCTACAACAAAAACAAGGCTGAAAATGGTGGTTATGGGCGTGAACAAAGAAACAGAGATGCAATACCAACTGATAATAAATTTAACCAACAGAAGCAGGGAAACGGCACCCCGTTGGCTGTCTAGGCCAACCGTCAACGGGTCAGGATGGGCCTGTTCAAAACAAAGACAAGGATTTGAATTCATCTGATATCAGAATTGGTCAAGTTGGTGACAAATTAAATAAATGGGACAATGGTCTTTATACATCTGGACATAAAGGTGGAATTCAAACGGATTTTCTAATTGATAGTGGTTCTACATCTACACTGTTGTCATACAGAGTCTTTAAGAAAATAGAAGTAAATGACAGGCCTTCGTTGAAAGAACAAACAATAACTGTACAAGATATTAATGGGAATCATTTGCATGTGTCTAATTGACGTGGACGTTAAGATGGATGAAAAGACATTCAGCCACCAATTTCTTGTCTGCGACATCACTGAAGAAGGTATTATAGGACAAGACTTTCTCCTTAAATTTGTTGATAAAATTGACTATAAAGCTCTCAGACTCATAACAGGGGAGGGTGATATAAGTTGTTGGATTGGTGGAGAAGCTGAAATGATAAGTCGAGTTACAGTAAGAAAGACAACAAAACTTCAAGCAAACACTGTTACATGGGTTCCAATTCATATCCCAATGTCAGAATTCCTAGCTAAAGATGGCATTCTAGTAGTATCACACAGAGTTAGTGAGACGCAGAGAGTCTATCTGCTCAGTGGAGTTATCAATACAAGAACCAATAACAAATACGTTCAAGTAATTAACTTTGGCGACTCTGAAACCATCTTGAATGTGAACACTGACATTGGCATTTGCGAGTCTTATTATGAACAGGAACAACCTCTTCATAGGTGTGCTAGTGTAACAATTAAACCTGAGATCGTAGCAGTAGATCAGCTGCCATATCATCTTAAAGAGATGTTTGAGAGAAGTTCTACTGAACTTACACCAGATGAAAAAGAGACCTTTGCAAAACTGTTGCTGAAATATCAGAATATATTTTCAAAGACTCCTGAAGATCTTGGCAGGACTGATAGAGAGCAGCATCGGATAAATACAGGACAGGCTCTGCCTGTACGACAACCTCCAAGCAGACAGCCATTTGGCAAACGTGAAGCAGAGAAATCTGAATTAGAAAAGATGTTACAGCGAGGTATTATTGAGCCATCAAACAGTGCTTGGGCCTCCCCCATTGTCCTTGTCATCAAGAAGGATGGAAGTACTAGATTCCGTGTTGACTATAGGAAACTTAATGATCTAACTGTGAAAGATGCCTACCCTCTTCCCAGAGTTGATGATTGTTTAGACTCATTGACTGGTTCCAAATGGTTCTGCAGTATGGACTTGAATTCCGGGTTTTGGCAGATAGGCATGACACCCGAGGATAAGCAAAAGACAGCATTTGCTACAAGTTTTGGCCTCTATCAATTTCTTGTTATGCCCTTCGGATTATCCAATGCACCATCTACTTTTGAACTTTTGATGGAAAGTGTTTTGAGAGGACTGCAGTGGAATGAATGTCTTCTTTACATGGACGATATCATAACCCCGGCATCAGCCATCAGCCAATGTGTAGAAAGGCTAGAACACGTTTTTCAACGACTGCAGGAAGCAAATCTCAAATTAAAACCTTCTAAGTGCATTTACTTTCAAAGGAAGGTAAAGTTTCTTGGTCACATCGTGTCTGAAGAAGGTGTCCAAACAGACCCTGAAAAAATTGCTGCTGTTCATAATTGGCCCACTCCAAAGAATGTCAAACACGTGCGAAGCTTTTTGGGACTGTGCTCATACTATAGGCGTTTTGTCCGAGACTTTGGAAAAATTGCACGCCCCTTGCACAATCTATGTGAGAAAAGAGTACACTTTCTCTGGAACGAAGAGTGTCAAGAGGCTTTTGAGAGGTTGAAACAGGTTCTGACGACTGCTCCTATTCTAGCATATCCCTCTGCTGGCAAACGTTTCATTCTGGACAATGATGCGAGTGACGTTGCTGTTGGTGCAGTCCTGTCACAGGTATATGATGAAACAGAAAGAGTCATAGCCTATATGAGTAAAGCTATGAATGTTCATGAGAGATCATACTGTGTGACAAGGAAGGAATTACTTGCTGTTATTACTGCCTTGAGAAATTTTCATTCATATCTGTATGGACAAGAAATATTGCTGAGAACTGATAATGCCGCTATTAGCTGGATTAAGAACTTGCGTAACCCTTCTGGACAAGTGGCAAGGTGGCTTCAGGAACTGGGCACATATAATCTAATTGTAATACATCGTCCTGGTCAGAAACATTCCAATGCTGATGCAATGTCCAGAAATCCATGTGCAACCTGTAGAAGACAGGAAGTTCAAAGAAACGTGGATTCAGATGAAGAAAATGAAAATACATTGATTGAACTTAAACCTGTGTCATCCCAGTTTGAGAAAGAAACTGAAACGGAATCTGCTTGTTCAGATGCTACAATGCAAGTGATATCAAGAGCTATTACAAGAAATCAAACTGCTGATAAACAATCTACTTTCTCAGAAAACCAGGAGTTGCTCTGTGGATGGGAACAATCAAAAGTTAGAAATCGTCAGCTGGAAGACCCCAACATTGCACTGATAATGGTAGCCAGGGAGGAAGGATCTGGTCGTCCAGAATGGCAAAGCATATCTGAAAACTCTTCTTCTCTGAAAACCCTATGGCGACATTGGGATCGGCTTGAGTTGCATGGTGGAATGTTTTATACAGAAGATGGATTGATGATAACAATGCTAGTTCTAAGATTCAATTGGTAGTGCCAGAGGCGCTCAAATGTGACATTCTTAGATACTTCCATGACATTCCAACTGCTGGTCATCTCTGTGCTGAAAAGATATTGGGAATAATTAAACAGAACTTCTATTGGCCTGCAATGAAAAAGTACGTTGAAGATTACTGTAAAAAGTGTGACAGATGTGCTGCACGTAAACCTTCCAGTAAGCAGAATCGTGCACCATTGGGTAAATATTTAGTCGGTGAACCTATGGAAAACGTTGCCCTTGATATCTTAGGACCACTTCCCTGTACAAAGAATGATAACAAGTACATACTGACACTGTGTGACTGTTTCACAAAGATGACAGAGGCCATACCTCTACCAGATCAAGAAGCACTGACAGTGACCAAAGCCTTTGTCAACGAATTTGTCTGCCGGTTTGGTACTCCACTCCAGCTCCACTCTGACCAGGGTAGATGCTTTGAATCAAAGATTTTTCGTGACATGTCTGACTTCTTATCCATCAATAAAACAAGAACAACACCACTAAGACCTCAAGCAAATGGCCATGTGGAAAGATTCAATCGAACACTAGCTACCATGCTTACAATGTAATGTGAGAAAGATCAGAACAACTGGGACTGGTATCTGCCTCAAGTGATGATGGCATACAGAGCGTCAACCCACTCGAGTACTAGTCGAAGCCCAAATTTGATGATGCTAGGCAGAGAAGTGACACTTCCAATGTTAGCTGTTATTGGGAAACCTGTCCATGAAAACGATGTAAAGAAAACTTATGCCGAGGATTACATCGAGGAACTGCAGAAGGAGATGAAACAAGCTCATGAACTTGCACGAAAATGCCTGAAGAACAATGCCAATTACCAGAAAAGACATTATGATTTAAAAGCCAGAGAAAGGTCATTTAAAGTGGGTCAACCTGTTTGGCTGCATGACCCTGTACGTAAAGTTGGTGTGTGCCAAAAGTTGACATCACCCTGGAAGGGTCCCTATATTATTGTGAAGAAAATTGATGACATAACTTACATGGTGAAGAAATTTCAAAAGCAACCAGCTAAAGCATACCATATTGATAGGCTGATGCTGTATGGAGGACAGCACTTACCAAAATGGATTTCTAGTTGGACTGAAAGACTGAAAATGTTGTAGAAATTTTCTATTAAGATATAAACACTCTTCTTTTCTTTTTCCTTTGATTCTTAGTCACCTACTCTTAAGTTGTGTTCCGGTTTAGATGGATCCTGAGGATGGCGTGGTGGATGCATGAGATCCATAACGTGAGAGGGGAGGTAGGCCACATGGGACAGGCGACGCCGCACGCCATTGTCTGTTTTATTAGGTAGCTACCGCGAGTCATATGGGTTGTGTAAAACTCTGACCTGATCAACCAGAGTTGAGCTTTCCGGGATTGAGGATGACTAGGTTGTTGTTATTCTCATGTATTGGTGGATTCCTCCTGCGAACTCTCTTCAATATCTAGGATTACTCTCTATAAAAGGGAACACTCTTGCAGCAGATACTTATATACTTTACAAATTCATCAAGCATTTCCTTCCAGTAGGGCATACAAGACCATGTGGTGAGACAGAACATACACACACACACGCAAAAAAAAAAATTAAAAAAGATATAGAAATATTTTCTGACGTTCCTATGTCCAAGTTGCCCATGGACAGTCCGTTTACAATTATTCCTCCTAATGTCCTTCCAGAATGAAGTGCTGGTTATGTCCATCTGAGTTTACCACCAAGAGGGACCTCAAGACCCACCTGGCTGGACCGCCACATGACCGGATGCGGGTAGTCTGCCCATGGTGTCATTAAGAGGAGAAGGATTTCAAGAAGATAAGTGACCTGAAAAAGCATGCCAGTAGACAGCATAGGCTGGACATAAAAGGGCTGCCTGAAGATTAGAAGATTACTTTGGTGAACCCAACGGGTTCTATCTAGCACTATATCCAAGGTATTACTTGTGGATTGTTAAGAGATCCGAGTACCAGAGTCAGATTGCCAAGATGGCACGTTGGGCTGTTTCGAATTGGTTGACCAGGTGCAGGCGCCCCACTCGTTCAAGGAACGAATGGATTGATGGATGGGTATCATTCAAGATGGATCTGAAACCAGAAAGATAACCCTCAGAAGAGGCCCAGGCTGGATGGACCAGAGGCCTATTCGCCTACAACACCAGCTTTGGGGGATGATGGCATTGAGTTTGATTCAGTGCAGCTTGGAAATGGAAGTACCAAGGTAAACTTTCTCTCCGAAGGCCACGGATTTTCAACCTGGTATGAGGTCAATCTCTCGGACAACATCTTACGAGAAAGGCGCTACTTTGAGAGCCTAGCCAGGAAGATCATGGTCCCACTGGATCCTAGTCGTATCAGACCATGCGCAGGAGGGTTTGAGGTGAAGGAGGAGGCCATAAAGGAAAAGGTATGCCAGAAGTTGGGCATCCCATCTAGCTTTGTAACCAGTTTGTACAGGAAGACGATATCTGCCTCGGAAACTGTAGCAATTCCACCTTCCCCAGCACCAGCAGCTGAAGCAGCATTGAATCCTCCACCCACAATGCCGCTATCCACCTCTTGTTTAGCCGGAAATCATCTTGCTACTTCCCTGACATCAGAGAAACCAGTGGTGGTTCTTTCACCAATATCTGAGGCCAGCCTACCAGGGTGTAGAGAAGACCACAGTCCATTAAAATCTGCAGAGTTGTCTTCACGTGGCATGGCAGACCAGGATACAGAAACAGAAACTATACCACTGGACATGACAGTAGCAGTTCTAAAGCCAGCCATCAAATCCCTGAAACCATCCAGCTTGGACAGGCAAACTGTCAACAGTCAGCCAATGGTCAGCAAACTTGTAACCTCGGAGACACCACTTGACCTTACGGCTACCTCTTCTAAAGATACTACATCTCTTCCTAAGAAGCCTCCAACGTCAAAAAATCAGGAAAGAGCGAGAATATTACTGAGGGCTGGGTGCATGCCCTTGTTTCCACCTGCAAGGAGGGACTGGGACAAGGAAGAAGCAGTTGAACTGACAGCAGGTCCAGTGTCAGTTCATTGGCCACCTAGGTCATGGAAGAAAATGGCAGCAGACAGGAAGCTGCTCAGTGTTGAATATGCTGCCATGACCCTTGAAGCAAGTTTGACTCCAGGCCAAATCCCTGATATAGACCGGGGGGATATTCTTGACCGCTACAGCTTCTTGGTGCTTCCTGGAACAAGTTTCATACTTACTAGCCGCCCATTCCGTAAGTGTCGATACTATAACTACGAAACTCTCCGTCTCATTGCCCTAGGACAGGACATCCCTGACTGTTCCAGGTTTCTGGATGTTTGGGAAGCAAATACCAAATGCATAGATCAACGTCTTGACTCTATCATATCAATAATAGAAAAAGCTAGTGTAGGGTTACGGTTAGAGCCTTGAAAGATTCAGTGGACAAATTCAGGAGAATCAGAACGTTTAAGATGGGGGTAGTGTAATAGACTCAGGGTTAACTAGCAGTGCACCATAATGGGGTGGGGGTGGATATTACATATATTACAGCATGTGGAGTCTCTATTTATATGTGACCAGAGATGTTAGTTGCTTTGTGATATTTGTGTTAAATGTTTGGCTTTTCGGACCTTGGGCAGTAGGAGATCATGTGGTGGTGGCGAGTTAGATGCTTTCCGATTACAGAGTTTTACCGAATAGCTTCTCCCTAATTTCGATAATGCACACCTTCATAGCCATATTCTCAAACTTCCTGTGGTCCATGGAGTCAAATTATACTGAATTACAAGTTGGCTAATCCTATATTTATTATGCCTGTAAGAAATCAATGTCAAAGAGCTTTAGCTATGACTATATCGGTCATTATATCACCTTTGCTTCGAAATTTTACATTCAGCACCGTTTCTTGTGCAAATTGCATGCCTGTATTACCTTATTTAATTCTAAATGTGCTTTTCTCCATTCTGTGGTCATTTCATAGAACCATCGTGACACATAGATTCAATATGGAGTTTCAGGTTACTTGTGTTTCGCGGTGAACGAACTTTTATTGATCGTGTCAAGTTCTTATGGACGCCATTTTGTTTGTGATTTGTGACCCATGACATCGATGTTTAAATATTACAGGTATGTGATTCATATACATTTAATTTCAAATGGAGTCCCAGTGAACTTATTGCCATCAATAATATGTGAAACATGCAGACTCTGTATAAAAGCTGTTCGATTCATCGAGTACTACAACTATAGAACAGCACTATTTTCTGCCTAGTTGCAACTTCGTTAGCAAACTTATTTCGTTTTGTGCCGTTATACTGTCATTGGTTTGCCATAATTTATCTACTATAGAATTGTTGTTTTGCTACTGAAAGCTCTATAGTCAAGTTAACATAAGGAGTTTGAGTGTCAGAGTGTGTGTACAGAGTAAGAAATTGCATGTACAAATGTTATATGCTGAAATATGCTGAACCTTATTCATGTACAGTCGCTGGCGTAAGAATTGCGGCAGACAGAGGTTTGCCAGTTTGCCGCATCTGATTTGTTGGCGGATGCAGTCTGCCAAATCTGGTTGGTCCAGTACTGTCACGTGAATAAAAACCGAAGGTTATGTATAGGAGTGACTGACAGTACTCGTCAGATAACTGCTGAGCGCGGTAAAGTTCAAAACTGCAAGCAAAATTTAATCGTTATTTTCAACACCCTTTTTAGGTAATGAAACTTCCAACAATATTCAAGTAAATTAATAGGAATTCCTAATAATAATAATAATAATAATAATAATAATAATAATAATGGAAATTGGCAATGTAATAATAATACTTATAATTGTTTTGGACATTTATATTTTATTTATGTCAAAAGTTAAAGAAGCAATATTGGGATAATTTGAATGTCAGCATTTTTATCTGTGTAGATGCAGACATTCTGGTAATTAAGTAGCTTCTAACTTTCAGGAAATACTTGAATAAGTAAATTCGTCTTCCAAATTTTCTTGCAGTTATCTCCCACCACATTGGTAACCTGGGTTAAAACGAATGCAAAGCAAATCTTCCACTTTTGTCTGTTAGGGTAATTGTATGATTTTCAACCATTATGTTTACCTTCTCAAACACTGAAGAGACTATTTTGTTTTGAAGCATTTTATTGAAATGATTTTGTCACAAGCCACTGAAAATTCACTTCGAATCTCTATTTCTTGCTATTCAAGAGTGCAAGCAAAGAGTGTTTCATTGCTGGAGTCATGTATGTATGTTTGAACACCAAATGAATATTGTATACTGATGACATATTTCCATCTTTTTCCTTGTGTTACTTTCATTAAACAATTTTGTTGACTTTCCTCTTGAGTGGAACTTCTTCAATTAACTCTCCCTAGCAGACAGGATGTAGAGGTCGCTTACAATATGTCACTTCCATTGTTTTCTTCGGCAGATTGTTCCTTATCCATTAACTACCAGCCTACAGAGGTGACGGCTTGATTTTCCTGTCCTCTTGCATTTCCTGCTCTTGGGTGGCTTTCATGGTTTTGACATGTAGTCCTTGTCTGAGCTTGATATTTCTTAAATATGGGTATAGTTCCTGAAAACAGTGGTCTAGTGCACTGCATATGAAAAATATCTTGTTTTGAGTATTCTTACTCCAAGATTGATTTTGACTCTGTCTGGATGATCTTGTATTTTCTAGTCGTACAGTAAGCATCTAAGAGACTCTTCAAGTTTCCTATCACTTTCTGCCTGCACGTTATTTAAATTCTTTTCTGGATCACCTTGACAGAACATTTATCTAACATTTGATTTTCTGTTATAATTATCCAAAATAGTTTCGAATCTCTCAATTATTTCAACAACCTATACAACGGTCTGACAGCCCTTGTCTATGCATCTGTATTTGATTTCGAGAGAAATACATTTATAAAGCTGGCTTAAAGATCATTCTTTCTGAGCTCTTGAGTCAAGTTGACATACACTCTATGTGACATCTGCCTTAAATCATCTGCCAGTGCTCTAATTGGCTCGCAGACAAGCGCTTACGGGATTCCAGTTGTGAGAACCATCTGCTTTGTTGTCTTGTGCTGCCAAATCTGAGTCCCAATTGTCGAACTAATGATTGTAAGAGCTCTTTTCTTCTGTAGATAAGCTAATGTCAAATGTTCTTACTCTCCCTCTCAGTGTTGCATCCAAAGCTGAAACTTTTTTTCTGACTCTCCAATCCTCAAGCTCTGAGCAGATTTCAAAATGGGAAATATATTCCTCACAATCTTTAGTTCCATCATAGGTTTTTGGCTTAATGTTAAAAACACTACTTGTTCTGCTGTTTCTATGTCCTCTGGCGATAGGTTTTGCATCGTGCTCCAATACATCTACGTCATCTTCGTTATTATAGACGTCATCAGCGCTGTCGTGGGAAACTTCATTTCCTTCCACATATATGTCTCCTTGGTCAAGTTCTAATTGAACAAGTCATACAAATATCAGGGTAAGTCACAACTTCTATATTTACAATCACCTTACAATGTTCAAACTCATTCTTTCAGCAATATACATGTATAAGCATTGACATTAACGACATCTTTAATGTACGACATCATATTAAAGATTTAGAGCCCAAGGACTATTACATTATCCATGAAGATAATAATCTGGACGAACCAAAAGAATGCAGTGACAGCACGGAGATCATGTGGCATGTTTAAGGTAAACTGTATCTTTATACTTCCACACCACAAGTGAAACTCTATACTTGGTCTCCTTGTTTTGTTCAAAGTAGACAAATCCTGCTCTCGCTAAAGATTTGGAAGTGGGTCCTTTCAGATATTGGGTCATTTCCCTTTCAACGTCTGGAATCCACTGGCAAACACAATAGCCAGACAAAGGCTCCGGAAAAGATAAAAAAATTTTATGTGTGATTCTCGATGAGCTTGTGGTATCCAACGTGGTTTGTGAGTACGTGAATGACATGCATAGATGAGCGAAAGAACGGCATCACTTTCGATAGTGGAGCGGCAAGATCGTGCTGCATCGCTCTTGTCGCTGGGTATAGCATCACTCTGATCACAGGGCAAAGCATCGCACTCGACTTTATTAAACTTTGAGTAAGTGTGTGCATCCCAAGTTTTAAGTGTCGAATTCATCTTTCTCCATGAACGTCTCTGGTCGCAATGATCTTTCTGTTTTGCCTTCTATGGGTCTGTACCGTTGTTTGAAGTGATTTTTTTCTTCTGGAGTGTGACACCAGGAGGGATAGCCACTGACTTCTTGTTTCAATTTCAGAAACTGGCAGACGTAGCCATAAAAAGAAAAACAAAATAACTTCACTCGTCATCCTGTTGGCAATATTCTGTAGTAGGAAAGTACCAAATTTCGTACACTTTTAACAACTACTATCCACGATAGACAGCATAAAACAATTCGACACTCACCCACGTTCCTGTCAAAGCGCTTTCTTAATCATCATGACGATAAGGCTGCTGTTGATTACACGTTTCGGCACGCGTACAACATAAGAGAAACATCATTTTTCCATGGTAATGATGAGGCGACACGGGATGGTACAAGCCCGTCGGTGGAAGAACTTTACGTTTCATCAAACCTTCGTACTGACGAATGTGTTCCATGTCGATGCGTTCTGTCAAAATTTCAACGAACACTCATCGATATATTTGATTTGTTCTCCTTGCGATCCGTCGGCTTCGTACAACAAACTGTCGCATTGATTCAAAGATTCGATGTCCACCACATCGTTTTCTTTGAATATGAGTCACAATTCTGGAACTGTTTTCATATGTCAATCATAGTCGTGTTCCAACATTTCTACCACTTGGTATCCTTGACTTTCTAAGCTCTGGCATTGTTGGCAAGTTTTGTCGTACAAATCTTGCATAGTGAACCCTGTCAAAGAATTTGTCATGTCTCGGTGAGGATAACGCTTGGGGCATTCATGAAATAAACATCCTTGAAATTCGTACACGGTCTGTGGGTTTTCTAAATCCAAACCATCCATGGAATAAGTCTCAATCTTCTTTTCTCCGCCGTTTCTATCATGTTGTATCCACTTGTCTTGAGTTTGCCACAAGTAATTTAACCAACGCAAAGCTTTGGCTGAATATCGACGGCTAACAAATTTGTAGGATTGAGGTGGTATAATTGCTAGTTTGTTCTCGGGCATAAACTTCTTTCGGTACACTAATCCACACGCTTTAGCAATGGTAGCTTCTTTCTTGGGATCGATACCTCCGTGCTCCAGAAATAACAGTCGAAATTTTCCACAACAACGTGGTAAAATGTTTACATATGACAGACAATACTTCAACATCTCTTCTTTAAAATCAAAAGGGTCTGAAGAGTGGGCTTGGTACCAAGCATAGAACGTTTCTCGTTGTTCTATTTGCATACCGTCAGAGATGTAGTAATGGACTTCAGGAAATGCGGGAGTACGACGTGTTGATATTTTGGGGGTATTGAAAAAGTGCGGAAAATAGCCGTTAGCCATTTCCGTCATTCCAACTGTTTCAGGCATTCCGCTCAAAAGCATAGCTAAATAATTCATGGCATCATTAAACTGTACGTGTCCCACTTTCACGTAAATGATTTTGGCTCCATTTATGGTGACTTGTGGAAATTCGGTTCCTTTGTCTGAAACTTGTTTCAAAATAAATTGCGATGACTGTAGCGTACTAATGGCAGTTCCCGTAAAGATTCACCTCCTTTTCGTTCCAGGTGTCGCCGGTGGGGTCTAAAACACACTCAGCAAAGTCAGAATGAGTATGGGAGCCACGAAGTATCTTTCACGTCCGCCTAGAATCACGCTACAATTCCGACAGTGATACAAAAAAGGTTTTCGAATACAGACGTGGCAGGCGCGATGAACCACACAATAATTAGGAATGTGAATCCCCGTCTCTTGAGAACATTCAAAGTCGAAAAAGACAAAATCGACACGATGGTTCCGTTTCTTTTTCTTGTTCTGGTCATTCATTAATTTCTCGTGGTTCGTTGTCATATTTCTCAATATAACACTGATAATCCAACTCGACCACTTGACCACAAATACGACATCTTTTTTATCCTGGACAAACATGTAACTTTTTGAAATTGGTGCGAACTTGCTATCCACAAGTTGGATATACTGTCAATATTTCAAAAGCACTTTTCTGTTCTTGCAATTGTTTCATGTAATTTCTCTCGTAACAATCTGAACTGCAAATAGAGCATCGAATCGTGTTTTGTCCTTCAGAGACACAAGGTCTCAACGCTAAATAGCCACGACATCTCGCACCACAATGAAAATGTTGCTCCCGATTGTTACATTTTTGATCACATTTGTTACAATAATATCCGTATCGAAAAAATCCTGTGATAATGGTAAATAGTATCGAAATTATTTTGGTTATGATAGATGTGAATGTATTTTCCGTCTGGAAAATGGGGCCCTCGAAACACGAGATCTCCACGAATGACTTGAGGGTAAACTTTCCATATATAACGAGGGGCAAGTACGTGTTGAATTTTCCACATGTCAGAAATCCCACGCACTATCACTTTCGAAATACAGCTTGTTCCAAAAGGATTTCTGCTTCTCTCCGTTGTTTGACTGTCTGATTTTCTGATACTGTCCCCTAATCGTTTTCTTTCTAGGTCATTTGTTTTCTCTGCATAAGCTGACGATGGCGCGAGCTAAAGACATTTGCTCTAGGTCGTTGTTAATCTGGACGATACTTCGTTTAGTAGTCGAGAGCTGATCCACCGATACAAATTTGCGTTTTATGCTGCCCCTTGGAGGTGAAACTTGTGTTATATAAAGGGTGGCTCGTTCATCGGTCATGTCAAACTCATAATTGGATTATTTCGCGTGTTGAAATTTGTCCAAGAGTTTGGAAGAGGCTAATTCTGCAAGTGTACTTAATTCGATTCAGACAGGGGATTTCAAACTGTTGTGAGTAATCAACAGTCACAAACGATCTTGATATTTAGTTTAACACTGTGGTTTCAACTCCTCTAATACAGACTCCAATATATCGGTAATAAAGACAGCTGCTTTCTTTGCAAGGACGTGAAACCTTTTAAATTGGATCATAAGTGTAAGCAGTCGTTCTAAATTTTCCGGAAGTCACTGAGTGGTTGATACAATGTGAAAATAATCTTTAGGAGCTACCGAAGGACTTTCTTTCTTGGTAGATCTTGACTCTATTAGTCTTGGGGTCGGAGAGGAGGTGGATGATATCGGATGTGGATCCATCGTGTCCTCTCCAAAATCAAGAGGGGTGGACATCTGCCAACACTTCTCTGAGGGTATGATGCGACACAGAACGTCGCTCTCGTTTGGCCCCTGGTTTCTCCTTGAAAAGGTGTTATCGCTTCATGACGGTAGACGATTTAAGAGTGATCTGACATGGATTACTTCTCTCTCCCTTTGTATAGAGCACCCCGTACCTAAGAGAAAACACTCATTCAGGTTCAAGCACTGAAGATGGAAGAGCCACAAAAGATCACACTTCTGGTGCGAGATTTACATTCAAAAAATCACTTGCAACAAGAAATTCCAGACTACTCCTCTCGAGATAAATGTGAAGATACCTGTTATGTCTGTCAGGAGAAAAGACATTGGATGCCAGAATGCCCAAAACATAAAAGAAAAGGAACCTCTAATACTGGAGAAATCTGGTCCAGAGGCAAAATGGAAGATACCTGTTATCAATGTCAAGAAAAAGGATATTGGTCTTCAGAGTGTCTCAAGAAAGTGAAAAAAGATTATAAAAACGGAGGAGCTTTCAGAAGAAGCTGAAGAAGAACCCATTCCAGCAAAGAAATTCAAAGCAAGACAAGCAGAAGAAATAGCAGAAGAACCCATTCCAGTGAAAAAATTAAAAAAGCAAGACAGTAAACAGAAAAAATGGACTTTTGGGATGTGTTTTGAAAGTTCATTGTTATTCTTATTCACGAAAATATGCCAAAAAAGTAAATGTAGCCATCTCTTGATTCTTTTTAAGTATTTACAAGATGTTCACAAACACACACACACACACACACACACACACACACACACACACACACACACACACACACACACACACTTTATAATGGAAGGATTTGTTTTGTTCGATTTGGCAATTGTGAGTAGTATCCCTTTTCTGAGATATTTGGGTGTTCATGATGTTTTAACTCCGCCAAAGTGTCCTGTAACAGACTGACAGTTTTGTTTTCACTCTCTTCCTTCTGTTCACTGTTCAGAGTTTGTAATCTCCTCTTGTCACTTTCTCTTGTTGTTGTTTTTTTTGTTTTTTTGTTTTTTTCTTTTAACAAATGTCTGTTCTTCTTTTAGGTGTTGTACAAACGTCTCTAACTCTTCTTTCTGTTTCTTAAAATCATCATATGCTGGCAATGATAGAAAAGGAGGAGAATGCAGTACCGGAAAATTTATTGCGAGGATAAGAAATTGCAAAAAGCCAAATCCAAATCCAAGTAATTCTCTGGAATAATACTCGCTACATCAGCAGTAGTCGTACTATCACTACGGGTATAAGAAGTATCCACTGCAGGTGCACCCCAACACAACGTCTCTTTTTCAGCCATGTTATGATATACTCACACTGTTCCGCACTTGTAAATCGTATGAACGCTAATGGGTATATATATATCGAAATTGACGTCACTCGTCCGATGTATTCTGATTGGAAGATAGCAAACGCGCCCTGACTAAATTATGTCACACGTGCTCTGATTGGTGGAACCTCCAATTCAATTTCGATTCGCCTGTACTCTCTCTCTCTCTCTCTCTCACTCACTCTCTCTCTCTCTCTCTCTCTCTCTCTCTCTCTCTCTCTCTCTCTCTCTCTCTCTCTCTATATATATATATATATATATATATATATATATATATATATATATATATATATATACACACACAGAGAGAGAGATATGTGTAAGCACTCCTACTCTTTTCGTTGCTTAGTAGGTATGGGTGCTGGTCAGTCAAAAACGTTGTATTGGTTTGTAGGTGTGGTTTTAGCACTACATTTCACCTCGTCCCGATATATTTTTCAAACATAGAGGTCAACTTTTAACAGTACATTTTCACTTGTCTCGATACCGCCCTATCATGTAAACCTATGTACGTTGTTAACATTAGCATTCTCTTGTTCCCAGACAGTCCCATAATGTTAAACCTATGGACAAAGGTTAAATTACCCTTGTCCCCATACGGCTATACGCCAAAGATGGGGACCGTAATGTTCATTCCCATTGTCTCCGGATAGTCTCATCTGTCCCCCACGGTATTCCCTATACATGTACTTCTAATATGATATTTTTGCTCAATCATATTTTGCATTTTTAAAAAATCTTCAATGCGGCCCAATTTTTAAGCTCTTATTTGTAAGTCGTCATCCAGTAATGTTGCAAACGTACAACTTGATATTCCAAATGTAGCACAAGTACTAAAATATTAGTTTCTTTAAATTATTATGTTATTGGCGTACAACGAAACATCAGACAATAAAACCTATTTGCGTCTTCTTTTCTTTTTTAACATGTGTCGAAATACATTCAGGATTTCCAACTTGAAAATTTACTGAAGAGGTTTTATTCGATCGATTTTTTTCCCATATTTTTTTCTCTTGTTTTTAAAAAAGTTCTTTGCGGGAAATCAATACTGTAATTGTGAAAGCATCCCCAAAAATATTTTACTTTTCAAATGTGAAATGAGTAACTGAATACGTCCATAATTAAAAGTGTGCATAAATTGCTTTGAAAACAATAGTTTCCTATAAGCTACAATAATATGATACGTAAATTTTTAAAAATCAAAAATTAAAAATACCTATTACTGGGCTAACTTCGTAAGCTGTTTTTGGAAATATCATTTAGAAAGATTTAACCTACTGAGAATAAATAAGTACAGTTTTATCCAGCACGTGTCACTGAAGAAAACAAAAGGAGCATGATTTTTCACGCGGAAGCTTGGCAGATTGCATTTAGAAATACACATTATATTGTCAGTGTGGTATTCTTAAATTCATGTTTAAAATAGGTAAATATAAGAGATTTTCTATAAATCTCTTTAAATTATATACAAGCTCACAGGTGGATGTAATGTTTCTATGCATACAAAAAACCTGACCTTCCCATCAATTTCTTAAAGTTTTTATGTCAGTTGCCCTGCTCCCCCACCCCAATCTAAGCCCTGAAACCGGGGCTTAGATGGGGAGGGGGTGTCGCAAGCAAGAGCTTCCGACGGCGCCCCTCCCCCCCCCCCCCCCCGCGCATGGCGCTCAGTGGCAATTCCCTCCGACCCCCTGACCAACCTCGCGCTACAACTGCAAACAATGATGCCAAGGTTGGGGAGTCTTGCACTCATCACTTTACAATAATTGTCAATTATCCATAATTAACAACATACTCATATATTTTCCCCATAGTTTTATTTACCAGACATAGATTTTTATTTGACAAAATTTTCAAACATGGAAAATCTGAATTCAGTGATTCCTCATTTATTTTCGGGATGGCAGAATGGATCGGCTTGTTAAACGATATAAGCTGTACGGGTTATGTCATTTTCATGACTGGAGAACTTTGGTGTGAATCAAACGAACAATCGCCCATGTTTTTTCGAAGCCTTTTCCATGGTCATACAAAATAAATCATTACTCAATTTATTTTAGCTTCACATATTTCCCTCAAAGATTTTCTAAAGAATGTTAGGATTAGCATCGATTTTGCTGATGCTGCCGATAATAGTAACAATAATCATCATCATCATCGTCGTCGTCGTCGTCGTCGTTTTCGTCGTCGTCGTCATCATCATCATCATCATCATCATCATCATCATCGGTTGCTGCACTGGTAAATAAAATCGCGCGTGCACGTATACTTCGCTTGCACTGAAAATGCTTACATAAAGTCAGTTTAAACTTAGGGTCTTTTGAGCCATGCACACAGTCTTTTTATTGTTCTGTTTTACGTCGTTGTTGTTTTGTTTGGGGTTTTCTTTTGATTTGCTTTTCTTTAGACTTTCTCCTTAACCTTCAATTTCTTTCAGTGAAAAAGTACCACATGATGTTCTTTCAGAGTACAGGAAAAATTATAAACAAACTGAAAATGATTGCTCTTTGCAGGACCCAAAATTGTTTACAATTTTATCTGTCACAATTACATTTTAATGGAGAAAGAGAAAGCGCGCGAGAGAGATCATATACTAGTTAATGTATCGAAAATACATGTTATCAGTGTCTTTGCAAGACACTGTAACTTCTTGTATACAAACATTATGAATAAGAAGAAAAACAATGACTATTATTGTTTGCACACTGTAACATTTAAGTTAGACGATTCTCGAGCTTGTCTTTTCTAGTGCACAATACAATAACGTAATAGTGAGAGAGTTACATTTTGATGCACAATACAATAATGTAGCAGAGAGGGGGTTATATTTTGGTGACATTACAACAATGTAACAGTGAGGGGGTTATATTTTGGTGCACAATACAATAATGTAAAAGAAAGGGGGTTACATTTTGGTGCACAATACAATAATGTAACAGAAAGGGGGTTACATTTTGATGAGTGTACAATAATGTAACAGAGAGGGGGTTACATTTTGGTGAGTGTACAATAATGTAACAGAGAGGGGGTTACATTTTGGTGCACAATACAATAATGTAGCAGAGAGGGGGTTACATCTTGGTGAGTGTAAAATAATGTAACAGAAAGTGGGTTACATTTTGATGAGTGTACAATAATGTAACAGAAAGGGGGTTACATTTTGAACAGTTAAAGACAAGTGGGTATTGCAGGCTAGATATCCTAATATGTAAATAATCTATTTGGTGTTGATGGGGCTATTGGATAATCTATTTGGTGTTGATGGGGCTATTAGACGGACAGATACACGGGCTGACAAAAACAAACTGGCAGACAGACAAACAGGCATCTAATGAGAGAACACAAAATACAAGGGACATGGGCGAAATGAATAGGAGGGGAAAAATCCGTTGTAATTCTTACAAGAGGAAGCACTGTGGGCTCGGAGATGTTGAATATGTCTGATACGCCCTTCTGCATATAGAAGGAGGCGACTACTTGAGTCGGGGTGGGAGTTCTAATCCTACTAATAGAATCA